>CM042694.1:484463890-485663890 GCA_023614405.1 Avena insularis | reverse complement strand
ACAATAGCGTCTTGAGCATTCATACTGAAGCGACATATTTCAGGACGAAGATTAAATCCACTGAAGCTAACTGCATGTGGCGAGGTGTATACACAGTTGCTCCTCGTTAGATCTCCAGGGCCAAGTCCTGCCACGCCAACTGGAATAGTCATCGGATAGTTCAATCCAAGGAAGATAGAAAATGCTCCATGGTCTAAAACCCTCCGCCATTGCCTTGGTGGAAGTAACCTACTAGTGTCAATCGAGAACACATAGTAGCAAAACCCAGTAGAATAGGTGTGAATATTGCGGCCGTGATGATAAGCAACATTTTCAACGACATGATAACCACCATAAGTAGTGTCATATCGCCTATCACTAACGCCCATAGTATTGATCAGAATAAGGCTACCACCATTAGGATATCTTGCTAACCACCATAGATCAGGACCGTACTCACGATTACCGTCAAAATCAGGTGCCCCTAGAAGACACACATGACCTTGCAACGAAAGCACATTTAGAGGGCAGCTGAGCAAAATTTGAATGATGAAGCTTAACAATTTAAGGATGGAAATTTTACCCTATGCCCGAGGATCCCATGCATAAACATTGCCAATCTGAGTTACAACATAGAGAACTCCCTTGTGGATAATTGCATCGCGGTAGCTGAATATGCTGAACTAGTTCTCAAGAACCATCCACATACCATGAGAACCATCAAGGAAGGCAATTACCATGTCAAAGATGGCCAGGACATAGAAATCCTTATAGTTCCTAGCAGCTATGGGAACTCGGCAAATGGCTATCTTCAGTAGATTAGTAGGCTAGCCAGCCGCCACAAACTTAAGTACCTCGGGTGTGGCCTTAAAATTGAAGATTGCTGGTAGAGGAATCCGGTGACGAGTGAACACATACACAAGCTCCCAGTTCCAGGCGAGGCCAACAGTGCTGATCCAATCTCCATGGGTGCCTGCTTACTTCTTACCCTCACAATATGGCATCACAGCATCGGAGGAGGATCTGTCTAGTGGCATCAGCTTGCACAAGGTCCACCTGAACTTCTTCTATGTCTTCTGCTTGCCCCTGCCACAATAGTAGCTGCCCTTGTAGAACTGCTTCATGCAATTGTCGTGGTAGAAGACATTGTACTCACGCGGTAGCTCAGTTGGGTGAGAGTTAAGAACACAGGGGAGACCAAACGGATGAGATTTCTCTAGGGATGCACTATGTGTTGCTGAGTAAAGATAAAGTTTGCAGCAGATGACGAGTCTCGTGGCAGTGATGACGTCGCATCTGGCTGAGATTTCTTCAAGGGGGCCATCGGAAAACACTGTAGAAGTATCACTGTCATTGATCAATTGGGCCAACGGGAGGAAGAGCTCGAGCAGCTGGGGGGCGATTGGCGTTTGGTTTAGATTGGGGTTTTGGAGGAGAGAGCGAGTAGCAGCTTGCAGGGCGAGACGGAAAACAGTCTATCAAACTAGGTGTCGGAACTGATCCTAGAGCAGCATGGCGGTGTTGGCGTGTGCCTGTATTGGTGTGCGAGTGGGAATGGCCGTCGCCAGGATGCTGGAGGTGAAGTGAGGATGGAGATCAAGGCAAAGAGAAATACGGAATGAAATAAAACCAAGCATGCCTTCTTTTTCTCTGCTAAATCTACTGTGCCTATCAAACTGGGTACGGAGATGATTCGAAAGCGGCATGACGGAGTTGGCGTGTGCTAAGGTGGGAGAGTGGGGATCAGCAAGAAGATGGAGAGGAAGAGGACATAGATCAAAGGAAAATAGAATAAATCGATTGAAATCATACCGCCTTTACCGAGCGTGATTTTTCTCTATTCTCTGTGTTTCCTGATGCCTATCGAGTAAATAGGTCTGGCCTTTCTAGTAGTACAACATAGCTAGCCTAGCATGTGATGTAATTGTATTGTCCTGTCAATGGAATTGTCATGGCAGAGAGACGGTTTAGAGTATACTCGGAGCTCCTCTTGCAGAACGTAATAATCCTTAGATCTTCTACATTCATCATCGTGTGTAGGCACATTCAGAACAAGTACTATACTACTGCAACTAATAAACACATAAAGGTTCCACTGGTAATTAAGGAGCCAAAACTGGAATACTTTCAAACTCTTGTAGTACAACAACAAAATGCTCACAAAATGGGCTACCAGTAATATCTGTACACCCACATGCTACCACCTCAAATAAGCTTGCCTGCCACACCGCTAATTTCCTCTCCCCTGTTAGCCTCTACGCCCCCATTCTCGGACCCCAAATCTACCATCTCTCCATTCAATAGAGAAAAAAGTTGACATTCTCTCAAAAAAAATCAACCATCCACCAAAAGAAAATCCATTGTCTAATCCACCTTGTTCGTCTGAGCTACTGGGTGTATCTCCACGAAAGCACACGCCTACAAGCGGTACAAGAATTTATTCTCTATTAGTGACGGAAGAAGATCGATGATATAAATGTATCCTAATTTTTGGCCTAATTCTTCTTCTGATGACCGATTCAACCTATGATCAAAAAGATAGACCTCTTAATCTCCTCCACTTGAGACTTGTCAAGAACTTCCAAAGTAGAAAACATTTCCCAAAGCCAAAGGTAGTAAATAACACATAATAACATCAACAAATACCAAATCAATAAGTCAGTGGCTTTATCTGTCTGACCAGTACGAGCTAACACGAGTGGTGACCAGCTTGAAGCGCAGCGGAACAGGTGCCTTTAAGGCATACAGTACGTACACCTCTGTTCTGATTTAGGATGGTCACATAGTGCTAAATAACTTAGATTAGTATCTTGCACATGTTACTACCTTCATAGTGGGTAATAACATGTGTGTAGTGTCACATAAGGCCTAATTAATTAGATTGTAGAATCATATACTACTAGTCTTGGTATGTGTGATGTTATGGTAACTGGCTAACTTATTACGTCCCTTTTTTCATTAATTAACTCTGAAAAGACATTTAATTCAAGACAAGTATATATGCTTACTTGTAGTTCAAGTTTGTCCTAATTTCGTTAAATTATCAAGATACAAAATCTTAGCAAGTAGTTGAACCTCTTTTCAAAACTCTTGATGGTTTCTAATATGACCGCCTGATGGGTACCTCCAAAAGCTTTTTCTTAAAAATTTCAAAGCAACCTACAATTTACTTGTAGTTTAAATTTGACCTAATTTCGATGAATCTACATAAAGTCATTCAAGTGGCAGAGTTAGCTAGGAAGTTTGAAAAATCATAAAACATAGGAATCGTTAGTACAACATGTTGGTCCACTATATATATATATGTCTAAAAACTTGGCTTGTGGTATTCAGATCCATATTCTTCAGACTGTCTTTACAGAAAGGAACGATCTCATCATCACTCGGAAAATTAAGAATGATCGTTCCTGATATTTGGAAACTCACATCGACGACATTGTTTACTACAAGAAGATTCACCTATCTACCTCCGAAAAGACAATTAATTCAAGAGCAATCTATCGCACTTACTTGTAGCTCAAGTTTGACCTAATTTTGTTAAACTGTCAAGATGCAAAATCTTAGCAAAAAGTTGAACCTGTTGTCAAAACTCTCAGTGGTGGTTAGTGATATATTAAATCACCCCAATGGTTACCTCCAAAAAACCCGTAAAACTTTCAACGGAACCTACAATTTACTTATAGTTCAAAATTGACCTAATTTAAATAAATCGACATAAAGTCACTTTCAAGTGGGCAAAGTTAGCTATAGGAAGGAGTTTGAAAACTCATAAAACATGGGAATCATAAATACAACATGAAGGTCCACTATATATGTCTGAAAGCTTGACTTGTGACATTCAGATCCATATCCTTCGGACTTTATTTACGGAAAGGAACAATCTCATCATCACTCGGAAAATTGAGAATGTTCTTTCTTGTTAGTTGGAAACTCACACCGACGATACTGATTACTACAAGAAGATGCATCCATCTACCTCCAAAGAGACATTTAGTTCAAGAAAAATCTATCGCGCTTACTTGTACCTCAAGTTTAAACTAATTTTTCGTTAAAGTGTCTAGATGCAAAATCTTAATCAGAAAGAAGTTAAAAACCTATTGTCAAATCTCTCAGTTGGTTTATAATATATTAATTGACCCCCTGATGGGTACACCTCCAAAAGTGTTTTCGTAAATCTTTAGAAGCAACCTATAATTTAGTTGTACGTAGTTCAAGTTTGACCTAATTTTGATAAATCGGCATGAAGTCATTCAAGTGGGCAGAGTTACTTAGCTATAGAAAGTTTGAAAACTCATAAAACATGGGAATTGTAAGTAAAACACATTGGTCCACTTAATATGTCTAGAAGCTTGGCTTATGGCATTGAGATCTATATTCTTCATACTTTCTTTACGGAAAAGAACCATCTCGTCATCACTCGGAAAACTGAGAATTTTCTTTCCTGATAGTTGGAAACTCACACCGACGATATTATTTACTACAAGAAGATGCACCCATCTACCTCCAAAAAGGCATTTAATTCAAGAGAAATCTATCACGCTTACTTGTAGCTCAGGTTTGACCTAATTTCGTTAGATCGACAAGAAGTCACTAAAGTGTGCGAAGTTAGCTAGGAAGCTTGAAAAATCCTAGTACAAAAAACTTGGGTTTTACGTATAAGAAACCGTGGTCCAGTTTGTTTGATAATTGTGGCGGTTGCATTTTCTTTGAACTGTGCTAGGTCTCATAGGAGTGAGGTGCTTGAGAGTTAACACGGTCAGTGGAAGTACAAGTTACATCAAGGACCTCGTAAAAAATGAAAATTGCATCCAAGTCCATGCATTTAGCACACAAGGACCCTAAAACTAAGCAATGAAGTGTGTGTTTTGAGGTTTGCGCAACACATACTAGCATTCATCGTGCTAAAGACTATCAATAGAATATTTCTAGATGCTAAGAATGTAAAAGAGAAGATCTAATGGTTAGTAATGTTTGAATTTGCCAGTCTTGATCCAACAATCAATGTTCAAAGTTAATACATACACTATACTATGGTATGATATTGTAAGAGATAAGACAAGATAAACATAAGATAAGAAGTACTATGAATGGCCGATCTAATGGTAGGTCTCGCAACAACGAGGTGCTTGAGAGTTAACACGGTCGGTGGAAGTACAAGTTACATCAAGGAGCTCATAAAAATGAAAATTGCATCCAAGTCCATGCATTTAGCACAAGGACCTTGAAACTGAGCAATGAAGTGTGTGTTTTGAGGTTTGCGCATACTAGCGTTCATCGTGCAAAAGACTATCAGTAGAATCTTTCTACATGCTAAGAATGGAAAAGAATATCCAATGGTTACCAATGTTTGGATTTACTAGACTTGATCAAACGGTCAATGTTCTGTACACTATACAGTGGTATGGTATTTAAGAGATAAGACAAGATAAAGATAAGATAAGAAGTACTACGAATGGCCGATCTAATGGTAGGTCTCATAGGAGCGAGGTTCTTGAGAGTTAACACGGTCGGTGGAAGTACAATTTACATCATGGACCTCATAAAAATGAAAATTGCATCTAAGTCCATGCATTTAGCACAAGGATCCTGAAACTGAGCAATAATGAAGTGTGTGTTTTGAGGTTTACGCATACTACTATCTTTCATCGTGCTAAATACTATCAGTAGAATCTTTCTAGATGCTAAGAATGGAAAAGAAAATCCAATGGTTAGCAATGTTTGGATTGTCATTCTTGATCAAACGGTCAATGTTCCATACACTATAGGAGATAAGACAAGATAAAGATAAGATAAGAAGTAGTGCGAATGGCCGATCTAATGGTAGGTCTCATAGGAGCGAGGTGCTTGAGAGTCAACATGGTCGATGGAAGTACAAGTTACATCAAGGACCTCAGAAACAATGAAAATTGCATCCAAGTCCATGCATTTAGCACAAGGACCCTGAAACTAAGCAATGAAGTGTGTGTTTTAAGGTTTGTGGATACTAGCGTTCATCATGCTAAAGACTATCAATAGTATCTTTCTAGATGCTAAGAATGGAAAAGAAGATCCAACAGTTAGCAATGTTTGGATTTGCCACTCTTGATCCAACGGTCAATGTTCAAAGTTAATCCGTACACTATATGAAGTGGTTATGGTATTCTAAGAGATAAGACAAGATAAAGATAATTAAGACAAGAAGTACTGCGAATGTCTGATCTAATGGTAGGTCTCGTAGGAGCGAGGTGCTTGCGAGTTAACACAGTCGGTGGAAGTATAAGTTACATCAAGGACTTCATATAAATGAAAATTGCATCCAAGTCCATGCATTTAGGACAAGGACCATGAAACTGAGCAATGAAATGTGTGTTTTGAGGTTTGCGCATACTAGCGTTCATCGTGCTAAAGGCTATCAGTAGAATCTTTCTAGATGCTAAGAATGGAAAAGAAGATCCAACTGTTACCAATGTTTGGATTTGCTAGTCTTGATCAAATGGTCAATGTTCTGTACACTATACAGTGGTATGGTATTTAAGAGATAAGACAAGATAAAGATAATTAAGACAAGAAGTACTGCGAATGGCCAATCTAATGGTAGGTCTCATAGGAGCGAGGTGCTTGAGAGTTAACACAGTCAATGGAAGTACACGTTACATCAAGGACCTCATAAAAATGAAAATTGCATCCAAGTCCATGCATTTAGCACAAGGACCCTGAAACTGAGCAATGAAGTGTGTGTCGTCAAGTTTGCACATACTAGCGCTCATCGTGCTAAAGACTACCAGTAGAATCTTTCTAGATGCTAAGAATGGAAAAGAAGATCTAACGGTTAGCAATGTTTGTATTTGTCAGTCTTGATCGAACGGTCAATGTTTCGTACATTATACAGTGGTATAGTATTGTAGGAGATAAGAAATGATAAAGATAAGATAATAAGTACTGCGAATGGCTGATCTAATGGTATGTCTCATAGGAGCGAGAGGTGCTTGCGAGTTAACACGATCGGTGGAAGTACAAGTTTCATCAAGGACCTCATAAAAATTGAAAATTGCATCCAAGTCCATGCATTTATCATAAGGACCCCGAAACTGAGCAATGAAGTGTCTGTTTTGAGGTTTGCGCATATATACTAGCGTTCATCATGCTAAAGAGTATCAATAGAATCTTTCTAGATGCTAAGAATATAAAAGAAGATCTAATGGTTAACAATGTTTGGATTTGCCAGTCTTAATCCAACAGTTAATGTTCAAAGTTAATCCATACACTATATGAAGTGGTTATGGTATTGTTGTAAGAGATAAGAAAAGATAAAGATAAGATAAGAAGTACTGCGAATGGCCGTTCTAATGGTAGGTCTTGTAGGAGCGAGGTGCTTGAGAGTTAACACGGTCGGTGTAAGTACAAGTTACATCAAGGACCTCATAAAAAATGAAAATTGCATCCAATTCCATGCATTTAGCACAAGGACCCTGAAACTGAGCAATGAAGTATGTGTTTTGAGGTTTGCGCATACTAGCGTTCATCATGCTAAATACTATTAGTAGAATCTTTCCACATGATAAGAATGGAAAAGAAGATCCAACGGTTAGAAATGTTTGGATTTGCGAGTCTTGATCAAACGGTCAATGTTCCGTACACTATTGTATTATAAGAGATAAGATAAGATAAGAAGTACTGCGAATGGCTGATCTAATGGTAGGTCTTGTAGGAGTGTGGTGCTTGAGAGTTAACACGGTCGGTGGAAGTACAAGTTACATCAAGGACCTCATAAAAATGAAAATTGCATCCAAGTCTATGCATTTAGCACAAGGACCCTGAAACTGAGAAATGAAGTGTGTGTTTTGAGGTTCGCGCATACTAGCGTTCATCGTGCTAAAGACTATTAGTAGAATCTTTCTTGATGCTAAGAATAGAAAATAAGATCCAACGGTTAGCAATATTTGGATTTGCCAGTCTTGATCAAAGGGTCGATGTTCAAATTTAATTCGTACACTATAAAGTGGTATTGTATTATAAGATATAAGACAAGAGATAAAGATAAGATAAGAAGTACTGTGAATGGCCGATCTAATGGTAGGTCTCGTAGGAGTGAGGTGCTTGAGAGTTAACACGGTCGGTGGAAGTACAAGTTATATCAAGGATCTCATAAAAATGAAAATTGCATCCAAGTCCATGCATTTAGCACAAGGAACCTGAAACTGAGTAATGAAGTGTGTCTTTTGAGGTTTGCACATACTAGCGTTCATCGTGCTAAAGTCTACCAGTAGAATCTTTCTAGATACTAAGAATGAAAAAGAAGATCCAACGGTTAGGAATGTTTGGATTTTCTAGTATTGATCCAATGGCTAATGTTCAAATTTAATCCGTACACTATAAGAAGTGATATGGTATTATAAGACATAAGACAAGATAAAGATAAGATAAGAAGTACTTCGAATGGACGATCTAATGGTTGTATCATAGGAGTGAGGTGCTTGAGAGTTAACACGGTCGATGGAAGTATAAGTTACATCAAGGACCTCATAAAAAATAAAAATTGCATCCAAGTCGATGCATTTAGCATAAGGACCCTGAAACTAAAGAATGAAGTGTGTGTTTTGAGGTTTGCGCATACTAGCGTTCATCGTGCTACAAACTATTAGTAGAATCTTTCTAGATGCTAAGAATGGAAAATCAGATCCAATAATTGTAATGTTTGGATTTGCCAATATTAATCCAACAGTTAATGTTCAAAGTTGATCCGTACACTACATGAAGTGGTTATGGTATTGTTGTAAGAGATAAGAAAAGATAAAGATAAGATAAGAAGTAGTGCGAACGGCCGATCTAATGGTAGGTCTTGTAGGAGTGAGGTGCTTGAGAGTTAACACGGTCTGTGGAAGTACAAGTTACATCAAGGACCTCATGAAAGATGAAAATTGCATCAAAGTCCATGCATTTAGCACAAGGACCCTGAAGCTGAGCAATGAAGTGTGTGTTTTGAGGTTTGCGCATACTAGCGTTCATCGTGCAAAAGACTATTAGTAGAATCTTTCTTAATGCTAAGAATGGAAAAGAAGATCCAACAGTTACTAATGTTTGGATTTGCCAGTCTTGATCCAACAGTCTATGTTCAAAGTTAATCTGTACACTATGAAGTGGTATGGTATTGTAAGAGATAAGACAAGAGATAAAGATAAGATAAGAAGTATTGCGAATGGCCGATCTAATGGTAGGTCTTGTAGGAGCGAGGTGCTTGAGAGTTAACACGATCGGTGGAAGTACAAGTTACATCAAGGACCTCATAAAAAATGAAAATTGCATCCAAGTCCATGCATTTAGCACAAGGACCCTGAAACTGAGCAATGAAGTGTGTGTTTTGAGGTTTGCGCATACTAGCTTTCATTGTGCTAAAGATTATCAGTAGAATCTTTCTAGATGCTAAGAATGGAAAAGAAGATCCAGCGGTTAGCAATGTTTGGCTTTGCTAGTCTTAATCAAATGGTCAATGTTCCATAGACTATATAGTGGTAAGGTATTGGAAGAGATAAGACAAGATAAAGATAAGATAAGAAGTATAGTACTGCGAATGGCCAGTCTTTTGAATAACCTTCCCTCTCGATGTTTGGGAAGCAAGTCAAAATTCACAAACCGGAAATGTTTGAATTTTTGTGCCGCCAAGGACCAAAGTGGTTTCCTTCATATGTACTCCTTGTCCCTACTCCACACCAATGTGCGGCTGCCAAACACGTCACAGACATAGAGCCGTCGTACCAAGGCACATGTGCACAGCACCACGCTGTGGACGAGGGAGAGATCAGCCAGGCCGGTGTGCGAGGGGAAAGGGGAGAAGAGATGGAGGATAGCGAAGGAGAGAGAAAACACACAATTTGTTTTGCGTTCATAGGTACTGAAATTTACTACTAAAAAAGTGGCCACATGAGTACCTCGTGTCAGGAACCCATCATAACTTTGCTCTGACATGGAACCACCTTCAACTCCTGTTCTTTGCTGCCCTCTTCCCCTGCCAATGTTTTATTCTCTCAGCATGTATAGCGCATGGAAAGAGGTGAGCATATGTCTTAGAAAATAAATATACTACTCCCGCAATGTGTAAAAAATCACACCTTAATAAGTCCTAGTATGTGGCCTACAATTTCACAGAAACCTAAAATTTACTTGTAATAGTTCAATTTTGACTTAATTTCGATAAATCAACATAAAGTCATTCAAGTGGGCGGAGTTAGCTAGGGAGTTTGAGAACTCATAAACCACGGGAAATCATAAGAACAACATGTTGTTGGTCCACTATATATGTGTGAAAACTTGGCTTGTGGCATTCAGATCCAATATTCTTCGCACTTTCTTTATGGGAGAGAATGATCTCGTCATCACACTTAGAAAATTGAGAATGTTCTTTCCTAGTAGTTGGAACCTCACACCAACGACGCTACTTCTACAAGAAGATGCACCCATCTACCTCTGAAATGGCATTTAATTCAAGAGCAATCTATCATGCTTACTTGTAGCTCAAGTTTGACCTAATTTCATTAAACGGTTAGGATGCAAAATCTTAGCAAGAAGATGAACCTGTCGTCAAAACTCTCTGTGGTTTCTGATATATATTAATTGACCCTGCTGATGGCTACCTCCAAGAGCTTTTTCATAAAACTTTCAAAGCAACCTACAATTTACTTGTAGTAGTCCAAATTTTACCTAATTGCGATAAATCGACATAAAATCATACAAGTGGGTGAAGTTAGCTAGGAAATTTTAGAACTCATCAAACATGGGAAATCGTAAGTGCATCATGTTGGTCCTTTATATATGTCTAAAAACTTGGCTTGTGGCATTCAGATCCATAGTCTTCGGACTTTCTTTACGGGAAAGAACAATCTCGTCATCACTCAGAAAATTGAGAATGTTCTTTCTTGAGATAGTTGGAAACTCACACTGGCGGCATTGTTTACTACAAGAAGATGCGCCTATATCTACCTATGAAAAGAAATTTAATTCAAGAGCAATCTACCGCGCTTACTTATAGCTAAAGTTTGGCCTAATTTTGTTAAACTGACAAGGTGCAAAATCTTAGCAAGAAGTTGAACTTGTCGTCAAAACTCTCGTTGGATGGTTTCTAATATATTAATTTTGACCCCCTGATGGGTACCTCCAAATTCTTTTTCGTAAAACTTTCAAAGCAACCTACAATTTACTTTTAGTAGTTCAAATTTGACCTAATTTCGATAAATTGACATAAAGTCATTCTAGTGGGTGGAGTTAGGTAGGGAGTTTGAGAAATCATAAAACATGGGAAATTGTGAGTACAACATGTTGGCCCATTATATATGTTTGAAAACTTGGCTTGTAGGATTTAGATCCATATTATTAAGACTTTCTTTACACGAAGGAACAATCTCGTCATCATCACATAGAAAATTGAGAATGGTCTTCCCTTACAGTTGGAAACTCACGATGACAACATTGTTTACTTTAAGAATATGCACCCATATACCTCCGAAAAGACAATTATTTCAATATGAATCTATCGCGCTTACTTATAGCTCAAGTTTGACCTAATTTCGACAAATTGTCAAGATGCAAAATCTTAGAAAGAAGTTTAACCTATTTTTAAAAATTACAGTCGTTTCTGATATATTAACTAAACCCCCGATGGGTACCTCCAAAAGCTTTTTCGTAAAAGTTTCAACGCAACCTATAATTTACTTGTATTTCAAACTTGACCTAATTTAGATAAATCCACATAAAGTCACTTTCAAGTGGGCAGAGTTAGCTATAGGAAGAAGTTTGAAAACTCATAAAAAATGGGAATCATAAGTACAACATGATGGTCCACTATATGTGTTTGAAAAATTAGCTTGTGGCATTCAGATCCATATTCTTCGGACTTTCTTTACGGAAAGGACCAAGCTCATCACCACTCCAAAAATTGAGAATGTTATTTCCTGATAGTTGGAAACTCACATTGACGGGACTGATTACTACAAGAATATGCATCCATCTACCTCGCCAAAGACATATTTAATTCAAGAAAAATCTATCGCACTTACTTGTAGCTCAAGTTTGACCTAATTTTTCATTAAATTGTCAAGACGCAAAATCTTAGTTAGACAGAAGTTAAAAACCCGTTGTCAAAACTCTCGGTTGGTTTCTGATATATTAATCGTGACCCCTCGATGGGTACCTCCAAAATATTTTTTGTAAAACTTTCAAAGCAGCTTACAATTTACTTGTAGTTTCAAATTTGACTTAATTTCAATAAATTAGATTGAAGTCATTCAAGTGGGTGGAGTTGGCTAGGGAGCTTGAAAACTCATAAACCATGGGAATCATTCGTACAACATGTTGGTGCACTATATATGTCTGTAAACTTGGCTTGTAGCATTCAGATCCAATATTCTTTGGACTTCTATATACGGAAAAGAACAACCTCGCTCATCATCACTCAGAAAATTGAGAAATTTCTTTCCTAATAGTTGTAAACTCACACCGATGACATTGTTTACTAAAAGAAAATGCACCCATCTACCTCTAAAAAGACATTTAATTCAAGAGCAATCTACCGCGCTTACTTGTAGCTCAAGTTTGACCTAATTTCGTTAAATATACAAGAAGTCACTGAAGTGTGCGAAGTTTGTTAGGAAGCTTGAAAAATCCTAGTACTAAAAACATGGGTATTATGTATAAGAAAATGTGGTCCAGTTTGTGTGCTAATTCGAGCGGTTGCATTTTATTTTAACTGTGGTAGGTCTCATAGGAGCGAGGTGCTTGAGAGTTAACACGGTCGGTGGAAGTACAAATTACATCAAGGACTCGTAAAAAATGAAAATTGCATCCAAGCCCATGAATTTAGCACAAGTACCCTAAAACTGAGCAATGAAGTGTGTATTTTGAGGTTATTGCATACTAGCGTTCATCATGCTAAACACTATTAATAGAATCTTTCTTGATGCTAAGAATGGAAAAGAAGCTCCAACAATTAGCAATGTTTGGATTAGCTAGTCTTGATCCAACGGTCAATGTTCAAAGTTAATTTGTACACTATTTGCAGTGGTATGGTATTGTAAGAGATAAGACAAGAGATAAAGATAAGATAAGAAGTACTGCGAATGGCCGATCTAATGGCAGGTCTCGTAGGAGCGAGGTGCTTGAGAGGTAACACAGTCGGTGGAAGTACAAGTTACATCAAGGACCTGAGACAAATGAAAATTCCATCCAAGTACATGTATTTAGCACAAGGACCCTAAACCTGAGCAATGAAGTGTGTGTTTTGAGGTTTGCGCATACTAGCGTTGATCGTGCTAAAGATTATCAGTAGAATCTTTCTAGATGCTAAGAATGGAAAAGTAGACCCAACGGTTAGTAATGCTTGGATTTGCTAGTCTTGATCGAACGGTCAATGTTCAAAGTTAATCCGTAAACTATATATGCAGTGGTATGGTATTGTAAGAGATAAGACAAGATAAAGATAAGATAAGACATACTACTTCGAATGGCCGATCTAATGGTAGGTCTCATAGGAGCAAAGTGCTTAAGAGTTAACATGGTCGGTGGAAGTACAAGTTATATCAAGGACCTCGTAATAAATGAAAAATTGCATCCAAGTCCATGCATTTAGCAGAAGGACCCTAAAACTGAGCAATGAAGTGTGTGTTTTGAGGTTTGCATATAATAGTGTTCATCGTGCTAAAAACTCTCAATAGAATCTTTCTAGATGCTAAGAATGGAAAAGAAGATCCAACGGTTAGCAATATTTGGATTTGCTAGTCTTGATCCAATAGTCAAATTCAAAGTTAATCTGTACACTATATGCTGTGGTATGGTGTAGTAAGATATAAGACAAGATAAAGATAAGATAAGAAGTACATCGAATGGCCGGTCTAGTGGTAGGTCTTGTAGGAGCGAGGTGCTTGAGAGTTAACACGGTTGGTGGAAGTACAAGTTATGTCAAGGACCTCATAAAAATGAAAATTGCATCACGGTCCATGCATTTAGCACAAGGACCCTGAAACTAAGCAATGAAGTGTGTGTTTTGAGGTTATTGTATACTAGCGTTCATCGTGCTAAAGACTATCAATAGAATCTTTCTTGATGCTAAGAATGGAAAAGAAGCTCCAACAATTAGCAATGTTTGGATTTGCTAGTCTAGATTCAATGGTCAATGTTCAAAGTTAATCCGTACACTATATGCAGTGGTATGGTATTGTAAGAGATAAAGATAAGATAAGAAGTACTACGAATGGCCGATCTAATGGCAGGTCTCGTAGGAGCGAGGTACTTGAGAGTTAACACAGTCGGTGGCATTACAAGTTACATCAAGGACCTTAGAAAAAATGAAAATTGCATCCAAGTCCATGTATTTAGCACAAGGACCCTAAAACTGAGCAATGAAGTGTGTGTTTTGAGGTTTGTGCATACTAGCATTGATCGTGCTTAAGATTATTAGTAGAATCTTTCTAGATGCTAAGAATGGAAAAGAAGATCCAATGGTTAGAAATGTTTGGATTTGCTAGTCTTGATCCAACGGTCAATGTTCAAAGTTAATCCATACACTATATATGAAGTGGTATGGTATTTTAAGAGATAAGACAAGATAAAGATAAGATAAGAAGTACTACTGCGAATGGCCGATCTAATGGTAGATCTCATAGGAGCAAAGTTCTTGAGAGTTTACATGGTTGGTGGAAGTACAAGTTATATCAAAGACCTCGTAATAAATGAAAATTGCATCCAAGTCCATGCATTTAGCACAAGGACCCTAAAACTGAGCAATGAAGTGCGTGTTTTGAGGTTTGCCCATACTAGCATTCATCGTGCTAAAGACTATCAATATAATCTTTCTAGACGCTAAGAATGGAAAAGAATATCCAACGGTTATCAATGTTTGGATTTGCCAGTCTTGATCCAGCGGTCAAGTTCAAAGTTAATATGTACACTATATGCAGTGGTATGGTATTGTAAGATATAAGATAAGATAAAGATAAGATAAGAAGTACATCAAATGGAAGATCTAGTGGCAGGTCTCGTAGGAGCGAGGTGCTTGAGAGTTAACACGGTCGGTGGAAGTACAAATTACATCAAGGACCTCATAAAAATGAAAATTGCATCCAAGTCCATGCATTTAGCACAAGGACCCTAACACTAAGCAATGAAGTGTGTGTTTTGAGGTTTGCGCATACTAGTGTTCATCGTGCTAAAGACTATCAGTAGAATCTTTCTAGATGCTAAGAATGGAAAATAAGATCCAATGGTTAGCAATGTTTGGATTTGCCAGTCTTGATCCAATGGTCAATGTGCAAAGTTAATCCGTACACTATAAAATGGTATGGTATTTCAATAGAAAAGACAAGATAAAGATAAGATAAGAAGTACTACGAATGCCTGATCTAATGGTAGGTCTCATAGGAGCGAGGTGCTTGTGTTAACACGGTCGATGGAAGTACAAGTTACATCAAGGACCTCATAAAAAATGAAAATTGCATCGAAGTCCATGCATTTAGCACAAGGACCCTAAAACTAAGCAATGAAGTGCGTGTTTTGAGGTATGTGCATACTAGCATTCAGCATGCTAAAGACTATCACTAGAATCTTTCTAGATGCTAAGAATGGAAAAGAAGATCCAACGGTTAACAATGTTTGGATTTGCCAGTCTTGATCCAATGTTCAATGTTCAAAGTTAATCCGTACACTATGCAGTGGTATGGTATTGTAAGATATAAGCCAAGATAAAGATAAGATAAGAAGTACTGCGAATGGCTGATCTAATAGTAGGTCTCGTAGGAGCGAGGTGCTTGAGAGTTAACACGGTCGGTGGAAGTACAAGTTACATCAAGGACCTCATAAAACTAAAAATTGCATCCAAGTCCATGCATTTAGTACAAGGACCCTGAAACTGAGCAATGAAGTGTGTGTTTTCAAGTTTGCGCATACTAGCGTTCATCGTGCTAAAGACTATCAGTAGAATCTTTCTTGATGCTAAGAATGGAAAAGAAGATGCAACGATTAGCAATGTTTAGATTTGCTAGTCTTGATCCAACGGTCAATGTTCAAAGTTAATCCGTACACTATATGTAGTGGTATGGTATTGTAAGTGATAAGACAAGAGATAAATATAAGATAAGAAGTACTGCGAATGGCTGATCTAATGGTAGGTCTCGTAGGTGCGAAGTGCTTTAGAGTTAACACGATTGGTGGAAGTACAAGTTACATCAAGGACCTCGTAAAAAATGAAAATTGCATCCAGGTCCATGCATTTAGCACTAGGACCCCGAAACTGAGCAATGAAGTGAGTGTTTTGAGGTTTGCGCATACTAGCGTTCTCGTGCTAAAGACTATTAGTAGAATCTTTCTAGATGCTAAGAATGGAAAACAAGATCCAACGGTTAGCAATGTTTGGATTTGCCACTCTTGATCGAACGGTCAATGTTCCATAGACTATATAGTGGTATGGTATTGTAAGAGATAAGACAAGATAAAGATAAGATAAGAAGTACAGTACTGCGAATAGCCGATCTTTTGAATAACCTTCCCTCCCGATGTTTGGGAAGCAAGTTAAAATTTCGAAAACCAGAATAGTTTGAATTTTTGTGCTGCCAAGGAACAAAGTGGTTTCCTTCCTATGTACTCCTAGGCCCTACTCCACACCAACATGCGGCTGCCGAACACACCAGAGACACAGAGCCGCCTTACCAAGGCACACATGCGCAGCACCATGCTATGGACGAGGGATAGATCAGCTGGGCCGGTGCGCGTGGGGAAAGGGGAGGAGAGATGGAGGATAGCAAAGGAGAGAGAAAACACACGATTTTTTTGCGTGCATAGGTCCTGAAATTTACTACTAGTAGGGTGGCCATAGGAGTAACTCGTGTCAGGAATCCATCATAACTTTGCTCTGACATGGAACCGCCTTCAACTCCTCTTCATTGCTGCCCTCTTCCCCTACCAACGTTTTATTCTCTCAGCATGTACATTGTGTGGACAGAGGTGAGCATATGTCTAAGCAAAGAAATATACTACTCCCACAATGTGTAAAAAATCACACCTTAATAAGGCCTAGTATGTGGCCTACAATTTCATATAAACCTATAATTTACTTGTAGTAGTTCAAATTTGACCTAATTTCGATAAATCAACATAAATTCATTCAAGTGGGCGGAGTTAGCTAGGGAGTTTGAGAATTCATAAACCACGGGATATCATAACTACAACATGTTGTTGGTCCACTATATATGTGTGAAAACTTCGCTTGTGGCATTCAGATCCAATATTCTTCACACGTTCTTTACTGGAGAGAACGATCTCGTCATCACACTTAGAAAATTTAGAATGTTCTTTCCTGGTAGTTGGACACTCACACCGATAACATTGCTTCTACAAGAAGATGCACCCATCTACCTCTGAAATGGCATTTAATTTGTGAGCAATCTATCATGGTTACTTGTAGCTCAAGTTTGACCTAATTTCATTAAACGGTTAGGATGCAAAATCTTAGCAAGAAGATGAACCTGTCGTCAAAACTCTCTGTGGTTTCTGATATATATTAATTGACCCCCCTGATGGGTACCTCCAAGAGCTTTTTCGTAAAACTTTCAAAGCAACCTACAATTTACTTGTAGTAATCCAAATTTTACCTAATTTTGATAAATCAACATAAAATCATTCAACTGGGTGAAGTTAGCTAGGAAATTTGGGAACTCATCAAACATGGGAAATCATAAGTGCATCATGTTGGTCCACTATATATGTCTGAAAACTTGGCTTGTGGCATTCAAATCCATAGTCTTTGGACTTTGTTTACGGGAAAGAACAATCTCGTCATCACTCGGAAAATTGAGAATGTTCTTGCCTGAGATAGTTGGAAACTCACAGTGGCGGCATTGTTTACTACAAGAATATGCACCTATATCTACATCTGAAAAGACATTTAATTCAAGAGCAATCTACCGAGCATACTTATAGCTAAAGTTTGGCCTAATTTTTTTAAACTGACAAGATGCAAAATCTTAGAAAGTAGTTGAACTTGTCGTCAAAACTCTCGTTGGATGGTTTCTCATATATTAATTGTGACCCCCCAATGGGTACCTCCAAAAGCTTTTTCATAAAACTTTCAGAGCAACCTACAATTTACTTGTAGTAGTTCAAATTTGACCTAATTTCGATAAATCGACATAAAGTCATTCAAGTGGGCGGAGTTAGGTTGGGAGATTGAGAACTCATAAAACAAGGGAAATCATAAGTACAATATGCTAGTCCACTATATATATATACGTGTGTGTGAAAACTTGGCTTGTGGCATTTAAATCTGTATTCTTTGGACTTCCTTTACGGGAGAGAATAATCTCGACATCACTCGGAAAATTGAGAATGTGCTTTCGTGATAGTTGGAAACTCACACTGACGACATTGTTTACTACTCCCTCTGTTTCAAAATATAAGATGTTTTAGCTTTGTGAAAGGAGTGTAGAACTCTTTTAGTGTGTAGATTCATCTAGCTTTGAAGTGAACCTATACAATAAAATGGGTCTAGATACATTTCTTTCACAAAGTTAAAACATATTATATTTTGAAACGGAGGTAAGAAGATGCACCCATCTACCTCCAAAAAGACATTTAATTCAATAGAAATCTATCACGCTTACTTGTAGCCCAAGTCTGACTTAATTTCGTTAAATTGTCAAGATGCAAAATCTTAGCAAGAAGTTGAACCATACCTATCGTCAAAACTCTCGGTGGTTTCTGATATATTAATTGACCCCCTCCCCCCGATAGGTACCTCCAAGACATCTTTCATCAAACTTTCAAAGCAACCTATAGTTTACTTGTGGTAGTTCAATTTTTACCTAATAATTTCGATAAATCGGCATAAAGTCAATCAAGTGGGTGAAGTTAGCTAGGAAGGTTAAGAACTCATCAAACATGGGAAATCATAAGTACAACATGTTGGTCCACTATATATGTCTGAAAACTTGCCCCGTGTGTCATTCAGATCCATATTTTCCGGACTTGCTTTACGGGAAAGAAAAATCTCATCATCACTCGGAAAATTGAGAATGTTCTTTCCTGAGATAGTTGGAAACTCATACTGATGGAATTGTTTAATACAACAAGATGCACCTATCTACCTCTGAAAATACATTTAATTCAAGAGCAATCTATCGCGCTTACTTGTAGCTCAAGTTTGACCTAATTTTGTTAAATTGTCAAGATGCAAAATCTTAGCAAGAATTTGAACCTATCGTCAAAACTCTCGGTGGTTTCTGATATATTAATTGTACTGTGAACCCCCGATGGGTACCTCCAAAAGTTTTTTCATAAAACTTTCAGAGCATCCTACAATTTACTTGTAGTAGTTCAAATTTGACCTAATTTTGATAAATCGACATAATGTCATTCAAGTGGGTAGAGTAAGCTAGGAAGTTTGAAAACTCATACAACATGGGAATCGTCGGTACAACATGTTGGTCCACTATAAATGTATGTAAACTAGGCTTGTGGCATTCAAATCCAATATTCTTCGGACTTTTCTTTACAGAAAAGAACTACCCCGCTCATCATCCCACTCGAAAAATTGAGAATTTTTTGTCCTGATAGTTGTAAACTCACACTGACGACACTGTTTACTACAATAAAATGCACCCATATACCCGTGAAAAGACATTTATTTCAAGAGAAATCTATCGCGCTTACTTGTAGGTCAAGTTTAACCTAATTTTGTTAAACTATCAAGATGCAAAATCTTAGCAAAAGTTGAACCTGTCGTCAGAATTCTTGGTGGTTTCTCATATATTAATTGTCCGATGGGTACGTCCAAAATCTTTTCTATAAAACTTTCAAATCAAAACCTACAATTTTTCTTGTAGTTTCAAATTTGGGCTAATTTCGATAAATCGACTTAAATTCATTCAAGTAGGTGGAGTTAGCTAGGAAGTTTGAAAACTCATAAAACATGGGAATCATCGGTACAACATGTTGTTCCACTATATATGTATGTAAATTTGGCTTGTGGCATTCATATCCAATATTCTTCGGACTTTTCTTTACGAAAAAGACGGATATCGTCATGACCCAGAAAATTGAGAATGTCCTTTCCTAATAGTTGGAAACTCATACCGACGATATATTGTTTACTACAAGAGAATATGCACCCATCAACCATGAAATTACATTTAATTCATCAAGAGCAATCTATCACGCTTACTTGTAGCTCGAGTTTAACTTAATTATGTTAAACTGTCAAGATGCAAAATTGCAGCAAGATGTTGAAGTTGTCGTCAAAACACTTGGATGTTTATGATATATTAATTGACCCCCTGATGGGTACCTCCAAAAGCTTTTTCATAAAAATTTCAAAGCAACCTACAATTTACTTGTAGTTCAAATTTGACCAAATGTAACTTCGAAAAGACATTTAATTTTGTTAATTTTTTGGCTCATGACATCACTCGAGAAATTGAGAATGTTATTTCCTGATAGTTGGAAACTCACATTGATGAAATTGTTTACTACAATTAGATGCACCCATCTACCTCTAAAAAGACATTTAATTCAAGAGCAATCTATCGTGCTTACTTGTAGCTCAAGTTTAACCTCAATTCATTAAATCGGCAAGAAGTCTCTAAAGTGTGCGAAATTAGCCAGGAAGCTTGAAATTTACTAGTACTATAACTTGGGTATTACATATAAGAAATCATGGTCCATGTTGTGTGACATATAACTGGGGTGGTTGCATTATCTTTTAACTATGGTTAGTCCCGTAGGAGCGAGGTGCTTGATTTAACACGGTCGATGGAAGTACAAGTTACATCAAGGACCTCATAATAAATGATTGCATCCAATTCCATGCATTTATCACAAGGACCCTAAACCTTAAAACCCTAAACCCTAAACATATGTCTACTCATTTGTCTAAAATGGGCGGTGTGGCAAGCTTTCGTGTGGCAAGTTTAATGAGCCCTAGCTCGTCTAGTCGACTCGTTTGAGCTTGGTTTGCTTTCTTAATAAACTTATGTGAGCAACATTTTTTGCTCGTTAATGTTAATGTACTAAACAATACTATAGTTAAAGAGTTTCCTGAGGTAATCATTAAGAGATCGGTCACAATAAAGAGCTTAGAAAGTGCGTTAGACTAATTTCTTGTATGCCAGTTATTTAATTATGTACCGTGTACTATATATACAAAAGAGAGAGAGAGAGGTAGAGCTAATAACCAGTGGTTGGATGGTTCTGAGTGAAGTGGTACTACCCCTAGCCCACCAGAGTTCAAACCCCATCAGGTTTGGCACTTTGATGTCTCATAAAAGGCGGAATATTTTTCTTAAGTGGGAAGCGATGTCCCCGTCTATAGCTTGGTGTGTATGGTGACTTCGTCAAGCTCAAGCCCATTACGGATCAGTCTCAAGACATAGTCTTTTGTAGGTGGTCATATAGAGGCAGGGTGTGCGTGCGTTCATAGGGGTGAGTGTGTGTATGCATTTGTGAGTGTCTGTGTTTTGTATTGGGTTTTCGAAAAAATGTGTGAGGGGCCTTTGGTTTGTATTGAGTTTTGCTCAGTTATCCAAAAGTACCTATGATGCAAGTCAAACTAGGTCACTGAGAACATGTGCAACATTGGAATTTTGGGGTGTACTCTAAGAGAATCGTTTTCTTACTAGACGTCGGTCTAAACAATGGAGAGGGTGAGTCTACCTAAGTTTTCTGGACCCTAGGTCTATACATGAAACATGTCTAAGAGAATCAAATGGCAATCGAACCCACTCATTAGTGTCTAGAAGGTTTTATTTATTGTTTCTTTTTACTCATATGAGTGGGTCCCCTATCTAGTCTAAACAGTGGAGAAGATTTTTATTTTCTTAGACACGACGCTAGTAAATTTCTAAGCTACGTCTAGTAAGGGCATGTGTAGTGTATAGAAGTAGCTAAGAAAACTACTTTTGCTCCAGCGTTTAGAACTGAAGTGGGTTCACATAGCCATGCTAAAAATAAAAATAAAAACTGACTATTATCCACTGACTAGTGGGCCTTCATGCCAATTGATTCTCTTAGACATAAGTCTAGCACTAGACTCACCTTGAAGAATCTTTTTGTTAGCACCACCCACTCCACAGTTTAGACATATGTTTAAGACTTGACGCCGTGCTTGCTCTGATATCTGGGGCCTATGTGTTCACTATCATGGGGCCCCATTGTTATTAGTGATCCAGTTATATCCTATAGAAGCCAAGGAATGTTAGCTCTGACTCCTCTAGCTCTTCCTTCTCGATGAAGCCTCGATGCTCGGCTTTGAATGATGGTTACGAGGGCAGTATGAGGATATGTTCCCATCGATAGCGAGGTGCATATGGTGACTTTGTAAAGCTCAAGCCCCACCGAACTAGTCTGAAGACACAATCTTCTGGAGGTGCTCATAGGGGTAGGATGTGCGGTCATGCGTTCATAGGGGTGAGTGTGTGTATGCATTTGTGAATGGTGCATTTTGTAGTGGGTTTTCACAAAAAAAAAGATGGGCCTTCCGTTTATATTAAGTTTTGCTCAGTTTTCCAAAAGTAACTGTAATGGTCACTGGTGTCTAGGGTGTATGGGCTCAGTACCATGGTGCCACATTATTAGTGGTTCAGCTACATCCCATAGGAGCCAGCGAATGTGAGCTCCGACCCCCTAGCACTTCCTTCGCCATGAAGCCTCGACACTCAGCTTTGAAGGATGGTTATGAGGGTAGTGAGAGGCGATGTTCCCGTCAATATATAACGATGTGCCTATGGTGACTTTGTCAAGCTCAAGCCCCACCAGATCAGTCTCAAGATCCATTCTTTCTGAATGCTCATAGGTGTAGGGTGTGCGCACCTTCATTCATAGGGGTGAGTGTGTGTACGCATTTGTGAAATTCTCCATTTTGTAATGGGTTTTCGCAAAAAGATAGGGGGGCTTTGGTTAATTTATTTATTGAGTTTTGATCTGTTTTCCAAAAGTACATGTAATGCAAGTCAAACTAGGTCAGTGATGTTTGGGGGCCCATGAGCTCTCTAGAACGGGCCCCAGTTATCATGGTCGAGTTAAATCCAATAGTAGCCAGTGAATGTGAGCACCGGCTCCCTACCTCTTACTTCTCCACAAAGCCTCTGCGCTAGGCTTTGAAGGCGAGCTTGTTTTTCGAGAAATATCGGCGGATTCAGTCATGCCGGTCCGGCGAATGATGGGGGATCTTGATGCACAATGCTGTCGGGTTAGGGTAAGTATGCCAGAGTTCACGGTATCCATTTATTTTCTCGAATTCTTAGCTTATGGGTTCTCTCCTTTTTGGGGTTTTCTCTATTCTGCCCATCTCGATCGACATTGTTTCATGGGTTCAGATGCCGACCTGGATGGTATACACATAGTGGTATGGCCTCATTACCGATGCGGATCTCTGGCTCTAGTGCGACTACGCCCTAGCGCCCAATCGTCAGGTCGCATTCGACGGAACGATCTTTGGCCGCAAGTTCTTGGGTTGCAACTACGAATGTGAGTGTTGCACGTTTGTCCACTAGGTTAATCTACTGCACTCACTTTTGCTGCAGCGAGTGATGATGTTGTTATGGTTACATCTCGTGATCCACGATGACCTCTAAGAGGAGGAGAAGGAGCGCCATTAGATGCATGCTGAGGAGATGGCTACAGAGTTAGCGGATGTCTCCAACTCACTGCACTTGGTCGTAAATAGGATAGATGCTCTTAGATTTGGGTAATTAAAGCTGGATATGAGGTTCTTAACCAAGTATGGTTTGCAATCTAGATATTTAGCATGCTCATGACGCTTTTGGTGGCTGGCTGTAGATTCCACTAATAATTAAGTACTCCCCTTTTGTTTACTAGTACTCACCATCTCATAGTACTGCCACGTTAAATTACACTAGGTTAATTAATATGGGAGTAGTTGAAAGTCTCCTTACAGCCTGTTTGGAGTTTGTGGTTACTACTAATTGATCTGGTCTATGTGGGTTACTATTATCTCTATCTATATACGAGTATCGCTACGTTTTTGCACATTTGTGCACCTCCCCCGTTGCGCACCTTCTTTACCCGGCAGTGTCCACCTTTCCATCGCATCAGCGCAATCTTCGGTGAGTCCGTAACCATCCGGATAATTGTTTAGGTGATTGATATTTGAAATAGTAGATCTATATGCCACATTAGGAAGCTAGGATCACCATGGATGTAGCCATGGAATTAGTTATAAGGTACACTGAAAATAGTAAGTATATGCTGCCAAGAAGAGTCTTATGAGGACAAGAAATTTGCCCCTGGCTTTATTTCATAGAACGGTCCTCTGCTGAACAATATAGATATAATTTGTTGCATATCGTTCATAAACAGATTGTTGTTTACTGGTGTCCTGCATTGCTGAGTTCTTTAAATTATATTTTTTAGTAAAGGGGAACACGCCCAATCCTTGGCATTAGATTAATGCACGTATCCTTCTTTGTATTGCGAAGTTGATGTGTTCTTTCCTAAAATTTACTAGTTTTGCTTCATTTCATTTAGCATCATGCCCATGTCCCACCCATGGAGGAGGCATTATCGAGTGACAAGTGTTTTTATGTATCCAGCTGCTGCGCTAGAATTTCAGTAACCTATGCTTTGTCCTCAAAAACATTTTTTTCTGATAAAGAGCGCTTTATTACTTAAAATGTCACCTAAAATATATTGATCATTTTTGTTGCATCATGATTTCCAGAAATAAAATCATTTTGATATGTTGCCACTTACTAAGGCCAGGACAACTCATGTGCGAGCTAAGAAGGCAAACCCTGAAGTATAACCCTTTTCATGTTGGTTCTATTTCCCATGCTTGGGAAATATGCCTATATGGTTCTTTGCCATTTGCGGTACCACTGTGGAGCTTGCACCATGCGTGCAACTGAATTTGGATTATTATTTTGAAATGAGAATATGGTTTAATTTTTTTGAAAGGAGAATCTGGTTCAATTTTGAATTTGTTATCTCTAGTTTCCACCTTATTCATATCGCTCATGGTGTAATGGTGCTGGTCACTACAAGGATTTGACAATTGGCCGTCTCCGAGGGAAATACAAAGCTCACAGACACATGATTTCGTGCCTTCAATAGAAAGAGAAACACCATGATGAACAGATTAGGCGCCTGAAGGAAGAAGTGGCTACATCCACTAAGCGGATAGCTGATTTTACCGTAGGATGTAATACATCAATTTCAGTTGCTCATGATGCTGTTATTGATTTTCAAAAGTTCGTGATTGACAACTTAGTTCTCGAGTCTCCTGATGTGGATGGTGACGAGATGATTGGCCAGGCGTATAACCAGATCTTGGAACATGTGGGAATGCAAGCTGGCAATCTTTTCAATTTGGCTCTAGAAGAAGATGAGACCCTGACAGAAATTCGAGATTTTCCACACCCATATAGTCCTGATTCTACAAAAGATGAGGAAATCTGTAAGTCATATTGACCGCTATACTTTCATTTTTGAAGGGTTTGGGGTCTCTTGTGAGGATGACTGTTTGTTAAGTCAGGTACTATAACCGTTTATTTCTCTGCTAGTGTGTGGTGTCCATGAATCTATATATTTTATGTACTATTACGACATATATATTGGATCTGGCTTTATGTGACTCTATTTTGCAACAACACTCATCTTATTCGAACTTGCGGTGGTTTTTTATCCTTCAATTTTTCCTTCTAAGATGTGTTAATGATGATGATAATGCCAGTTGCAAGTGATTTGTTAGCATGTTTCTGGTAGTAAAGCAAAACTCGTAGTTGTAGATTGTCGAATTTCAAGTCGATATTTGCACTCTAGATCTTGATTTCATAGAACGGGCAGGCTTCTACCACCTAGAACATTTTATACCAAGCAATTCATTGTATCACACGAATAAGTGCACAAACTTGATGTCTGTAGGTAGGAAACTAAGCAATGCAAGTGCCCAAACTTGTATCAGTCATGTGGTTGCTACAATTAATACATCGGGGTTCACAAAAACAATATATGTAGCAGGGCGAAAGTTAGTTTCGAGTTCGAGGAAGCTTAGTCGTGCGCCCCTCGACCACATTGTAATCTTCTCCGCCTGGCCGCCCTCCCTCGACCGGACTGTCCCTGCCGCTCCACGATTGAACACCACTGCACCGCCATTCGCTGGTACGTACGTCCCCAACCTCCAGCAATTACAGGCTTTCTGACGGATAAAATGCATTTATTTTGGGCATTGCAAACTAAATAAGCTGGTGGAGTTTCTAGGAAATGGAATCGGCATCGGCGAATGCTTTTGCTGCGTCAGTGAATGCTTGTAAAGCAGAGGTGGATGCTAAAGCAGCACCAGCAGATACATGTGAAGCGGATGCGGAGGCCGATGCTTGTATCGCATTAGAGTCTTGGGAAGTGTTGAGTGATGCTTGGAAAGCGGTGGAGGCACAGTCAAAATCCTCATTGGTTGATGCTAGAACAAATTCAGCTATGTTGGCTGCCGCTGCAAAAGCGACGGCTGCATGGGATGCTAGGAATGCGTCAGCTCGTGGTCGTGCTTCTTAAGCATCAATGGTCATGGCTCGTCATTCATCGGCGGCACTTGATCCATCTGCTCAGAACTCATTGACCCCATTGTAAGTTCTGCGTTGGATGTTGTCTCCCTGACTCCCTTCCTCTTTTTTGTATTCTGCTCTAGGGTTTTTTCTAGACGCAGTGGATATTAGTTTAAACTAGTAGTACTGGGAACATAAAAAGATATTTAATCACAAACTAGTGATCCAAATGGGATGAAACTTTCACAGGATTCAAACCTCGGCACCTATGATTTACTGAATGTTTGTCAATTTTTTCGAACAGGTTTACTTTGTAGTTCAAAATCTGAGCTACTGTCATACGTTGGATCTAAGATGGAAGGTGGATCTTCGGGGAAGTCCCCATGAGACTTGGGTTCACCAAGTCACGGAAGCTGCGTCCGTTTTTTCTCCCCTTCTTTATGATAAAACTAGAAAATTCAGGTGGGGGCCTTTCTGTCCTCCCCGGTGACCTCAAAAAAAAGTTCTTTATTCCTTTGCCCAGTTCCGACATGGTGAAGCATTTTGCGGTGCTTTCGTACTACTCTACTTAATTCCTTGTGTTGTTTAGGTTATTTTGTTGACAAACTCTGGTTTTTAGGTAGTTTTTCAGATATGTGCAGTTTAGCAAATTTCGATGATAAATTTTCCTATCAAATTATATGATGCATTGTGGTGTTTACTTAATTCTTTTTTTAGGGTTGTGCATTGTACTGTTTACTTAATTCTAATGATGCACTTGTGCTATTTGCATCATCCTACCAGCTTCGGTGGAAGAACATATGCAACAATCAACGACTTGCCAGGCCATGTATTTGGTCAGATTCTTGTCGAGCTTCCTCTGTACCCATCCGATATACTGAGGGCATCAATCACCCAAAAACATTGGATGGACTTCATGGGAAGCAACAATTTCAAAAGGCTAACCCTGTCACACAACAGAGGAATGTCGTTACTTGGATTTTTCAACAACAGCTCCGAGGATGCTCGATCGTTAACAGATCATAATCTTGACCAATCCATCTTCCAGAAGCGGAATAGCCTGGTGGAGGTACATAAAGCCTACAAACCATATGTACTCGGATGTCGCAATGGTAGGGAGCTACTTCATTATCCTGAAGGGTCTAACATGATAAAGGCCTGGGATCCAATCAGTGGAAGTGAAATAGTGATACCAGAACCACCAATTTGGCGGAGATGTGACTATGATAGCGGCACAATTCTCTCTTCGAGAAACCATGGGCAATTGTCTTCACACTGTTGCAGCAATTTCTGGGTTGTTTGGATAGTAATCAATGGTAACCAAGCACTGGTCCAGAGGTACTCATCAGAGTTAGGAAAATGGGAGGCCTGGATTGAACCTGCTGAGATGCTGGCTAAGATTGATCGCAGGACGTCAACTCTCATAGGGGACATTTTGTACTGACCAACAATGAACTCCAGATATATAATTGCCTTCGACAACGTGATAACAAAACTGTATTATATTTAGTTCCCCCATGAGACACATGATATTTCTAGACACAATTTTGTCATCACTAAGGGGCATAATGGAGATGTTGCCCTTGCGGTTATAACAGACTTCACTCTAAACACATGGTCCAGTGCAAGATCATCAATAGGCAAATGGGAAGCTTGGGTGCCTCATATAAAGGTTGAGTTGGATACTCTCCTTGGCCTTGAAAAATCATGGGCATATGGTGGGAAAGATGCACTAAGGTTACTATGTGCATTTGAGGATAGAGAAATGGTGGTTATATGGGCGAAGGAGGGAGTATTCGAATTAGATCTCAGCAGCATGAAGTCTAAGAAGTTCAGATCTCGTAAATGTTGGTGTACTTTACATCCCTACATAATGACACCTGGTTAGTGTAGTCATTCATGTGCAACACTTGCATTTTTGTACACATATGATTTTGCTGATCATTTTGTTCATTTCCTTCAGCAACCAACGTGATTCAGAGTGCTAAATCAAAGAAACGAAAAGGAAGTCCTCTCAGCAACACAACTGATTCAGACTGCAACATCAAGGAGATGACCAATCAAGGCTTGTTTTGGCAAGCATGTGTTTGCCTAGGTTGTGTTATTTGGAGCTGCAGTCTAATGTTTGTTTGTTTTGGTAGCTGGTGGAACTGTGGCAGCACCTTGGTTTGTGTTGCAGTCACAGTGGCAGGGGCTAGAATGTTAGAACTGTCTGTTTGTTTTGGGGGCCTATGCGTGTCTGATGAAACATTGTTTTATATGATGAAATGGTGTTCTCTATATAGTAGTGTATGCGTGATGAAATCTTGTTTTATGTGTTCCACATATACTTCTAGCTGGTGTTTGTGTTTTGATAGTATGCAATAGTATGAGTATTTGTTTCACAATAGGATTTTTATTTGATCTGAATTAGTACTACTGTAGTTAGTGCTTCCTGTAGAAGAGTCTGTACCGACACCTAAATAATTAGTAGACCTTGGTTGCACACCATTTTCACATGCTTGAATCAGAGCTACTTCAGACATTTGTTTGTTGTTATGTTAAACAAACATTCTTGTATTGGAGATCTGCATTTTCATACGCCTGGTAGATAATAACTCTCCCCGGCTTGGATCCCTAAAATAGAGGGAGAACTATTTTTTTAATTATTCTTTGGACAATCTCTAAATTTAAACTCACGTTCGACCGCCAAAACCTACCGCCTACCCCGTTTGAATTGGAGGCATCAGTTGATGTGACCATCGCCATAAATTCCTGACCAGATGGCGTTCGATCTACACAAAATTTTTTCTAGTAATAAAACTTGGCCGGCAACCAAATTCAAAATCGTAATCGAGTGGCAAAATAAACCACCGACCCCAAAGCATTTCGCGCCCATCTGTTTCAAACATTTTATATTATTACTTGGACGCTAGCCAAATTTAAAATATCAGTCAAGCGACAAAATTTACCGCCTACGTTGTGTGAATCGAAGGTATCCAAGTTTCTGTGCAAAATATGGTTATGGATGATTAGTTGATGTGACTCTCGGCCTTGAATTCCTGGACAGATAGTGTACGATCTACTTTTCTATTAGTAGATGGACGCTAGCCAAATTCAAAATCTCAATCAAGCGGCAAAACCACACATCGACATTGAAGCATTGCATGCCCTTCCGTTTCAAAAACTTTAGAATATAAAATTCCAATTCTACCCATTGTTTAGACGATAAATGGGTATGCTAAAGTCGGTAGCTGGGGGGCATGATCGTAATTATTTTTTCTGCTCACCTTTGTAATCCCGATTCGCCCATTTTTTCTTACGGCCCTCCCAAAAATCACAAGCTCCTCTCTCCCCTCCGTGACCGGCTTGCTGCGGTCTCGCGCACCGGGTGGAGCCACTTCACCGATGCTCACCCACCAGATCTAGTTTGTTGGGCCTCTTTGCCATTGCACCGGAGTTGCAGTGTCGTTCACCATGCCGATGGCGTCATCAACAGCCCAAGCTCTATTTCCTCGCCTCCGAAAGCTACCCAACCATACCGGATCCTCTTTACCGGTGTCCACTAGACATGATCTAGTTCAAGGAGTTCCATGTCCACCGCTCTAGACCAACTGCACAACAATCTCCGTTCACTTCTCCAGATCTGCCTTAGTGACACTCTCGTCCACCGCGCTCAAGCCGACATTGACCACCCAAGATCCGCTTCCCCGACACCAATAGCCACCGCAACCGTAGTACCCTCGGTGATCTGGACGTCACTGGCATGGTACCGACGACGGTTAGACGCCTCTTCGACCAAGGTTAACCAAATCTCCAACCCGTTTTTGTTTTGTCAGCAGTATAGCAGGTTCAAGCCTGTCGCAGTGAACTACATTTTTGTAATCGTGCTAGTACATACAAGTCACTGGGCATGCCTATTCTTCATGCTATACATACAAGGTCATTAGACATGTTGGTTTGCATTCGCTGCTCTACAAATTTCAAGTCATGCACATGTCTGTTATTTTGTCATGCACATGTTCTTAGCTACTCCATACAATAGAAATTGCCTGCTACCGTGTAATTCTTGCAAAATCTAAAGTCAGTGTAAAATGTGGAACAAAATCTGAATCTATCTGGTTCGTCCTGAGATCAGTTCCTGCTATTATTTCCTCCTTGGCATCGTTCTTCTATCCTATAGTAGCTGTTTAAACTTTTTGTACTAATTCGATTATAATTTTGTTGTTGCCATCTGGTTCTTCAAAAGTTGCATCACTAACTATTTTCTTTTTCTTGCATATAGAACAAAATGGAACAATGAAAATGTTGGTTTTCATAGCCTATTCTATAGGTTCACAGGGGATGCCATTACTTCCTTATCTGGTGTTGGTTCGTCCTGAGCAACGACAGAAATGTCCTCTACTATGTAGTTCACTCGTGGTTTGCATTCCTGCTCTAGAAGTTCTCTTTTGATTCCATTATAATTTCTATCTGGTTGGTTCTTAGCTATGGCAGTAATTACATGCCATTGTGTAGCTCACCACAAATTCTGAGTAACCCAACGACTCTTGCATTCCAGGAGATACCACTACTTCCATATATATATTTGTTGAAATGACCTGGCTATTTTATATTTGCTAAAATTCTAAGAAACACTTTGTTTGATTGCTCATTTCATTCTAGGCACACTTGTCTAATGCTTGTTTGTTATGTTCTACAGGTTCACGAGCAACGCCATTATATCTCATATCTGGTTCTGGTTTGTCCTAAGCAACGACATAACTATTCTCTCCTATATGTAGTTCATTCATGTGTTACATTCCTGATCTACAAGTTCTTGTATGATGTGATTATAATTTCTATCTGGTTCATTCTTCGCTACGACAGTAACTTCATGCCATTTTTGGCTCAGCGCAAATTCTGAGTCACCCAACGTCTCTTGCATTTTAGGGTATACAACTACTTCCATATATATTTGTTGAAATGACCTGGCTAGTTTTTATTTGCTGAAATTCTAAGCCACACACACACACTTTTTGATTGCTCATTTCACGGTAGGCACACTTGTTTAATGCAGTGCTTGCTTGTCCTGTTTGTTTGACGTGTTGGTAAATAATTGAACCATTGACCAGTTGTAAACACTAGTTCATAGCTCGTGTCATATCAGTCAAATAGGTAGTTTGTCTTGTTTGATGTATTAACTTGTTATTACTTAGTTTCAGATGCTATTATTGCTATCGCCACCAAAGAGGGGGCTGCAAGATCATGTCTCCTCCAATGCAGCTGTCACACTCAAAGGAAGATTGATGGGGATATGTCGAATGGGGTATACCCAGCAGGATGTTTTGATTGGACCAAGCCCATTGCGAGTGGGCCTGCAGGACGGTTGTAACACCACCGGGATCAGGGTTAAACAAATTTAGACCATAGCCTGACATAAGCTTAACCTAGACCTCGAGGATATCCAGTGAGAAATCAGTAACACAACAGTAACCCTGCGACACAAAAATTATTGGAACGAGCTCATAACTGAGCGAAGAACCAAAATATTACAAGCAGAGGTCATTGACCACAAACATCAAACAACGGAAGGCAAATTATGCTATTAAGTATAGCAAACTTAACAAATGGCCTAAGAGGCCTGAAGCATAACGATGACGTCCCAGCCCATAGATTCCAGGCTGCCGGCCGGGAACCCCAAGCTACTCGTCGGTGTTGATGTCATACAGAACTCGTCTTCAGGGGAACACTTATAATGCTACAAAAGTATCAACAAAGCAAGGGTGAGTACAGGGTGCACTCCGCAAGACTTATGGCTGGTGGGGTTATTTTGCATAAAGCCATCTTTGTTTATAAATCAAGAGGGAGAAGAAGCTCGTCTAATCAGAATATTTTAAAAGGGGATAAGAGAGCGACATCTCTAAGGAATTGATCATCATCTTGATATCCACCAAAGTAATCCTCATCTCACAACTAGGATCACCCCCTCGTACCCATGAGAAAGCATCCTTTAAGCACACGTTGATCTGCCAAGTTTTACGATTAGGTTATAGTTCTCTATGATCTTACAATTCGGTCACCAAGCGTTCATAACCGTGAACACGGCTTTTCGAAAAGATTTAACCCTGTAGGGGTGTACAACTTTACCCACACGTACCAACCGACTCTTAATGCCAACATATTAGCCCTCTTCCTTGGAAGGCCGGCAGAGGGTGGTTAGACACGACCTTTACCTTGCTCTCGCCGAGACCATGAGTCACGCCCTAAGGATGGTTCCGCCATAACGGGTCAAATCACGAAGCCGGTCCCTAGAGATGTGAGTCGGGGTTGGTTTACCAGGGGTGCCATAAACCCCAAGCAACCCCGGCCGCGCTTACCTACCTGTATGAATGCACCTCCTTCACCACCTTTGAGAAGATCCAGAATGCATGTCGAATGGAACGCCCGAACTATGTGACTCATGGAATCTACTAGGCAAGTTAGTCAGCGGAGGGGTCCCCATAAACCTCATGTGGTTGTATGCTCGTCTTGGTCCAAAGGCATGAACTCGGTTCCTAGTGGTGGCGAGCATGGGACTTCAAAAACCACATCCCACCGTGGCCTCCCATACAAGCCTTAGCATGTTTAACCTTTACCACTGATCTTACCCCATCAGTATACCTCGTTCTCATGTCATACTAGATTCTCTGCATTTGGTACATCATCTGGATGAACCAGTACTGACAGCTAAGCATGGCTAAGAAAGACATAGATAAAAGCTCTAGCAGTGCACACAAGCCAAACCTAGTTATGCTAGGAGAAGTGGATCAGGTAATGTAATCTCAAAGGGAGTAATTCAATAGATAGGATACTCTATCTATCGATAAAAGACCACAGTAGAATCATATGCATCATGGCAAGAATGAAATACTTTCGAAATCATAGGATTGTATAATGGTGGGGCTTTGCTTGCCTTTGCCTATTGATACCCAGAAAGTAGATCTTCAGATATCTTGTACTTGACTTGATTATAGTTGGTCAAGTATTGTTCGTCGGTCTTCGATGGTGTTGATCTCGGTCTTCGATCTCGATCTCAATATGTATTCTACCAGGAAGAAGCAAACACCAGAAAGAAAGGGAAACAATCAACACATGACATCGATGCAATGCTCAAGGAAGGATGATGATATGACAAGTTAATTAGTATGCTATTGAACCCCTAAGACATGCTCGACCATTTTAAACAGGGTCCGAGGGTCGCAAACCCTAGAATAAGGGAAACCCTGGAACACCTGTGAGGGTTCAATTGGTTCTTCTAATTAAACTTGTAATTTAAGTTGTTGAACAATGCATGATTATGAGTCTATTGTGTAGATCTTATTTTTCTGAACATTTTGATATATTATACACATTTTTCTGAATTATAAATAATTATTTATTGAATTTATAAGATTTATTCAATTTCTGGAATTATATAAACAGTTTAAAACCTTTATTGCATCAGCACTAACGCAGGCTGACGTCACCACCGGGGTGGGGTTGTTTCTCACCGAGGCTTGGGCTACCCACTGTGACTGATGAGTGGGGCCAGGGCCACGTCGGGCTGCCACGCAAGCGGTCAGCGGTCAACAAGACCCACGGACACGTAAGCGCCACGTTGGCACGACATCACCGTGATGTCATGTCGCCGGCCACCTGCAGATGGTCATCGGCGCCGGTGATTTCGATCACGCACGCGCGATCTGGGAATGTGGTTCGAACGGTATGAGCACGGGGAGCGAAATCTTGGTGGTGCTGCTGAAAAAGGGTCGCCGGAGCGTCGACGCGAGCTACCTACTACGGCGGCGACGGTGGAGCTACGGCGAGAGCATGGCACAGAGAGAGAGGGAGATGGTGGAGTGGTCCTTCAGGACCATTAGCTCATCACGGTTGCAGAGGAAGACTCGAGGAGGCTGGGCGAGGTCAGAGGGCGCCAGAATCGATGGCTGCGGCGGCAGCTGGAGCTCAGGATGGAGAGGTCGATTGAAGCGGTTGAAGCATCTTCGGCGTGCGAGTGTTGGGGCAAAAGTTCAAGGAGGACGAGGCAGTTTCGGTGGCGCTCTCATCTGGGCGAGGGGAGGCCAGAGGCAGCGGCGATGGGCGGCTCTGGCCGGCTAGGGTTTCGGCCCGCAAAGGAAGAGGGGGACAGCATGCGTGATGGGGGAAATGAGGCCAGGGAAGAGAGAGGCGTGAGGGAAATCTCCTTATCCTCGACCAAAGGGCAGCGCAACGGTGGAGATGATCTTGGCGCGCAGCGGCCGACGGGGAGACGACACGCAGAAGGTTCACCGAATAGAGGTTGAAGATAACCCGGACAAAACGTCCGAGTGGTACGGGGCCAGGAACGGGCTACAGATGGGCTGGAGGTGGGCTGCTAGTGGCTGCTCAGGGAAGCAGGGAGAAAAGAAAAGGAGGGAGGCGAGCTAGGCTGGTTGGGCTGCCGCTGCTAGCTCTGTTTTTTCTGAAATCCTTTTTATTTTCTTATTTCTGTTTGTATTTCCAATTTCAAATCTAATTTGAATACTTTTAAAATACCAGAGACTTTTATAAAACATATAAGATATTGTGGGGCCCTTTTATTTAGTTTGGGCTCCAACAATTTTGGGTTTTCAAAATATTCAAAACCCTTTTGAATGGATTTCAAAAATAGGGGAAGGTTAGGGTTTTAGGGTTTTACATTATTTCTTTGCATGCATTTTAAGGAATGATGCTCATGAATGCACAATCAAAGCTCTAATTTAAGATTAGCTAAAACTGGGGTGTTACAGCTCTATCCCCCTTATGAGAATCTCGACCCGAGATTCCAAAGGTAGGAAGAGAGACAGGGAGAGAAAGAAACAGGGTCACTCTAAAGATAAGAGGGAATCACACTAAACAACACAATGAGTATCTCATGGTTAACTCATGAATGAGTGTTCAGAACAACTCTGAGGTGACGAACATGAAACACGTCAAGGTAACAGAGGAATAAGAGGAGATGGTTTCAAGTTGTTAGATAGCTGGTCTTCATAAGGATTGAGACCATGGAGCTTCAGAAGAGTTTAAGCTTCTGAAAGGGAAAGCTTACAACGGGAAGAACAAAACCACAAACTTCGAAAGATGAACCTCTACTAGACGGCTTAAGTAGAGCTTCAGGGGTTAAAAAGATACAGATAACCAAGTTGTTGAACTACTTTTGATATAGAAGGATTACTTTTCAGTCAACAGAACGTTAAGACAAAAAGGTGTTTTTGTGGAGAGGACTCGTAAGAGTCACAAGGAACATGTAATAAGAGAAATTTCTGATTACCAAAATCATCATCACTCTTGAACATGATCGAGAAACGAAGGAAACACTTTATTCATCCAGATTTATCAAATTCTTTGACAAATATCGTGATATCACTTTACACCACTAAGATGAATATATAAGAAGATTCCTGATGACACATGGAAAAAGAAACTTCATTCTCAGACTTTAATTACTTGGCACAACAAGATGCTTGCCAACATAAAGGGTCTAAAGAATCGACCGAGAGACATTTAGCAGCACTACTTTAAATTTTATCCTTGATGTTCGAGAATGCAGACATCAAGTAAAGGTCAGACTTCAGAGACAAAGGAAACCATAAGAACAACTCCTATAATTAACTCATAGAAGATGCCTCGTGAAGAGTGGTTGTTGTTTGCTGATTCAAGAGAATTTGACGGTAGGCCTTCTGACTAATTGTGTCAACCATTACATCAATCCTGCCGGATTTACAAAGAGACCTATGTCAAAACCTTGGAGAACACCAACCATTGTATCTGCTTGGGATTTAGATTTGGTTAGGTGGAATGATACTTCAGACTCAGCGTGTCCGAATAGAAAGTGTGCAACATTTATCACAAGGATAAAGTTACTGGATTCTCAAGACATGGACTACAATGTCAAGCTCCAAAAGACTGAGCTACATTGCGGGACCCATGTATTAGCAACTTGTCGAAGGACAACTGCTCGTACATCGAGTACTTGCAACAAAATACACATGTTTCCTTAAGGAACAAAAATAACTCTACTCAAATCCACGGCGACATCTTTCTACAATTTCACATGAACCAGAGAAGGTCACTTCTAACATCCAGAACACATACTTCGGAATGACCCGAAGATGGTTCTCAAAAAGTTTTCCAATATTAATGCCAAATGTTCCATATGAATCTATTCTAGAATGGATAGGATAAGGATATTATCGATGGGCTCAACAACAAACTTATCGAGATACTCCAAGAAGATGGACTCATATGTTACTTGAACAAGGCAGGGTATTGGTCAGAACAAAAAACATGAAGATGTACTCAAGTGAAACATCACAAGGAGCAACACCGTCAAAATAGTCCTTGGAACCGAGTTTGATTTGACGATAACCCAAATCAAATCAAAGGTGGGGAGGATAACATATCCACGAAGTAAATACTATCTTTCTTCAGCAGGAACGAAACTAGTTATCCCTTAGAAAGGAACAAAGTCGGGTAGAACTTTTGTCTTACAACTCTCCAAGTTGTTGTTTAAGCTCAACCAACTAGTTCAGGGTATCCAATACGGATCCTTGGAGACAAGGGCAAGTCAGAGAACTTGCTTACTCAAGAACTTGATAAGACGGTCATGTAGCAACATGGCGATACTTCCACTAGACATCTGGAATATCATGAACCACCGATATGTCACTTAGTTCGAGAGGGAGCTTGCTTGGTAAGGCAAGAAGACATAGTCTTAGAGCTTTGGGACAATCCTAACTCTTTGACGGAAGAGAACATACCAGAGTAACGGACTTGGTAGCACAATCATCCTTTGCTTAGTGATAGGGTTAACCAATCATGCTAAGAATGAAGTAAATGTCCTTGGATTTCAAAGCAATAATGATTGCTAAGGATCTCAGATGACCACATTATTACGCACACACATCATTCACGAGATGGAAATCTTGGGGAAAGGGTGGGTAAATATGTGTGACAGCATCACTTCATTAAGGGGTCATGAAACTCAACACAACCTATTAGTGTATAAGAGTGTGATACTCTAAGGTGGAACAGACAGAAGCTAATCATACCTCTTAATCTGCGGACTACAACACTTTGACCTGGTCCTAGATATGATGAGGTAGTGGAGTTTGTTTCTCCTAGACATCCTAATAGGGTTTTATCTTGACGGACCACAAGAGTATCTTGCATCAGAATACACCAATGCATAGTTACTGCTTGGCTACCAACTGGTAGACAAAGGTCGGAAACAACAAGGGGGATAAAGAACATTCTCAGGACAGAATCCCGAGATGTAGATGCATAGTTTATCAATCTTCCGAAAACCAATGCATAGAAGGGAGGGTGTGGCAGAGTCACGATTATAGATGTGAGACTCACGAGGAGTACACTTGTCATGATCTATTTGGTTCCATTAAAGAACATCTACCATAGCTAGTGGTAGGGGAAGTCCTTATTTGTCACAATTCAATCGCGACAATAACCACAAGCTTGAAGGATAGAATTGTAGTACCAGCCATCCTGAGGTAATGTTTGAACATTAACGACAGGGGTCAATAGAATGGACCTTGGGTTAAAGATCAGCTTCATGTACAAGATTCACAACACCAGAATCCAGCATAATCCGGGATCTTCGGTTCAAGTCCAAGGGTTCAAACCCGAGAAAGAAGTAACTACTACTTGAGTGACACATAGTACACTACAAGATAGTAATCACGAGGTAGCTTTCAAGAGAAGAAAGGAACTTCTGAAGTACCCAAACAAACAAAAGGGAGGCACACGAGGCGAAAGGAATTCTCGAGACCTAGAACGGAATACTGTGGATCCTACATTATAATATTGTGGGACCATAGGGTAGAGAGATCTTGATGGAAAGGAATCTCTCAAACGAAACAGAGCAAGAGGAAACAAGGAACACACAACACACACAACTCTAGAGAACTCTACACTAGGTCAACTAGTTGAGAAACGACATGCCTGGAAGGCACCTAAGCTTTGAAAGACTAGAAGAGATATCAAAACTTTTTAAAGTCAACACAAGATAAGATGACCCAGAGTTTAGAGAGATACCATATGAGGAGAAAAAGAAGCATACTAGAGTTTTAGCAAATACTTTTCATATTTGAAATAGTTTTCACAAGTACTAGACTCAACATCGACCAATAGCAAGGTTTTCCTAACATTGGTACAGCTCTGATACCAAGAACTATAACACCCTTGGGATTAGGGTTAAACAAATTCAGACCTTAGCCTGACATAAGCTTAACCTAGACCTCGAGGATATCCAGTGAGAAATCGGTTACACAACAGTAACCCCGCGACACAAAAATTATTGCAACGAGCTCATAACTGAGCGAAGAACCAAAATATTACAAGCAGAGGTCACTAACCACAAACATCAAACAACAGAACGCAAATTATGCTATTAAGTATAGCAAACTTAACAAATGGTCTAAGAGGCCTGAAGCATAACAATGACGTCCCAGCCCATAGATTCTAGGCTATCGGCCGGGAACCCCAAGCTACTCGTCGGTGTCGATGTCGTACAGAACTCGTCTTCAGGGGAACACTTATTCTGCTACAAAATTATCAACAAGGGAAGGGTGAGTACAGGGTGTACTCCACAAGACTTATGGCTGGTGGGGTTATTTTGCATAAAGCCATCTTTGTTTATAAATCAAGAGGGAGAAGAAGCTCGTCTAATCAGAATTTTTTAATAGGGGATAAGAGAGCGACATCTCCAAAGAATTGATCATCATCTTGATATCCACCAAAGTAATCTTCATCTCACAACTAGGATCACCCCCTCATACCCATGAGGAAGCATCCTTTAAGCACACGTTGATCTGCCAAGTTTTACGATTAGGTTATAGTTCTCTATGATCTTAGAATTCGGTCACCAACTGTTCATAACCATGAACACGGCTTTTCGAAAAGATTTAACCCTGCAGGGGTGTACAACTTTACCCACACGTACCAACTGACTCTTAATGCCAACGTATTAGCCCTCTTTCTTGGAAGGCCGGTAGAGGGTGGTTGGACACGACCTTTACCTTGCTTTTGCCGAGACCATGAGTCACGCCCTAATGATGGTTCCGCCGTAACAGGTCAAATCCCGAAGCCGGTCCCTAGAGATGTGAGTCGGGGTTGGTTTACTAGGGGCGCCATCTACCCCAAGCAACCCCAACCACGCTTACCTACCTGTATGAATGCACCTCCTTCACCGCCTTTGAGAAGATCTAGAATGCATGTCGAATGGAACGCCCGAACTATGTGACTCATGGAATCTACTAGGCAAGTTAGTCAGCAGAGGGGTCCCCATAAACCCCGTGTGGCTGTACGCTCGTCTTGGTCTAAAGGCAAGAACTCGGTTCCTAGTGGTGGCGAGCATGGGACTACAAAAACCACATCCCACCGTGGCCTCCCATACAAGCCTTAGCATGTTTAACCTTTACCACTGATCTTACCTCATAAGTATACCTCGTTCTCATGTCATACTAGATTCTCTGGATTTGGTACATCATCTGGATGAACCAGTACAGACAGCTAAGCATGGCTAAGCAAGACACAGATAAAAGCTCTAGCAGTGCACACAAGCAAAACCTAGTTATGCTAGGAGCAGTGGATCAGTTAATATAAGCTCAAAGGGAGTAATGCAACAAATAGGATACTTTATCTATCGATAAAAGACCACAATAGAATCATATGCGTCATGGCAAGAATGAAATACTTTCGGAATCATAGGATTGTATAATGGTGGGGCTTTGCTTGCCTTTGTCTGTTGATACCCAGAAATCAGATCTTCGGATATCTTGTACTTGACTTGATTACAGTTGGTCAAGTATTGTTCGTCGGTCTTCGATCTCAATCTCGATATGTATTCTACCAGGAAGAAACAAACACTAGAAAGAAAGGGAAACAATCAACACATGGCATCGATGCAATTCTCAAGCAAGTATGATGAGATGACAAGTTAATTAGTATGCTAATGAACCCCTAAGACATGCTCGACCATTTTAAACAGGGTCCGAGGGTCGCAAACCCTAGAATAGGGGAAACCCTGGAACACCTGTGAGGGTTCAATTGGTTCTTCTAATTAAACTTGTAATTTAAGTTGTTGAACAATGCATGATTATGAGTCTATTGTGTAGATCTTACTTTTCTGAACATTTTGATATATTATACACATTTTTCTGAATTATAAATAATTATTTATTGAATTTATAAGATTTATTCAATTTCTGGAATTATATAAACAGTTTAAAACCTTTATTGCGTCAGCACTGACGCAGGCTGACATCACCACCGAGGTGGGGTTGTTTCTCACCGAGGCTTGGGCTACCCACTGTGACTGATGAGTGGGGCCAGGGCCACGTTGGGCTGCCATGCAAGCGGTCAGCGGTCAACAGGACCCACGGACATGTCAGCGCCACATTGGCACGACGTCATCGTGACATCATGTCTCCGACCACTTGTAGATGGTCATCGGCGCCGGTGATTTCGAGCACGCGTGCGTGATCTGGGCATGTGGTTCGAACGGTATGAGCGTGGGGAGCAAAATCCTGGCGGCGCCGCTCAAAAAAGGGCCGCCGGAGGATCGGCGCGAGCTACCTACGACGGCGGCGATGGTGGAGCTACGGCGAGAGCGTGCCACAAAGAGAGAGGGAGACAGTGGAGTGGTCCTTCAGGACCGTTAGCGAGGAGGCCGAGCGAGGTCGGAGGGCGCCAGAATCGATGGCTGCGGCAGCGGCCGGAGCTCAGGACGGATAGGTCGATTGAAGTGGTTGAAGCATCTTTGGCGTGCGAGAGTTGGGGCAAAAATTCAAGGATTACGAGGCGGTTTTGGTGGCGCTCTCATCTGGGCGAAGGGAGGCCGGAGGCGGCGGTGACGGGCGGCTCTAGCCGGCTGGGGTTTTGGCCCGCAAAGGAAGAGGATGATAGCGCGCGCGATAGGGGGGGGAAATGAGGCCATGGAAGAGAGAGGTGTGAGGGAAAGCTCCTTATCCTCGACTAGAGGGCGGCGTGACAAGGGCGATCATCTTGGCGCGAGCGGTACGGGGCTGGGAACGGGCTAAATATGGGCTGGAGGTGGGCTACTAGCGGCTACTCGAGGCAGCAGGGAGAAAAGAAAAGGAAGGAGGCGAGCTGGGCTGGTTGGGCTACCGCTGCTGGCTCAGTTTTTTCTGAAATCCTTTTTATTTTCTGATTTCTGTTTGTATTTCCAATTTCAAATCTAATTTGAATACTTTTAAAATACTAGAGACTTTTATAAAACATACAAGATATTGTGGGGCCCTTTTATTCAGTTTGGGCTCCAACAATTTTGGGTTTTCAAAATATTCAAAACCCTTTTGAATGGATTTCAAAAAGAGGGGAAGGTTAGGGTTTTACATTATTTCTGTGCATGCATTTTAAGGAACGATGCTCATGAATGCACAATCAAATCCCTAATTTAAGATTAGCTAAAACTGGGGTGTTAGAACATCGAATGGAAAGTGACTGAGGGAGAAGCCCGGTGACTAGAAGCTGAAGGCCCAGAAGCATAGATAGGCCCAGTCGGATTAGGTCAAATCCTTCGAGTTCTTAAATGATTCGGTTGTAATCCTGTAAACCCTAGCAAGGTGCCCCCTATATAAATGTCTCTAGGTACTCTCTATACACACGTTCCATCATACACCCCATCCAAGCGACTCGCTACCTAGCCGCCGAGCTCGCCACCCCTGCAACTTACTCTCCAATAATACAATCTAGTAGGAGTAGGTCTTTACCCTACGGGGGCCAAACCTGGGTAATCCCCACGTCTTTGCCCTCAATTTCGCATAGCAGATGGCGACTCGCTCTTGCCCTAAATCCTTCCAATCGCTACCCCTTGTAGCGACTGTTATGGTCATTTCCACGATAGTGGAGCCCACCGTGGCGCTTGGCCGGTCCAGCCTGAGTCCTATGGCGAGACCCTACTCAGCAATCGATCGTCCGATCACCACCGGCCGCATGATCGCAAGTGGCGGGATCCTTCAGATCCTTCCCAGCAGCTACATCCTAGTGTCGCGCCCGATCACGCACAGCGCGGTGATGCCGGTCGGCACCATCAACCTATTTGTCGGGTTCACGGACGATGTTGACCCGGCGGAGATGGCGATCATCGGCAGATCGCTGCCACGCCACGATCTACTCTCGGAAGGCCAGATCCGCTCCATCACCCGCCTCGCCTTCGAGTACAACTCGGCCGCCAGCAACACGGCCGGGAGCGACGCGGCCGCGGACGACGCGGCCCTCCACGACGACGCTGATTCGGCGACCCCTGCCCCGGTTGCCGGATCCATCACTGCTGCGTTACATGAAGACTCCATCATACGAGTCTCCAACACTGAGGATTTCAAGGACCCCTTCATCCTCGGGATCTTCGACTCTGACTTCAGTTCAGAGTCCCCTAAAGACTTCCACACTAGAACCAATCGCTTCAACATGATCTACATGGCGGGCATCACGAGTGCCCCGCCAGATCCCTTCTCCATGCCGATCCCGCCGACCGCAATGGCAACGGAGGCCGAGGAATACCGCCTGCAGCTGGAGGCAGCAACACGCACGGAGCAGGTTGAGCGCAAGAAGTACCGCCTCGAGCGGCAAATGGCGAAGGAGTTGTCGCTCTAACACCAATGCCGCATCAGGAGCCGCCTAAACTGCAACGTCTAGGGCCGGACCCTGGACTTCGACGATGAGCACGACCCCGCTCGTGTGGCCGAGCGCGAGATTTGCAAGAACGTGCCACTCGGCAGTAACAATCGCCTGCCACGTGGCGCACCACTGAGCGGAGCTCGAACGCCACCCCACCGCATGCCTCCTCCGCAGCAGCCACGGGTCATCATCTCTCCCCAAGTCCGGGACTCCAATGGACTCCCGATCTACTCCACCCTGATTGACAATCTCATCATGGGGCAAGCTTCAATCGCCAATCTCAACATCATGGGAGAGGGCGTGCTGCAGATCAAGTACACCTAGGCCCTACTCGCCAGGGTCGTCGAGCAACAAGTCGCGGGAGTCAACCCGCGGGGATGGATGTACTCCCGCTCGTCATGGAGCAGGGATTCCTCAAGCGGCCATCCAACGGTTGCGAACACCCTCAATTGCCCCACCAACCAAACCTCTGCAGCTCCAACCATGGGCTGCAAACCCGGCGCTCGCCACCAACGAGTCGCGACCTGCGAAGAACATGGTCGCCACGAACGACCAGCCAATCGACATGCAAACCCATATCGTCAACAATCAGGCCTGGCGAGTGCGCCAGCCGAACGACCTGAGGCACACCCTCACCAACCGTGGCGAGCCCAAGACAAGGGGCTCCCTCAGCCGAGTCGGCCCATAGTGCTTCGGACCAATGATCCAAGGTGAAAAGTATCCCGCAAACTTCAAGGCACCAAAGGAGATTGGGAAGTACGACCCGACGAATGACCCAGTGGTGTGGCTCAATACATATCTTCCCCCTGATGATGGAGGAAGCAACCCGGCAATGGATCAACACCCTCCCCACAGACATCATTGTCTCATGGGAGGACATGCGAGAGGCCTTTGTTAGGCACTTCGAGGGCTCCTACACCCACGCCACCACCATTGAGGACCTAGAGCATTGCATCCAGGGACAGCGTGAGTCGACCCGCCACTAGGTGCAACGGTGGCAGGACTTGTGGATCAACACCTCTGGCATCCACCCAGACACAGCAATCCACTTCTTCTACAACGCATGCCGGTATGAGCCTCTGGTCGCCAAGATCAAGAGGGTCTACCGGCCGCTTGACAACATCCCCGACCTCCTCGAGATCGCCAAGCGCTACGCGGAGGAAGACCCTAACCAAAACTCCCACAACGAGTCAGGTGGGAGACATCGCACCGGCGACAACGACAATGGGAGACAACACGAGATGCGCTACAGAAACAGTCGCCTCACCGGCAAGCGCCGAGGTGACGGGCGAGTCGACTTCGTCGCCAACGCCGGCTACGGGCAGCATGACCCCAAGAACTTCCGCCGCGATGGAGGCAACTACCATGACAGCGGAAACTACCACGCCAACAATGCAGCGAGACCGAAATTTGACCCCGCCACCCCACTCAACCAGACCTGTGTCTACCACAGCAGGAAGGGGAAGCCCGCCACTCACACCACCACCGACTACCACTATCTAATGGAGATCGAGAAGGCAAGGCAAGAAAGGGAGGGCCCCAACAATGACCCACCAAGGGACAACGGCAACACTAGCGGTTTCGACAACGACGTTGGCTCGCTAGACACTTTTACCGGGCTCGACACCAAACGTGAGAAGAAGGTGCTCGCCCGCGTAGTTGTCGTAAACGTGGTGACACAAGTTGACATCCCGTGCTTCCTCAAATGGTCCGAGCAGAGCATCACTTGGAGCTGCAAGGACCACGCGCCGCGGATCGAGTACCTTGGGCAAGTCGGTCTGGTGGTAGAGCCCAAAGTGGCTAACTACTGGCTCCCCAAGACCCAGATGGATGGGGGAAGCTCCATCAGCATCCTCTACCTGGACACATTCAGGTGGCTGCAACTCCCCTAGTCGATGGTGGAATTGACCCTAACCACCTTCCACGACATTGCCACGGTCGGAAGGCTTACCCGATCGGCAAAGTGATGCTGCCAGTCACCTTGGACATGCCAACCGCATCAAACAGATCGTCTCCGAGCTGGTGAACTTCCGCAACCCCTACCACTGCATCCTGGGGCGACAAGAATTCACTAAATTCATGGTGGCCCCACATTACACGTACAACATGATGAAGCTCCCAGGGCCACGCAACATCATCACTGTCCACGGCGACCCCGACATGGCCGTGGAATGCGAGGACAACGACACCAAGCTCGTCGATGCCGTCATCACCGAGGAGACCAATCACGCTGATGAACTCGCCAAATATGCGAGTGGCATTGATAAGGACAACCCCAGGATCCTGAAAAAACCCAACACAGAAAACACCGGGTCGATAACATTTGAGGCCTCCACACACACCTGCACCGTCGAGCTTATCCCGGGCGACTCAAGCCATAAAGTCACCATCAGGACCAACATGAGCCTCACATAGGAAAGCATGCTCATCAGTTCCTGTGTGAGAATCGCCACATCTTTGCATGGAAACCATCTGACATGCATGGTGTCCCGAGGGAACTTGCTAAGCAGAAACACAATGCCGACCCCAAAATGCGACATGTGAAGCAGTCGTTGTGGCCCTTCCATGAAGAGCGGCGCCGGACAATCACTGAAGAAGTGCAACATTACTCGTTGTAGGCTTCATCCGTCCAATCAAGTAATCCAAGTGGATGGCAAACCTAGTCCTGGTTATGAAGAAGAACAACTTTTGGAGGATGTGCATAGATTACACCAACCTTAATAGTGCCTTCCCGAAAGAGGAGTTCGTCCTCCCCCACATCGACCAGTTCATCGACTCGACCATGGGGACGGAGTCGCTGTGCTTCCTCGATGCGTACTCTGGTCACAACCAAATCAAGATGGCGGTCGAGGACAAGGAGAAAACGGCGTTCATCACGCCATTTGGTGCCTTCTGCTACACCGCCATGACGTTCGGCCTTAAGAACACCGACACGACCTACCAATGGTGTATGAAGGAGTGCCTTGCAAGCCAAATTGGTAGCAACATCCATGTCTACATCGATGACGTGGTGGTAAAGTCAACCCACCAGAGCGACCTACTCGCCGACCTGGCCGAAACTTTTGCAAATCTCCAAAAGTACATCATCAAGATCAACCCAGGGAAGTGAACCTTCGGCGTGCCCACTAGACAACTCCTGGGGTACGTAGTCTCCAAGCGAGGAATCAAAGCAAACCCCACCAAGATCGACACCATCGCGTGACTCGGAAAACCCGAGTGTCTGCGTGATGTCCAGAAGCTGGCCGGGCGAGTCACGACTCTTAGTCGCTTCATCCCTCGGCTCAGTGAGAAGGCAATGCCCCTCTACCGCTTGATGCGAAAGAACCCTACGTTTCAGTGGGACGAAGAATTGGACAACATGCTCAAGGAGCTCAAGGAAGTGCTGCTCGCAGCACCGCTACTCGCCACCCCCATTGACAAGGAGCCAATGCTCGTCTATGTCGTGGCCTCCACTCGAGTCGTCAGCACCGTGATGGTTGTCGAGCGACCAGAGGAGGGCAAGGAGCGCCCTGTACAGTGCCCGGTCTACTACATTAGCAAGGTCCTCACAGACTCAAGGTAGCACTACCCGCAATACCAGAAGCTGGTGTACGCAGTCCTCAGAGCCCAACGAGGCTCCTACACTACTTCCAGGAGCACCCCATCATAGACGTCTCCTCCGCGTCGTTGCAGGACATCATCCGCAATCACGAGGCGACTGCGAGTCGCCAAGTGGGCCGTCGAAATCAGTGTCCACAACATCAAGTACGAGCCTCGCAAGGCGATTAAGTCACATGCCCTCGCCGATTTCCTAGCTGACTGGGAAGATGCACAGTAGCCCAAGATGCTGCCCTACCTCCATTACTGGCACCTCCACTTCGATGGCTCCAAAAACTCAGATGGTGCTGGAGCAGGAATCGTGCTCATCTCCCCCAAGGGCGACAAGCTCTGATACGTGCTGCAACTCAACTTCACGCCCTGAACCAACAACATGGCAGTGTACGAAGCCCTCCTCCATAGCATGCGGGCTGCCAAGAAGATTATCGTTCTGTTTGCAACGGTAGTACCTAAAAAGGTTAGATAGAGGTGTAGGGACTAGCAGGGAAGATCTCGATGGCGTCCACAAGCAGGATTGGATACGAACAAGTGTAGCAAGACACAAGAAGTACCCAGGTTCGGAGCCCTCGTGATGAGGTAAAACTCCTACTCCTGCCGATCTGACTATGAGTGGTATATGGACTACAATCTCTCCTTGAGTTGTATCTCCTAGCTACCTTCTTAAATGCATTGAGACCAACCCTTGCTACGAGAGCCTTGCCCCTCCTTATATAGGTAGAGGGGCAATGGTTTCACTGGCCAGTCGGGCTGGCAGGCCCCACAGGCGGGTCACAGTCGGATTGTCATCTACAGTATCCAGTACAGCTACATCCCATCAAGGTACATGCTGTAGGGGTCGTTGTGGGTATAGTGAACATCATGCGAGCCTGTCGTCAGCGTCCGGCCACTGTGCCCGCGTCACCCAGCAAAGTCTTCGGTATGGCCATGTAGTTGCGGTTCTTCTTGTTGTACCAGGGAGTACTGTGCACTGTGAAGTATGTCGCTGTGTCCTCTTGATTGCGTCCGGCTACGCTGATGTAGCCGGTCTTGAGTCTTGCCGCCTTCGTTCCGCCATCGGATGGTAGCGATGCACGATGTCCGGGTCCGGCTACTGGAAGGTAGCCGGACGCGAATAGCCTGCCGTAGATCTTGTCTGGTTGGGGTATCCGAGAGTCATCCACCCGACACTAGCCCCCGAGCACGTGTAGATTTTGCCCTTAGGTGAAATGTGCGCGTGCTCCCTCCTAAATTTGAAATTTGTGACCGGCTACGCCTGACGGTTGTGCTACCTGTGACGTTAGCGCTGACGACGGCCATGCGCGCACGCACCATCACTGCACTGCGGCACCCAGCGTAACGTCATGTCACGCGTCGCCTCAGTAACTGCTGTTTGGCACTTCGGTTCCCGCTCCTGGATCTTCTGCACACTCGGTGCCTACACACAGGATCTGAGGCGGTAGTGGGGGTGGGGCGCGACCCGATGGGTTCCGCGTGGCGTCCCGGATGGTTGCCCTCCCCGACCCTTAAAAAGGTCGCCCGGGGGAGGCAGTTCTCCCCTCCGCTCACTGCTTCCTCTTTCACCGTCCTGCGCCCTTGCCTTCTCGCCTCTGCTCTGAGAGCCCTTGCTGCCGGACTTCGCAGCACCGCTCCTTCAGCGCCACCGGAGACACGGGCCACCGCCACTCCGCTCCCAGCACGACGGCTAGCGAGCCCGCGATGGCTTCAGAGCGTGGTGCCTGGTGCAGCTCCTCCGTCCCGGAGGAGCATATCGAGAAGTACCATGTCACCCATGTCTTGCCACCGGAAACGGAGGTGAAGTTGCGATTGGCGCCACCGAGGAAGGAATCGTCGCACCTGATAGAGGGGGAGCGGGTCATCTTCCTCTCCCACCTCGCCCGCGGCTTCGCGTCGCCGGTGCACCCATTCTTCCCCACCTTCCTTGCCTTCTTCGACTTGCGCCTCCACCACCTCGGCGCCAACGCAATCGGCACGCTGGCACACTTCGCTGTGTTTTGCGAGAGCTACCTCGGGATCCAGCCGGATCTCGGGTTGTTCTGCCGGCTGTTCCGCGTGCGACCGCAGGTGCAGTTCACACAGGGACCGCTGGTGACGTGCAGCGGCACCTCCATCTACTCCTGCACCCAGACCGGCTAGCCGAAGTTACGGCTGCAGGACACGGTGCGACTATAGCAATAGTCGTACTTCTATGTCAGCAACGTTACTACCGTCGACCAGATCAATCTGTCGACTTTCCAGGATGTGGAATCTAGCCGGCAGAACTAGGACCTAAAGATTCATGGGATAAGGCGGAGTCGGACATGATGCTGCAGCGGATATGCTCCCTCGTCACCGCCGGCTTGACCGGCCTGGACATCACCGTCAGTTGGATGTCCCGGCTGATGATGCCGCTGCAGCAACGCGCACACAAGATGTGTTATTACTCCGACCGGCTGGACCCGACCCAGCTATCCCGCCGTGAACCCACTACCACAATCTTAAGGAGTGGGTGTGGACGATCACCAAGGAGCGCCTGCCGGAGAACTGGAAGTTTGGGCTGGTCCCCTACAGCCGCAACAACCGTGCGCCCCGGGTAAGTTTCTTGTCAGCCGGTTTCTTGTGTTTTTTGGTCCGTCTTGCTATCCGGCTAACTTTGTCTTCTTTCTTCTTGACAGACCTTCCCCTGCATCATCCGAGAGGAGGGCGAGGCCCCCCTCCAGAACTTCATGCCTGACCTTCCCGAGCCGCGTGCACGTTGGTCCGGCGAGGAGTCGAACAGGGATGGTGACGTCTTCCTCAGCCGGAACAACGAGTCGACGCACGATCCCCACACGGAGGTTGTTGAGGAGGAGGAGGTCGTGCCCGCTCCTGAACCGGCTCGGCGTCACGCAGTGGATGGCGACTCCAGTCGCTCGGGTGCCGGGGGAAGTAGCTCCAGCCGGTCTGGTGCTGGTAGGAGCGGCTCCAATCGGTTTGGCGGGGGGAGCGGGTCATCTCGGCCCATCGTGGAGGATCCGGCCCCCAAAAGGAGTCGGACTGGCATCCTCCCCCCTATCCGGCTTGGCCGCAAGAAGGCGCCGCCTCCGGTGGTGCAGGTGTGGGTTATCCTCTGTCTTTACGTTTCTTCCTCTTTTTACTCTTAGACAACTTTTTCTCTCTTTCACCATACTTGCTTTCTTCTTTCTCGTATCTTCTGTTTTTTAGCTCGCTGGTCTCCTTCGGTGCCGTGAGCCCGGCGCGGGCGCCCACTGGTTCGCTGGCCCACGAGCCAGACGCCGCGCCACCTTCTGCTATGGCTGCCCCCGCTCCTTCGCCTAGGGCCTCGCCTCCGCCCCACCTCGTGTTGATTCGGCTACCACAGCCATAGCGGGGGGCGCCCCGCCGACCATGGCAGTGCTATCGGAAATGGCTGCAGCGACCCCACAAAGTGGAGGTAGTTCTCCCGTGCAGGCAAGGAGGGCCGCAGCCGGCAAGGAGCTCGTGGTTGTCGCCGACGACAATTCTGACGACAAGCTGGGGGAGGAGTGGTGGACGATGGTCTTGGAGGCGAAGGAGTCACTAACTGTCAACACTGTTGACAACGATGCTTATTCTGCTGCCTTGCTAGCGGATCTGGCTTCCACCCTTGAGCTAGCGGTGAAGGAGATCCGGTTGCTCGAAGCCACGGCTGGCGGCAACCGGACCCTGGAGCAGAAGTTGGCTGCCACCAATGGCACCTCGCAGAGTAAGTCCTCCTACTCGGCTCCCGTGGCCATATACTTCCGTCTTGCTCTTCTCTCCTTTTTTTGATGATAGCCGGTTTCTCACAGCCATCCTAGTGTGTGCCTAGCAGGAGATCGATCGCCTGAAGAAGGCGAACGACTGGCTATCCAAGTCCAACTCCACCCTCTGGCTGCAGAATAAGGACTGGCACTCCAAGGCGGATGTGCTAGAGGCCACCCTCAAGGAGCGTGACTCCGCCCTTGCCAACCGGGCCCAGGACTTTGATCTTCTCGACGCCCAGAACAAGGACCAAGAGAAGGAGATCAAACGGCTGTCGGACTGGGAGAAGGCCCTGCTCGAGGAGCTGATGCAGGTTGGGCGCACCGCCAAGGGTTAGTACTTTCCGACTAGCTTTACTTGTCCGGATCCGGTAGCTAGACCTGACCTTCATTTTTCTGACATTCTTTTATCCCGGCGTAGACCTGCTTACGTACAACCGGTTGCAGAACAATTGGCCGGGGGAGCAGCCCACCGCCCAGGAGATGGTCGCCCTTCTCGGTGAGGAGGCCGCTACACTACGCAAGGCAGCCCATGCGGTCTTCGAGTTCCTATGGCTAGACGCAGTAGCTCCAGAGACGATCGCCTAGCTAGCGGCCAAGGTGAGGGACTTGGCGGCACGAGCTGGAGCGGAGATGGCTTTGGCCTTGATGCTCTCCTGGTACAAGGACGCCCGCATCGAGAAGATCGATGGAGGCTTCCGTGCTGGCGCCGACCTCGCCACCGTTCGCCGAGCCCATCCGGAGCTCCGCGCCTCCGCCATCAAGATTGCCGACTACACCAACGTCGATGAGGTCATCACCGACTCAGAGTCCACCGGGACGCCGGATACGGGAGCCGAAGCCTCGTCGCAGCCGACTGGCGGAGACGTTGGAGCTAGAACTGCCAGTAGGCCTCCTGTGCCTCCCGAAACCGCCTCTGGCCAGGACCCCCCTCACGGCAAGGGCCCCGCCGCTTAGACATGATCCCCGGGATGTCGGTGAATTTGTAATTATTTTGTCTTGTTGAACTCTGTTGCATGTGCTGGTGGTCTCTGACGCCGGGTGAACCTATGGGAGCTTCGACACCCTTTTTATCCAATCGTACTGTTTGCTTGCTTATATTTCCTTGTAATTTTTGCATGCTTCGAAGTTTTTATCTTTTGCCGGTTACGCTTATCTGGCTACCTTCGCCCGGCTGAACGCCTTTGGTCGGGGGAACTTCAACTCCAGTGGGGGCGCGCCAGCGCACCCACTAGGTGTAGCCCCTGATATTCGGAGTAGCTGGCGAAGCCAGGTTCTTCGAATCTTCTTCCTTCTTTTCTTCAAGCCTTTAGCTTCGTCTAGCTAGACACCTCTAGCTGGCTAACCCTAACCTTGCCCGAACCAGCCGACTACTATAGTCGGCAGTGAAGCCAACAAGCCCACCTGGGTGTAACCCCCATTCGGAGAGTGGTGGCGGCAGTGCTTCAAATCTTCTTCTTTCTTTTCTTCAAGCCTTTAGCTTCGTCCGAATAGACACCTCTAGCCGGCTAACCCTGACCTTGCCCATACCAGCCAACTACTACAGCCGGCAGCAGGGGCGCGCCAGCGCACCCACTAGGTGTAGCCCCCGAGATTCGGAGTAGCTGGCGAAGCCAGGTGCTTCGAATCTTCCCCCTTTTCCCACCCTTGCCCTCACCTGGGCTCCAAATATCCAGCTAAATGCCTTTAGCTAGTTGGAACTACATGATTTCACTAGGGGCACGCGAGCGCACCCAGTGGGTGTAGCCCCCGAGATTTGGAGCACTTGATGAAGGCAAGGATTTCGAATCTTCTTTCCTTTTGAAGTACGACTCGATGTAGTCATACAAAACAAACACACATGTGGGCTCATTTGTTAATAGGTTAGTCAGTTAAGGTAGTGCTTATTAACCAGAGGACAATTTTAGTTTTCGAAAACTAGCTTGTGCCTCTCTAGACACTTAGTCACTTTCCCGTGCGTTGTGTTGTTTACGCTATGTCCTTGCCGGGCAGCGGGTTGCAGTCTGCGGCCGAAATCAAAGGGAGCTGACAATACATCGTGCACGGTACTGGGGGCTTAGTAGCCGGATCGTCTTCAACTAGGCGGAAGGCCGGACCGCCTGATCCATCGCATCTCCTCCCTGATTTTCATGTGGAATGCCTTGGGCTTTTGCTCTTGCTAGCCGGATAGCCAGGTTGCGTTCTGTAGCTGAGACAAAGAGTGGGCCTCTAACATTGTCGCACACTACTCAGCCGGTTTGTTGATTTAGCAGGCCAGACTAGCCGGCGATCCCTCGGGTGGGGGTTGCCGGAGCCAGAAAAACTGAACCGTAAAAAAGAACACATACAAAATTCTGGCAAGGAGCCCCCGAGTATCTCTCGGGGTTACGCATTTTTCATTCATAGAGTTTGTGGGATACATACACAGTCTGATGACTAGGTGTAAAACGGGCAGAGGAGGGCCGCGTTCCAGGGGCGTTCTGTCTCCTTGTCCGACTTGTCCATCTTGTTCCTACGCGGCTTCTGTGCGTCAATGAGGTAGTAGGAATTGTTGTGCAACGCCCGGCTGATTATGAAGGGGCCCTCCCAAGGAGTCTATAGCTTATGCGTGCGCTTCGTGTCCTGCACCAGCCGATGAACCAGATCGCCCTCGTGGAACACGACGGGTCGGATCCAGCTCGAATGGTAGTGGCGTAGGCGCTGCTGGTATATGGCCAGCTCGCAGGCCTCCTCAAGGAGGTCCACGCCATCCTCCCGTGCCTCCTGGTTGGCCTTTTCATCATAGAGGATCTTGCACGGTGAGTCGAACTCGATGTCCGCATAGAGGATGACTTCCGAGCCATAAACGAGGAAGAACAGGGTGAAGCTGGTTGACCTATTCGGCATGGTGCGGAGGCTCCACAACACAGTCGGAAGTTCCTCTATCCATCATCCGGGTGATCGTTCCAAGGGCTCGATGAGGCGTGGCATGATGTCGGCTAGCACTAGTGAAGGAGATATGTCCTAGATTTAAATAATAAATAGGTTTTTATTGTCATATCTCAATTAGTTCATAATAGTTTTATACTGTGCTATAACTATATTAATACGAAACGTTAATACACGTGTGGTATGTAAACAAACCAAGTCTCTAGTTACCTCTAGCGAACTAGTTCATTGGCCATGAGGATGATCTAGGGTTTCGAGATCATGGACATTTATGCCAATTGACAATGAGGTCACGTCATTAGTTGAATGATGTGATAGATAAACAACCCAACCAGTTGTATCTTAATGAGATCTAGTTACAAAGTTTACCATTAATGATAAACTAAGGAAACCTCGCAACCTGATCCTTAGACTATGAGGTAATGCAAATCACCGTTCTGGAGGGAGCTTAGATGGTTATCAAGTATCACACCGTGACTGGGTGATCGAAAAGGTGCCACTCAGGTTTCCCAAAGGGGTGTGTAGAGGAGTACATATCAAGACCAAGATTTTCCCATCCATGTAACGGACAGATATATTAGTGGCCATCTCGGTGACATTGCATTAACAAAGCTTGCAAGTGTGTGACTGGGTCACGGAATGCAACAACACGGAAACGAGAAAACAAGTTCATCGATAATGAGATCGAACGAAGGTATGGAGATACCGTAGATCAAATCTTGGGTGAACTAGGTATCAAGTGGCAAAGGGAATGGGAAATGACTGTTTACGGTTCAAACGATGTTATCATCGTGGAATGCATAGGGTCATTATGGGCATCCTGGTCCTGCTATTGATCATTGATGGAGATCATGTCTATGCCATTCCCGAGCCGTGGGGAAATAAACTTAAGGGTACAATGAGCTAGAGATCCTCTGTAAGCTGGAATCACCATATGAAAGAGAAAAGGAAACCGAAAAAGTTTCATGAGAGAACCGAAATCGTTCTGGGAAAGTTCCGAAGTCGTTCGGAGGAAATCGAAAGGGAACCGAAAGGTGTTTCAGGTCAAATCGGATTTTGTAATATGTATTTACATATTAATTAATGTAATTAATATTAAATATAATATTAAAATTTAATTTGAAGGGGTATTCCACTAATGGGCCAAACTTCCTAGGGAAAAAGGGCCCATGAGGGAAAACCGAAGGAGGGAAGGGCCAAGGGCAAAAGGGCCAAGGCCTAGCCGCCTCAAGGGGGCCCACCCGTCTAGCCTAGGGCTATGTGCGGGGTGGGGCCCACCCCTGGCCGGCTGGCCCATGAGGCCCATTGCGCCTCCCCCCTCTCTCTCCCTTGTTTAGTCCCACATGGGAAACCCAAAGGGGAGGGCACACGGGCTTGTTCGTCTGCAGTACCAAAGTTCGCAGGCCAGCGCATGGCGGTACCTAAGTTGCCTGAAATTACCGCGTTTCGAAAAGTTGGGCCGCCAACTACCGAGAGGGGCCATTTTGATGCAAACTCGTCTCACCCCTACCAAATCCAAACATGCCGTGAAACTGCCCCGTGAAGTAGACGGTCGGGACCCTCATGTTAGTAATATTTCCGTGACACGAGCGTCAACGCGGCAACCACGTAGGCAAAATGAGATACTAAAGGAGCATGGTGCATTGACCAAATTCACAAATCCACTCCCTCCCTCCTTTCGCATGAACCCTAGCACCGGCGGCGTCGAAATCCCCTCTTCAACCAGAATGATCTCTTCGGGCATTTGACTTCCGGCGCCAAGTTGCTGCGCCTACTCGCTGCTATCGAGCTCTAATGCCGAATGTCGTGCCAGCCGTTGCGACGATCTAGCCTGCCTCTACCACCGACGAGCTGAGCAGCGCGAAGGATGGCAGATCCATTTGCCGAGGAAGAAGTACTTCTGGCTAATTTCGGGTGAGCTCTCTTCTCTTTGCTATTCGCACTACCTATAACTGCTAGCTGGCTATTGGCATTACAGAGATATATCAAACATAGAATTGTTTGCTAGCACGATGCTGACAAACAATTCTTATCTTTTGTCTCCAATTTTCTGTCAACTAGGATCTCCGCTGAACCCAAATACACAGTTCTGGTGGCCATCTGTGGCTGCCTCATTAAATTAGCACATGGGAAGAGCACGTGGAAACAAGCTCAGAATCTGAAGATGGAAGTAGCGCCTGTGCAGTTATGCACTGTCCCTGGTTTGGTTGCTGCTGTGCGTGAACTTGCTGAAATGAGGCCAGAGCAGACTGCACAGTTCAGCACCGTTGATGAACGAAGCGTCAAGGTTCCTATAACATGTGACAGTCAGCTAATTGGGTTGATGAAACAGCATGTTAGGCTTCGTGTGGTTATGCTAGTGTGTAACATAGTGGATGAGGAAGCTCCTGCTACTGGGAGTCGCCCAGCTATTATTGGACAGGGAGGTCTAACTCGAACCCCTGCTGTTGTTGAGAAAAATGTGGTTCCTCGTCTGCGACATGCTTCTGTCAGGCAACCTCCTCGTAGGAGTCCCCGTATCGCCGTTGTGGAAAACTCTGCTTCGGAATCTGCTGGTACTGGTCATCCCCGTCCCCGTGCCCGTGTTGCTGTGGCTGCTGCTCACCCAATCCATGCCGCTGTTGAGCAAACTAAGGCGTCCGGAGGCTGCCCCGTTGTTGTTGCCAATACCGCCGCCTTGTGTGCTGCTCCTCCTCGAAACCGTCCTCAAGTTGTGCGAACCCGTGCTCTGGAATCTGCTGGTACTGGTCGTCCTCGTGTTGTTGTTGATCTGGACGATGTTGACCCAATCCCTGCCGCTGTTGAGCAAACTAAGGCTTCCGGAGGCTACCCCACTGTTGTTGCAAAGACTGATGCCTTGTCTCCTCCTCGAACCCGTGCTCGGGTTCAGCAAGCTGCTGGTCTAAAGCCAGCTCATGGTCTGGACTCTGCTAGCACTCGAAACACTGCTGTTGTGGGAACTGCTCCTGATCATCGATGTGGCATGGCAGCAGCTGATCCTATTGTGGCTGCCGTTAGAAGGGGCCCTGCCTGTCCACCATGTAATGTATCTCCCGCTGCTAAGGGCCCTCACCTTGCTCCTGGTCCTGGTACTTCCACCGAGGTTGATCTAGCTAACGATGATGCTGGTGATGGCGGCGGTGGCATTGGGGCTAGGTCTGATGGTGCCGCTCCATCTCTCGAACCTCTCAGAGGTTTCTATCCTGAAGAACCTGATGATGGCAAAGTAATCGTTCGTATCGGTGTCGCGGATTATACTGCAAAATTAGATGACGGCACAGAAAAATTCTATGACGAGTTTAATGTAATCCTTGGCAGATACGACCCTGAAGTGGTAGAGTTATCTGACCTGATGGCATCGTTACGTGTGAAGGTGTTGTGGGGGTCCTCCCAGGAAGCACGTTTGTTATATTATGGTTACAGGAGCAAAAAGGCTATCGAAGTGAAAGATACCAGGGATTTAGTCGTATCGTTTACAAGGAAACATTATAGAGGTGAAGTTTACTTCCACTTGGTAGTGCTCATGGTTGGAGAGGAATTGGAACTCGACAATAGGGATGATGGACTTTTAGAAGGCATGCGTGACCTGATCCATGGCATCACTGGGGCTGGTGTGACTGAGGGTAGCTTCGAACAGAGGAGAGTCTTACAGAGGAGCATCATAAAGAGGAGCAGGAAGAGCATCCCCAGAAAGGGCACCCCGAAGAAGAACGTCACCAAGGAGACCACGCCAGAGAAAAGGACGCCCAAGAGTCGCACGACAAAAGGCACCACGCCGTAGAGTACACCCTGAGATCCAGTCAAAATGCCACACCGAATGGTAGCAGCAAAAACTCTAAGAGGGCTAGCACGGTGGTGAACACTCCCAGGAGTGGTAGCAAAGAGGTGGAGATGGCCAGCACGGAGGCTACCACACCCAGTGGGAGCAGAAAAAATACTAATTTGGAGCGGAACATGCTGCTGTTAGGGAATTATGCTAGCACGAAGGAGAACATGCCCAATAGTAGCAGCAAAAGGGCTAATTTGGAGCGGAACACGCCGCTGAGGTCAGGCAATAATGCCAGCACAAAGGAGAAGACGCCCAATAGTAGCAGCAAAAGGGCTAATTTGGAGCGGAACATGCCGCTAGGGTCAGGAAATAATGCCAGCACGAAGGAGAACACGCCCAATAGTAGCAGCAAAAGGGCTAATTCAAAGAATAACACGCCGCAGAGGTCAGGCAATAATGCTAGCACGAAGGAGAACACGCCCAATAGTAGCAGCAAAAGGGCTAATTCAAAGAAGAACACGCCGCAGAGGTCAGGCAATAACGCCAGCACCCTGGAGCCAACACCCGTGAGGGGAGGCAGTAAGGAGACCACACCCAAGAGCAGCAGCAAAAAGCCTAGTTCGATGGGGAATGGAATGCAGATGTCAATTCCTACTGATACCATCAGGAAAGATTACATCAGGAAGGAGGATGTACACAGGAAGAGCAAGAGGGTTCTATACAGTCAAGATGAAATTGATTCTGACTGTTGTTTATCCACTGAAGTACCTGGGATGCGTGCAAATGTAAGACCACCCCATGTGGTTGCAGCAGAATCAACCGAGTGCCTTGGAGAAAACAGAGTTGCCGGTGAGGTGGATTGGGGCAATGTTCCTGTCCATCCGGGTGGAGACGATGGTGCAGCCCCACCCATGGGAGTCAATATGATGTGTGCAGTACTAGGCATTAGATATGATGGCAAAGATTCTGAATCAGATGAAGAAGAAGGCACTGTAGAGGATCAAGAATCTGGTGATGATGAAATAGACGAGGAACTTAACGATGAGGCTGGTATTCCAGTCGATGATTTGGGTGTTGAAGTAGAAGAAATGAAACATGACCACGAGTATCCTATAATTTCAGTCGGCACCGAGTTCAGGAGCATGCATGAGTTCAGGATGTCGTTCCGGCATTTTTATATCAAGGGGGAGTTCGACGTTTATAGACTGAAGAACTCTGCCGAGAGGTATGAGGACGTTTGCAAGTTAACGTGGATGAATGGACGGGCCGAGGTACATTGTCCATGGAGGATCACAGCAAGAGCCTTACCTGCATCGACTGCAATTAGGGTATTGGGGCAATGAATGCAGCAAACCATTAGAACTCTCTCTCTCTCTTTTCACTCTATAACTACAATTGATGTGCGATATCTTTCTAGCAACTAGTTGACTCCGCTTATCTTTTAAATGAATCTGTGTTGCAGTGTAACAAAATGGGCCCTCCGCACATGTGTCCGACAGGCAGCAAACTGAAATCCTCAATGGCTAATACGGAGTGGGTGGCTATGCAATCTATGTCCATACTAAAGGATAACCCTAACGAGACCGCGAAGAATATTCAGACTAGCCTCGGTTCTAAATACAACATTGTCCTTCCGTATTACACGGTTTGGAAAGGTAAAGAGAAAGCTCTGGGGGTCTTGCACGGGGATTGGACCAATAGCTTCAGGATGCTGTACAACTTCAAGGCGGAGGTACAAGCTAGGTGTTCGGGGAGTGTTGTGGAGATTGACACCAAATCAGAAGGTGGTAAAATATATTTTAAAAGATTTTTCATGGCGCTTAAACCTTGCATCCAGGGATTCAAGGATGGCTGTAGGCTGTATCTAAGTGTAGACAGCACTGTCCTAACTGGCAAATGGAAAGGTTGCCTGCCATCTGCCACAACACTTGATGGTCACAACTGGATGTTCCCAGTGGCATTCGGGCTGTTTGAAACAGAAACGGAGGAAAACTGGGTCTAGTTTATGAGGCAGCTCAGGAGATCAATATGCCACATGGATCCATTGGCTATATCCATAGATGCATGCAAAGGGCTGACGAATGCAGTGAAGGAGGTGTTCCTACGAGCTAAAGGTAGAGAATTCCATGCCCATATGATGCTCAACTTGTACTCACACTATGCAGGCAACGTATTTCGTTACATGTTTCCTGCTGCTAGAATTTACAAACCTAGTAGCAGCGATTATTTCATGAGCAAGATTTTTGCTGAAGCCCCTGAACTTCCAGAGTACTTAGCCATATATCATTCGCAGCTATGGAAGAGGAGTTAATTCAACCCTGACATCAAAGTTGATTATATAAACAACAACCTTGCAGAATGCCTGAATAACTGGGTGAAGGACATAAAAGTGCGTCCTGTTCATATCTTGATGGACAACATACGTGGTATGATCATGAAGCTGTTAAATATAAGGAGAGAGATCGGTAGGAGACTTAGAGGACATATGCTACCGCCAGTTGTACAACAACTACACAAGAGAAGCCGAGGACTTGCTCACCTTAAGGTTCTCCCGTCAACCAGCAGAAGCTGTGAGGTGGTCGATATGTCCAAGAGTGGCAAAAGGGATGTTGTGAACATCCAGCTGCGAGAATGCACCTGCTTAGAGTGGCAGCATACCGGGAAACCTTGCGACCACGCCTTGGCCTTCTTGGTGAAGAAAAGAACTCTACCACATTTGGATCAGTATTTGTCAGACTACTACTCTATGGAAAAGTTCAGAGCTGCGTACGCTGGATCCGTCGAGCCATGTATAGACCCATCTCAGTGGCCTCAAGTCCAACTGCCTTTCGAGCTTTGCCAGCCAGTTACAAAAAGGGGCAGAGGAAGACCCCAGGTGAATAGGTTTAAGAATTTTCTCGAGAAGAAGGGTTCGGCTTTCTGTGCTACAAAGAAGGGCAAAAACAGATGCAAGACCTACCATCTTATAGGCCATAGAGCAGCTGGATGTCCCCTTAATGCTCCCAAACCTAGGTATGAGATGGTACATTCACGCAGAAAATTGTTTATAATCTGTAGATATAAGGTTGTAATCCATGTACTGTTTTTTTTACAGGAAGTGCAAGGTAAGAAACAAGACAGCCGACTCAGTGATTTTGCTGCGAGAAGAAAACCAAAACGAGTGGAGTGATGATGTCGGACAAGATTCTGGTGCTGATTGGCCTGACTTCCCTCGGCCCGGAGATGCAGGGTACATGAAGGTAAGAAAATTGGCACCCAGGTAGAGGAAGAAGGCAGGAGATGAAGAAGCCAGTGGACATGAAGGAAAGAGGAAGAAAGTTGGCACCCAAGTAGAGAAAGAGGGCTAGCAGTGTAGCAGCCTAATGATGTATTGAACTTGAACCTATATATGTAGTTCAGTTAAACTCTGGAGCTGTGTGCGTGGAACTTGTCGTAAAACAATCGCCTCCGCATCGGAGTAAAATGTATCGCGAATTTAGGATTTGATACGGCCAAGGCCACTAGTTGAATCCAAAATTGTGACTGTGCCACTACCATCTGAACAATCGCGATAGCTGAGCGGTTAAATCCTCTCCAAAATCGATGGGTGTTAGTGGCACAGACATGATTTATTTATAGGCGCTTAATAAATAACTGCTGTTGGCATTACACTTATGATAAGTTTCTGGGATGGAAAACAATTTCTTAAGCTGGCTGCTACACTCCACGAGGCAGCAACTTATTTCAGCTGCTGGACAATGACATGGCAACATAAACTGCAAATGCAACAGATAATGCCCAGATAATGAGGAAATTGTGTCCACTATCTGGCCTAATCTTGAGCCCGTCTGTCTCACCACCTCCCTGCCCCTGCACCTGGCGAAGCTCCCGGATCTCTCGCCCCATCGCACGAATCTCCTCTTTCTTGTCCCACACAGCATCACGCAATCCTGAACAAGCTCTCTGTGAAAACCTGTCAGTGGATTTTAGATCCACACAAACTTGTCACAGCCAGTCCCCCTCCCTTCCTGCATAGTGGATCAAAGGAAACAAAAAAAGAATTACATTACGCTTTCCGGATCCGGGTTACCATTGTACCTACAGTAGGAACTTACCGCTCTGATGCTGCAGTTGCTGAATTTTCCTGCAGTATTTTCGTTGGTCCACGAAATCCATCTCGGCATCTTCTCACCACACAAACACAGCATATCTGGGTAGTAATCGTAGGGCGCCCTCCGGTACCTGATGGGGGCACCCGCCTGACGGTGTTGATCCGACCCTGATTCCGCTTGAGACGAACTGCGAGCCATGAGCGAGGGGAGCGAGGGCAGAGGAAAGAGGAGCCTTTGGATGTCAGGGTAGTGGTGAAGCGTGATTTATGCCTACTTAATAACTCGGGAAGAATCCTACCGTCCACATTCGGATGACAGGTGGGGGACCTAGCGTGTGGACTTGTCAAAAAAACCTCGTGCATTCGTGGTTCAAAAGCCCTCTCGCGCGCATTGGACGAAATTTTTTGGCACCTTGCCCGCGTACATATCACTGGGAGGCCTTTCTCAGGAACCAGACATGCCTGGCCCACAATCTTACTCCCTCCTAGGAACTTGTCATGGCTCGCGCCGGCAGATCCATCCGCTCCACCGCTTCCGGTAGGGCTCGCCGCGACGGATCTACCCCAAGATCCTACCGTCGCAGTATCAAATAGCCATGGTTTCTTGAGAGGAGCGACGATGCTACATATGCGAGCTCGGCCCCTCCTACCTGTAGAAGGACTGATGCGGCGTCGAGCTCGAGCAGGAGCCACCAGGCACGACGGCGCTCAGTCCATGCCAACCCCGTCACCTTCGGCATTATCGATTCTGATGTGGAGGATGACGGGGACGAAGCTATGTAGAACGCCATTGTTGCCTCCTTGGTGAAGGGCAAGCCACGGGCGGGAGTGGATGTCGCTGGGAAGGGCACGACGATGTCACCAATCGAGGTGGACTCCGACGACGGCGGTGTGATGTGGGTTTAGATGTTGTTTAGGATGGTTGCAATTTCGGTTGTGTTTAATGCGAGTACAATTATTGTAATGGGTTTGTCAAGCTATATTGAGAAATATGTGCAATAGCAGCGTGTGAGTGCTTCCACTTTAGAAATTGTGTCTGTGCCATTTGCATGTTGCATTATCAACGTAGATTACTTGTAAACAATCCAACAAAAATCATAGATTACATCCATCAGACGGGAGTGGCAGGATGGAAGAGAAGTTGGGACAGTGGCTTCAAGGGGAAGGAAGAGGAGGGGGGTGTGACACTGGCAGGTGGGCCCTCGGAACACGTGACACTGACATGCGGGAGCGGGAGCACACGGTATTGCCGATCTGTCCAGAGCAAGCGGACTTTGCAACGTGACAACAGCAGGCTGATTGGATCAATATAATAACTCATCGAATTATTAAGGAGTACTAAAAACTACAACTAGGGTACATTCGCACAACACGTATGCTCTAAGCACCTGAGAAGCATCGCTTAAGTCTAACAGTAACGACAGCACAAGTACTGCATTTCCCTGTTGGTCTTCTCGATACAAATGTAGAAATGAATCTACCCGTTCGGTCCAGCACCGACAAGGTCTGAGATGGCACGCATAGGATCAACCTTAGGTCCACATACTCCACCTCCCGCAGCGTCGGGTAGCTCGGTGCCTCGGCTAGCACAAGAATGCTATCCGACGATGGCGGCTGGGCGTTCGCCCACATGCACACCGTGTATACGGGCCAGGCGCACGAGACTGACCTGACGCATACGGCACACACGACGGTGGGCCCGGCTCTGGTTCCCGGAACACCGGCGGTGATGGTCAGGACAAAAACAGAGCCGTCCCCCCTGGAAAATTAGCTGGCGACGTGCCAAGTCAGTGAACGGCACCTACTCTTGGAGAAGTTGGGCTTGCCCGTACGAGATCCTAATCACTTCGATCAAGTGCCCCTCTGCAAGGTGGACGAGGAGCTCTGCCGTCGGGCCGGTGTAGTTGCAGCCCGGCTCCATGCAGGAGCACACGTCGTGCGGGCACGCGAGCTCGTGGAGCGGGAGCTCGTTGTAGGAGTAATGGCGAAAGCATCCTGGGTGGGAGGACACGAGCGGGAACGCCGCTGCGAAGTTGCGCGCGAGGATCTCCAGATTCTTGGGCTGCAGCATCTGCCACATCTGAAGTTCGTCGAGAAATCGGAAAAAAATCAGCAGTTAGATTGGCGAATAGCAGGAATATGTAGGATAAGTTCAAAATCTTGTAAAATGATTTCTTAGCATGAAGGTAGCGACCCGAGAATTGGCGGATGTCGTCGGCTTGCGGCTACGGCAGGATGGAAGTGAAGTGGGGAAAGTAGCTTCGAGGGGAAGAAAGACAAGTACGGGGAGGAAGAGAAGTAACGGGGACGTGACACTGGGATATGGCCCACTGAACTCGTGAGTCGTGACACTCACAACATGCCAGTTTGTCCAGAGCAAGCGTGGCCAATCATGCCGCAGAATAGACTACTCGAGGATCGCTCTTATGAAGACCATCCAATCGTCCAAGCGCCCCAATCGAACGGTATGTAACAATCGTCAAGCAGAACAACTGTGTTATGGCGTGCCTTCTAGAAGACTCAGTCTAACGGTGGATCCATTGGGGGGCAGTGCTAGTTTTAGTATAAGAACAAACATGCAATGACTCTAATGGATCCATATGTGGTTTGTGGAAAGAACACATATGCAATGACACTGCTTGATCCATGTGTGGTTTGTGGAAAGAACACACATGCAATGACTCTAGAGCTAGTTTTAGTATAAGAACACACATGCAATGACAATAATGGATCCATATGTGGTTTGTGGAAAAGAAACACACATGCAATGACCACTGGTTGATCCATGTGTGGTTTGTGGAAAAGAAGACACATGCAATGACCACTGGTTGATCCATATGTGGTTTGTGGAAAACAACACACATGCAATGACCACTGGTTGATCCATAAGTGGTTTGTGGAAAGAACACACATGCAATGACCACTTGTTGATTCATGTGTGGTTTGTGGAAAAGAACACACATGCAATGACCACTGGTTGATCCATAAGTGGTTTGTGGAAAACAACACACATGCAATGAACACTGTTGGATCCATAAGTGGTTTGTGGAAAGAACAGACATGCAATGACCACTGGTTGATCCATAAGTGGTCTGTGGAAAACAACACACATGCAATGAACACTGGTGGATCCATGTGTGGTTTGTGGAAATGAACACACATGCAATGAGTCTAGTGCTGGTTTTAGTATAAGAACATACATGCAATGACTCTAGTGGGTCCACATGTGGTTTGTGAAAAGAACACACATGCAATGACACCGGTAGATCCATATGTGGTTTGTGGAAAAGAACACACATGCAATGAACAGTGGTGGATCCATAAGTGGTTTGTGGAAAGAACACACATGCAATGACCACTGGTTGATCGATGTGTGGTTTGTGGAAAAGAACACACATGCTATGACCACTGGTTGATCCATAAGTGGTTTGTGGAAAGAACACACATGCAATGACCACTGGTGGATCCATGTGTGGTTTGTGAAAAGAACACACATGCAATGACTCTAGTGCTAGTTTTAGAATAAGAACACACATGCACTGACTCTAGTGGGTCCACGTGTAGTTTGTGAAAAGAACACAAATGCAATGACCACTGGTTGATCCATCTATGGTTTGTGGAAAGAACACACATGCAATGACAGTGGTGGATCCATGTGTGGTTTGTGAAAAGAACACACATGCAATGACCACTGGTTTATCCATATGTGGTTTGTAGAAAGAACACAAATGCAATGACACCGGTTGATCCATTAGTGGTTTGCGAAAAGAACACACATGCAATACCACTGGTTGATCCATGTGTGGTTTGTGGAAAGAACACACATGCAATAACTCTGGTGCTAGTTTTAGTATAAGAACACACATAAAATGACCACTGGTGGATCCATGTGTGGTTTGAGGAAAAGAACACACATGCAATGACCACTGGTTGATCCATGTGTGGTTTGTGAAAAGAACACACATGCAATGACTCTAGTGCTAGTTTTAGTATAAGAACACACATGCAATGACTCTAGTGGGTCCACGTGTAGTTTGTGAAAATAAAACACATGCAATGACCACTGGTTGATCCATGTGTGGTTTGTGGAAAGAACACACATGCAATGACCACTAGTTGATCCATAAGTGGTTTGTGGATAAGAACACACAAGCAATGACTCTGGTTGGTCCATATGTGGTTTGTGGAAAGAACACACATGTCGTAACCACTGGCTGATCCATGTGTGGTTTGTGAAAATAACACACATGCAATGTCACTGGTTGATCAATGTGTGGTTTGCGGAAAGAACGCACATGCAATGACTCTAGTGCTAGTTTTAGTATAAGAACACACATGCAATGACTCTAATGGATCCATATGTGGTTTGTGAAAAGAACACACATGCAATGACCACTTGTTGATCCATGTGTGGTTTGTGGAAAGAACACACATGCAATGACAATCATGGATCCAAGTGTGGTTTGTGAAAAGAACACACATGGAATGACTCTAGTGCTGATTTTAGTATAAGAACACACATGCAATGACTCTAGTGGGTCCACATGTGGTTTGTGAACAGAACAAACATGCAATGACCACTTGTTGATCCATGTGTGGTTTGTGGAAAAGGCACACATGCAATGACAGTGGGGGATCCATGTGTTGTTTGTGAAAAGAACACACATGCAATGGACACCACTGGTTGATCCATATGTTGTTTGTGGAAAAGAAAACACATGCAATGAACACTGGCGGATCCATAAGTGGTTTGTGGAAAGAACACACATGCAATGACCACTTGTTGATCCATAAGTGGTTTGTGGAAAAGAACACACATGCAATGAACACTAGTGGATCCATGTGTGGTTTATGGAAAAGAACACACATGCAATGAGTCTAGTGCTGGTTTTAGTATAAGAACACACGTGCAATGAATCTAGTGGGTCCACATGTGGTTTGTGAAAAGAACACACATGCAATGACACCGGTTGATCCATATGTGGTTTGTGGAAAAGAACACACATGCAATGAACACTGGTGGATCCATAGGTGGTTTGTGGAAAGAACACACATGCAATGACCACTGGTTGATCCATGTGTGGTTTGTGGAAAAGAAAACAAATGCAATGACCACTGGTTATTCCATAAGTGGTTTGTGAAAAGAACACACATGCAATGACTCTGGTTGGTCCATATGTGGTTTGTGGAAAGAACACACTTGTAGTGACTCTAGTGCTGGTTTCAGTATAAGAACACACATGTAATGACTCTAGTGGGTCCACATGTGGTTTGTGAAAAGAACACACATGCAATGACCACTTGTTGATCCATGTGTGGTTTGTGGAAAGAACACACATGCAATGACAGTGGTGGATCCATGTGTGGTTTGTGAAAAGAACACACATGCAATGACCACTGGTTGATCCATATGTGGTTTGTGGAAAAGAACACACATGCAATCAACACTGGTGGATCCATAAGTGGTTTATGGAAAGAACACACATGCAATGACCACTGGTTGATCCATAAGTGGTTTGTGGAAAAGATCACACATGCAATGAACACTGGTGGATCCATGTGTGGTTTGTGGAAAAGAAATCACATGGAATGAGTTTAGTGCTGGTTTTAGTATAAGAACACACATGCAGTGACTCTAGTGGGTCCACATGTGGTTGGTGAAAAGAACACACATGCAATGACACTGGTTGATCCATATGTGGTTTGTGGAAAAGAAAACACATGCAATGAACATTGGTGGATCCATAAGTGGTTTGTGGAAAGAACACACATGCAATGACCACTGGTTGATCCATGTGTGGTTTGGGGAAAAGAACACACATGCAATGACCACTTGTTGATCCATAAGTGGTTTGTGAAAAGAACACACATGGAATGACTCTGGTTGGTCCATATGTGGTTTGTGGAAAGAACACAGATGCAGTGACCACTGGTTGATCCATGTGTGGTTTCTGAAAAGAACACACATGCAATGCCACTTGTTGATCCATGTGTGGTTTCTGGAAAGAACACACATTTAATGACTCTAGTGCTAGTTTTATTATAAGAACACACATGCAATGACTCTAATGGATCCATATGTGGTTTGTGAAAAGAACACACATGCAATGACCACTTGTTGATCCATGTGTGGTTTGTGGAAAGAACACACATGCAATAACAGTGGTGGATCCATGTGTGGTTTGTGAAAAGAACACACATGCAATGACCACTGGTTCATCCATATGTGGTTTGTGGAAAAGAACACACATGCAATGAACACTGGTGGATCCATAATTGGTTTGTGGAAAGAACACACATGCAATGACCACTGGTTGATCCATAAGTGTATTGTGGAAAACAACACACATGTAATGAACACTAGTGGATCCATATGTTGTTTGTGAAAAGAACACACATGCAATGAACACTGGTGGATCCATAAGTGGTTTGTGGAAAGAACACACATGCAATGACTCTAGTGCTATTTTTAGTATAAGAACACACATGCAATGACTCTAATGGATCCATAAGTGGTTTGTGGAAAGAACACACATGCAATGACCACTGGTTGATCCATGTGTGGTTTGTGGAAAAGAACACACATGCAGTGACCACTAGTTGATCCATAAGTGGTTTGTGGAAAGAACGCACATGCAATGAACACTGGTGGATCAATGTTGTGTTTGTGAAAAGAACACACATGCAATGACTCTAGTGCTAGTTTTAGTATAAGAACACACATGCAATGACTCTAGTGGGTCCACATGTAGTTTGTGAAAAGAACACACATGCAATGACCACTGGTTGATCCATAAGTGGTTTGTGGAAAGAACACATATGCAATGACCACTGGTTGATCCATAAGTGGGTTGTGGAAAAGAACACACATGCAATGACTCTGGTTGGTCCATATGTGGTTTGTGGAAAGAACACACATGCAGTGACCACTGGTTGATCCATGTGTGGTTTGTGAAAAGAACACACATGCAATGCCACTATTTGATCCATGTGTTGTTTGTGGAAACAACACACATGCAATGACTCTAGTGCTAGTTTTAGTATAAGAACACACGTGCAATGACTCTAATGGATCCATACATGGTTTGTGAAAAGAACACACATGCAATGACCACTTATTGATCCATGTGTGGTTTGTGGAAAGAACACACATGGAATGACAGTGGTGGATTCATGTGTGGTTTGTGAAAAGAACACACATGCAATGAGTCTAGTGCTGGTTTTAGTATAAGAACACACGTGCAATGACTCTAGTGGGTCCACATGTGGTTTGTGAAAAGAACACACATGCAATGACACCGGTTGATCCATATGTGGTTTGTGGAAAAGAACACACATGCAATGACCACTAGTGGATCCATAAGTGGTTTCTGGAAAGAACACACATGCAATGACCACTGGTTGATCCATAAGTGGTTTGTGGAGAAGAACACACATGCAATGACCACTAGTTGATCCATATGTGGTTTGTGGAAAGAACACACATGCAGTAAGTCTAGTGCTGGTTTTAGTATAAGAACACACATGCAATTACTCTAATGGATCCATATGTGGTTTGTGGAAAGAACACACATGCAATGACCACTGGTTGATCCATGTGTGGTTTGTGGAAAAGAGCACACATGCAATGACCACTGGTTGATCCATAAGTGGTTTGTGGAAAGAACACACATGCAATGAACACTGGTGGATCCATGTGTGGTTTGTGAAAAGAACACACATGCAATGACTCTAGTGCTAGTTTTAGTATAAGAACACACATGCAATGACTCTAGTGGGTCCACATGTAGTTTGTTAAAATAACACAAATCCAATGACCACTGGTTGATCCATAGGTGGTTTGTGGAAAGAACACACATGCAATGACCACTGGTTGATCCATAAATGGTTTGTGGAAAAGAACACACATGCAATGACTCTGGTTGGTCCATATGTGGTTTGTGGAAAGAACACACATGCAGTGACCACTCGTTGATCCATGTGTGGTTTTTGAGAAGAAGACACATGCAATGCCACTGGTTGATCCATGTGTGGTTTGTGGAAAGAACACACATGCAATGATTCAAGTGCTAGTTTTAGTATAAGAACACACATGCAACGACTCTAATGGATCCATATGTGGTTTGTGAAAACAACACACATGAAATGACCACTTGTTGATCCATGTGTGGTTTGTGGAAAGAACACACATGCAATGACAGTGGTGGAACCATGTGTGGTTTGTGAAAAGACCACACATGCAATGACCACTGGTTGATCGATATGTGGTTTGTGGAAAAGACCACACATGCAATGAACACTGGTGGATCCATAAGTGGTTTGTGGAAAGAACACACATGCAATGACCACTGGTTGATCCATAAGTGGTTTTTGGAAAAGAACACACATGCAATGAATACTGGTGGATCCATGTGTGGTTGGTGGAAAAGAAAACATATGCAATGAGTCTAGTGCTGGTTTTAGTATAAGAACACACATGCAATGACTCTAGTGGGTCCACATGTGGTTTGTGAAAACAACACACATGCAATGACACCAGTTGATCCATATGTGATTTGTGGAAAAGAACACACATGCAAAGAACAATGGGGGATCCATAAGTGGTTTGTGGAAAGAACACACATGCAATGACCACTGGTTGATCCATGTGTGGTTTGTGGAAAAGAACACACATGCAATGACCACTGGTTGATCCATAAGTGGTTTGTGAAAAGAACACACATGCAATGACTCTGGTTTGTCCATATGTGGTTTGTGGAAAGAACACACATGCAGTGACCACTTGTTGATCCATGTGTGGTTTGTGAAAATAACACACATGCAATGCCACTGGTTGATCCATGTGTGGTTTGTGGAAAGAACACACATGCAATGACTCTAGTGCTAGTTTTAGTATAAGAACACACATGCAATGACTCTAATGGATCCATGTGTGGTTTGTGAAAAGAACACACATGCAATGACCACTTGTTGATCCATGTGTGGTTTGCGGAAAGAACACACACGCAATGACAGTGGTGGATCCATGTGTGGTTTGTGAAAATAACACACATGTAATGACCACTGGTTGATCCATATCTGGTTTGTGCAAAAGAGCACACATGCAATGAACACCGGTGGATCCATGTGTGGTTTGTGGAAAGAACACACATGCAATGACCACTGGTTGATCCATAAGTGTATTGTGGAAAACAACACACATGTAATGAACACTAGTGGATCCATATGTTGTTTGTGAAAAGAACACACATGCAATGAACACTGGTGGATCCATAGGTGGTTTGTGGAAAGAACACACATGCAATGATTCTAGTGCTAGTTTTAGTATAAGAACACACATGCAATGACTCTAATGGATCCATAAGTGGTTTGTGGAAAGAACACACATGCAATGACCACTGGTTGATCCAGGTGTGGTTTGTGGAAAAGAACACACATGCAATGACCACTGGTTGATCCATAAGTGGTTTGTGGAAAGAACACACATGCAATGAACACTGGTGGATCGATAAGTGGTTTGTGGAAAAGAACACACATGCAATGACTCTGGTTGGTCCATATGTGGTTTGTGGAAAGAACAGTCATGTAGTGACCACTGGTTGATCCATGTGTGGTTTGTGAAAAGAACACACCTGCAATGCCACTGGTTGATCCATGTGTGGTTTGTGGAAAGAACACACATGCAATGACTCTAGTGCTAGTTTTAGTATAAGAACACACATGCAATGACTCTAATGGATCCATACGTGGTTTGTGAAAAGAACACACATGCAATGACCACTTGTTGATCCATGTGTGGTTTGTGGAAAGAACACACATGCAATGACAATGGTGGATCCATGTGTGGTTTGTGAAAAGAACACACATGCAATGAGTCTAGTGCTGATTTTAGTATAAGAACACACATGCAATGACTGTAGTGGGTCCACATGTGGTTTGTGAAAAGAACACAAATGCAATGACACCGGTTGATCCATATGTGGTTTGTGGAAAAGAACACACATACAATGACCACTAGTGGATCCATAAGTGGTTTGTGGAAAGAACACACATGCAATAACCACTGGTTGATCCATAAGTGGTTTGTGGAAAAGAACACACATGCAATAACCACTCGTTGATCCATAAGTGGTTTGTGGAAAAGAACACACATGCAATGACCACTAGTTGATCCATATGTGGTTTGTGGAAAGAACACACATGCAGTAAGTCTAGTGCTGGTTTTAGTATAAGAACACACATGCAATTACTCTAATGGATCCATATGTGGTTTGCGGAAAGAACACACATGCAATGACCACTGGTTGATCCATGTGTGGTTTGTGGAAAAGAGCACACATGCAATGACCACTGGTTGATCCATAAGTGGTTTGTGGAAAGAACACACATGCAATGAACACTGGTGGATCCATGTGTGGTTTGTGAAAAGAACACACATGCAATGACTCTAGTGCTAGTTTTTGTATAAGAACACACATGCAATGACTCTAGTGGGTCCACATGTAGTTTGTTAAAAGAACACGGATCCAATGACCACTGGTTGATCCATAGGTGGTTTGTGGAAAGAACACAATGCAATGACCACTGGTTGATCCATAAGTGGTTTGTGGAAAAGAACACACATGCAATGACTCTGGTTGGTCCATATGTGGTTTGTGGAAAGAACACACATGCAGTGACCACTGGTTGATCCATGTGTGGTTTGTGAAAAGAAGACACATGCAATGCCACTGGTTGATCCATGTGTGGTTTGTGGAAAGAACACACATGCAATGATTCAAGTGCTAGTTTTAGTATAAGAACACACATGCAACGACTCTAATGGATCCATATGTGGTTTGTGAAAACAACACACATGCAATGACCACTTGTTGATCCATGTGTGGTTTGTGCAAAGAACACACATGCAATGACAGTGGTGGAACCATGTGTGGTTTGTGAAAAGACCACACATGCAATGACCACTGGTTGATCGATATGTGGTTTGTGGAAAAGACCACACATGCAATGAACACTGGTGGATCCATAAGTGGTTTGTGGAAAGAACACACATGCAATGACCACTGGTTGATCCATAAGTGGTTTCTGGAAAAGAACACACATGCAATGAACACTGGTGGATCCATGTGTGGTTTGTGGAAAAGAAAACACATGCAATGAGTCTAGTGCTGGTTTTAGTATAAGAACACACATGCAATGACTCTAGTGGGTCCACATGTGGTTTGTGAAAACAACACACATGCAATGAAACCAGTTGATCCATATGTGGTTTGTGGAAAAGAACACACATGCAATGAACAATGGGGGATCCATAAGTGGTTTGTGGAAAGAACACACATGCAATGACCACTGGTTGATCCATGTGTGGTTTGTGGAAATGAACACACATGCAATGACCACTGGTTGATCCATAAGTGGTTTGTGAAAAGAACACACATGCAATGACTCTGGTTTGTCCATATGTGGTTTGTGGAAAGAACACACATGAAGTGACCACTTGTTGATCCATGTGTGGTTTGTGAAAAGAACACACATGCAATGCCACTGGTTGATCCATGTGTGGTTTGTGGAAAGAACACACATGCAATGACTCTAGTGCTAGTTTTAGTATAAGAACACACATGCAATGACTCTAATCGATCCATGTGTGGTTTGTGGAAATGAACACACATGCAATGAGTCTAGTGTTGGTTTTAGTATAAGAACATACATGCAATGACTCTAGTGGGTCCACATGTGGTTTGTGAAAAGAACACACATGCAATGACACCGGTTGATCCATATGTGGTTTGTGGAAAAGAACACACATGCAATGAACAGTGGTGGATCCGTAAGTGGTTTGTGGAAAGAACACACATGCAATGACCACTGGTTGATTGATGTGTGGTTTGTGGAAAAGAACACACATGCTATGACCACTGGTTGATCCATAAGTGGTTTGTGGAAAGAACACACATGCAATGACCTCTGGTGGATCCATGTGTGGTTTGTGAAAAGAACACACATGCAATGACTCTAGTGCTAGTTTTAGAATAAGAACACACATGCACTGACTCTAGTGGGTCCACGTGTAGTTTGTGAAAAGAACACAAATGCAATGACCACTGGTTGATCCATCTGTGGTTTGTGGAAAGAACACACATGCAATGATAGTGGTGGATCCATGTGTGGTTTGTGGAAAGAACACACATGCAATGACACCGGTTGATCCATTAGTGGTTTGTGAAAAGAAGACACATGCAATGCCACTGGTTGATCCATGTGTGGTTTGTGGAAAGAACACACATGCAATAACTCTGGTGGTAGTTTTAGTATAAGAACACACATAAAATGATCACTGGTAGATCCATGTGTGGTTTGTGGAAAAGAACACACATGCAATGACCACTGGTTGATCCATGTGTGGTTTGTGAAAAGAACACACATGCAATGACTCTAGTGCTAGTTTTAGTATAAGAACACACATGCAATGACTCTAGTGGGTCCACGTGTAGTTTGTGAAAAGAAAACACATGCAATGACCACTGGTTGATCCATGGGTGGTTTGTGGAAAGAACACACATGCAATGACCACTAGTTGATCCATAAGTGATTTGTGGATAAGAACACACATGCAATGACTCTGGTTGGTCCATATGTGGTTTGTGGAAACAACACACATGCAATAACACTGGTTGATCCATGTGTGGTTTGTGAAAATAACACACATGCAATGTCACTGGTTGATCCATGTGTGGTTTGCGGAAAGAACACACATGCAATGACTCTAGTGCTAGTTTTAGTATAAGAACACACATGCAATGACTCTAATGGATCCATATGTGGTTTGTGAAAAGAACACACATGCAATGACCACTTGTTGATCCATGTGTGGCTTGTGGAGAGAACACACATGCAATGACAATCATGGATCCATGTGTGGTTTGTGAAAAGAACACACATGCAATGACTCTAATGCTGATTTTAGTATAAGAACACACATGTAATGACTCTAGTGGGTCCACATGTGGTTTGTGAAAAGAACAAACATGCAATGACCACTTGTTGATCCATGTGTGGTTTGTGGAAAAGGCACACATGCAATGACAGTGGGGGATCCATGTGTTGTTTGTGAAAAGAACAGACATGCAATGGACACCACTGGTTGATCCATATGTTGTTTGTGGAAAAGAAAACACATGCAATGAACACTGGTGGATCCATAAGTGATTTGTGGAAAGAACACACATGCAATGACCACTTGTTGATCCATAAGTGGTTTGTGGAAAAGAACACACATGCAATGAACATTGGTGGATCCATGTGTGGTTTATGGAAAAAAACACACATGCAATGAGTCTAGTGCTGGTTTTAGTATAAGAACACATGTGCAATGACTCTAGTGGGTCCACATGTGGTTTGTGAAAAGAACACACATGCAATGACACCGGTTGATCCATATGTGGTTTGTGGAAAAGAACACACATGCAATGAACACTGGTGGATCCATAGGTGGTTTGTGGAAAGAACACACATGCAATGACCAGTGGTTGATCCATGTGTGGTTTGTGGAAAAGAACACAAATGCAATGACCACTGGTTGATCCATAAGTGGTTTGTGAAAAGAACACACATGCAATGACTCTGGTTGGTCCATATGTGGTTTGTGGAAAGAACACACTTGTAGTGACTCTAGTGCTGGTTTTAGTATAAGAACACACATGCAATGACTCTAGTGGGTCCACATGTGGTTTGTGAAAAGAACACACATGCAATGACCACTTGTTGATCCATGTGTGGTTTGTGGAAAGAACACACATGCAATGACTGTTGTTTATCCACTGAAGTACCTGGGATGCGTGCAAATGTAAGACCACCCCATGTGGTTGCAGCAGAATCAACCGAGTGCCTTGGAGAAAACAGAGTTGCCGGTGAGGTGGATTGGGGCAATGTTCCTGTCCATCCGGATGGAGACGATGGTGCAGCCCCACCCATGGGAGTCAATATGATGTGTGCAGTACTAGGCATTAGAGACGATGGCAAAGATTCTGAATCAGATGAAGAAGAAGGCACTGTAGAGGATCAAGAATCTGGTGATGATGAAATAGACGAGGAACTTAACGATGAGGCTGGTATTCCAGTCGATGATTTGGGTGTTGAAGTAGAAGAAATGAAACATGACCACGAGTATCCTATAATTTCAGTCGGCACCGAGTTCAGGAGCATGCATGAGTTCAGGATGTCGTTCCGGCATTTTTATATCAAGGGGGAGTTCGACGTTTATAGACTGAAGAACTCTGCCGAGAGGTATGAGGACGTTTGCAAGTTAACGTGGATGAATGGACTGCAATTAGGTTATTGGGGCAATGAATGCAGCAAACCATTAGAACTCTCTCTCTTTTCACTCTATAACTACAATTGATGTGCGATATCTTTCTAGCAACTAGTTGACTCCGCTTATCTTTTAAATGAATCTGTGTTGCAGTGTAACAAAATGGGCCCTCCACACATGTGTCCGACAGGCAGCAAACTAAAATCCTCAATGGCTAATACGAAGTGGGTGGCTATGCAATCTATGTCCATACTAAAGGATAACCCTAACGAGACCGCGAAGAATATTCAGACTAGCCTCGGTTCTAAATACAACATTGTCCTTCCGTATTACACGGTTTGGAAAGGTAAAGAGAAAGCTCTGGGGGTCTTACACGGGGATTGGACCAATAACTTCAGGATGCTGTACAACTTCAAGGCGGAGGTACAAGCTAGGTGTTCGGGGAGTGTTGTGGAGATTGACACCGAATCAGAAGGTGGTAAAATATATTTTAAAAGATTTTTCATGGCGCTTAAACCTTGCATCCAGGGATTCAAGGATGGCTGTAGGCTGTATCTAAGTGTAGACAACCGTCCTAAGCGGCAAATGGAAAGGTTGCTCGCCATCTGCCACAACACTTGATGGTCACAACCTGATGTTCCCAGTGGCATTCGGGCTGTTTGAAATGTTTGAAGCGAAGCGGAGGAAAACTGGGTCTAGTTTATGAGGCAGCTCAGGAGATCAATATGCCACATGGATCCATTGGCTATATCCACAGATGCATGCAAAGGGATGACGAATGCAGTGAAGGAGGTGTTCCTACGAGCTAAAGGTAGAGAATTCCATGCCCATATGATGCTCAACTTGTACTCACACTATGCAGGCAACGTATTTCGTTACATGTTTCCTGCTAGAATTTACAAACCTAGTAGCAGCGATTATTTCATGAGCAAGATTTTTGCTGAAGCCCCTGAACTTCCAGAGTACTTAGCCATATATCATTCGCAGCTATGGAAGAGGAGTTAATTCAACCCTGACATCAAAGTTGATTATATAAACAACAACCTTGCAGAATGCCTGAATAACTGGGTGAAGGACATAAAAGTGCGTCCTGTTCATATCTTGATGGACAACATACGTGGTATGATCATGAAGCTGTTAAATATAAGGAGAGAGATCGGTAGGAGACTTAGAGGACATATACACGCCAGTTGTACAACAACTACACAAGAGAAGCCGAGGACTTGCTCATCTTAAGGTTCTCCCGTCAACCAGCAGAAGCTGTGAGGTGGTCGATATGTCCAAGAGTGGCAAAAGGGATGTTGTGAACATCCAGCTGCGAGAATGCACCTGCTTAGAGTGGCAGCATACCGGGAAACCTTGCGACCACGCCTTGGCCTTCTTGGTGAAGAAAAGAACTCTACCACATTTGGATCAGTATTTGTCAGACTACTACTCTATGGAAAAGTTCAGAGTCACGTCGCTGGATCCGTCGAGCCATGTATAGACCCATCTCGGTGGCCTCAAGTCCAAGCGCCTTCGAGCTTTGCCACCCGATTACAAAAGGCAGAGGAAGACCCTGTGAATAGGTTTAAGAATTTTCTCAAGAAGAAGGGTTCGCTTTCTGCTACAAAGAAGGGCAAAAACAGATGCAAGACCTGCCATCTTATAGGCCATAGAGCAGATGGATGTCCCCTTAATGCTCCCAAACCTAGGTATGAGATGGTACATTCACGCAGAAAATTGTTTATAATCTGTAGATATAAGGTTGTAATCCATGTACTGTTTTTTTTACAGGAAGTGCAAGGTAAGAAACAAGACAGCCGACTCAGTGATTTTGCTGAGAAGAAAACCAAAAGTGGAGTGATGATGTCGGACAAGATTCTGCTGATTGGCTGACTTCCCTCGGCCCGGAGATGCAGGGTACATGAAGGTAAGAAAATTGGCACCCAGGTAGAGGAAGAAGGCAGGAGATGAAGAAGCCAGTGGACATGAAGGAAAGAGGAAGAAAGTTGGCACCCAAGTAGAGAAAGAGGGCTAGCAGATTAGCGACCTAATGATGTATTGAACTTGAACCTATATATGTAGTTAAACTCGAGCTGTGTGCGTGGAACTTGTCGGTAAACAATCTGCCTCCGCATCGAGTAAAATGTATCGCGAATTTAGGATTTGATACGCCAAGGCCACTAGTTGAATCAAAATTGTGACCGTGCCACTACCATCCGAACAATCGCGATAGCTGAGCGTTAAATCCTCTCCAAAATCGATGGGTGTTAGTGGCACACATGATTTATTTATAGGCGCTTAATAAATAACTGCTGTTGGCATTACACTTATGATAAGTTTCTGGGATGGAAAACAATTTCTTAAGCTGGCTGCTACACTCCACGAGGCAGCAACTTATTTCAGCTGCTGGACAATGACATGGCAACATAAACTGCAAATGCAATAGATAATACCCAGATAATGAGGAAATTATGTCCACTATCTGGCCTAATCTTGAGCCCGTCATCTCACCACCTCCCTGCCTCACACTGGCGAAGCTCCGGATCTCTCGCCCCATCGCGAATCTCCTCTTTCTTGTCCCACACAGCATCACGCAATCTGAACAAGCTCTGTGAAAACTCGGTGGATTTTAGATCCACACAAACTTGTCACAGCCAGTCCCCCTCCCTTCCTGCATAGTGGATCAAAGGAAACAAAAAAAGAATTACATTACGCTTTCCGGATCCGGGTTACCATTGTACCTACAGTAGGAACTTACCGCTCGATCTTAGCTTGCTGAATTTTCCGCAAGATTTTCGTTGGTCCACGAAATCCATCTCGGCATCTTCTCACCACACAAACACAGCATATTAGGGTAGTAATCGTAGGGCGCCCTCCGGTACCTGATGGGGGCACCCGCTTGACGGTGTTGATCCGACCCTGATTCCGCTTGAGACGAACTGCGAGCCATGAGCGAGGGGAGCGAGGGCAGAGGAAAGAGGAGCCTTTGGATGTCAGGGTAGTGGTGAAGCGTGATTTATGCCTACTTAATAACTCGGGAAGAATCCTACCGTCCACATTCGGATGACAGGTGGGGGACCTAGCGTGTGGACTTGTCAAAAAAACCTCGTGCATTCGTGGTTCAAAAGCCCTCTCGCGCGCATTGGACGAAATTTTTTGGCACCTTGCCCGCGTACATATCACTAGGAGGCCTTGCTCAGGAACCAGACATGCCTGGCCCACAATCTTACTCCCTCCTAGGAACTTGTCATGGCTCGCGCCGGCAGATCCATCCGCTCCACCGCTTCCGGTAGGGCTCGCGACGGATCTACCCCAAGATCCTACCGCAAAGATCAAATAGCCATGGTTTCTTGAGAGGAGCGACGATGCTACATATGCGAAGCCTCCCCTCCTACCTGTAGAAGGACTGATGCGGAGCTCGAAAGCAGAGCCACCAGGCACGACGGCGCTCAGTCCATGCCAACCCCATCACCTTCGGCATTATCGATTCTGATGTGGAGGATGACGGGGACGAAGCTATGCAGAACGCCATTGTTGCCTCCTTGGTGAAGGGCAAGCCACGGGCGGGAGTGGATGTCGCTGGGAAGGGCACGACGATGTCACCAATCGAGGTGGACTCCGACGACGGCGGTGTGATGTGGGTTTAGATGTTGTTTAGGATGGTTGCAATTTCGGTTGTGTTTAATGCGAGTACAATTATTGTAATGGGTTTGTCAAGCTATATTGAGAAATATGTGCAATAGCAGCGTGTGAGTGCTTCCACTTTAGAAATTGTGTCTGTGCCATTTGCATGTTTCATTATCAACGTAGATTACTTGTAAACAATCCAACAAAAATCATAGATTACATCCATCAGACGGGAGTGGCAGGATGGAAGAGAAGTTGGGACAGTGGCTTCAAGGGGAAGGAAGAGGAGGGGGGCGTGACACTGGCAGGTGGGCCCTCGGAACACGTGACACTAACATGCGGGAGCGGGAGCACACGGTATTGCCGATCTGTCCAGAGCAAGCGGACTTTGCAACGTGACAACAGCAGGCTGATTGGATCAATATAATAACTCGTCGAATTATTAAGGAGTACTAAAAACTACAACTAGGGTACATTCGCACAACACGTATGCTCTAAGCACCTGAGAAGCATCGCTTAAGTCTAACAGTAACGACAGCACAAGTACTACATTTCCCTGTCGGTCTTCTCGATACAAATGTAGAAATGAATCTACCTGTTCGGTCCAGCACCGACAAGGTCAGAGATGGCACGCATAGGATCAACCTTAGGTCCACATACTCCACCTCCCGCAGCGTCGGGCAGCTCGGTGCCTCGGCTAGCACAAGAATGCTATCCGACGATGGCGGCTGGGCGTTCGCCCACATGCACACCGTATACCGACTGACGACGATACGCAAGACACACGACGGTGGGCCCGGCTCTGGTTCCCGGAACACCGGCGGTGATGGTCAGGACAAAAACAGAGCCGTCCCCCCCTGGAAAATTAGCTGGCGACATGCCAAGTCAGTGAACGGCACCTACTCTTGGAGAAGTTGGGCTTGCCCGTACGAGATCCTAATCACTTCGATCAAGTGCCCCTCTGCAAGGTGGACGAGGAGCTCTGCCGTCGGGCCGGTGTAGTTGCAGCCCGGCTCCATGCAGGAGCACACGTCGTGCGGGCACGCGAGCTCGTGGAGCGGGAGCTCGTGGTAGGAGTAATGGCGAAAGCATCCTGGGTGGGAGCACACGAGCGGGAACGCCGCTGCGAAGTTGCGCGCGAGGATCTCCAGATTCTTGGGCTGCAGCATCTGCCACATCTGAAGTTCGTCGAGAAATCGGAAAAAAATCAGCAGTTAGATTGGCGAATAGCAGGAATATGTAGGATAAGTTCAAAATCTTGTAAAATGATTTCTTAGCATGAAGGTAGCGACCCGAGAATTGGCGGATGTCGTCGGCTTGCGGCTACGGTAGGATGGAAGTGAAGTGGGGAAAGTAGCTTCGAGGGGAAGAAAGACAAGTACGGGGAGGAAGAGAAGTAACGGGGACGTGACACTGGGATATGGCCCACTTAACTCGTGAGTCGTGACACTCACAACATGCCAGTCTGTCCAGAGCAAGCGTGGCCAATCATGCCGCAGAATAGAGTACTCGAGGATCGCTCTCATGAAGACCATCCAATCGTCCAAGCGCCCCAATCGAATGGTATGTAACAATCGTCAAGCAGAACAACTGTGTTATGGCGTGCCTTCTAGAAGACTCAGTCTAACGGTGGATCCATTGGGGGGCAGTGCTAGTTTTAGTATAAGAACAAACATGCAATGACTCTAATGGATCCATATGTGGTTTGTGGAAAGAACACATATGCAATGACACTGCTTGATCCATGTGTGGTTTGTGGAAAGAACACACATGCAATGACTCTAGTGCTAGTTTTAGTATAAGAACACACATGCAATGACAATAATGGATCCATATGTGGTTTGTGGAAAAGAAACACACATGCAATGACCACTGGTTGATCCATGTGTGGTTTGTGGAAAAGAAGACACATGCAATGACCACTGGTTGATCCATATGTGGTTTGTGGAAAACAACACACATGCAATGACCACTGGTTGATCCATAAGTGGTTTGTGGAAAGAACACACATGCAATGACCACTTGTTGATTCATGTGTGGTTTGTGGAAAAGAACACACATGCAATGACCACTGGTTGATCCATAAGTGGTTTGTGGAAAAGAACACACATGCAATGAACACTGTTGGATCCATAAGTGGTTTGTGGAAAGAAGAGACATGCAATGATCACTGGTTGATCCATAAGTGGTCTGTGGAAAACAACACACATGCAATGAACACTGGTGGATCCATGTGTGGTTTGTGGAAATGAACACACATGCAATGAGTCTAGTGCTGGTTTTAGTATAAGAACATACATGCAATGACTCTAGTGGGTCCACATGTGGTTTGTGAAAAGAACACACATGCAATGACACCGGTAGATCCATATGTGGTTTGTGGAAAAGAACACACATGCAATGAACAGTGGTGGATCCATAAGTGGTTTGTGGAAAGAACACACATGCAATGACCACTGGTTGATCGATGTGTGGTTTGTGGCAAAGAACACACATGCTATGACCACTGGTTGATCCATAAGTGGTTTGTGGAAAGAACACACATGCAATGACCACTGGTGGATCCATGTGTGGTTTGTGAAAAGAACACACATGCAATGACTCTAGTGCTAGTTTTAGAATAAGAACACACATGCACTGACTCTAGTGGGTCCACGTGTAGTTTGTGAAAAGAACACAAATGCAATGACCACTGGTTGATCCATCTGTGGTTTGTGGAAAGAACACACATGCAATGACAGTGGTGGATCCATGTGTGGTTTGTGAAAAGAACACACATGCAATGACCACTGGTTGATCCATGTGTAGTTTGTGGAAAAAAAACACATGCAATGACCACTGGTTTATCCATATGTGGTTTGTGGAAAGAACACACATGCAATGACACCGGTTGATCCATTAGTGGTTTGCGAAAAGAAAACACATGCAATGCCACTAGTTGATCCATGTGTGGTTTGTGGAAAGAACACACATGCAATAACTCTGGTGCTAGTTTTAGTATAAGAACACACATAAAATGACAACTGGTGGATCCATGTGTGGTTTGTGGATAAGAACACACATGCAATGACCACTGGTTGATCCATGTGTGGTTTGTGAAAAGAACACACATGCAATGACTCTAGTGCTAGTTTTAGTATAAGAACACACATGCAATGACTCTAGTGGGTCCACGTGTAGTTTGTGAAAATAAAACACATGCAATGACCACTGGTTGATCCATGTGTGGTTTGTGGAAAGAACACACATGCAATGACCACTAGTTGATCCATAAGTGGTTTGTGGATAAGAACACACAAGCAATGACTCTTGTTGGTCCATATGTGGTTTGTGGAAAGAACACACATGTCGTAACCACTGGCTGATCCATGTGTGGTTTGTGAAAATAACACACATGCAATGTCACTGGTTGATCCATGTGTGGTTTGCGGAAAGAACACACATGCAATGACTCTAGTGCTAGTTTTAGTATAAGAACACACATGCAATGACTCTAATGGATCCATATGTGGTTTGTGAAAAGAACACACATGCAATGACCACTTGTTGATCCATGTGTGGTTTGTGGAAAGAACACACATGCAATGACAATCATGGATCCATGTGTGGTTTGTGAAAAGAACACACATGCAATGACTCTAGTGCTGATTTTAGTATAAGAACACACATGCAATGACTCTAGTGGATCCACATGTGGTTTGTGAAAAGAACAAACATGCAATGACCACTTGTTGATCCATGTGTGGTTTGTGGAAAAGGCACACATGCAATGACAGTGGGGGATCCATGTGTTGTTTGTGAAAAGAACACACATGCAATGGACACCACTAGTTGATCCATATGTTTTTTGTGGAAAAGAAAACACATGCAATGAACACTGGTGGATCCATAAGTGGTTTGTGGAAAGAACACACATGCAATGACCACTTGTTGATCCATAAGTGGTTTGTGGAAAAGAACACACATGCAATGAACACTAGTGGATCCATGTGTGGTTTATGGAAAAGAACACACATGCAATGAGTCTAGTGCTGGTTTTAGTATAAGAACACACGTGCAATGACTCTAGTGGGTCCACATGTGGTTTGTGAAAAGAACACACATGAAATGACACCGGTTGATCCATATGTGGTTTGTGGAAAAGAACACACATGCAATGAACACTAGTGGATCCATAGGTGGTTTGTGGAAAGAACACACATGCAATGACCACTGGTTGATCCATGTGTGGTTTGTGGAGAAGAACACAAATGCAATGATCACTGGTTGATCCATAAGTGGTTTGTGAAAAGAACACACATGCAATGACTCTGGTTGGTCCATATGTGGTTTGTGGAAAGAACACACTTGTAGTGACTCTAGTGCTGGTTTCAGTATAAGAACACACATGTAATGACTCTAGTGGGTCCACATGTGGTTTGTGAAAAGAACACACATGCAATAACCACTTGTTGTTCCATGTGTGGTTTGTGGAAAGAACACACATGCAATGACAGTGGTGGATCCATGTGTGGTTTGTGAAAAGAACACACATGCAATGACCACTGGTTGATCCATATGTGGTTTGTGGAAAAGAACACACATGCAATCAACACTGGTGGATCCATAAGTGGTTTATGGAAAGAACACACATGCAATGACCACTGGTTGATCCATAAGTGGTTTGTGGAAAAGAACACACATGCAATGAACACTGGTGGATCCATGTGTGGTTTGTGGAAAAGAAAACACATGGAATGAGTTTAGTGCTGGTTTTAGTATAAGAACACACATGCAGTGACTCTAGTGGGTCCACATGTGGTTGGTGAAAAGAACACACATGCAATGACACTAGTTGATCCATATGTGGTTTGTGGAAAAGAAAACACATGCAATGAACATTGGTGGATCCATAAGTGGTTTGTGGAAAGAACACACATGCAATGACCACTGGTTGATCCATGTGTGGTTTGGGGAAAAGAACACACATGCAATGACCACTTGTTGATCCATAAGTGGTTTGTGAAAAGAACACACATGGAATGACTCTGGTTGGTCCATATGTGGTTTGTGGAAAGAACACAGATGCAGTGACCACTGGTTGATCCATGTGTGGTTTCTGAAAAGAACACACATGCAATGCCACTTGTTGATCCATGTGTGGTTTCTGGAAAGAACACACATTTAATGACTCTAGTGCTAGTTTTAGTATAAGAACACACATGCAATGACTCTAATGGATCCATATGTGGTTTGTGAAAAGAACACACATGCAATGACCACTTGTTGATCCATGTGTGGTTTGTGGAAAGAACACACATGCAATAACAGTGGTGGATCCATGTGTGGTTTGTGAAAAGAACACACATGCAATGACCACTGGTTCATCCGTATGTGGTTTGTGGAAAAGAACACACATGCAATGAACACTGGTGGATCCATAATTGGTTTGTGGAAAGAACACACATGCAATGACCATTGGTTGATCCATAAGTGTATTGTGGAAAACAACACACATGTAATGAACACTAGTGGATCCATATGTTGTTTGTGAAAGGAACACACATGCAATGAACACTGGTGGATCCATAAGTGGTTTGTGGAAAAAACACACATGCAATGACTCTAGTGCTATTTTTAGTATAAGAACACACATGCAATGACTCTAATGGATCCATAAGTGGTTTGTGGAAAGAACACACATGCAATGACCACTGGTTGATCCATGTGTCGTTTGTGGAAAAGAACACACATGCAGTGACCACTAGTTGATCCATAAGTGGTTTGTGGAAAGAACGCACATGCAATGAACACTGGTGGATCAATGTTGTGTTTGTGATAAGAACACACATGCAATGACTCTAGTGGGTCCACATGTGGTTTGTGAAAAGAACACACATGCAATGACACCGGTTGATCCATATGTGGTTTGTGGAAAAGAACACACATGCAATGAACACTGGTGGATCCATAGGTGGTTTGTGGAAAGAACACACATGCAATGACCACTGGTTGATCCATGTGTGGTTTGTGGAGAAGAACACAAATGCAATGACCACTGGTTGATCCATAAGTGGTTTGTGAAAAGAACACACATGCAATGACTCTGGTTGGTCCATATGTGGTTTGTGGAAAGAACACACTTGTAGTGACTCTAGTGCTGGTTTCAGTATAAGAACACACATGTAATGACTCTAGTGGGTCCACATGTGGTTTGTGAAAAGAACACACATGCAATGACCACTTGTTGTTCCATGTGTGGTTTGTGGAAAGAACACACATGCAATGACAGTGGTGGATCCATGTGTGGTTTGTGAAAAGAACACACATGCAATGACCACTGGTTGATCCATATGTGGTTTGTGGAAAAGAACACACATGCAATCAACACTGGTGGATCCATAAGTGGTTTATGGAAAGAACACACATGCAATGACCACTGGTTGATCCATAAGTGGTTTGTGGAAAAGAACACACATGCAATGAACACTGGTGGATCCATGTGTGGTTTGTGGAAAACAAAACACATGGAATGAGTTTAGTGCTGGTTTTAGTATAAGAACACACATGCAGTGACTCTAGTGGGTCCACATGTGGTTGGTGAAAAGAACACACATGCAATGACACTGGTTGATCCATATGTAGTTTGTGGAAAAGAAAACACATGCAATGAACATTGGTGGATCCATAAGTGGTTTGTGGAAAGAACACACATGCAATGACCACTGGTTGATCCATGTGTGGTTTGGGGAAAAGAACACACATGCAATGACCACTTGTTGATCCATAAGTGGTTTGTGAAAAGAACACACATGGAATGACTCTGGTTGGTCCATATGTGGTTTGTGGAAAGAACACAGATGCAGTGACCACTGGTTGATCCATGTGTGGTTTCTGAAAAGAACACACATGCAATGCCACTTGTTGATCCATGTGTGGTTTCTGGAAAGAACACACATTTAATGACTCTAGTGCTAGTTTTAGTATAAGAACACACATGCAATGACTCTAATGGATCCATATGTGGTTTGTGAAAAGAACACACATGCAATGACCACTTGTTGATCCATGTGTGGTTTGTGGAAAGAACACACATGCAATAACAGTGGTGGATCCATGTGTGGTTTGTGAAAAGAACACACATGCAATGACCACTGGTTCATCTATATGTGGTTTGTGGAAAAGAACACACATGCAATGAACACTGGTGGATCCATAATTGGTTTGTGGAAAGAACACACATGCAATGACCACTGGTTGATCCATAAGTGTATTGTGGAAAACAACACACATGTAATGAACACTAGTGGATCCATATGTTGTTTGTGAAAAGAACACACATGCAATGAATACTGGTGGATCCATAAGTGGTTTGTGGAAAGAACACACATGCAATGACTCTAGTGCTATTTTTAGTATAAGAACACACATGCAATGACTCTAATGGATCCATAAGTGGTTTGTGGAAAGAACACACATGCAATGACCACTGGTTGATCCATGTGTGGTTTGTGGAAAAGAACACACATGCAGTGACCACTAGTTGATCCATAAGTGGTTTGTGGAAAGAACGCACATGCAATGAACACTGGTGGATCAATGTTGTGTTTGTGAAAAGAACACACATGCAATGACTCTAGTGCTAGTTTTAGTATAAGAACACACATGCAATGACTCTAGTGGGTCCACATGTAGTTTGTGAAAAGAACACACATGCAATGACCACTGGTTGATCCATAAGTGATTTGTGGAAAGAACACATATGCAATGACCACTGGTTGATGCAAGTTGGTTGTGGAAAAGAACACACATGCAATGACTCTGGTTGGTCCATATGTGGTTTGTGGAAAGAACACACATGCAGTGACCACTGGTTGATCCATGTGTGGTTTGTGAAAAGAACACACATGCAATGCCACTAGTTGATCCATGTGTTGTTTGTGGAAAGAACACACATGCAATGACTCTAGTGCTAGTTTTAGTATAAGAACACACGTGCAATGACTCTAATGGATCCATACATGGTTTGTGAAAAGAACACACATGCAATGATCACTTAATGATCCATGTGTGGTTTGTGGAAAGAACACACATGCAATGACAGTGGTGGATTCATGTGTGGTTTGTGAAAAGAACACACATGCAATAAGTCTAGTGCTGGTTTTAGTATAAGAACACACATGCAATGACTCTAGTGGGTCCACATGTGGTTTGTGAAAAGAACACACATGCAATTACACCGGTTGATCCATATGTGGTTTGTGGAAAAGAACACACATGCAATGAACACTGGTGGATCCATAATTGGTTTGTGGAAAGAACACACATGCAATGACCACTGGTTGATCCATAAGTGTATTGTGGAAAACAACACACATGTAATGAACACTAGTGGATCCATATGTTGTTTGTGAAAAGAACACACATGCAATGAATATTGGTGGATCCATAAGTGGTTTGTGGAAAGAACACACATGCAATGACTCTAGTGCTATTTTTAGTATAAGAACACACATGCAATGACTCTAATGGATCCATAAGTGGTTTGTGGAAAGAACACACATGCAATGACCACTGGTTGATCCATGTGTGGTTTGTGGAAAAGAACACACATGCAGTGACCACTAGTTGATCCATAAGTGGTTTGTGGAAAGAACGCACATGCAATGAACACTGGTGGATCAATGTTGTTTTTGTGAAAAGAACACACATGCAATGACTCTAGTGCTAGTTTTAGTATAAGAACACACATGCAATGACTCTAGTGGGTCCACATGTAGTTTGTGAAAAGAACACACATGCAATGACCACTGGTTGATCCATAAGTGATTTGTGGAAAGAACACATATGCAATGACCACTGGTTGATCCATAAGTGGGTTGTGGAAAAGAACACACATGCAATGACTCTGGTTGGTCCATATGTGGTTTGTGGAAAGAACACACATGCAGTGACCACTGGTTGATCCATGTGTGGTTTGTGAAAAGAACACACATGCAATGCCACTAGTTGATCCATGTGTTGTTTGTGGAAAGAACACACATGCAATGACTCTAGTGCTAGTTTTAGTATAAGAACACACGTGCAATGACTCTAATGGATCCATACATGGTTTGTGAAAAGAACACACATGCAATGATCACTTAATGATCCATGTGTGGTTTGTGGAAAGAACACACATGCAATGACAGTGGTGGATTCATGTGTGGTTTGTGAAAAGAACACACATGCAATAAGTCTAGTGCTGGTTTTAGTATAAGAACACACATGCAATGACTCTAGTGGGTCCACATGTGGTTTGTGAAAAGAACACACATGCAATTACACCGGTTGATCCATATGTGGTTTGTGGAAAAGAACACACATGCAATGACCACTAGTGGATCCATAAGTGGTTTGTGGAAAGAACACACATGCAATGACCACTGGTTGATCCATAAGTGGTTTGTGGAGAAGAACACACATGCAATGACCACTAGTTGATCCATATGTGGTTTGTGGAAAGAACACACATGCAGTAAGTCTAGTGCTGGTTTTAGTATAAGAACACACATGCAATTACTCTAATGGATCCATATGTGGTTTGTGGAAAGAACACACATGCAATGACCACTGGTTGATCCATGTGTGGTTTGTGGAAAAGAGCACACATGCAATGACCACTGGTTGATCCATAAGTGGTTTGTGGAAAGAACACACATGCAATGAACACTGGTGGATCCATGTGTGGTTTGTGAAAAGAACACACATGCAATGACTCTAGTGCTAGTTTTAGTATAAGAACACACATGCAATGACTCTAGTGGGTCCACATGTAGTTTGTTAAAATAACACAAATCCAATGACCACTGGTTGATCCATAGGTGGTTTGTGGAAAGAACACACATGCAATGACCACTGGTTGATCCATAAATGGTTTGTGGAAAAGAACACACATGCAATGACTCTGGTTGGTCCATATGTGGTTTGTGGAAAGAACACACATGCAGTGACCACTGGTTGATCCATGTGTGGTTTTTGAAAAGAAGACACATGCAATGCCACTGGTTGATCCATGTGTGGTTTGTGGAAAGAACACACATGCAATGATTCAAGTGCTAGTTTTAGTATAAGAACACACATGCAACGACTCTAATGGATCCATATGTGGTTTGTGAAAAGAACACACATGAAATGACCACTTGTTGATCCATGTGTGGTTTGTGGAAAGAACACACATGCAATGACAGTGGTGGAACCATGTGTGGTTTGTGAAAAGACCACACATGCAATGACCACTGGTTGATCGATATGTGGTTTGTGGAATAGACCACACATGCAATGAACACTGGTGGATCCATAAGTGGTTTGTGGAAAGAACACACATGCAATGACCACTGGTTGATCCATAAGTGGTTTCTGGAAAAGAACACACATGCAATGAATACTGGTGGATCCATGTGTGGTTTGTGGAAAAGAAAACATATGCAATGAGTCTAGTGCTGGTTTTAGTATAAGAACACACATGCAATGACTCTAGTGGGTCCACATGTGGTTTGTGAAAACAACAGACATGCAATGACACCAGTTGATCCATATGTGGTTTGTGGAAAAGAACACACATGCAATGAACAATGGGGGATCCATAAGTGGTTTGTGGAAAGAACACACATGCAATGACCACTAGTTGATCCATGTGTGGTTTGTGGAAAAGAACACACATGCAATGACCACTGGTTGATCCATAAGTGGTTTGTGAAAAGGACACACATGCAATGACTCTGGTTTGTCCATATGTGGTTTGTGGAAAGAACACACATGCAGTGACCACTTGTTGATCCATGTGTGGTTTGTGAAAAGAACACACATGCAATGCCACTGGTTGATCCATGTGTGGTTTGTGGAAAGAACACACATGCAATGACTCTAGTTCTAGTTTTAGTATAAGAACACACATGCAATGACTCTAATGGATCCATGTGTGGTTTGTGAAAAGAACACACATGCAATCACCACTTGTTGATCCATGTGTGGTTTGCGGAAAGAACACACGCATAATGACAGTGGTGGATCCATGTGGTTTGTGAAAAGAACACACATGCAATGACCACTGGTTGATCCATATCTGGTTTGTGGAAAATAGCACACATGCAATGAACACCGGTGGATCCATAAGTGGTTTGTGGAAAGAACACACATGCAATGACCACTGGTTGATCCATAAGTGTATTGTGGAAAACAACACACATGTAATGAACACTAGTGGATCCATATGTTGTTTGTGAAAAGAACACACATGCAATGAACACTGGTGGATCCATAGGTGGTTTGTGGAAAGAACACACATGTAATGATTCTAGTGCTAGTTTTAGTATAAGAACACACATGCAATGACTCTAATGGATCCATAAGTGGTTTGTGGAAAGAACACACATGCAATAACCACTGGTTGATCCAGGTGTGGTTTGTGGAAAAGAACACACATGCAATGACCACTGGTTGATCCATAAGTGGTTTGTGGAAAGAACACACATGCAATGAACACTGGTGGATCGATAAGTGGTTTGTGGAAAAGAACACACATGCAATGACTCTAATGGATCCATGTGTGGTTTGTGGAAATGAACACACATGCAATGAGTCTAGTGCTGGTTTTAGTATAAGAACATACATGCAATGACTCTAGTGGGTCCACATGTGGTTTGTGAAAAGAACACACATGCAATGACACCGGTTGATCCATATGTGGTTTGTGGAAAAGAACACACATGCAATGAACAGTGGTGGATCCATAAGTGGTTTGTGGAAAGAACACACATGCAATGACCAGTGGTTGATTGATGTGTGGTTTGTGGAAAAGAACACACATGCTATGACCACTGGTTGATCCATAAGTGGTTTGTGGAAAGAACACACATGCAATGACCACTGGTGGATCCATGTGTGGTTTGTGAAAAGAACACACATGCAATGACTCTAGTGCTAGTTTTAGAATAAGAACACACATGCACTGACTCTAGTGGGTCCACGTGTAGTTTGTGAAAAGAACACAAATGCAATGACCACTGGTTGATCCATCTGTGGTTTGTGGAAAGAACACACATTGAATGATAGTGGTGGATCCATGTGTGGTTTGTGAAAAGAACACACATGCAATGACCACTGGTTGATCCATGTGTAGTTTGTGGAAAAAAACACACATGCAATGACCACTGGTTTATCCATATGTGGTTTGTGGAAAGAACACACATGCAATGACACCGGTTGATCCATTAGTGGTTTGTGAAAAGAAGACACATGCAATGCCACTGGTTGATCCATGTGTGGTTTGTGGAAAGAACACACATGCAATGATTCAAGTGCTAGTTTTAGTATAAGAACACACATGCAACGACTCTAATGGATCCATATGTGGTTTGTGAAAAGAACACACATGAAATGACCACTTGTTGATCCATGTGTGGTTTGTGGAAAGAACACACATGCAATGACAGTGGTGGAACCATGTGTGGTTTGTGAAAAGACCACACATGCAATGACCACTGGTTGATCGATATGTGGTTTGTGGAATAGACCACACATGCAATGAACACTGGTGGATCCATAAGTGGTTTGTGGAAAGAACACACATGCAATGACCACTGGTTGATCCATAAGTGGTTTCTGGAAAAGAACACACATGCAATGAATACTGGTGGATCCATGTGTGGTTTGTGGAAAAGAAAACATATGCAATGAGTCTAGTGCTGGTTTTAGTATAAGAACACACATGCAATGACTCTAGTGGGTCCACATGTGGTTTGTGAAAACAACAGACATGCAATGACACCAGTTGATCCATATGTGGTTTGTGGAAAAGAACACACATGCAATGAACAATGGGGGATCCATAAGTGGTTTGTGGAAAGAACACACATGCAATGACCACTAGTTGATCCATGTGTGGTTTGTGGAAAAGAACACACATGCAATGACCACTGGTTGATCCATAAGTGGTTTGTGAAAAGGACACACATGCAATGACTCTGGTTTGTCCATATGTGGTTTGTGGAAAGAACACACATGCAGTGACCACTTGTTGATCCATGTGTGGTTTGTGAAAAGAACACACATGCAATGCCACTGGTTGATCCATGTGTGGTTTGTGGAAAGAACACACATGCAATGACTCTAGTTCTAGTTTTAGTATAAGAACACACATGCAATGACTCTAATGGATCCATGTGTGGTTTGTGAAAAGAACACACATGCAATCACCACTTGTTGATCCATGTGTGGTTTGCGGAAAGAACACACACGCAATGACAGTGGTGGATCCATGTGTGGTTTGTGAAAAGAACACACATGCAATGACCACTGGTTGATCCATATCTGGTTTGTGGAAAATAGCACACATGCAATGAACACCGGTGGATCCATAAGTGGTTTGTGGAAAGAACACACATGCAATGACCACTGGTTGATCCATAAGTGTATTGTGGAAAACAACACACATGTAATGAACACTAGTGGATCCATATGTTGTTTGTGAAAAGAACACACATGCAATGAACACTGGTGGATCCATAGGTGGTTTGTGGAAAGAACACACATGTAATGATTCTAGTGCTAGTTTTAGTATAAGAACACACATGCAATGACTCTAATGGATCCATAAGTGGTTTGTGGAAAGAACACACATGCAATAACCACTGGTTGATCCAGGTGTGGTTTGTGGAAAAGAACACACATGCAATGACCACTGGTTGATCCATAAGTGGTTTGTGGAAAGAACACACATGCAATGAACACTGGTGGATCGATAAGTGGTTTGTGGAAAAGAACACACATGCAATGACTCTAATGGATCCATGTGTGGTTTGTGGAAATGAACACACATGCAATGAGTCTAGTGCTGGTTTTAGTATAAGAACATACATGCAATGACTCTAGTGGGTCCACATGTGGTTTGTGAAAAGAACACAGATGCAATGACACTGGTTGATCCATATGTGGTTTGTGAAAAGAACACACATGCAATGAACACTGGTGGATCCATAAGTGGTTTGTGAAAAGAACACACATGCAATGACCACTGGTTGATTGATGTGTGGTTTGTGGAAAAGAACACACATGCTATGACCACTGGTTGATCCATAAGTGGTTTGTGGAAAGAACACACATGCAATGACCACTGGTGGATCCATGTGTGGTTTGTGAAAAGAACACACATGCAATGACTCTAGTGCTAGTTTTAGAATAAGAACACACATGCACTGACTCTAGTGGGTCCACGTGTAGTTTGTGAAAAGAACACAAATGCAATGACCACTGGTTGATCCATCTGTGGTTTGTGGAAAGAACACACATTGAATGATAGTGGTGGATCCATGTGTGGTTTGTGAAAAGAACACACATGCAATGACCACTGGTTGATCCATGTGTAGTTTGTGGAAAAAAACACACATGCAATGACCACTGGTTTATCCATATGTGGTTTGTGGAAAGAACACACATGCAATGACACCGGTTGATCCATTAGTGGTTTGTGAAAAGAAGACACATGCAATGCCACTGGTTGATCCATGTGTGGTTTGTGGAAAGAACACACATGCAATAACTCTGGTGGTAGTTTTAGTATAAGAACACACATAAAATGACCACTGGTGGATCCATGTGTGGTTTGTGGAAAAGAACACACATGCAATGACCACTGGTTGATCCATGTGTGGTTTGTGAAAAGAACACACATGCAATGACTCTACTGCTAGTTTTAGTATAAGAACACACATGCAATGACTCTAGTGGGTCCACGTGTAGTTTGTGAAAAGAAAACACATGCAATGACCACTGGTTGATCCATGTGTGGTTTGTGGAAAGAACACACATGCAATGACCACTAGTTGATCCATAAGTGGTTTGTGGATAAGAACACACATGCAATGACTCTGGTTGGTCCATATGTGGTTTGTGGAAAGAACACACATGTAGTAACCACTGGTTGATCCATGTGTGGTTTGTGAAAATAACACACATGCAATGTCACTGGTTGATCCATGTGTGGTTTGCGGAAAGAACACACATGCAATGACTCTAGTGCTAGTTTTAGTATAAGAACACACATGCAATGACTCTAATGGATCCATATGTGGTTTGTGAAAAGAACACACATGCAATGACCACTTGTTGATCCGTGTGTGGTTTGTGGAAAGAACACACATGCAATAACAATCATGGATCCATGTGTGGTTTGTGAAAAGAACACACATGCAATGACTCTAATGCTGATTTTAGTATAAGAACACACATGTAATGACTCTAGTGGGTCCACATGTGGTTTGTGAAAAGAACAAACATGCAATGACCACTTGTTGATCCATGTGTGGTTTGTGGAAAAGGCACACATGCAATGACAGTGGGGGATCCATGTGTTGTTTGTGAAAAGAACAGACATGCAATGGACACCACTGGTTGATCCATATGTTGTTTGTGGAAAAGAAAACACATGCAATGAACACTGGTGGATCCATAAGTGGTTTGTGGAAAGAACACACATGCAATGACCACTTGTTGATCCATAAGTGGTTTGTGTAAAAGAACACACATGCAATGAACACTGGTGGATCCATATGTGGTTTATGGAAAAGAACACACATGCAATGAGTCTAGTGCTGGTTTTAGTATAAGAACACATGTGCAATGACTCTAGTGGGTCCACATGTGGTTTGTGAAAAGAACACACATGCAATGACACCGGTTGATCCATATGTGGTTTGTGGAAAAGAACACACATGCAATGAACACTGGTGGATCCATAGGTGGTTTGTGGAAAGAACACACATGCAATGACCACTGGTTGATCCATGTGTGGTTTGTGGAAAAGAACACAAATGCAATGACCACTGGTTGATCCATAAGTGGTTTGTGAAAAGAACACAATGCAATGACTCTGGTTGGTCCATATGTGGTTTGTGGAAAGAACACACTTGTAGTGACTCTAGTGCTGGTTTTAGTATAAGAACACACATGCAATGACTCTAGTGGGTCCACATGTGGTTTGTGAAAAGAACACACATGCAATGACCACTTGTTGATCCATGTGTGGTTTGTGGAAAGAACACACATGCAATGACAGTGGTGGATCCATGTGTGGTTTGTGAAAAGAACACACATGCAATGACCACTGGTTGATCCATCTGTGGTTTGTGGAAAAGAACACACATGCAATCAACACTGGTGGATCCATAAGTGGTTTATGGAAAGAACACACATGCAATGACCACTGGTTGATCCATAAGTGGTTTGTGGAAAAGAACACTCATGCAATGAACACTGGTGGATCCATGTGTGGTTTGTGGAAAAGAAAACACATGCAATGAGTTTAGTGCTGGTTTTAGTATAAGAACACACATGCAGTGACTCTAGTGGGTCCACATGTGGTTGGTGAAAAGAACACACATGCAATGACACTGGTTGATCCATATGTGGTTTGTGGAAAAGAAAACACATGCAATGAACACTGGTGGATCCATAAGTGGTTTGTGGAAAGAACACACATGCAATGACCACTGGTTGATCCACGTGTGGTTTGGGGAAAAGAACACACATGCAATGAACAGTGGTGGATCCATAAGTGGTTTGTGGAAAGAACACACATGCAATGACCAGTGGTTGATTGATGTGTGGTTTGTGGAAAAGAACACACATGCTATGACCACTGGTTGATCCATAAGTGGTTTGTGGAAAGAACACACATGCAATGACCACTGGTGGATCCATGTGTGGTTTTTGAAAAGAACACACATGCAATGACTCTAGTGCTAGTTTTAGAATAAGAACACACATGCACTGACTCTAGTGGGTCCACGTGTAGTTTGTGAAAAGAACACAAATGCAATGACCACTGGTTGATCCATCTGTGGTTTGTGGAAAGAACACACATGCAATGATAGTGGTGGATCCATGTGTGGTTTGTGAAAAGAACACACATGCAATGACCACTGGTTGATCCATGTGTAGTTTGTGGAAAAAAACACACATGCAATGACCACTGGTTTATCCATATGTGGTTTGTGGAAAGAACACACATGCAATGACACCGGTTGATCCATTAGTGGTTTGTGAAAAGAAGACACATGCAATGCCACTGGTTGATCCATGTGTGGTTTGTGGAAAGAACACACATGCAATAACTCTGGTGGTAGTTTTAGTATAAGAACACACATAAAATTACCACTGGTGGATCCATGTGTGGTTTGTGGAAAAGAACACACATGCAATGACCACTGGGTTATCCATGTGTGGTTTGTGAAAAGAACACACATGTAATGACTCTACTGCTAGTTTTAGTATAAGAACACACATGCAATGACTCTAGTGGGTCCACGTGTAGTTTGTGAAAAGAAAACACATGCAATGACCACTGGTTGATCCATGTGTGGTTTGTGGAAAGAACACACATGCAATGACCACTAGTTGATCCATAAGTGGTTTGTGGATAAGAACACACATGCAATGACTCTGGTTGGTCCATATGTGGTTTGTGGAAAGAACACACATGTCGTAACCACTGGTTGATCCATGTGTGGTTTGTGAAAATAACACACATGCAATGTCACTGGTTGATCCATGTGTGGTTTGCGGAAAGAACACACATGCAATGACTCTAGTGCTAGTTTTAGTATAAGAACACACATGCAATGACTCTAATGGATCCATATGTGGTTTGTGAAAAGAACACACATGCAATGACCACTTGTTGATCCGTGTGTGGTTTGTGGAAAGAACACACATGCAATAACAATCATGGATCCATGTGTGGTTTGTGAAAAGAACACACATGTAATGACTCTAATGCTGATTTTAGTATAAGAACACACATGTAATGACTCTAGTGGGTCCACATGTGGTTTGTGAAAAGAACAAACATGCAATGACCACTTGTTGATCCATGTGTGGTTTGTGGAAAAGGCACACATGCAATGACAATGGGGGATCCATGTGTTGTTTGTGAAAAGAACAGACATGCAATGGACACCACTGGTTGATCCATATGTTGTTTGTGGAAAAGAAAACACATGCAATGAACACTGGTGGATCCATAAGTGGTTTGTGGAAAGAACACACATGCAATGACCACTTGTTGATCCATAAGTGGTTTGTGTAAAAGAACACACATGCAATGAACACTGGTGGATCCATATGTGGTTTATGGAAAAGAACACACATGCAATGAGTCTAGTGCTAGTTTTAGTACAAGAACACATGTGCAATGACTCTAGTGGGTCCACATGTGGTTTGTGAAAAGAACACACATGCAATGACACCGGTTGATCCATATGTGGTTTATGGAAAAGAACACACATGCAATGACCACTGGTTGATCCATGTGTGGTTTGTGGAAAAGAACACAAATGCAATGACCACTTGTTGATCCATAAGTGGTTTGTGAAAAGAACACACATGCAATGACTCTGGTTGGTCCATATGTGGTTTGTGGAAAGAACACACTTGTAGTGACTCTAGTGCTGGTTTTAGTATAAGAACACACATGCAATGACTCTAGTGGGTCCACATGTGGTTTGTGAAAAGAACACACATGCAATGACCACTTGTTGATCCATGTGTGGTTTGTGGAAAGAACACACATGCAATGACAGTGGTGGATCCATGTGTGGTTTGTGAAAAGAACACACATGCAATGACCACTGGTTTATCCATAAGTGGTTTGTGGAAAAGAACACACATGCAATGAACACTGGTGGATCCATGTGTGGTTTGTGGAAAAGAAAACACATGCAATGAGTTTAGTGCTGGTTTTAGTATAAGAACACACATGCAGTGACTCTAGTGGGTCCACATGTGGTTGGTGAAAAGAACACACATGCAATGACACTGGTTGATCCATATGTGGTTTGTGGAAAAGAAAACACATGCAATGAACACTGGTGGATCCATAAGTGGTTTGTGGAAAGAACACACATGCAATGACCACTGGTTGATCCATGTGTGGTTTGGGGAAAAGAAAACACATGCAATGACCACTTGTTGATCCATAAGTGGTTTGTGAAAAGAACACACATGCAATGACTCTGGTTGGTCCATACGTGGTTTGTGGAAAGAACACAGATGCAGTGACCACTGGTTGATCCATGTGTGTTTTCTGAAAAGAAAACACATGCAATACCACTTGTTGATCCATGTGTGGTTTCTGGAAAGAACACACATTTAATGACTCTAGTGCTAGTTTTAGTATAAGAACACACATGCAATGACTCTAATGGATCCATATGTGGTTTGTGAAAAGAACAAACATGCAATGACCACTTGTTGATCCATGTGTGGTTTGTGGAAAGAACACACATGCAATAACAGTGGTGGATCCATGTGTGGTTTGTGAAAAGAACACACATGCAATGACCACTGGCTGATCCATATGTGGTTTGTGGAAAACAACACACATGCAATGAACACTGGTGGATCCATAAGTGGTTTGTGGAAAGAACACACATGCAATGACCACTGGTTGAACCATAAGTGTATTGTGTAAAACAACACACATGTAATGAACACTAGTGGATCCATATGTTGTTTGTGAAAAGAACACACATGCAATGAACACTGGTGGATCCATATGTGGTTTGTGGAAAGAACACACATGCAATGACTCTAGTGCTATTTTTAGTATAAGAACACACATGCAATGACTCTAATGGATCCATAAGTGGTTTGTAGAAAGAACACACATGCAATGACCACTGGTTGATCCATGTGTGGTTTGTGGAAAAGAACACACATGCAGTGACCACTGGTTGATCCATAAGTGGTTTGTGGAAAGAACACACATGCAATGAACACTAGTGGATCCATGTGTGGTTTGTGAAAAGAACACACATGCAATGACTCTAGTGCTACTTTTAGTATAAGAACACACATGCAATGACTCTAGTGGGTCCACATGTAGTTTGTGAAAAGAACACACATGCAATGACCACTTGTTGATCCATAAGTAGTTTGTGGAAAGAACACACATGCAATGACCACTGGTTGATCCATAAGTGTTTTGTGGAAAAGAACACACATGCAATGACTCTGGTTGGTCCATATGTGGTTTGTGGAAAGAACACACATGCAGTGACCACTGGTTGATCCATGTGTGGTTTGTGAAAAGAACACACATGCAATGCCACTGGTTGATCCATGTGTGGTTTGTGGAAAGAACACACTTGCAATGACTCTAGTGCTAGTTTTAGTATAAGAACACACGTGCAATGACTCTAATGGATCCATACGTGGTTTGTGAAAAGAACACACATGCAATGACCACTTGTTGATCCATGTGTGGTTTGTGGAAAGAACACACATGCAATGACAATGGTGGATCCATGTGTGGTTTGTGAAAAGAACACACATGCAATGAGTCTAGTGCTGGTTTTAGTATAAGAACACACATGCAATGACTCTAGTGGGTCCACATGTGGTTTGTGAAAAGAACACACATGCAATGACACCGGTTGATCCATATGTGGTTTGTGGAAAAGAACACACATACAATGACCACTAGTGGATCCATAAGTGGTTTGTGGAAAGAACACACATGCAATAACCACTGGATGATCCATAAGTGGTTTGTGGAAAAGAACACACATGCAATGACCACTAGTTGATCCATATGTGGTTTGTGGAAAGAACACACCTGCAGTAAGTCTAGTGGTGGTTTTAGTATAAGAACACACATGCAATTACTCTAATGGATCCATATGTGGTTTGCGGAAAGAACACACATGCAATGACCACTGGTTGATCCATGTGTGGTTTGTGGAAAAGAGCACACATGCAATGACCACTGGTTGATCCATAAGTGGTTTGTGGAAAGAACACACATGCAATGAACACTGGTGGATCCATGTGTGGTTTGTGAAAAGAACACACATGCAATGACTCTAGTGCTAGTTTTAGTATAAGAACACACATGCAATGACTCTAGTGGGTCCACATGTAGTTTGTTAAAAGAACACAGATCCAATGACCACTGGTTGATCCATGGGTGGTTTGTGGAAAGAACACACATGCAATGACCACTGGTTGATCCATAAGTGGTTTGTGGAAAAGAACACACATGCAATGACTCTGGTTGGTCCATATGTGGTTTGTGGAAAGAACACACATGCAGTGACCACTGGTTGATCCATGTGTGGTTTGTGAAAAGAAGACACATGCAATGCCACTAGTTGATCCATGTGTGGTTTGTGGAAAGAACACACATGCAATTATTCAAGTGCTAGTTTTAGTATAAGAACACACATGCAACGACTCTAATGGATCCATATGTGGTTTGTGAAAACAACACACATGCAATGACCACTTGTTGATCCATGTGTGGTTTGTGGAAAGAACACACATGCAATGATAGTGGTGGAACCATGTGTGGTTTGTGAAAAGACCACACATGCAATGACCACTGGTTGATCGATATGTGGTTTGTGGAAAAGACCACACATGCAATGAACACTGGTGGATCCATAAGTGGTTTGTGGAAAGAACACACATGCAATGACCACTGGTTGATCCATAAGTGGTTTCTAGAAAAGAACACACATGGAATGAACACTGGTGGATCCATGTGTGGTTTGTGGAAAAGAAAACACATGCAATGAGTCTAGTGCTGGTTTTAGTATAAGAACACACATGCAATGACTCTAGTGGGTCCACATGTGGTTTGTGAAAACAACACACATGCAATGACACCAGTTGATCCATATGTGGTTTGTGGAAAAGAACACACATGCAATGAACAATTGGGGATCCATAAGTGGTTTGTGGAAAGAACACACATGCAATGACCACTGGTTGATCCATGTGTGGTTTGTGGAAAAGAACACACATGCAATGACCACTGGTTGATACATAAGTGGTTTGTGAAAAGAACACACATGCAATGACTCTGGTTTGTCCATATGTGGTTTGTGGAAAGAACACACATGTAGTGACCACTTGTTGATCCATGTGTGGTTTGTGAAAAGAACACACATGCAATGCCACTGGTTGATCCATGTGTGGTTTGTGGAAAGAACACACATGCAATGACTCTAGTGCTAGTTTTAGTATAAGAACACACATGCAATGACTCTAATGGATCCATGTGTGGTTTGTGAAAAGAACACACATGCAATGACCACTTGTTGATCCATGTGTGGTTTTTCGAAAGAACACACATGCAATGACAGTGGCGGATCCATGTGTGGTTTGTGAAAAGAACACACGTGCAATGACCACTGGTTGATCCATATCTGGTTTGTGGAAAAGAGCACACATGCAGTGAACACTGGTGGATCCATAAGTGGTTTGTGGAAAGAACACACATGCAATGACCACTAGTTGATCCATAAGTGGTTTGTGGAAAAGAATACACATGTAAAACACTGGTGGATCCATATGTTGTTTGTGAAAAGAACACACATGCAATGAACACTGGTGGATCCATAAGTGGTTTGTGGAAAGAACACACATGCAATGATTCTAGTGCTAGTTTTAGTATAAGAACACACATGCAATAACTCTAATGGATCCATAAGTGGTTTGTGGAAAGAACACACATGCAATGACCACTGGTTGATCCAGGTGTGGTTTGTGTAAAAGAACACAGATGCAATGACCACTGGTTGATCCATAAGTGGTTTGTGGAAACAACACACATGCAATGAATACTGGTGGATCCATAAGTGGTTTGTGGAAAAGAACACACATGCAATGACTCTGGTTGGTCCATATGTGGTTTGTGGAAAGAACACACATGTAGTGACCACTGGTTGATCCATGTGTGGTTTGTGAAAAGAACACACATGCAATGCCACTGGTTGATCCATGTGTGGTTTGTGGAAAGAACATGCATGCAATGACTCTAGTGCTATTTTTAGTATAAGAACACACATGCAATGACTCTAATGGATCCATACGTGGTTTGTGAAAGGAACACACATGCAATGACCACTTGTTGATCCATGTGTGGTTTGTGGAAAGAACACACATGCAATGACAGTGGTGGATCCATGTGTGGTTTGTGAAAAGAACACACATGCAATGAGTCTAGTGCTGGTTTTAGTATAAGAACACACATGCAATGACTCTAGTGGGTCCACATGTGGTTTGTGAAAAGAACACACATGCAATGACACCGGTTGATCCATATGTGGTTTGTGGAAAAGAACACACATACAATGACCACTAGTGGATCGATAAGTGGTTTGTGGAAAGAACACACATGCAATAACCACTGGTTGATCCATAAGTGGTTTGTGGAAAAGAACACACATGCAATGACCACTAGTTGATCCATATGTGGTTAGTGGAAAGAACACACATGCAGTAAGTCTAGTGCTGGTTTTAGTATAAGAACACACATGCAATTACTCTAATGGATCCATATGTGGTTTGTGGAAAGAACACACATGCAATGACCACTGGTTGATCCATGTGTGGTTTGTGGAAAAGAGCACACATGCAATGACCACTGGTTGATCCATAAGTGGTTTGTGGAAAGAACACACATGCAATGAACACTGGTGGATCCATGTGTGGTTTGTGAAAAGAACACACATGCAATGACTCTAGTGCTAGTTTTAGTATAAGAACACACATGCAATGACTCTAGTGGGTCCACATGTAGTTTGTTAAAAGAACACAGATCCAATGACCACTGGTTGATCCATAGGTGGTTTGTGGAAAGAACACACATGCAATGACCACTGGTTGATCCATAAGTGGTTTGTGGAAAAGAACACACATGCAATGACTCTGGTTGGTCCATATGTGGTTTGTGGAAAGAACACACATGCATTGACCACTAGTTGATCCATCTGTGGTTTGTGAAAAGAAGACACATGCAATGCCACTGGTTGATCCATGTGTGCTTTGTGGAAAGAACACACATGCATTGATTCAAGTGCTAGTTTTAGTATAAGAACACACATGCAACGACTCTAATGGATCCATATGTGGTTTGTGAAAAGAACACACATGCAATGACCACTTGTTGATCCATGTGTGGTTTGTGGAAAGAACACACATGCAATGACAGTGGTGGAACCATGTGTGGTTTGTGAAAAGACCACACATGCAATGACCACTTGTTGATCGATATGTGGTTTGTGGAAAAGACCACACATGCAATGAACACTGGTGGATCCATAAGTGGTTTGTGGAAAGAACACACATGCAATGACCACTGGTTGATCCATAAGTGGTTTTTGGAAAAGAACACACATGCAATGAACACTGGTGGATCCATGTGTGGTTTGTGGAAAAGAAAACACATGCAATGAGTCTAGTGCTGGTTTTAGTATAAGAACACACATGCAATGACTCTAATGGGTCCACATGTGGTTTGTGAAAACAACACACATGCAATGACACCAGTTGATCCATATGTGGTTTGTGGAAAAGAACACACATGCAATGAACAATGGGGGATCCATAAGTGGTTTGTGGAAAGAACACACATGCAATGACCACTGGTTGATCCATGTGTGGTTTGTGGAAAAGAACACACATGCAATGACCACTGGTTGATCCATAAGTGGTTTGTGAAAAGAACACACATGCAATGACTCTGGTTTGTCCATATGTGGTTTGTGGAAAGAACACACATGCAGTGACCACTTGTTGATCCATGTGTGGTTTTTGAAAAGAACACACATGCAATGCCACTGGTTGATCCATGTGTGGTTTGTGGAAAGAACAGACATGCAATGACTCTAGTGCTAATTTTAGTATAAGAACACACATGCAATGACTCTAATGGATCCATGTTTGGTTTGTGAAAAGAACACACATGCAATGACCACTTGTTGATCCATGTGTGGTTTGTGGAAAGAACACACATGCAATGACAGATGTGGATCCATGTGTGGTTTGTGAATAGAACACACATGCAATGACCACTTGTTGATCCATATCTGGTTTGTGGAAAAGAGCACACATGCAATGAACACTGGTGGATCCATAAGTGGTTTGTGGAAAGAACACACATGCAATGACCACTGGTCGATCCATAAGTGGTTTGTGGAAAAGAATACACATGTAATGAACACTGGTGGATCCGTATGTTGTTTGTGAAAAGAACACACATGCAATGAACACTGGTGGATCCATAAGTGGTTTGTGGAAAGAACACACATGCAATGATTCTAGTGCTAGTTTTAGTATAAGAACACACATGCAATGACTCTAATGGATCCATAAGTGGTTTGTGGAAAGAACACACATGCAATGACCACTGGTTGATCCATGTGTGGTTTGTGGAAAAGGACACACATGCAATGACCACTGGTTGATCCATAAGTGGTTTGTGGAAAGAACACACATGCAATGAACACTGGTGGATCCATGTGTGGTTTGTGAAAAGAACACACATGCAATGACTCTAGTGCTTGTATTAGTATAAGAATACACATGCAATGACTCTAGTGGGTCCACATGTTGTTTATGAAAAGAACACACGTGCAATGACCACTGGTAGATCCATAAGTGGTTTGTGGAAAGAACACACATGCAATGACCACTGGTTGATCCATAAGTGGTTTGTGGAAAAGAACACACATGCAATGACTCTGGTTGGCCCATATGTGGTTTGTGGAAAGAACACACATGCAGTGACCACTGGTTGATCCATGTGTGGTTTGTGAAAAGAACACACATGCAATGCCACTGGATGATCCATGTGTGGTTTGTGGAAAGAACACGCATGCAATGATTCTAGTGCTAGTTTTAGTATAAGAACACACATTCAATGACTCTAATGGATCCATATGTGGTTTGTGAAAAGAACACACATGCAATGACCACTTGTTGATCCATGTGTGGTTTGTGGAAAGAAAACACATGCAATGACAGTGCTGGATCCATGTGTGGTTTGTGAAAAGACCACACATGCAATGAGTCTAGTGCTGGTTTTAGTATAAGAACAAACATGCAATGACTCTAGTGGGTCCACATGTGGTTTGTGAAAATAACACACATGCAATGACACCGGTTGATCCATATGTGGTTTGTGGAAAAGAACACACATGAAATGACCACTAGTGGATCCATAAGTGGTTTGTGGAAAGAACACACATGCAATGACCACTGGTTGATCCATAAGTGGTTTGTGGAAAAGAATACACATGCAATGACAACTAGTTGATCCATATGTGGTTTGTGGAAAGAACACACAAGCAGTAAGTCTAGTGCCGGTTTTAGTATAAGAACACACATGCAATTACTCTAATGGATCCATATGTGGTTTGTGGAAAGAACACACATGCAATGACCACTGGTTGATCCATGTGTGGTTTGTGGAAAAGAGCACACATGCAATGACCACTGGTTGATCCATAAGTGGTCTATGGAAAGAAACACACATGCAACGAACACTGGTGGATCCATGTGTGGTTTGTGAAAAGAACACACATGCAATGACTCTAGTGCTAGTTTTAGTATAAGAACACACATGCAATGACTCTAGTGGGTTCACATGTAGTTTGTTAAAAGAACACACATCCGATGACCACTGGTTGATCCATAGGTGGTTTGTGGAAAGAACACACATGCAATGACCACTGGTTGATCAATAAGTGGTTTGTGGAAAAGAACAGACATGCAATGACTCTAGTTGGTCCATATGTGGTTTGTGGAAAGAACACACATGCAGTGACCACTGGTTGATCCATGTGTGGTTTGTGAAAAGAACACACATGCAATGCCACTGGTTGATCCATGTGTGGTTTGTGGAAAGAACACGCATGCAATGATTCTAGTGCTAGTTTTAGTATAAGAACACACATTCAATGACTCTAATGGATCCATATGTGGTTTGTGAAAAGAACACACATGCAATGACCACTTGTTGATCCATGTGTGGTTTGTGGAAAGAAAACACATGCAATGACAGTGCTGGATCCATGTGTGGTTTGTGAAAAGACCACACATGCAATGACCACTGGTTGATCGATATGTGGTTTGTGGAAAATACCACACATGCAATGAACACTGGTGGATCCATAAGTGGTTTGTGGAAAAGGACACACATGCAATGAGCACTGGTGGATCCATGTGTGGTTTCTGGAAAAGAACACACATGCCATGAGTCTAGTGCTGGTTTTGGTATGAGAACACACAAGCAATGACTCTAGTGGGTCCACATGTGGTTTGTGAAAAGAACACACATGGAATGAGACCGGGTTATCCATATGTGGTTTATGGAAAAGAACACACATGCAATGAACACTAGTAGATCCATAAGTGGTTTGTGGAAAGAACACACATGCAATGACCACTAGTTGATCCATAAGTGGTTTGTGGAAAAGAACACACATGCAATGACCACTGGTTGATCCATAAGTGGTTTGTGGAAAAGAACACGCATGCAATGAACAATGGTGGATCCATAAGTGGTTTGTGGAAAGAACACACATGCAATGACCACTTGTTGATCCATAAGTGGTTGGTGGAAAAGAACACACATGCAATGAACACTGGTGGATCCATGTGTGGTTTGTGGAAAAGAACACACATGCAATGAGTCTAGTGCTGGTTTTAGTATAAGAACACACATGCAATGAGTCTAGTGGCTCCACATGTGGTTTGTGAAAAGAACACACATGCAATGACACCGGTTGAGCCATATGTGGTTTGTGGAAAAGAACACACATGCAATGAACACTGGTGGATCTATAAGTGGTTTCTGGAAAGAACACACATGCAACGACCATTGGTTGATCCATGTGGGGTTTGTGGAAAAGAACACACATGCAATGACCACTAGTTGATCCATAAGTGGTTTGTGAAAAGAACACACATGCAATGACTCTGGTTGGTCCATATGTGGTTTGTGGAAATAGCACACATGCAGTGACTCTAGTGCTGGTTTTAGTATAATAACACACATGCAATGACTCTAGTGGGTCCACATGTGGTTTGTGAAAAGAACACACATGCAATGACAGTGGTGGATTCATGCGTGATTTGTGAAAAGAACACACATGCAATGACCACTAGTGGATCCATATATGGTTTGTGGAAAAGAACACACATGCAATGAACACTGGTGGATCCATCAGTGGTTTGTGGAAAGAACACACATGCAATGACCACTGGTTGATTCATAAGTGACTTGTGGAAAAGAACACACATGCAATGAACACTGGTGGAAAATAAAACACATGCAATGAGTTTAGTGCTGGTTTTAGTACAAGAACACACATGCAATGACTATAGTGGGTCCACATGTGGTTTGTGAAAAGAACACACATGCAATGACACTGGTTGATACATATGTGGTTTGTGGAAAAGAACACACATGGAATGACCACTGGTTGATCCATAAGTGGTTTGTGAAAAGAACACACATGCAATGACTCTGGTTGGTCCATATGTGGTTTGTGGAAAGAACACAGATGCAGTGACCACTGGTTGATCCATGTGTGATTTGTGAAAAGAACACACATGCAATGCCACTGGTTGATCCATGTGTCGTTTGTGGAAAGAACACACATGCAATGACTCTAGTGCTAGTTTTCGTATAAGAACACACATGCAATGACTCTAATGGATCGATATGTGGTTTGCGAAAAGAACACACATGCAATGACCACTTGTTGATCCATGTGTGGTTTGTGGAAAGAACACACATGCAATGACAGTGGTGGATCCATATGTGGTTTGTGAAAAGACAACACATGCAATGACCACTGGTTGATCCATATGTTTTTTGTGGAAAAGAACACACATGCAATGAACACTGGTGGATCCATAAGTGGTTTGTGGAAAGAACACACATGCAATGACCACTGGTTGATCCATATGTGGTTTGTGGAAAAGAACACACATGTAATGAACACTGGTGGATCCATATGTTGTTTGTGAAAAGAACACACATGCAATGAACACTGGTGGATCCGTAAGTGGTTTGTGGAAAGAAAACACATGCAATGACTCTAGTGCTATTTTTAGTATACGAACACACATGCAATGACTCTAATGGATCCATAAGTTGTTTGTGGAAAGAACACACATGCAATGACCACAGGTTGATCCATGTGTGGTTTGTGGAAAAGAACACACATGCAATGACCACTGGTTTATCCATAAGGGGTTTGTGTAAAGAACACACATGCAATGAACACTGGTGGATCCATGTGTGGTTTGTGAAAAGAACACACATGCAATGACTCTAGTGCTAGTTTTACTATAAGAACACACATGCAATGACTCTAGTGGGTCCACATGTGGTTTGTGAAAAGAACACAAATGTAATGACCACTTGTTGATCCATGTGTGGTTTCTGAAAAGAACATAGATGCAATGACCACTAGTTGATCCATATGTTGTTTGTGGAAAAGAACACACATGCAATGAACACTAGTGGATCCATAAGTGGTTTGTGGAAAGAACAGACATGCAATGACCACTGGTTTGATCCATAAGTGGTTTGTGGAAAAGAACACACATGCAATGAGCACTGGTGGATCCATGTGTGGTTTGTGGAAAAGAAAAGACATGCAATGAGTCTAGTGCTTTTTTTGTATAAGAACACACATGCAATGACTCTAGTGGGTCCACATGTGGTTTGTGAAAAGAACACACATGCAATGAACACTGGTGGATCCATAAGTGGTTTGTGGAAAGAACACATATGCAATGACCAGTTGTTGATCCATGTGTGGTTTCTGGAAAGAACACACATGCAACGACCATTGGTTGATCCATGTGGGGTTTGTGGAAAAGAACACACATGCAATGACCACTGGTTGATCCATAGGTGGTTTGTGAAAATAACACACATGCAATGACTCTGGTTGGTCCATATGTGGTTTGTGGAAAGAACACACATGCAGTGACCACTGGTAGATCCATGTGTGGTTTGTGAAAAGAACACACATGCAATGCCACTGGTTGATCCATATGTAGTTTGTGAAAAGAACACACAGGCAATGACCACTTGTTTATCCATGTGTGGTTTGTGGAAAGAACACACATGCAATGATTGTGGTGGATCCATGTGTGGTTTGTGAAAAGAACACACATGCAATGACCACTGGTTGATCCATATGTGGTTTGTGGAAAAGAACACACATGCAATGAACATTGGTGGATCCATAAGTGGTTTGTGGAAATAACACACATGCAATGAACATTGGTGGATCCATAAGTGGTTTGTGGAAATAACACACATGCAATGACCACTGGTTGATCCATAAGTGGTTTGTGGAAAAGAACACATATGTAATGAACACTGGTGGATCCATATGTTGTTTGTAAAAAGAACACACATGCAATGAACAGTGGTGGATCCATAAGTAGTTTGTGGAAAGAACACACATGTAATGACTCTAGTGCTAGTTTTAGTATAAGAACACACACGCAATGACTCTAATGGATCCATAAGTGGTTTGTGGAAAGAACACACATGCAATGACCATTGGTTGATCCATGTGTGGTTTGTGGAAAAGAACACACATGCAATGACCACTGATTGATCCATAAGTGGTTTGTAAAAGAACACACATGCAATGAACACTGGTGGATCCATGTGTGGTTTGTGGAAAAGAACACACATGCGATGAGTCTAGTGCTAGTTTTAGTATAAGAACACACATGCAATGACTCTAGTGGGTCCACATGTGGTTTATGAAAAGTACACACATTCAATGACACCGGTTGATCCATATGTGGTTTGTGGAAAAGAACACACATGCAATGAACACTGGTGGATCCATAAGTGGTTTATGGAAAGAACAAACATGCAATGACCATTGGTTGATCCATGTGTGGTTTGTGGAAAAGAACACACATGCAATGACCACTGGTTGATCCATAAGTGGTTTGTGAAAAGAACACACATGCAATGACACTGGTTGGGCCATATGTGGTTTGTGGAAAGAACACACATGCAGTGACTCTAGTGCTAGTTTTAGTATAAGAACACACATGCAATGACTCTAGTGGGTCCACATGTGGTTTGTGAAAAGAACACACATGCAATGACCACTTGTTGATCCATGTGTGGTTTGTGGAAAGAACACACATGCAATGACAATGGTGGATCCATGTGTGGTTTGTGAAAAGAACACACATGCAATGACCACTGGTTGATCCATATGTGGTTTGTGGAAAAGAACACACTTGCAATGAACACTGGTGGATCCAGAAGTGGTTTGTGGAAAGAACACACATGCAATGACCACTGGTTGATCCATAAGTGGTTTGTGGAAAAGAACACACATGCAATGAACACTGGTGGATGCATGTGTGGTTTGTGCAAAAGAAAACACATGCAATGAGTTTAGTGGTGGTTTTAGTATAAGAACACACATGCAATGACTCTAGTGGGTCCACATGTGGTTTGTGAAAAAGAACACACATGCAATGAACACTGGTGGATCTATAAGTGGTTTCTGGAAAGAACACACATGCAACGACCATTGGTTGATCCATGTGGGGTTTGTGGAAAAGAACACACATGCAATGACCACTTGTTGATCCATAAGTGGTTTGTGAAAAGAACACACATGCAATGACTCTGGTTGGTCCATATGTGGTTTGTGGAAATAGCACACATGCAGTGACTCTAGTGCTGGTTTTAGTATAATAACACACATGCAATGACTCTAGTGGGTCCACATGTGGTTTGTGAAAAGAACACACATGCAATGACAGTGGTGGATTCATGCGTGATTTGTGAAAAGAACACACATGCAATGACCACTAGTGGATCCATATATGGTTTGTGGAAAAGAACACACATGCAATGAACACGGGTGGATCCATCAGTGGTTTGTGGAAAGAACACACATGCAATGACCACTGGTTGATTCATAAGTGACTTGTGGAAAAGAACACACATGCAATGAACACTGGTGGAAAAGAAAACACATGCAATGAGTTTAGTGCTGGTTTTAGTACAAGAACACACATGCAATGACTATAGTGGGTCCACATGTGGTTTGTGAAAAGAACACACATGCAATGACACTGGTTGATACATATGTGGTTTGTGGAAAAGAACACACATGGAATGACCACTGGTTGATCCATAAGTGGTTTGTGAAAAGAACACACATGCAATGACTCTGGTTGGTCCATATGTGGTTTGTGGAAAGAACACACATGCAGTGACCACTGGTTGATCCATGTGTGGTTTGTGAAAAGAACACACATGCAATGCCACTGGTTGATCCATGTGTCGTTTGTGGAAAGAACACACATGCAATGACTCTAGTGCTAGTTTTCGTATAAGAACACACATGCAATGACTCAAATGGATCGATATGTGGTTTGCGAAAAGAACACACATGCAATGACCACTTGTTGATCCATGTGTGGTTTGTGGAAAGAACACACATGCAATGACAGTGGTGGATCCATATGTGGTTTGTGAAAAGAACACACATGCAATGACCACTGGTTGATCCATATGTGGTTTGTGGAAAAGAACACACATGCAATGAACACTGGTGGATCCATAAGTGGTTTGTGGAAAGAACACACATGCAATGACCACTGGTTGTTCCATATGTGGTATGTGGAAAAGAACACACATGTAATGAACAATGGTGGATCCATATGTTGTTTGTGAAAAGAACACACATGCAATGAACACTGGTGGATCCGTAAGTGGTTTGTGGAAAGAAAACACATGCAATGACTCTAGTGCTATTTTTAGTATACGAACACACATGCAATGACTCTAATGGATCCATAAGTTGTTTGTGGAAAGAACAAACATGCAATGACCACAGGTTGATCCATGTGTGGTTTGTGGAAAAGAACACACATGCAATGACCACTGGTTTATCCATAAGGGGTTTGTGTAAAGAACACACATGCAATGAACACTGGTGGATCCATGTGTGGTTTGTGAAAAGAACACACATGCAATGACTCTAGTGCTAGTTTTACTATAAGAACACACATGCAATGACTCTAGTGGGTCCACATGTGGTTTGTGAAAAGAACACAAATGCAATGACCACTTGTTGATCCATGTGTGGTTTCTGAAAAGAACATAGATGCAATGACCACTAGTTGATCCATATGTGGTTTGTGGAAAAGAACACACATGCAATGAACACTAGTGGATCCATAAGTGGTTTGTGGAAAGAACAGACATGCAATGACCACTGGTTTGATCCATAAGTGGTTTGTGGAAAAGAACACACATGCAATGAGCACTGGTGGATCCATGTGTGGTTTGTGGAAAAGAAAAGACATGCAATGAGTCTAGTGCTTTTTTTTGTATAAGAACACACATGCAATGACTCTAGTGGGTCCACATGTGGTTTGTGAAAAGAACACACATGCAATGAACACTGGTGGATCCATAAGTGGTTTGTGGAAAGAACACATATGCAATGACCACTTGTTGATCCATGTGTGGTTTGTGGAAAAGAACACACATGCAATGACCACTGGTGGATCCATGTGTGGTTTGTGGAAAAGAACACACATGCAATGACCACTGGTTGATCCATAAGTGGTTTGTGAAAATAACACACATGCAATGACTCTGGTTGGTCCATATGTGGTTTGTGGAAAGAACACACATGCAGTGACCACTGGTAGATCCATGTGTGGTTTGTGAAAAGAACACACATGCAATGCCACTGGTTGATCCATATGTAGTTTGTGAAAAGAACACACAGGCAATGACCACTTGTTTATCCATGTGTGGTTTGTGGAAAGAACACACATGCAATGATTGTGGTGGATCCATGTGTGGTTTGTGAAAAGAACACACATGCAATGACCACTGGTTGATCCATATGTGGTTTGTGGAAAAGAACACACATGCAATGAACATTGGTGGATCCATAAGTGGTTTGTGGAAATAACACACATGCAATGAACATTGGTGGATCCATAAGTGGTTTGTGGAAATAACACACATGCAATGACCACTGGTTGATCCATAAGTGGTTTGTGGAAAAGAACACATATGTAATGAACACTGGTGGATCCATATGTTGTTTGTAAAAAGAACACACATGCAATGAACAGTGGTGGATCCATAAGTAGTTTGTGGAAAGAACACACATGCAATGACTCTAGTGCTAGTTTTAGTATAAGAACACACACGCAATGACTCTAATGGATCCATAAGTGGTTTGTGGAAAGAACACACATGCAATGACCATTGGTTGATCCATGTGTGGTTTGTGGAAAAGAACACACATGCAATGACCACTGATTGATCCATAAGTGGTTTGTGTAAAAGAACACACATGCAATGAACACTGGTGGATCCATGTGTGGTTTGTGGAAAAGAACACACATGCGATGAGTCTAGTGCTAGTTTTAGTATAAGAACACACATGCAATGACTCTAGTGGGTCCACATGTGGTTTATGAAAAGTACACACATTCAATGACACCGGTTGATCCATATGTGGTTTGTGGAAAAGAACACACATGCAATGAACACTGGTGGATCCATAAGTGGTTTATGGAAAGAACAAACATGCAATGACCATTGGTTGATCCATGTGTGGTTTGTGGAAAAGAACACACATGCAATGACCACTGGTTGATCCATAAGTGGTTTATGAAAAGAACACACATGCAATGACACTGGTTGGGCCATATGTGGTTTGTGGAAAGAACACACATGCAGTGACTCTAGTGCTAGTTTTAGTATAAGAACACACATGCAATGACTCTAGTGGGTCCACATGTGGTTTGTGAAAAGAACACACATGCAATGACCACTTGTTGATCCATGTGTGGTTTGTGGAAAGAACACACATGCAATGACAATGGTGGATCCATGTGTGGTTTGTGAAAAGAACACACATGCAATGACCACTGGTCGATCCATATGTGGTTTGTGGAAAAGAACACACGTGCAATGAACACTGGTGGATCCAGAAGTGGTCTGTGGAAAGAACACACATGCAATGACCACTGGTTGATCCATAAGTGGTTTGTGGAAAAGAACACACATGCAATGAACACTGGTGGATGCATGTGTGGTTTGTGCAAAAGAAAACACATGCAATGAGTTTAGTGGTGGTTTTAGTATAAGAACACACATGCAATGACTCTAGTGGGTCCACATGTGGTTTATGAAAAGAACACACATGCAATGACACTGGGTGATCCATATGTGGTTTGTGGAAAAGAACACACATGCAATGAACACTGGTGGATCTATAAGTGGTTTGTGGAAAGAACACACATGTAATGACTCTGGTTGGTCCATATGTGGTTTGTGGAAAGAACACACATGAAGCGACCACTGGTTGATCCATGTATGGTTTGTGAAAAGAACACACATGCAATGCCACTGGTTGATCCATGTGTGGTTTGTGGAAAGAACACACATGCAATGACTCTATTGCTAGTTTTAGTATATGAACACACATGCAATGACTCTAATGGATCCATATGTGGTTTTTGAAAAGAACACACATGCAATGACCACTTGTTGATCCATGTGTGGTTTGTGGAAAAGAACACACATGCAATGATAGTGGTGGATCCATGTGTGGTTTGTGAAAAGAACACACATGCAATGACCACTGGTTGATCCATATGTGGTTTGTGGAAAAGAAAACACATGCAATGAACACTGGTGGATCCATAAGTGGTTTGTGGAAAGAACACACATGCAATGACCACTGGTTGATCCATAAGTGGTTTGTGGAAAAGAACACACATGTAATGAACACTGGTGGATCCATATGTTGTTTGTGAAAAGAACACACATGCAATGAATACTGGTGGAAGCATAAGTGGTTTGTGGAAAGAACACACATGCAATGACTCTAGTGCTATTTTTAGTATAAGAACACACATGCAATGACTCTAATGGATCCATAAGTGGTTTGTGGAAAGAACACACATGCAATGACCACTAGTTGATCCATGTGTGGTTTGTGGAAAAGAACACACATGCATTGACCACTAGTTGATCCATAAGTGGTTTGTGAAAAGAACACACATGCAATGAGTCTGGTTGGTCCATATGTGGTTTGTGGAAAGAGCACACATGCAATGACTCTAGTGATAGTTTTAGTATAAGAACACACATGAAATGACTCTAATGGATCCATATGTGGTTTGTGAAAAGAACACACTGTAATGACCACTTGTTGATCCATGTGTGGTTTGTGGAAAGAACATACATGCAATGACAGTGGTGGATCCATGTGTGGTTTGTGAAAAGAACACACATGCAATGACCACTGGTTGATCCATATGGGGCTTCTGGAAAAGAACACACATGCAACGAACACTGGTGGATCCATAAGTGGTTTGTGGAAAGAACACACATGCAATGACCACTGGTTGATCCATAAGTGGTTTGTAGAAAGAACACACATGCAATGAACACTGGTGGATCCATGTGTGGTTTGTGAAAAGAACACACATGCAATGACTCTAGTGCTACTTTTAGTATAAGAACACACATGCAATGACTCTAGTGGGTCCACATGTAGTTTGTGAAAAGAACACACATGCAATGACCACTGGTTGATCCATAAGTAGTTTGTGGAAAGAACACACATGCAATGACCACTGGTTGATCCATAAGTGGTTTATGGAAAAGAACACACATGCAATGACTCTGGTTGGTCCATATGTGGTTTGTGGAAAGAACACACATGCAGTGACCACTGGTTGATCCAAGTGTGGTTTGTGAAAAGAACACACAAGCAATGACTCTAGTGCTAGTTTTAGTATAAGAACACATATGCAATGACTCTAATGGATCCATATGTGGTTTGTGAAAAGAACACACATGCAATGACCACTTGTTGATCCATGTGTGGTTTGTGGAAAGAACACAGATGCAATGACAGTGGTGGATCCATGTGTGGTTTGTGAAAAGAACACACATGCAATGAGTCTAGTGATGGTTTTAGTATAAGAACACACATGCAATGACTCTAGTGGGTCCACATGTGGTTTGTGAAAAGAACACACATGCAATTACACCGGTTGATCCATATGTGGTTTGTGGAAAAGAACAAACATGCAATGACCATTGGTGGATCCATAAGTGGTTTGTGGAAAGAACACACATGCAATGACCACTGGTTGATCCATAAGTGGTTTGTGGAAAAGAACACACATGCAATTACCACTGGTTGATCCATATGTGGTTTGTGGAAAGAACACACATGTAGTGACCACTGGTTGATCCATGTGTGGTTTGTGAAAAGAAAACACATGTAATGCCACTGGTTGATCCATGTGTGGTTTGTGGAAAGAACACACATGCAATGACCCTAGTGCTAGTTTTCGTATAAGAACACACATGCAATGACTCTAATGGATCCATATGTGGTTTGTGAAAAGAACACACATGCAATGAGTCTAGTGCTGGTTTTAGTATAAGAACACACATGCAATGACTCTAGTGGGTCCACATGTGGTTTGTGAAAAGAACACACATGCAATGACCACTAGTTGATCCATATGTGGTTTGTGTAAAAGAACACACATGCAATTAACACTAGTTAATCCATGTGTGGTTTGTGGAAAGAACACACATGCAATGACAGTGGTGGATCCATGTGTGGTTTGTGAAAAGAACACACATGCAATGACCACTAGTTGATCCATATGTGGTTTGTGGAAAAGAACACACATGCAATGTACACTGGTGGATCCATAAGTGGTTTGTGGAAAGAACACACATGCAATGACCACTGGTTGATCCATAAGTGGTTTGTGGAAAAGAACACACATGGAATGAACACTGGTGGATCCATATGTTGTTTGTGAAAAGAACACACATGCAATGAACACTGGTGGATCCATAAGTGGTTTGTGGAAAGAACACACATGCAATGACTCTAGTGCTAGTTTTAGTATAAGAACACACATGCAATGACTCTAATGGATCCATAAGTGGTTTGTGGAAAGAACACACATGCAATGACCACTGGTTGATCCCTGTGTGGTTTGTGGAAAAGAACACACGTGCAATGACCACTGGGTGATCCATAAGTGGTTTGTGGAAAGAACACACATGCAATGAACACTGGTGGATCCATGTGTGGTTTGTGAAAAGAACACACATGCAATGACTCTAGTGCTAGTTTTAGTATAAGAACACACATGCAATGACTCTAGTGGGTCCACATGTAGTTTGTGAAAAGAACACACATGCAATGACCACTGGTTGATCCATAAGTGTTTTGTGGAAAGAACACACATGCAATGACCACTAGTTGATCCATAAGTGGTTTGTGGAAAAGAACACACATGCAATGACTCTGGTTGGTCCATATGTGGTTTGTGGAAAGAACACACATGTAGTGACCAGTGGTTGATCCATGTGTGGTTTGTGAAAAGAACACACATGCAATGCCACTGGTTGATCCATGTGTGGTTTGTGGAAAGAACACACATGCAATGACTCTAGTGCTAGTTTTAGTATAAGAACACACTGTTGGGTCCGTAGCATAGAAAACAAAAAAATTCCTACGATGAGAACTATACGCCAAGATCTATCTACTAGATACAGAGCAACGGGTGGACATACATCCATGGAGAACTTACCCTCGAAGACAACGAGTTATGTTAACGAGTAGGAACTCGTGGTTGATGTAGTCGTATGCTTGCTGATCTCAAGATCATGTGGAAGTCCGAGCGCCGAAAATCAGCAGCGCATTCGTCCTCGCACACATGTTCAAGCCACCAGACAACCTCCTTCCAGACACAAGGCCACGGGAACATGTATCTCGCTAATCCGAGACCATGGGGGAATATCTAGAGGGGGAGAGAGATCCTTCACGAGGAGGTGTGGTTTGTGAGAGGGGAGAGAGGGGCTTTATATAGGAGGGAGGGAGACCCCTCCCCTCCTGTAGTCGGCGCATGAGGGGGTCTCCTCCCCTCCTTCATTCATGTGGTGAACCTCCACTCACATAAACATGGCCTCCACCCAAAATCCCACTCACATGTATTTAATTTCCACCAAATTAAATGCAACTCTCAATTAATAAAACTCTTTTATTTATTTTATTCAGAATTTTGTTAATTACTTTAATTAACAAACACTCATATAAAACCCCTTGCAACATTTCAATATCACATGCATAACCACTTTCTGCAATTTCACCCGAAACAATTCCGGTTTCTATCAAAACAATTCCTGTTTCTATCAAAACATTTCCTGCGCTTTGCAAACATTTTGTCTAGAACATATGTGCTCCTAAATGGTGCCCGACAACCCTTAAGTGTGTCACCCTAAGGTTCGCAAATAATGCAGACATGATTGAGACTCCTCTCAGATCAATAATCAGAAGCGGGACCTAGAGATCCATACTGACTCCTGCATATTCAACAATGACTTCTGTGATCGTGAGAACCTTTAACGTCAGCAATTTAATCCCTTTGTCTCATGATATAATACATGCCCAAGATTCGATCATCGGTATCCAAATACCTAGTTTGATCTCGTTACCGACATGCACTCTTTTCTTGTTCCCGTGATATAACATTCTAGTGATCACATCACTTGCTTGCAAGCTATCTTAATGTGATATCACCGAGAGGGCCTAGAGTATATTTATCCGTCATCGGGATTGACAAATTCCACTCTTGATTCATGAGCCTCAACATAACACCCTCATAGCACTGAACCCACCTTTATGGTCACCCTGTTACGGTGTGACGTTTGATGTTATCAAGATACTCTTCTGGTGTTAGCAATTAACATGATCTCATGGTCTAAGGACTAAGACTACTTTGTATGATGTTATAGCAATATAAACATAATGACTTGATCGTAATGCTATACTTCGGATGAATGTTCATCACATCATTTCACAAATGTTGTGACCTTGTTATTAACAACATCCAATGTCCATGATCAGGAAACCTTGATCATCTTGTTAATCAACAAGCTAGTTTATAAGAGAGGCATAACTAGGAACCCTTTTTGTTTATTAAACACACATGTATTGATGTTTCCTATCAATACAATTATAGCATGCAAAATAAACATCTATCATATACAAGGAATACATAATAACAACTTTATTATTGCCTCTTAGGGCATATTTCCTTCAGTCTCCCACTTGCACTAGAGACAATAATCTAGTTTACATAGTGATAAATCTAACACCCATGGTGTTCTGGTGTTGATCATGTTTTGCCCTAGGGAGTACTTTAGTCAACAGATCTGCTACATTCAGGTCCGTGTGCATTTTACAAATCTTTATATCTCCATCCTTGACATGCTCGCGGATGGAGTGAAACCGACACTTAATATACTTGGAATTCTTGTGAGACCTTGGTTCCTTGGCATTGGCTATGGCTCCATTGTTGTCACAATAGATCACCATTGGGTCCAACGCACTAGGAACCATACCTAGTTCCATTATGAACTCCTTCATCCAAACCGCTTCCTGCGCCGCTTCTGAAGCAGCAACATATTCTGCCTCTATCGTTGATCCAGCCACCACAGGTTGTTTGGAGCTCCTCCAACTAACTGCTGCTCCGTTCAAGAGAAATACGTATCCGAATTGAGACCTAGAGTCATCCGGATCAGTGTCAAAGCTAGCATCGACATAACACTTAGCGACTAGCTCTTCTTCACCTCCGTATATAAGAAACATATCCTTAGTTATTCTCAAGTACTTAAGGATATTCTTGACCGCTATCCAAAGGTTCAACCTAGATCAGATTGGTACCTACTAGTCAAACTAATAGCATGTGCCACATCCGGTCTTGTACATAGCATGGCATACATTATAGAGCCTATGGCTGAGGCATAGGGGATCTTATCCATTATCTCTCTTTCTTCCGTCGTAGCCGGACTTTGAGTCTTACTCAATGTCTTGCCTTGCAACATAGGTAAGAACCCCTTCTTACTTCCGTCCATATTAAACTTCTTTAATATCTTATCAAGGTATGTACTCTGTGATAGCCCAATTAGGCGTCTTGATCTATCTCTATAGATTTTAATGCCTAATATATATGAAGCTTCACCATGGTCCTTCATCGAAAATTTGTTGTTTAGATAACTTTTAACACTGTTTAAAAGATCTATATCATTTCCAATCAATAATATGTCATCCACATATAATATCAGAAATGCCACATTGCTCCCACTCACTTTCTTGTAAATACAAGCCTCTCCATAAGTTTGGACAAATCCAAACTCTTTGATCACCTCATCAAAGCAGAGATTCCACCTCCGGGATGCTTGCTTCAGTCCATAGATGGATCGCTCAAGTTTGCACACCTTATCAGCATCCTTAGGATCGACAAAACCCTTAGGTTATATCATATACAACTCTTCTTCAATATTACCATTAAGGAATGCAGTTTTGACATCCATCTGCCATATTTCATAATCGAAATATGCAGCAATTGCTAACATAATCCTAACCGACTTAAGCATCGCTACGGGAGAGAATGTCTCATCGTAGTCAACTCCTTGAATTTGTTGAAACCCTTTACATAAGTCGAGCCTTATAGATGGTTACATTACCATCAGCATCAATTTTTCTTTTGAAAATCCATTTATTCTCAACGGCCTTTCGATCGTGAGGTAAGTCCACCAAGGTCCAAACCTGGTTTTCGTACATGGATTCCATCTCGGATTTCATGGCTTCTAGCCATTTGTTGGAATTAGGGCTCATCTTCGCTTCTTCATACGTCGCAGGGTCATTTATTTCATCAATCATGAAATTCATAACAGGATTGTCGTACAGTTCAGGAGATGCACGTGTCCTGCTTGACCTGTGAGATTCGGTAGTGTCCTCTTTCGGAGTTTCATGATCAATATCATTAGCTCTCTCTTCATTAGGTGAAGTCAACTCCGAAACAACTTCCGGTGTTGCGCTACTTGCCATTTCATGAAGAGAAGGTTCAATAACCTCTTTGAGTTCTACCTTCCGACTACTCACACCTTTCGCGAGAAACTCCTTCTCAAGAAAGGATCCATTCTTGGCAACAAAGACCTTGCCCTCAGATCTGTGATAGAAGGTATACCCAATCGTTTGCTTAGGGTATCCTATGAAGACGCATGTTTCCGCTTTGGGTTCGAGTTTATCCGGTTGAAGTTTCTTCACATAAACATCGCATCCCCAAACTTTAAGAAATGACAGCTTAGGTTTGTTTCCAAACCATAATTCATACGGTGTCTTTTCAACGGATTTAGATGGTGCCCTATTTAAAGTGAATGCAGCGGTTTCCAGTGCATAACCCCAAAATGACAGTGGCAAGTCAGTCAGAGACATCATAGATCGAACCATATCCAATAAAGTACGATTACGACGTTCTGACACACCATTACATTGTGGTGTTCCGGCAGGCGTGAATTGTGAAACAATTCCACAGTCTTTCATATGTGTGCTAAACTCGTAACTAAGATACTCTCCTCCATGGTCGGACCGCAGAAATTTGATCTTTCTGTTACGATGATTTTCCACTTCATTCTGAAATTCTTTGAACTTTTCAAAGGTTTCAGACTTATGTTTCATCAAAAAGATATACCCGTATCTACTCAAATCATCCGTGAAAGTAACAAAATAACGATATCCACCTCGCGCCGACACACTCATTGGTCCACACACATCAGTATGTATGATTTCCAATAAATCTGTCGCCCGTTCCATTGAACCGGAAAACGGCGTTCTAGTCATCTTGCCCATAAGGCATGGCTCACATGTATCAAATGATTCCAAATCAAGTGATTCCAAAAGTCCATCAGATTGGAGTTTCTTCATGCGTTCAACACCAATATGACCTAGACGGCAGTGCCACATATATGCAGATATATCATTATCAAGTTTAATCCTTTTAGCATCAACATTATGAATATGCGTAATACTACTATCGAGATCCAACAGAATAAACTATTCAACATAGGTGCATGACCATAAAAGATATTATTCATATAAATCGAACAACCATTGTTTTTAGACTTAAACAAATAACCACTTTGCATCAAACACGATCCATATACAATGTTCATGCTCAATGCAGGCACCAAATAACAATTATTCAGGTTTATAACTAATCCCGATGGCATATGGAGAGGCAGCGTTCCAACGGTGATCACATCAACTCTTGATCCATTGCCGACCCGCATCGTGACCTCATCCCTTGCTAGTTGTCGCTTGTTCCGTAGCCCCTGAACCGAGTTACATATATTAGCAACCGATCCCGTATCAAATACCTAGGTGCTACTGCGAGTACTAGTCAAGTACACATCAATAACATGTATATCACATATACCTTTGTTTGCCTTGCCGGCCTTCTTGTCCGCCAAATACTTGGGGCAGTTGCGCTTCCAATGGCCAGTCCCCTTGCAATAGTAGCACTCGGTGTCAGACTTAGGGCCAGCTCGGGGTTTCTTTTCAGGCGTAGCAACAGATTTGCCACCCTTCTTTCCCTTGTTCTTGCCTTTCTTGTCCTTCTTGAAACCGGTGGTCTTATTGATCATCAACACTTGATGTTCTTTCCTAATATCCACTTCTACAGTCTTAAGCATTGACAGAAGCTCGGGAAGAGACTTCTTCATGCCCTGCATATTATAGTTCATTACGAAGCTCTTGTAGCTAGGTGGCAGAGATTGGAGAACACGATGTATGCCCAAGTCAATGGGAATCTTTATTCCCAAGGACACAAGCTTATCGGTGTACCTAGACATTTTGAGTACGTGCTCACTAACAGAGTTGTTCTCTTCCATCATGCAGCTAAAGAACTTTTCAGAAGCATTATAACTCTCTACGGCAACATGGGTATCGAAAATCGTTTTCAATTCTCCCATGGTATCAAAGGCATTGCCATTTTCGAAACATTTTCGAAGTTCTGGCTCTAGCCCATACAGTATGCCGCAATGAACTAAGTTTTGGTCCTCCTGACGAGTTATATAGACGTTCTTTTCCTCGTCAGGGGCATCAGGAGCTGGTGGGGGGCCTAGTGGCGCCTCTAGCACATATTGCTTTTGTGCAGCAGTGAGGAGAATCCTCAAATTCATAGCCCAGTTGGTGAAGTTGCTACCATTCGCAGCAAGCTTCTCTTTCTCCATGAACACATTGAAATTAAAAGCAGGTGGTGCCATCTACAACAGAATTTGTAAAATATATTTAGACTAAGTTTATGATAGATTGAGTTCAACTAATCCAAATTACTAATAAACTCCCACTCAAAAATGACATCCCTCGTGTCCTTTTGGTGATTACATGAACCAAATCCACTACACCAAGTCTGATCATCACGTGAGTCGGTGTAGCTTCAAAGGCGAGCATCTATATGGGCATCATATCAACTATATGACTCATGCTTAACCTTTTGGTCCGTGTTCCGAGGCCATGTCTGTACATGCTAGGCTCGCCAAGTAAGAACCTTAGTATTCACGTGTGTAAAACTGTCTTACACTTGTTGTATGAAAGCGTAGAGTCGAGAACACCGATCATCACGTGATGCCTCAAAACACGATCCACAAAACGGTGCATACTTAAGGAAGAACACATTTTATCTTGATATCTAAATGAGGGATCATCTTATAATGCTACCAAAAGCGCCAAACTAGCAATATAAGATGCTAACATCTAATGTGTGAAGTGAGATGATATGGTCCATGCATTTGATCTCTATCATTTGCATCGTGGTATGATCTCTATCATTCCTTTGTGTGTAAGGCCAAGGTCTATGGAACTTACATGTTAAGTGAGTTGTAAGAGTATCTATCATACATCTACTTACAACAATACCATATCAAGACACTAGCCCAGCAACGATCTAAACTAGACGCCTCTAATTTATCAATTGCAAGTTTTACGTGGCTTAGGGCTTTCGGAGATAGAACCAGTCTTACCTACAAACATGAACCACAACGAGGATAACCAAGTTATTAGCAACTCGTTGTAAATCAGATATTGACTATAGTAGGAGAGATAGACACCCGCTAGCCACTTATGCAAAACTAGTTGCATGTCAGTCGTGGAACCGGTCTCATGTACGATGACATGTAAGGTTGGTCCGGGCCGCTTCATCCCACTATGCCACCAATATCCAAAGTACATAGAAGATGCAATAACATGATCATCATCGCCCACATATAAACATATATGTACTACCCGTGCAAAGCACCTACGCATAGATCAGGCTCTGATACCACTGTTGGGTCCGCATCATAGAAAACAAAAAAATTCCTACGATGAGAACTATACGCCAAGATCTATCTACTAGATACAGAGCAACATGTGGACATACATACATGGAGAACTTACCCTCGAAGACAACGAATTTTGTTAACGAGTAGGAACTCGTGGTTGATGTAGTCGTACGCTTGCCGATCTCAAGATCGTGTGGAAGTCCGAGCGCCGCAAATCAGCAGCGCATCCGTCCTCGCACACACGTTCAAGCCACCGGACAACCTCCACCTCCTCGCTCCAGCGAATCAGCGGAAGCAGCAACTCCTTCCAGACGCAAGGCCACCAGGAACATGTATCTCGCTAATCCGAGACCATGGGGGAATATCTAGAGGGGGAGAGAGATCCTTCACGAGGAGGTGTGGTTTGTGAGAGGGGAGAGGAGGGCTTTATATAGGAGGGAGGGAGACCCCTCCCCTCCCATAGCCGGCGCATGAGGAGGGGGACTCCTCCCCTCCTTCATTCATGTGGTGAACCTCCACTCACATAAACATGGCCTCCACCCAAAATCCCACTCACATTTATTTAATTTCCACCAAATTAAATGCAACTCTCAATTAATAAAACTCTTTTATTTATTTTATTCAGAATTTTGTTAATTACTTTAATTAACAAACATTCACATAAAACCCCTTGCAACATTTCAATATCACATGTAGAACCACTTTTTGATATTTCACCCGAAACAATTCTAGTTTCTATTGAAACAATTCTAGTTTCTATCGAAACAATTCCTGTTTCTATCGAAACATTTCCTGCGCTTTGCAAACCTTTTGTCTGGAACATATGTGCTCCTAAATGGTGTCCGACAACCCTTAAGTGTGTCACCCTAAGGTTCGTGAATAATGCAGACATGATTGAGACTCCTCTCAGATCAATAATCAGAAGCGGGACATGGAGATCCATACTGACTCCTGCATATTCAATGATGACTTCTGTGATCGTGAGAACCTTTAACGTCAGCAATTTAATCCCTTTGTATCATGATATAATACATGTCCGAGATTCGATCATCGGTATCCAAATACCTAGTTTGATCTCGTTACCGACATGTACTCTTTTCTCGTTCCCGTGATATAACATTCTAGTCATCACATCACTTGCTTGCAAGCTATCTTAATGTGATATCACCGAGAGGGCCCAGAGTATATCTATGCGTCATCGGGATTGACAAATTCCACTCTTGATTCATGAGCCTCAACATGACACCTTCATAGCACTGAACCCACCATTATGGTCACCCTGTTACGGTGTGACGTTTGATGTTATCAAGATACTCTTCTGGTGTTAGCAATTAACATGATCTCATGGTATAAGGACTAAGACTACTTTGTATGATGTTATAGCAATATAAAAATAATGACTTGATCGTAATGCTATACTTTGAATGAATGTTCATCACATCATTTCACAAATGTTGTGACCTTGTTATTAACAACATCCAATGTCCATGATCAGGAAACCTTGATCATCTTGTTAATCAACAAGCTAGTTTATAAGAGAGGCATAACTAGGAACCCTTTTTGTTTATTAAACACACATGTATTGATGTTTCCTATCAATACAATTATAGCATGCAAAATAAACATCTATCATATATAAGGAATACATAATAACAACTTTATTATTGCCTCTCAGGGCATATTTCCTTCACACACATGCAATGACTCTAATGGATCCATATGTGGTTTGTGAAAAGAACACACATGCAATGACCACTTGTTTATCCATGTGTGGTTTGTGGAAAGAACACACATGCAATGATAGTGGTGGATCCATGTGTGGTTTGTGAAAAGAACACACATGCAATGAGTCTAGTGCTGGTTTTAGTATAAGAACACACATGCAAGGACTCTAGTGGGTCCACATGTGGTTTGTGAAAAGAACACACATGCAATTACACCGGTTGATCCATATGTGGTTTGTGGAAAAGAACACACATGCAATGACCACTGGTGGATCCATAAGTGGTTTGTGGAAAGAACACACATGCAATGACCACTGGTTGATCCATAAGTGGTTTGTGGAAAAGAACACACATGCAATGACCACTGGTTGATCCATATGTGGTTTGTGGAAAGAACACACATGCAGTAAGTCTAGTGCTGGTTTTAGTATAAGAACACACATGAAATTACTCTAAAGGATCCATATGTGGTTTGTGGAAATAACACACATGCAATGACCACTGGTTGATCCATGTGTGGTCTGTCGAAAAGAACACACATGCAATGACCACTGGTTGATCCATAAGTGGTTTGTGGAAAGAACACACATGCAATTACCACTGGTTGATCCATGTGTGGTTTGTGAAAATAACACACATGCAATGACTCTAGTGCTAGTTTTAGTATAAGAACACACATGTAATGACTCTAGTGGGTCCACATGTAGTTTGTGAAAAGAACACACATGCAATGACCACTGGTTGATCCATAAGTGGTTTGTGGAAAGAACACACATGCAATGACCACTGGTTGATCCATAAGTGGTTTGTGGAAAAGAACACACATGCAATGACTCTAGTTGGTCCAAATGTCGTTTGTGGAAAGAACACACATGTAGTGACCACTGGTTGATCCATGTGTGGTTTGTGAAAAGAACACACATGCAATACCACTGGTTGATCCATGTGTAGTTTGCGGAAAGAACAGACATGCAATGATTCTAGTGGTAGTTTTAGTATAAGAACACACATGCAATGACTCTAATGGATCCATATGTGGTTTGTGAAAATAACACACATGCAATGACCGCTTGTTGATCCATGTGTGGTTTGTGGAAAGAACACACATGCAATGACAGTGGTGGATCCATGTGTGGTTTGTGAAAAGAACACACATGCAATGACCATTGGTTGATCCATATGTGGTTTGTGGAAAAGAACACACATGCAATGAACACTGGTGGATCCATAAGTTGTTTGTGGAAAGAACGCACATGCAATGACCACTGGTTGATCCATACATGATTTGTGGAAAAGAACACACATGCAATGAACACTAGTGGATCCATGTGTGGTTTGTGGAAACGAACACACATGCAATGAGTCTGGTGCTGGTTTTAGTATAAGAACACACATGAAATGACTCTAGTGGGTCCACATGTGGTTTGTGAAAAGAACACACATGCAATCACACCGGTTGATCCATATGTGGTTTGTGGAAAAGAACACACATGCAATGAACACTGGTAGATCCATAAGTGGTTTGTGGAAAGAAAACACATGCAATGATCATTGGTTGATCCATAAGTGTTTGTGGAAAAAAACACACATGCAATGACCACAGTTTGATCCATAAGTGGTTTGTGGAAAAGAACACACATGCAATGAACACTGGTGGATCCATAAGTGGTTTGTGGAAAGAACACACATGCAATGACCACTGGTTGATCCATAAGTGGTTTGTGGAAAAGAACACACATGCAATGAACACTGATGGATCCATGTGTGGTTTGTGGAAAAGAACACACATGCAATGAGTCTAGTGCTGGTTTTGGTATAAGAACACACATGCAATGACTCTAGTGGGTCCACATGTGGTTTGTGAAAAGAGCACACATGCAATGACACCGGTTGATCCATATGTGGTTTGTGGAAAAGAACACACGTGCGATGACTCTAGTGGTTGATCCATGTGTGGTTTGTGGAAATAACACACATGCAATGACTCTAGTGGACGATCTATGTGTGGTTTGTGGAAATAACACACATGCAATGACTCTAATGGATCCATAAGTGGTTTGTGGAAAAGAACACACGTGCAATGACCACTGGTTGATCTATATGTGGTTTGTGGAAAGAACACACATGCAATGACATTGGTTGATCCATGTGTGCTTTGTGAAAAGAACACACATGCAATGACACTAGTTGATCCATGTCTGGTTTGTGGAAAGAACACATATGCAATGACTCTAGTGGTAGTTTTAGTATAAGAACACACATGCAATGACTCTAATGGATCCATATGTGGTTTGTGAAAAGAACACACATGCAGTGACCACTTGTTGATGCATGTGTGGTTTTGTGGAAAGAACGCATATGCAATGACAGTGGTGGATCCATGTCTGGTTTGTGAAAAGAACACACATGCAATGAGTCTAGTGCTGGTTTTAGTATAAGAACACACATGCAATGACTCTAGTGGGTCCACATGTGGTTTGTGAAAAGAACACACATGCAATTACACCGGTTGATCCATAAGTGGTTTGTGGAAAAGAACACACATGCAATGACCATTGGTGGATCCATAAGTGGTTTGTGGAAAGAACACACATGCAATGACCACTGGTTGATCCATAAGTGGTTTGTGGAAAAGAACACACATGCAATGACCACTGGTTGATCCATATGTGGTTTGTGGAAAGAACACACATGCAGTAAGTCTAGTGCTAGTTTTAGTATAAGAACACACATGCAATTACTCTAATGGATCCATGTGTGGTTTGTGGAAAAAACACACATGCAATGACCACTGGTTGATCCATGTGTGGTTTGTGGAAAAGAATACACATGCAATGACCACTGGTTGATCCATAAGTGGTTTGTGGAAAGAACACACATGCAATTACCACTGGTTTATCCATGTGTGGTTTGTGAAAAGAACACACATGCAATGACTCTAGTGCTAGTTTTAGTATAAGAACACACATGCAATGACTCTAGTGGGTCCACATGTAGTTTGTGAAAAGAACACACATGCAATGACCACTGGTTGATCCATAAGTGGTTTGTGGATAAGAACACACATGCAATGACTCTGGTTGGTCCGTATGTGGTTTGTGGAAAGAACACACATGCAGTGACCACTAGTTGATCCATGTGTGGTTTGTGAAAAGAACACACATGCAATGCCACTAGTTGATCCATGTGTGGTTTGTGGAAAGAACACACATGCAATGACTCTACTGCTAGTTTTAGTATAAGAACACACTGTAGCGTTCCCAACCTTAAATAAGATTGAGTCCCCTGTGTTTACAATGCTAGTCCCTGGATCAATAGCTAGCATCCACAGTTCAGATGTAATATCGAGAAACAAAGGTCATAATACAACTTTATAACCAGGAATAACATGATTTTATTACATCAAACATAGCTCATTGGCTATTTACATTACATTGCAGCGGAATAACTATAGTCATGGGTCCTTCATCTTCAAAGTGCCACAGGCAGACATGTTGGTTGTAGACTTTGTAATCCTAATCAATCAATCTTCACTAAAACAATCAAACCTGCAACATAATAAGTTACAGCCACAAGGGTCAATACATTTGAATTGTATTGGCAAGTGATACTTTGGTAGTATAGTGGAGTCTATCATCTATATGCATTTGGCTAAGTGGAGTTGAGGCTTTGCATTGCTCAAAATAGATTTTTCCCTATCATTTTGAAAATATGTTTTGTTTGGCAAAAACAAATTCCAAGGCATCTATCAATCAAAGACTGAAGATCCACTCAGGGCATCTACCAATCAGAGACTGAAGATTTACTTGGCAAAAACAAATTCTCAACCAATGATTGAAGATCCTCTCAAGGCATCTACCAATCAAAGATTTAAGATTTCACACAACCCTTGTTCACCCACAAGTTTTAATTTAGAAATTAGAATGATGAGATTCTTGAAGTTTCCATGTCTTGATGCTCAAATTGTCCTTTACCAGGGACATGGCTAAGTACTTAGGTTTTACACTCTGCAGAGGTGGTGCACTTTCCCCACAAGCCTTGGTTTCCCAAGAATGATCCTTCAGTATCCTTTCCTTAGTCAAATGGACGCGCTCCAACCTATCAATCACTACCACCCACTGTCCAAAAGACTAAGTTCCAGCATCCTAAGATCATGGCAGAGCCCATAATGCCAAGTGGTTGCACTTGAAGTTTCTCAACATTTGACATCTCAAATCTCTTTGTTCTGGTGGCCATCCACAAGTGAGATACACAAGGTTCACCAGTACCCCTGGCCTTGTGTAACCACTCAACATAACCCAATCTTTCCATTCCACCCAGGTGATTCATTAACTTAGTTGTTTTGTTAAATCAAAACAAGTCCTTAGACTTAGAATATTTTTCCATAGTGTGAATATATAAACCACCCTTGTTTTCTAGTAGCTAGGCTAGGCATGATAGTAATAGGAATCTTGACTTAGGTAATTTTCACTAAGGTTTTACCTAATAGGTTTTCCCAAAGCTTAGCTTGTACTTAGCAAAAATTCATGCAAGTCCTATACTTAGAAAAATAATACTAATGCATATATAAAATATAGGAATGGAATATTCATGATGATATCACTTGCCTTTTTAGTAGAGGGTATAAGTTCACTCCTTGTCCTTGCAACACTCACACTCTTCAAGTCACTACAATCAATCAAGCAAGGCACAAACTTAATCTACCAATCAAGCAAATCAACACACATAAAATAACAAAGTCAAAGAAATGCATGCAAGCATGCCAAGCTTTGCTTTGTTTGCAAAAGTGGTTCCTAGTGGGTCATAGACGTTTGGGTACACCTAATGGTCATTTTTGTAAAGTGGCAAAGTCATGCATAGGCATGCAAAGGTTGGTTCTAATGTAGAGATGGTCCTCACTAGGCTTCTAAACTTTGTAAGTTCCAAATTGGTCATTTACCAAAATGGCAAAGTCATTTGCAAAAGGGTTTCTATTAGATTCCTAAACTTTGTAAGATCCAAATTGGTCATTTACCAAAGTGGCAAAGTTGTTAGCAAAAGGTCTCACCTCAAAAACCAATTTCAAAACAAGGCACCTATTTGGTCATTTTATGTGGTGAAGAAATATGTCTACTAGGGTTTTAGTCTATAGGGTTCACCAAATGAGTTGCTATTGCAAAACTTGGTGCTTTTGGTCAGTAGGTTTGGTCCAAACATTTTCTCAAGGTTTTCTTTATGAAAGCATTTTCATAAACAAAACAAATAGTTTTAGTTAGCTAGAAATGGACTAAACTAATTAATCCATTCTATTCTTTTTCCAAAATCACTTTCCAAACTATGGGTTGGTTCCCATGGTCAGCAAGGTCACAACAAACTAATTGGCAAAGGTTTTAACCTAAATATCATTTTTAAATGATTTTTCTAATGTTAGCAAGCATACAAAAGAATCTGCAAAGTTAAACAAGTTAACAGATACTATTTGCTAAACTAAGGGCAGGGTTGGCTAGGGCTTGTCTTGCTGATTCCAACGACATCAAATTTGTAAAATTTGGACGTGTGGATCAAAAGATACAAAGGTTTGAAGTTAGCAAGAAATTCTGTTTTCAAATTTCTAATTCAGATCTAATACTGGCCACGCGGCGTGTTCTTACTGGTCGATACCGGTTCGGCCGGATCGAGTCTTCTTGGGCGTTGGATCTAAGTTAGATCGTGCGGCTTAGGTAGCGTACCTCTTCGGCGTTAAGTGAATATATCGTAGCCGATGGATCTGCATCTAACGGTCGCTGCTGGTTTGACCTAAAAGGAGCGGGCGGCGCGCGGTGGCCGGGCGGCGGAGTCGCTTCGGTCGCTGACGCCGGGCGATGCAGCGAGGGAGAAGGAGGATGCTCACCAGGCCTCGGGGTCGCGGTGATGCTCAACGTCGCGATTGACGGGGCAGGCGCGCACTAGTTCGCTCGCTGCGTTGCTCGGAGTTCTGCGGCGGCGGTGCTCTCGGCTTGTCGTCAGGATTTAGCTGCAGACGCCCTAGGTCAAAACGGGGGCAGGGTTAGGTACGGGAGGTCACGGAGATGATACTTGCATGAACGAGAGGACGCGGGGTGGTCAGCTTTTACCAGGGGAGATCGTCGGAGAGGTTGCAGACGGCGGTGCTCACTGTCGACGACGGAGGCGACGCTACGGTGCGAGCTAGGACACGAGAACGACGGCGTTAGTTGCGGAAGAAGTCACTGGTCTTAGGCGCATCATCGAAAAGTAGAGGGGCGGCTGGAAGCTACCTGTGGAGCTCGTCGGAGAAAGAGGCAGACGGTGGCGACGGTGGTCGTCGTCGAAGTCGAGCTTACAGGGTACCCGCGGATGAACGGAGAGCACGGACAGATGCGTCTGGATGCGTGGAGTAGGGGTGCGTGGTCAATGAGGCAAGGGGTAGTGGGGTCTCGTCGGAATTGCTCGGAGACGGTGGTCGGAGCTGCGGTGGTACAGAGAGAAATGGAGGCAGCCTAGGGGCAGAGGGGAGGCGATGTCTGAGGGAAAAGACAGAGGAGAGGAAGGCGTTTAAGTAGGCGTCATCGCGGCGAGGGATTAACGCAGCGTTTACGCGAATTGATTCGGCGGAATCAAAGAAGAAAACGGCCGACGAGAGGAGGAAGAATTGGTCGCGGTGGAAACGACGATGAACAGTTGTCGGTGGGGTCCTCTGTCGATGGGAAAAGGAAGAGAGGAGGGGTCCACTTGTCATCGGCTGGTGGTTCATCGGGCCGTAAGAAAACGGTTCGGGAGAGTGGGTGAGAAAGGTGGGGTCTGTTGTCGCAGAGAGAGGAGAGGGGAAGTGGGTCCACGTCTGCCTCTGCAGTGGGTGCAGTTTTAAGTGAGAAAAGGTTTCTTTCGGGGGAGGGAGCTGGGCTGGAATTGGGCCTAATGGGCTGCTCCTGTTTCTTATTTTTTTTTCTGTCTAACTCTTTTTCTTTTTCTAATTCTTTTTCTGTTTTCAATTTCAAACAAATATTCACACAACACTCAAACAACACTCAAATCAAATCAAACAGCAAACTTTTCATTTGAATTTGGTTCTGTTTGGCAACATAATCCAAATCTCAAAATGAAATATTTTTATTTATTTTTAGGATCCATTTAATAATTAAATAAAATGGATCTTTAGTTATTAGGGTTTGATTTATTTAATATTTCCATTTGAATTCCAATTATTTTCAAAACCAAACCAGAAGGTTAAATTTTGAAAAAGAAAAGAATACTTGGAAACTTATTTAAATAAATAAATAAGTTTTGGTGTTTTAATTAAAATGGGAAAGCCTTTACTTAAATAAAATTGGATATTTATTTTATTTAAATAATCCTTTACTCATTTTAATCAAAGCAAAACCTTTTAATAAAAGATTTCAAAGTAGTAATAAAATACTTGGTGTTTATTTAAAATGGGAAAAGATTTTACTTAAATAAAATTGGATATTTAAATCCTTTATTTTATTTAAATAAACCTTTACCCATTTTATCAAAACAAAATATTTTATTTCAAAAGCTTGGCCAAAATTAATTTGGCTTATCTTTTCATTTGAAACCAAAGTCTTTTATTAAAAGATCTAAAACAGTGTTTCCAAAACAATTTATTTTCCTTTGATAAATGTTTATCCAAATAAATCCCTTTAGGATTATTTGTTCACCATTTGGTATGGCTTTTGGTAAGGGCTTTATTGACTTTGGAAATTCAATTTCCTTATCTTATTATATTCACAAGATTTTGTCTTTGGTTCCAAACTAAGTGAAACTAATCTCTAAGGTCTTTCTTGATCCTTTGTGAAAATTTGTTGATCAACTTGGTATGGATCAAATCCATGGCTTTGGAGATACTTTGGAAAATGATTTCCTTCCATTAGGGTTTAGGGTTTTGGGTTTCTTTCCAAATGTTCAAATTTCCAGATACATTCATTGAGAAATGCATTTCCCTTGATTTGAATTTGTTGAATTCAAACTTCTGCCAAAGTTTGTTCAAGATGGGATTTTAAGTCTCCTTTTAGAAACAAAAGTTTCTTTTCACCCTGATTTTCAACAAAAGTTTATTTTGTTTATTATATTTTCACATTACAAGATTTGGAAAATCTTGGGATGTGACAGGCTACCACCCTTAAAAGAAATCTCGTCCCGAGATTTGGGGAGGCTAGGGTTACAAGCAGGTTCAAACAGCTAGGGTACTACCACCCTTAAAAATTTTCCAACTAAACTACATCTTGGCTTGCTTGGAATCTTGAGGAAAACTTCTGCATTGTGTCCTTTATTTCCATGCTTGACTCATGGGCTAAGGTTGGGTTTCTCCTTTGGCTTGTTCATCTTGTTCTTCATCTTTTCTGGACAATTGCTTACATAGTGTCCTGGTTCCTTGCAATTGAAACAGTGGATATCTTGGAGTTCTTTACGTTGCTCTTGTGGACAAACTGCTACATAGTGGCCTGGCTCTTGCAGCTTGTTGCACACTACTTGGCCGATCTCTTTATTCTTCGGGTTCTCTGGGCATCCACTGGGGTAGTGTCCCATTTCCTTACATTTACGACATTGCACAAGGCTCATGTCCTGTTTTGGTTTCTTGGGCTTCTTTGATCCTTTGAATTGGGTTGTCTTGTTTGGAGGTATGAGTGGTCCTTTTCCTTTGTCATCAACATTCTTGGCGTACTTGGATCCTTCTTGTTTCTTTTGTTCAACAATGGCATAGATGGGGCATCGGATAGGAACATGGTCATTTCCTTCACAAAGGTAACAAGTAACTTGAGATGTGGGGCATTGGCCAACTGGATGTTCCTCTTCACAATTGGGGCATTGATCTTCATGCTCCTTGGAAGTATGATCCTTGTCTCCACAAATATTGCAAGCTGGTGCTCCATCTAGCATAATGTTCTTGTCATCCTTATTGTCATACACTCTTTTGGGATAGTTTTCTTCCATGCTGATCATTTGATTAGTCACCTTAAGCATCAGTTGGGATTGTTCTTCCAAAAACTTTTGAAAGGTAGGGTCTTTATCACTATTGCTGGCTATGAACTGAGCTGTTAGTTGGCTCAATTGGTGTTGGGTTGCTATGAGTTCTCTCATGTTGACCTCTTGGTTGTTGTTGTTGTCACCATCCTTGATGTTGGAGTTTCTTGGAGAAGTCATCTGTTTGGGTTGGAGGGGATTAGAATAGGCAAAAGGTTTTTCTAAGAAGTCAATTCTATTCACACACTTCACATTTCACACAAGCAAAAATGCAAGCAATCACAAACCAAACATTTCACTCAAACAAAGATCAAGCACATTTTGAGGCAACAAAATATTTTTGTTACACCACATAAGTTGGTGGGGTTGACTTAACTAAATATGGTGGTCCATCTATATGGTTCACTTGTGATCCTTCCATCCTTCTTGGTTGATTCTTCTTGAATGAGATCTTTGTATCCTTGGAGAATTTTTGTGTCTTGGTCACAAATACTTCAAAGATGTTGATGGCTCCTTATAAGTTGTTTTTCCTTAGTCTTCAAGTTTTGAGCAAAATTTCTTGTCTCACTTGCAGTCCTTAGTGGTATCCAAGTTGGAAGTCCTTGTTAAGAATAAGGTTGAAATCACTTGAAGATGTTGAAGAAGTTGAAGTCATTAGAGTTGTTGAAGTCCTTTGCTCATGATGAAGTCTTTGGTCATGGGGTAGGCTTTCCATTAAGTTGAAAATAGAAGAGAAGTAGAGTTGAAACCAAAAATGATTGAGGAAAGAGTTTACAAGATTTGTTTTGTAAATAAGTTTTGGAATAAGACAACTCCTATTGTCTAAGGGTTTTTGTCCAATCCTAGGGTTACAAATCCTACAGGCAACACAATGCTCTGATACCATTCTGTAGCGTTCCCAACCTTAAATAAGATTGAGTCCCCTGTGTTTACAATGCTAGTCCCTGGATCAATAGCTAGCATCCACAGTTCAGATGTAATATCGAGAAACAAAGGTCATAATACAACTTTATAACCAGGAATAACATGATTTTATTACATCAAACATAGCTCATTGGCTATTTACATTACATTGCAGCGGAATAACTATAGTCATGGGTCCTTCATCTTCAAAGTGCCACAGTGAACATGTTGGTTGTAGACTTTGTAATCCTAATCAATCAATCTTCACTAAAACAATCAAACCTGCAACATAATAAGTTACAGCCACAAGGGTCAATACATTTGAATTGTATTGGCAAGTGATACTTTGGTAGTATAGTGGAGTCTATCATCTATATGCATTTGGCTAAGTGGAGTTGAGGCTTTGCATTGCTCAAAATAGATTTTTCCCTATCATTTTGAAAATATGTTTTGTTTGGCAAAAACAAATTCCAAGGCATCTATCAATCAAAGACTGAAGATCCACTCAGGGCATCTACCAATCAGAGACTGAAGATTTACTTGGCAAAAACAAATTCTCAACCAATGATTGAAGATCCTCTCAAGGCATCTACCAATCAAAGATTTAAGATTTCACACAACCCTTGTTCACCCACAAGTTTTAATTTAGAAATTAGAATGATGAGATTCTTGAAGTTTCCATGTCTTGATGCTCAAATTGTCCTTTACCAGGGACATGGCTAAGTACTTAGGTTTTACACTCTGCAGAGGTGGTGCACTTTCCCCACAAGCCTTGGTTTCCCAAGAATGATCCTTCAGTAGCCTTTCCTTAGTCAAATGGACGCGCTCCAACCTATCAATCACTACCACCCACTGTCCAAAAGACTAAGTTCCAGCATCCTAAGATCATGGCAGAGCCCATAATGCCAAGTGGTTGCACTTGAAGTTTCTCAACATTTGACATCTCAAATCTCTTTGTTCCTGGGTGGCCATCCACAAGTGAGATACACAAGGTTCACCAGTACCCCTGGCCTTGTGTAACCACTCAACATAACCCAATCTTTCCATTCCACCCAGGTGATTCATTAACTTAGTTGTTTTGTTAAATCAAAACAAGTCCTTAGACTTAGAATATTTTTCCATAGTGTGAATATATAAACCACCCTTGTTTTCTAGTAGCTAGGCTAGGCATGATAGTAATAGGAATCTTGACTTAGGTAATTTTCACTAAGGTTTTACCTAATAGGTTTTCCCAAAGCTTAGCTTGTACTTAGCAAAAATTCATGCAAGTCCTATACTTAGAAAAATAATACTAATGCATATATAAAATATAGGAATGGAATATTCATGATGATATCACTTGCCTTTTTAGTAGAGGGTATAAGTTCACTCCTTGTCCTTGCAACACTCACACTCTTCAAGTCACTACAATCAATCAAGCAAGGCACAAACTTAATCTACCAATCAAGCAAATCAACACACATAAAATAACAAAGTCAAAGAAATGCATGCAAGCATGCCAAGCTTTGCTTTGTTTGCAAAAGTGGTTCCTAGTGGGTCATAGACGTTTGGGTACACCTAATGGTCATTTTTGTAAAGTGGCAAAGTCATGCATAGGCATGCAAAGGTTGGTTCTAATGTAGAGATGGTCCTCACTAGGCTTCTAAACTTTGTAAGTTCCAAATTGGTCATTTACCAAAATGGCAAAGTCATTTGCAAAAGGGTTTCTATTAGATTCCTAAACTTTGTAAGATCCAAATTGGTCATTTACCAAAGTGGCAAAGTTGTTAGCAAAAGGTCTCACCTCAAAAACCAATTTCAAAACAAGGCACCTATTTGGTCATTTTATGTGGTGAAGAAATATGTCTACTAGGGTTTTAGTCTATAGGGTTCACCAAATGAGTTGCTATTGCAAAACTTGGTGCTTTTGGTCAGTAGGTTTGGTCCAAACATTTTCTCAAGGTTTTCTTTATGAAAGCATTTTCATAAACAAAACAAATAGTTTTAGTTAGCTAGAAATGGACTAAACTAATTAATCCATTCTATTCTTTTTCCAAAATCACTTTCCAAACTATGGGTTGGTTCCCATGGTCAGCAAGGTCACAACAAACTAATTGGCAAAGGTTTTAACCTAAATATCATTTTTAAATGATTTTTCTAATGTTAGCAAGCATACAAAAGAATCTGCAAAGTTAAACAAGTTAACAGATACTATTTGCTAAACTAAGGGCAGGGTTGGCTAGGGCTTGTTATGCTGATTCCAACGACATCAAATTTGTAAAATTTGGACGTGTGGATCAAAAGATACAAAGGTTTGAAGTTAGCAAGAAATTCTGTTTTCAAATTTCTAATTCAGATCTAATACTGGCCACGCGGCGTGTTCTTACTGGTCGATACCGGTTCGGCCGGATCGAGTGCTGCGGGGTGTTGGATCTAAGTTAGATCGTGCGGCTTAGGTAGCGTACCTCTTCGGCGTTAAGTGAAACTATCGTGGATGGATCTGCATCTAACGGTCATTCGGTTTGACCTAAAAGGAGCAGCGATGCGGCTGCTTTGGGCGGCGAGTCGACTGATGATGACGGCGATGCAGAAAGCGAGGGAGAAGGAGGGGATGCTCACCAGGCTCAGGGGGTCGCGGTGATGCTCAACGTGCGATTGACGGGGCAAGGGGCGCACTAGTTCGTCTGCGATTGCTCGCCGGAGTTGCTGCGGGCGGCGGTGCTCTCGGCTTGTCGTCGTGGACGAAGCTGCAGATCGCCCTAGGTCAAAACGGGGGCAGGGTTAGGTACGGGAGGTCACGGAGATGATACTTGCATGAACGAGAGGACGCGGGGTGGTCAGCTTTTACCAGGGGAGATCGTCGGAGAGGTTGCAGACGGCGGTGCTCACTGTCGACGACGGAGGCGACGCTACGCGAAGCTAGGACACGAGAACGTTAGTTGAAGGCGAAGAAGTCACCGGTCTTAGGCGCATCATCGAAAAGTAGAGGCGGCTGGAAGCTACCTGTGGAGCTCGTCGGAGAAAGAGGCGGTGGCAGTGGCGGTGGTCGTCGTCAAGTCGAGCTTCTGTGGTACCAAGGATGAACGGAGAGCACGGACAGATGCGTCTGGATGCGTGGAGTAGGGGTGCGTGGTCAATGAGGCAAGGGGTAGTGGGGTCTCGTCGGAATTGCTCGGAGACGGTGGTCGGAGCTGCGGTGGTACAGAGAGAAATGGAGGCAGCCTAGGGGCAGAGGGGAGGCGATGTCTGAGGGAAAAGACAGAGGAGAGGAAGGCGTTTAAGTAGGCGTCGTCGCGGCGAGGGATTAACGCAGCGTTTACGCGAATTGATTCGGCGGAATCAAAGAAGAAAACGGCCGACGAGAGGAGGAAGAATTGGTCGCGGTGGAAACGACGATGAACAGTTGTCGGTGGGGTCCTCTGGTCAGTGGGAAAAGGAAGAGAGGAGGGGGTCCACTTGTCATCGGCTGCGTGGGTTCAGTCAGCGGTAAGAAAACGGTTCGGGGAGAGTGGGTGAGAAAGGTGGGGTCTGTTGTCAGCGAGAGAGGGAGAGGGGGAAGTGGGTCCACGCTGTCTGTCTCTGTGTGGGTGCAGTTTTAAGTGAGAAAAGGTTTCTTTCGGGGGAGGGAAGGTGGAATTGGGCCTAATGGGCTGCTCCTGTTTCTTATTTTTTTTTCTGTCTAACTCTTTTTCTTTTTCTAATTCTTTTTCTGTTTTCAATTTCAAACAAATATTCACACAACACTCAAACAACACTCAAATCAAATCAAACAGCAAACTTTTCATTTGAATTTGGTTCTGTTTGGCAACATAATCCAAATCTCAAAATGAAATATTTTTATTTATTTTTAGGATCCATTTAATAATTAAATAAAATGGATCTTTAGTTATTAGGGTTTGATTTATTTAATATTTCCATTTGAATTCCAATTATTTTCAAAACCAAACCAGAAGGTTAAATTTTGAAAAAGAAAAGAATACTTGGAAACTTATTTAAATAAATAAATAAGTTTTGGTGTTTTAATTAAAATGGGAAAGCCTTTACTTAAATAAAATTGGATATTTATTTTATTTAAATAATCCTTTACTCATTTTAATCAAAGCAAAACCTTTTAATAAAAGATTTCAAAGTAGTAATAAAATACTTGGTGTTTATTTAAAATGGGAAAAGATTTTACTTAAATAAAATTGGATATTTAAATCCTTTATTTTATTTAAATAAACCTTTACTCATTTTATCAAAACAAAATATTTTATTTCAAAAGCTTGGCCAAAATTAATTTGGCTTATCTTTTCATTTGAAACCAAAGTCTTTTATTAAAAGATCTAAAACAGTGTTTCCAAAACAATTTATTTTCCTTTGATAAATGTTTATCCAAATAAATCCCTTTAGGATTATTTGTTCACCATTTGGTATGGCTTTTGGTAAGGGCTTTATTGACTTTGGAAATTCAATTTCCTTATCTTATTATATTCACAAGATTTTGTCTTTGGTTCCAAACTAAGTGAAACTAATCTCTAAGGTCTTTCTTGATCCTTTGTGAAAATTTGTTGATCAACTTGGTATGGATCAAATCCATGGCTTTGGAGATACTTTGGAAAATGATTTCCTTCCATTAGGGTTTAGGGTTTTGGGTTTCTTTCCAAATGTTCAAATTTCCAGATACATTCATTGAGAAATGCATTTCCCTTGATTTGAATTTGTTGAATTCAAACTTCTGCCAAAGTTTGTTCAAGATGGGATTTTAAGTCTCCTTTTAGAAACAAAAGTTTCTTTTCACCCTGATTTTCAACAAAAGTTTATTTTGTTTATTATATTTTCACATTACAAGATTTGGAAAATCTTGGGATGTGACACACACATGCAATGACTCTAAGGGATCCATATGTGGTTTGTGAAAAGAACACACATGCAATGACCACTTGTTGATCCATGTGTGGTTTTGTGGAAAGAACACACATGCAATGACTGTGGTGGATCCATGTCTGGTTTGTGAAAAGAACACACATGCAATGAGTCTAGTGCTAGTTTTAGTATAAGAACACATATGCAATGACTCTAGTGGGTCCACATGTGGTTTGTGAAAAGAACACACATGCAATGACACCGGTTGATCCATATGTGGTTTGTGGAAAAGAACACACATGCAATGACCACTGGTGGATCCATAAGTGGTTTGTGGAAAGAACACACATGGAATGACCACTGGTTGATCCGTAAGTGGTTTGTCAAAAATAACACACATGCAATCACCACTGGTTGATCCATATGTGGTTTGTGGAAAGAACACACATGCAGTGAGTCTAGTGATGGTTCTAGAATAAGAACACAAATGCAATTACTCTAATGGATCCATATGTGGTTTGTGGAAAGAACACGCATGCAATGACCACTGGTTGATCCATGTGTGGTAAGTGGAAAAGAACACACATGCAATGACCACTGGTTGATCCATAAGTGGTTTGTGGAAAGAACACACATGCAATTACCACTGGTTGATCCATGTGTGGTTTGTGAAAAGAACACACATGCAATGACTCTAGTGATAGTTTTAGTATAAGAACACACATGCAATGACTCTAGTGGGTACACATGTAGTTTGTGAAAAGAACACACATGCAATGACCACTGGTTGATCCATAAGTGGTTTGTGGAAAGAACACACATGCAATGACCACTGGTTGATCCATAAGTGGTTTGTGGAAAAGAACACGCATCAATGACTCTGGTTGGTCCATATGTGATTTGTGGAAAGAACACACATGCAGTGACCACTGGTTGATCCATGTGTGGTTTGTGAAAAGAACAAACATGCACTGCCACTTTTTGATCCATGTGTGGTTTGTGGAAAGAACACAAATGCAATGATAGTGGTGGATCCATGTATGGTTTGTGGAAAATAACACACATGCAACAAACACTGGTGGATCCATAAGTGGTTTGTGGAAAGAACACACATGCAATGACCACTGGTTGATCCATAAGTGGTTTGTGGAAAAGAACACACATGCAATGAACACTGGTGGATCCATGTGTGGTTTGTGGAAAAGAACACACATGCAATGAGTCTAGTGCTGGTTTTAGTATAAGAACACACATGCAATGACTCTAGTGGGTCCACATGTGGTTTGTGAAAAGAACACACATGCAATGACACCGGTTGATCAATATGGGGTTTGTGGAAAAGAACACACATGCAATGAACACTGGTAAATCCATAAGTGGTTTGTGGAAAGAACACACATGCAATGACCACTGGTTGATCCATAAGTGGTTTGTGGAAAAGAACACAGATGCAATGACCACTGGTTGATCCGTAAGTGGTTTGTGGAAAAGAACACACATGCAATGAACACTGGTGGATCCAGAAGTGGTTTGTGGAAAGAACACACATGCAATGACAGTGGTGGATCCATGTCTGGTTTGTGAAAAGAACACACATGAAATGAGTCTAGTGCTGGTTTTAGTATAAGAACACACATGCAACGACTCTAGTGGGTCCACATGTGGTTTGTGAAAAGAACACACATGCAATGACACCGGTTGATCCGTATGTGGTTTGTGGAAAAGAACACACATGCAATGACCACTGGTGGATCCATAAGTGGTTTGTGGAAAGAACACACATGCAATGACCACTGGTTGATCCATAAGTGGTTTGTGGAAAAGAACACACATGCAATCACCACAAGTTGATCCATATGTGGTTTCTGGAAAGAACACACGTGCAGTGAGTCTAGTGCTGGTTTTAGTATAAGAACACGCAATTACTCTAATGGATCCATATGTGGTTTGTGGAAAGAACACACATGCAATGACCACTGGTAGATCCATGTGTGGTTTGTGGAAATGAACACACATGCAATAACCACTGGTTGATCCATAAGTGGTTTGTGGAAAGAACACACATGAAATTATCACTGGTTGATCCATGTGTGGTTTGTGAAAAGAACACATATGCAATGACTCTAGTGCTAGTTTTAGTATAAGAACACACATGCAATGACTCTAGTGGGTCCACATGTTGTTTGTGAAAAAAATACACATGCAATGACCACTGGTTGATCCATAAGTGGTTTGTGGAAAGAACACAAATGCAATGACCACTGATGTAAGATCCCTCCTTATTAAAGGAAAAGATCCCTGTGATTGCAATGCTAGTCCCTGAATCAATGCTAGCATCCACAGTTTAAGATGAAGTACACAGATACAAAGGTCGTTTATTACAGTCATTCCAGAGATAAAACATAGTCTTTTACAACTCAAGGCCAAAGGCCTAATACAAGAGTTTATGGAATAAGTAAATAAACATAAGTCTTCATCTTCATGTGCCACAGGCAAGCATGTTGAGTGTAGACTCATGACTCCTAATCATCATCGGAATAACCTGCAACATTACAAGTTACAGCCATAGAGGGTCAATACTTTGGAATAGTATTGGCAAGTGATACCTTAGTATATTTTAGGTGGACTATAATACTATATGCATTTGGCTGGTGGAGCTTAGGCTTGCATTGCTCAAAAATAGATTTTTCCTTATCTTTTGAAAATACTAAATTTTGTTTTGACAAAAACCAACAAGGCATCTACCAATCAAGACTGAAGATCCTCTCAAGGCATCTACCAATCAAAGATTGAAGATCCTTACTTGGCAAAATACCCAAGGCATCTACCAATCAAGACTGAAGATCCACTCAGGGCATCTACCAATCAAAGACTGAAGATCCTTTTAACCCTTGTTCACCCACAAGTTTTATTTAGAAATTGGAGTGATGAGATTCTTGAAGTTTCCATGTCTTGATGCTCAAATTGTCCTTTACCAGGGACATGGCTAAGTACTTAGGTTTTACACTCTGCAGAGGTGGTGCACTTTCCCCACAAGACTTGGTTTCCCAAGACAAGATCCTTCAGTAGCCTTTCCTTAGTCAAATGGACGCGCTCCAACCTATCATCCCATCTACCACCCACTGTCCAAGAGACTAAGTTCTAGCATCCTAAGATCATGGCAGAGCCCATAATGCCAAGTGGTTGCACTTGAAGCTCCTCAACATTTGACATCTCAAATCTCTTTGTTCCTGGGTGGACATCCACAAGTGAGATACACAAGCCAAGTCCATGGCCTTGTGAACCACTCAACATAAACCATTCCTTCCATTCCACCCAGGTGATTCATTAACTTAGTTGTTTTGTTAAAATAAAACACAAGTCCAAAGACTTAGAATATTTTTTTCATAGTGTGAATATATAAACCACCCTTGTTTTCTAATAGCTAGGCTAAGCATGATAGTAATAGGAATCTTGACTTAGGTAATTTTCACTAAGGTTTCACCTAATAGGTTTTCCCAAAGCATAGCTTGTACTTAGCAAATAACCATGCAAGTCCTATACTTAGAAAAATATTACTAATGCATAAATAAAATATAGGAATGGAATATTCATGATGATATCACTTGCCTTGGTAGTGTGGAGAGTAGCACTCGTCACAATCACAATCACTAGCAAAATCTACACACAAAGTTATAGCACACAATTACACACAAATATATACAAACAAGAAATAATATGAATGCATGCATGCATGCATCTACCAAATGGTGATTTTTTTGAAAACTCAACCAAGCAAGTGTATGAATACAGAAACTTAGCAAGTCATTAGTTTACCAACTAAACAAAATCTAACTCTAAACAAAGTACTAAACTAAATCTATACTTAAAAGGCCTCAAACAAGTTTCTACAATTTAAGCCAAACTAATGGTTACTATTTGCTAAACAAAAAGGATAGGCAGAAAGGTCTTGTTTTTCTGAATCCCACGGTATAAAATTTGTAAAATTCCAATGTGGCAATCAAAAGTTATGAGCATTTGAATTTGGAACAAATTTCTGGTTTTAAATCTATTTTCAGATCTAACCTAGCCACGCATCATGTTCTTATTCGTCCGTACCGTTTCGCACTGGATCGAGCTCCACATCCGTAGGATCTAAATGAAATCTGGCGGCTCAGATCGCGTACCGCTTCGGGGTTAAGTGGATCTATCCTAGCGCTACGATACAGATCTAACGGCTGCTATTGCCCTGGCCAAGAACTGGCGGCGGCGCAGTGGCTACCGGGCGGAGCGGTGGCTCTTACCGGCGGCCGGATCGTCGATCGGCAGGCGGCGCTTCTGGGTAAGTGAGAACGAGTAGCTCACCGGCCTGGGCGTCGGTGCGTCGGGTGGTCGTCGTGGACGTCGCTGTGAACCACCCCAAGGCAAGGCGAGGACACGGTTAGATCCACAGAGTCAAGGCAGAGTCGTGTGCGTGAACTAGAAGACGCGGGGCGGTCGGGGCTTACCACTAGAGCTCGCCGGAGTTCGTACAGAAGACGGTGGCGGCCAGTCGACGATGCTGCCGGAGCTACGGTTCATGCGAGGGCAAACGAAATGTGTTAAAAGAGGCGCAGAGGCTCACTGAACTAGTTTGCAAGAATGAGAGGCAGCGGGGAGCTCAGAACTCACCGGAATTCGCCGGCGCAGTCGTCGGAGACGGCGGGGTTACAGAGAGTAATGCTCGCAGCCTGGTGGCGCTCTGGGTTCGGGGTTTGAGGGAGAAGAGAGAGGGGGCAGAGGGGGTTCTTATAGCCTGGTCACGAGCGAGAATTACTCGGCCAATAAATCAAATTGACGCCGCGAATTAAGCACAGAAACGCCCGCGTTGATTTGGGGATGAACGGGTCATGCGGGTGGAGACGACGCTGACGTGGAGAAGGCCCGCTTGTCAGCGAAACGTGCGAGGTGTAGGTGGGGTCTTCTCGGTGCTCAGCTGGCGCAGCGCGTGAGAGAAGAATAAGGAGATCCCGGGTGGGCTTGCTGGGCTTGATTTGCTGCTGGGCCAGATTCTGGCCGCGCGGCCTTTTTCCTTTGAGGAGTCCTTTTCTTTTTCTAAATTCATTTTCTGGTATGAATTTTGATATGAATTCAAATCCTTTTGAATTCAAACTGCTTTGGGAATTTCTGCAGGGTTTTGTGGGTTCAAAAACAGTCATTTAACTAAGTGGTTACCTTGCAAGGCTTGGTCAAGCTTGGATCTTTGAAATAAACAGAGACTTTGTCTCTTTGTCTCTAGTTTGAAATAGGGTTTAGAAAATATTTCTAAATTTGGAATCTTGGGTTAAAAGCTTCTCCTAGTTTTTCCATCAATGGAGGCAAGCAAACAAGTACCTAAGCATTCAAATCTCAAAGGGTGATGGCCAATTGAGTTGAATTTGCACACATGAAATCATAGCCTAAGTTTATGCATCTAAATGATTTTGAGAAAAACCCTATATGAATGAATGATGCAAGAATGATATGAATGAGTTTTGAAACATGATTTTTGGGATGTTACAAATCTAACCCCCTTAAAATGAATCTCGCCCTCGAGATTCGGATTGGCTAGCAAATAGGTGAGGGTGGTCTTTCCGAAGATCATCTTCTCTTTCCCATGTTGCTTCTTCTTCGGAATGATGGTTCCATTGTACTTTGCAAAACTTGATGGTCTTTGTCCTTGTGACTCTTTCTGCGGTCTCAAGTATCTTGACAGGCTTTTCTTCATAGGTGAGATCACTTTCTAGTTGAACTTCTTCCAAAGTTATGGTATCTTTCAAAGATGTTTCTTCCATTTCTGGGTGACATTTCTTGAGCTGGCTCACATGAAAAACATTATGGACTGCTAATAAAGATGCTGGAAGTTCGATTTCATATGCAGCTTCTCCCTTGCGACTTAGAATGTTGAATGGTCCAACATATCTTGGTGCTAACTTTCCTTTGACTCCAAATCTTTTCACTCCACGAAAGGTGATACTCTAAGATAAGCTCTATCCCCAACTTCGTAAGTGACTTCTCTACGCTTAGCATCTGCGTAGCTTTTCTGTCGAGACTGTGCTATCTTCAACCTGTCCCTAACCAATTTGACTTTTTCTTCGGCGTCTTTGATAAGATCTGGTCCAAACAAACTTCTTTCTCCCACACCATTCCATAGCAATGGGGTGGTACACTTCCTTCCGTAGAGAAACTCAAACGGTGCCATCCCAATACTAGATTGGTGACTGTTGTTGTAAGAGAACTCTGCGTAAGGCAGACTTTCATCCCAACTTGCTCCATAGTCTAGGGCACATGCCCTCAACATGTCTTCAAGAATTTGATTAGTCCTTTCTGCTTGTCCATCACCGAGGATGAAAGCAGTGCTGAATTCCAACCTCGCTCCTAAAGATTCATGAAGTGTCTCCAAAAGTGAGAAGTGAACTGAGTTCCTCTATCAGACACAATACTCTTAGGTACACCGTGAAGGCATACAATTCTGCTCATGTAGATTTTGGCTAACTTGGCACTGGTATAAGTTGTCTTTACGGGTATAAAATGAGCCACTTTAGTTAGGCGATCCACTACTACCCATATGGAATCATACCCTGACCTGGTCCTTGGTAATCCGTAATGAAATCCTTACCAATATTTTCCCACTTCCATTCAGGAATAGGCATTGGTTGAAGCAAACCTGCTGGTTTCTGATGCTCCGCTTTCACTCTACTACACACATCACACAAAGCAATGTGTTCGGCGATGTCCCTTTTGAGATTGTTCCACCAAAATCTTTCTTTCATATCCATGTACATTTTGGTGTTTCCCGGGTGAATAGAATATGGAGAGTTATGAGCTTCTTGTAGAATCAGTTTCCGCAATTCCGGATCTTGTGGAACACAAATCGCTTCCGTGCCATAAGGTACCTTGTTCGTCCATATGGAAACTTTTAGCTTTCCCTTGGCTAATCCTTTCCCTAATCTCTTCGATTTCCTTATCCGTCTTTTGGGCTTCTTTAATCTTATCCAACAGAGTGGGTTGAACATCCAAAGACATAAGATGTCCTTCCGGCACAATCTCCAACCTGAGTTCCTTGAATTGCTTACACAAGTCATCTGGCAATTCACCTTTGGTAAGGCCATTTACAAACGCCTTACGACTTAGAGCATCTGCTACTACATTTGCTTTACCAGGATGGTACTGTAAACTCAAGTCGTAATCTTTGATAAGTTCTAGCCATCTCCTTTGTCTCATATTGATTTCTTTTTGGGTGAAGATATATTTCAAACTCTTATGATCGGTGAATACTTCACAACGTTTTCCCAAAAGGTAACGTCTCCATGTTTTGAGTGCATGGACAACAGCGGCTAACTCTAAATCATGGGTAGGATAATTTACTTCATGAGTTTTGAGTTGTCTCGAGGTATAAGCCACAACTTTTCCACCTTGCATAAGTACGGCACCTAATCCTTGATGCGAAGCATCACAATACACTTGGAAATCATTTTCTAAATCTGGTAGGCACAGAACTGGTGCTGACACAAGTCTTTTCTTTAATTCTTGAAAGCTGAGTTCACATCCTTCAGACCAAGCAAATTTCTTATCTTTCTTTAACAATTCTGTCATTGGTTTAGCAACCTTAGAAAAATTTTCAATGAACCTTCTGTAGTAACCTGCTAAACCAAGGAAACTACGAACCTCTTTTACGTTCTTAGGGGATTCCCATTCTGTCACAGCCGAAACTTTAGCAGGATCAACTGCCACTCCATCCTTTGTCATAACATGACCAAGAAATCCAACTTCCTCTAACCAAAACTCACACTTGCTGAATTTGGCATAAAGCTTATGTTCCCTCAGTTTCTCAAGTATCAAGCGTAAATGTCTTTCATGCTCTTCCTTGCTCTTGGAGTAGACTAAGATGTCATCTATGAAAACGACAACGAACTTGTCGAGAAATTCCATGAACACTTTGTTCATCATATTCATGAAGTATGCTGGAGCGTTGGTTAAACCGAAAGGCATCACAGTGTACTCATACAATCCATACCTTGTGGTGAATGCTGTTTTAGGTATGTCTTGCTCTCTTATCTTGAGTTGAAAATAGCCTGACCGAAGGTCAATCTTCGAGAACACACAAGCTCCTTCTAGCTGATCAAACAAATCATTGATTCTTGGCAAAGGATATTTGTTCTTGATGGTTACCTCGTTGAGAGAACGGTAATCTATGCATAATCTTTGAGTTCTGTCTCTCTTTTCTACGAACAAAACTGGAGCTCCCCAAGATGAAGAACTTGGCTGGATGAATCCTTTCTGCAATTGTTCTCCAAGTTGTTTCTTGAGTTCCTTAAGTTCGTCAACTGACATTTTATAAGGCCTCTTTGCCCTTGGTCCAGAACCTGGTACCAAATCTATTATAAACTCCACATCTCTATCTGGTGGCATCCCTGGTAACTCTTCCGGAAACACATCCGGATATTCACACACAATTGGCACACTGTTCATGCTAACCCCCTTAAGAGAATTTAGCTTATTTCCTTTAGATTTAAAATTGGACTTAAATTTTATCCTCTTACCTTCAGGGGTTGTGAGTGAAACTGTACGATTTGCACAATCTAGTACTCCCTCATACTTAGCCATCCAATCCATTCCCAAAATTACATCCAATCCTTGGGAATTCAGGATTATTAGGTTTACTGGAAACTTATGTTTTCCGATCTCTATGACTAGATTCCGGCATCCAAGACTCACTATCATATCTCCTCCCGGAGAGCTAACTTTTATCGGACACCCAATGTTTTCAGATGCAAACCCGTTTCTATCAACAAATGCTTTTGATATGAATGAATGAGATGCACCAGTATCAAAGAGTACAAATGCTGAGATGGAATTGAGTCTGAACTTACCAAAGAACAAGATCGTGATCTTCATAGACCTCCTCCACATTGATGTGGTTAACCTGTCCTTTCTGAAAAGGATTGGGCTTGTTAGGTCCTTCAACTTTCTTTTCAGGACACTCATTAGCATAATGCCCCAGCTTCTTGCATTTGTAGCACTCAACCTGACTGATGTCCGTCTTAGGCTGACTTCTACTTCCACTTCCACCTCCACTATGGTGGCTCTTATGTCCACTCTTGTGATTCTTATACTTATCATTGTCATGACTGCGATGATGCTTGTTGTCATGACGGTTGTGGTTGTGGTGCTTGTTAAACTTCCCATGCTTGTGGGAACCTGAGCTGACACTATCATCATAGTGAGATCGTTTATGAGACGTTCCCGAGCTGTACTTGTCGGAGTGTTTCCTCTTTCCACTCTCGACTTGCTTCATTTTATTTTCCACAATAACAGCCTTGTCACACAACGACTGATAAGTTGGAACATATGCCACAGACAGCTGCAGATTCAGCTCATCATTCAAGCCTTCCAGAAACTTTTCCTTTCTTTTGGCATCAGTGTCAACCTCATCCGGTGCATAGCGCGCCAGATTGTTGAACTCTTCAATATATTCAGCCACGCTGTGGTGGCGCTGCTTTAGGTTGTGAAATTCCTTCTTTTTCAGGCTCATCATACCTGGTGAGATATGAGTGGTACGAAATCCATCTTCAAAGATAGCCCAAGTCACCTCATCAATAGGCGTGGTAATCTGGAAGTTGTCCCACCATGCGGCGGCTGGTCCTTCCAACAGATGTGCTGCGAACCTGACCTTTTCAGCATCTGTGCATCCCACGGTCACTAAGTCTTTGTTCACAGAACGTAGCCAATCATTGGCCACCATGGGATCAGTCGTTCCCGAAAACTTAGCTGGCCTCAGACGCAGAAATCTGGTGAGCATATCAAAACCTGGAGGGTTGTTGTTGTTATTGTTGTTATTGTTGTTGTTGGGGTTGTTGTTGTTGGGGTTGTTGTTGTTCTGGTTCTGGATGAACGTCGTCATCATTTGCATAAGCTGTGTCTACGCATTCATCATTTGTTGCATTTCCGGGGTAATGTTGGGGTTGGGGTTGGTGTTTGCGCGACGGGGAGGCATCTGTGGTTTATTCATATAGAGATAAGAATGAGATACCCTTACATGATTTATGCACAATACATTACTCAAACAAACACATAGCAAGCAACACCAGGATAAAACTCAACAACAAAACACACAAGTGGCAAGCCATCCACATGTCGGATGGTCCAATAATAAGTTCACAAATAACAAGTGCGGTAAATAAAGATAACTGAGTAGTCAAATCTACTCGTCGGCATCAATCTCCTCCTCGACAAAGGTAAGACCTGCGTTCTCCATTGCGGTCTTGTTCTCCTCGATGGTAGTGGTCAAAGAGTCGATCTTGGCCTTGAGAGCCCTCTTCTGGGAACGAAGCCTCTCAATCACTGTCTGCTGCTCTAACTCGAAGTCCTTGGACTGCAGTTCCTCGGTCATATCACGAATCCTCTTGTTCCTATCCTGGACACGCTTCTCTTGACTCTTGAATTTACGGTCTTGGGTCTCGAACTTCGTCTCCATCTCCTTGACTATCTCGTCCCCTGCAAAGAGCTTGTCCTTCTCGTGAAGCTGCACCTGGAGCTCGTCATTACTAAGCATGACGTTGGTCCTATCGGTATCCACGTGCCTAATAAGAGTCTCTAAGTCCTGGAGGTACAGGCGTATCGGCTCTGCTGTGACCCTCGAGTCGTCCTCAAAGTCGATGGACTCTCCGTCGTCATCACGCCTTCCGAAGGCGTGGAAGTGAGTGCCTCTAACCTGTCGGGAGTGACGGCCTAACAGTCATCCTATCAGATCTTGCATGACAACCTCCATGCCTCTCTCCCTGTCATCGTGCATAAGCTTGAAGACGATGGCCTCCGTAGTAGGCTCTGTCTGGCGTCCTGGCTGGTTCACCTTGAAGCCCCAAAGGTCCTTCCTCTCAAACTTGGTGAGTGGGTGCACCGTAATGATAGGAAGAGGGAGATCGAGTAAAGTAGTAAGCTCTATGATACGAGGACCAAAACGGGTAGCCTGGAACTCCTCAACAGTGCTGATGGCAATAGGCATCTATTTATAAGATTGAAAAAGTTAGAACAACACAATTTAAGATAATCAAGTCAACATTCAAACACATTCTTGGAACACACAAATCACTCAAGTCATGCATACAAAAATTCATTACATCAACCAAGGTTCAAACTTTTAAGGTATCATTTTGGAAAATAAGGTGATAGGTGGTGGTCCAACTAACGAAGTGCGCTTACAATCCTATCTCATTGGATCTGGTGGCTAACACAATGTTCCTAGTGGCAATCACCCTATCTTGTTCACATGCTTCTATCACTAAGTCTATAATATCTCCTCTTAAGGATTGGTTGGTGACTTCCAACTCTTGAGTATGTCCCTTCTCTTTCTCTAAGTCTTTTTGGAGGTTGAGCATCCTGCACTTGACTCTAGCACTTAGTTCCTTGATAGTCTTCCAAGCTGCTTCTTTTGCTGACTCAAAGAATGTGGTGTGCATAAAAGTGTTGGTGTACATGCAGAAGCCTTTTTCTTTGTGGTTGTCTTCCTTGTTTTTGTACAAGTGAAGTTGCACCCACCAATACTCCACTCCATCCTCCATCACTGGAAAGCCCTTGTACACTGCTGCACCATGTACTCCCATGGTCTCCATGAGGTCCTTGAGAATCTTGGGAAACTCAGTCTCACACTCCAAGGTCATGGTCATGAGTGGTCCTCTCTTTACGGCTTCGTTGATGGAGTTCATCTACGAATAGAGATGAGAATGAGAAGATTAGAAAAGCTTACGAGAAGAATAGACAAGTGTAGAAGAAGTAAAAAAAATTCCTTAGTGGTTTCCAATCCTAGGGTCATAATCCTACAGGCAACACAGTGCTCTGATACCATCTGTAAGATCCCTCCTTATTAAAGGAAAAGATCCCTGTGATTGCAATGCTAGTCCCTGGATCAATGCTAGCATCCACAGTTTAAGATGAAGTACACAGATACAAAGGTCGTTTATTACAGTCATTCCAGAGATAAAACATAGTCTTTTACAACTCAGGGCCAAAGGCCTAATACAAGAGTTTATGGAATAAGTAAATAAACATAAGTCTTCATCTTCATGTGCCACAGGCAAGCATGTTGAGTGTAGACTCATGACTCCTAATCATCATCGGAATAACCTGCAACATTACAAGTTACAGCCATAGAGGGTCAATACTTTGGAATAGTATTGGCAAGTGATACCTTAGTATGTTTTAGGTGGACTATAATACTATATGCATTTGGCTGGTGGAGCTTAGGCTTGCATTGCTCAAAAATAGATTTTTCCTTATCTTTTGAAAATACTAAATTTTGTTTTGACAAAAACCAACAAGGCATCTACCAATCAAGACTGAAGATCCTCTCAAGGCATCTACCAATCAAAGATTGAAGATCCTTACTTGGCAAAATACCCAAGGCATCTACCAATCAAGACTGAAGATCCACTCAGGGCATCTACCAATCAAAGACTGAAGATCCTTTTAACCCTTGTTCACCCACAAGTTTTATTTAGAAATTGGAGTGATGAGATTCTTGAAGTTTCCATGTCTTGATGCTCAAATTGTCCTTTACCAGGGACATGGCTAAGTACTTAGGTTTTACACTCTGCAGAGGTGGTGCACTTTCCCCACAAGACTTGGTTTCCCAAGACAAGATCCTTCAGTAGCCTTTCCTTAGTCAAATGGACGCGCTCCAACCTATCATCCCATCTACCACCCACTGTCCAAGAGACTAAGTTCTAGCATCCTAAGATCATGGCAGAGCCATAATGCCAAGTGGTTGCACTTGAAGCTCCTCAACATTTGACATCTCAAATCTCTTTGTTCCTGGGTGGCCATCCACAAGTGAGATACACAAGCCAAGTCCATGGCCTTGTGAACCACTCAACATAAACAATTCCTTCCATTCCACCCAGGTGATTCATTAACTTAGTTGTTTTGTTAAAATAAAACACAAGTCCAAAGACTTAGAATATTTTTTTCATAGTGTGAATATATAAACCACCCTTGTTTTCTAATAGCTAGGCTAAGCATGATAGTAATAGGAATCTTGACTTAGGTAATTTTCACTAAGGTTTCACCTAATAGGTTTTCCCAAAGCATAGCTTGTACTTAGCAAATAACCATGCAAGTCCTATACTTAGAAAAATATTACTAATGCATAAATAAAATATAGGAATGGAATATTCATGATGATATCACTTGCCTTGGTAGTGTGGAGAGTAGCACTCGTCACAATCACAATCACTAGCAAAATCTACACACAAAGTTATAGCACACAATTACACACAAATATATACAAACAAGAAATAATATGAATGCATGCATGCATGCATCTACCAAATGGTGATTTTTTGAAAACTCAACCAAGCAAGTGTATGAATACAGAAACTTAGCAAGTCATTAGTTTACCAACTAAACAAAATCTAACTCTAAACAAAGTACTAAACTAAATCTATACTTAAAAGGCCTCAAACAAGTTTCTGCAATTTAAGCCAAACTAATGGTTACTATTTGCTAAACAAAAAGGATAGGCAGAAAGGTCTTGTTTTTCTGAATCCCACGGTATAAAATTTGTAAAATTCCAACGTGGCAATCAAAAGTTATGAGCATTTGAATTTGGAACAAATTTCTGGTTTTAAATCTATTTTCAGATCTAACCTAGCCACGCGTCATGTTCTTATTCGCCCGTACCGTTTCAAACTGGATCGAGCTCCACAACCGTAGGATCTAAATGAAATCTGGTGGCTTAGATCGCGTACCGCTTCGGGGTTAAGTGGATCTATCCTAGCGCTACGATACGGATCTAACGACTGCTATTGCTCGCCAAGAACTGGCGGCGAGCGGTGGCTACTTGGCGGCGGCTGTCGACGACGGAGGCGGTGCTACAGGGGGTAAGTGAGAACGAGGAGTAGCTCACCGGGCTCAGGGGGTCACGGTGAAGCTCGTCGTACTCGCGGTTGGTCAAGGGGCGCTCGGGCACGGTTGCGATTGCTCGCCGGAGTGGAGGATGGCGTCGGTGTGTCGGGTGGTCGTCGTGGACGTCGCTGTGAACCACCCCAAGGCAAGGCGAGGACACGGTTAGATCCACAGAGTCAAGGCAGAGTCGTGTGCGTGAACTAGAAGACGCGGGGCGGTCGGGGCTTACCACTAGAGCTCGCCGGAGTTCGTACAGAAGACGGTGGCGGCCAGTCGACGATGCTGCCGGAGCTACGGTTCATGCGAGGGAAAACGAAATGTGTTAAAAGAGGCGCAGAGGCTCACTGAACTAGTTTGCAAGAATGAGAGGCAGGGAGCTCGAACTCACCGAATTGCCGGCGATCGTCGGAGACGCGGGGTTCTGAGAGTAATGCTCGCCTTTGGTGGCGCTCTGGGTTCGGGGTTTGAGGGAGAAGAGAGAGGGGGCAGAGGGGGTTCTTATAGCCTGGTCACGAGCGAGAATTACTCGGCCAATAAATCAAATTGACGCCGCGAATTAAACACAGAAACGCCCGCGTTGATTTGGGGATGAACGGGTCGTGCGGGTGGAGACGACGCTGACGTGGAGAAGGCCCGCTTGTCAGCGAAACGTGCGAGGTGTAGGTGGGGTCTGCCTGTCAGCGGCTCAGCGCGTGCGCTTGCGCATGAGAGAAGAATAAGTAGATCCCGGGTGGGCTTGCTGGGCTTGATTTGTCATGGGCCTTTTTCCTTTGAGGAGTCCTTTTCTTTTTCTAAATTCATTTTCTGGTATGAATTTTGATATGAATTCAAATCCTTTTGAATTCAAACTGCTTTGGGAATTTTTGCAGGGTTTTGTGGGTTCAAAAACAGTCATTTAACTAAGTGGTTACCTTGCAAGGCTTGGTCAAGCTTGGATCTTTGAAATAAACAGAGACTTTGTCTCTTTGTCTCTAGTTTGAAATAGGGTTTAGAAAATATTTCTAAATTTGGAATCTTGGGTTAAAAGCTTCTCCTAGTTTTTCCATCAATGGAGGCAAGCAAACAAGTACCTAAGCATTCAAATCTCAAAGGGTGATGGCCAATTGAGTTGAATTTACACACATGAAATCATAGCCTAAGTTTCTGCATCTAAATGATTTTGAGAAAAACCCTATATGAATGAATGATGCAAGAATGATATGAATGAGTTTTGAAACATGATTTTTGGGATGTTACAACTGGTTGATCCATAAGTGGTTTGTGGAAAAGAACACACATGCAATGACTCTAGTTGGTCCATATGTGGTTTGTGGAAAGAACACACATGCAGTGACCATTGGTTGATCCATGTGTGGTTTGTGAAAAGAACACACATGCAATGCCACTGGTTGATCCATGTGTGGTTTGTGGAAAGAACAGACATGCAATGACTCTAGTGCTAGTTTTAGTATAAGAACACACATGAAGTGACTCTAATGGATCGCTATGTGGTTTGTGAAAAGAACACACATGCAATGACCACTTGTTGATCCATGTGTGGTTTTGTGGAAAGAACACACATGCAATAACAATGGTGGATCCATGTCTGGTTTGTGAAAACAACACACATGCAATGAGTCTAGTGCTGGTTTTAATATAAGAACACACATGCAATGACTCTAGTGGGTCCACATGTGGTTTGTGAAAAGAACACACATGCAATGACACCGGTTGATCCGTATGTGGTTTGTGGACAAGAACACACATGCAATGACCACTGGTGGATCCATAAGTGGTTTGTGGAAAGAACACACATGCAATGACCACGGGTTGATCCATAAGTGGTTTGTGTAAAAGAACACACATGCAATCACCATTGGTTGATCCATATGTGGTTTTTGGAAAGAACACACATGCAGTGAGTCTAGTGCTGGTTTTAGTATAAGAACACACATGCAATTACTCTAATGGATCCATATGTGGTTTGTGGAAAGAACACGCATGCAATGACTCTGGTTGGTCCATATGTGGTTTGTGGAAAAGAACACACATGCAATGACCACTTGTTGATCCATAAGTGGTTTGTGGAAAGAACACACATGCAATTACCACTGGTTGATCCATGTGTGGTTTGTGAAAAGAACACACATGCAATGACTCTAGTGCTAGTTTTACTATAAGAACACACATGCAATGACTCTAATGGATCCATATCTGGTTTTGTGAAAAGAACACACATGCAATGACCACTTGTTGATTCATGTGTGGTTTGTGGAAAGAACACACATGCAATGACAGTGGTGGAGCCATGTGTGGTTTGTGAAAAGAACACACATGCAATGACCACTGGTTGATCCATATGTGGCTTGTGGAAAAGAACACACACGCAACAAACACTGGTGGATCCATAAGTGGTTTGTGGAAAGAACACCCATGCAATGACCACTGGTTGATCCAGGTGTGGTTTGTGGAAAAGAACACACATGCAATGACTCTAGTGCGAGTTTTACTATAAGAACACACATGCAATGACTCTAATGGATCCATATCTGGTTTGTGAAAAGAACACACATGCAATGACCACTTGATGATTCATGTGTGGTTTGTGGAAAGAACACACATGCAATGACAGTGGTGGATCCATGTGTGGTTTGTGGAAAGAACACACATGCAATGACCACTGGTTGATCCATATGTGGCTTGTGGAAAAGAAAATAGATGCAACGAACACTGGTGGATCCATTAGTGGTTTGTGGAAAGAACACACATGCAATGACCACTGGTTGATCCATAAGTGGTTTGTGGAAATTAACACACATGCAATGAACACTGGTGGATCCATGTGTGGTTTGTGGAAAAGAACACACATGCAATGAGTCTAGTGCTGGTTTTAGTATAAGAACACACATGCAATGACTCTAGTGGGTCCACACGTGGTTTGTGAAAAGGACACACATGCAATGACACCGGTTGATCCTATGGGGTTTGTGGAAAAGAACACACATGCAATGAACACTGGTAGATCCGTAAGTGGTTTGTGGAAAAAACACACATGCAATGACCACTGGTTGATCCATAAGTGGTTTGTGGAAAAGAACACACATGCAATGACCACTGGTTGATCCATAAGTGGTTTCTGGAAAGAACACACATGCAATGACCACTAGTTTATCCATATGTGGTTTTTGTAAAGAACACACATGCAATGACACTGGTTGATCCATGTGTGGTTTGTGAAAAGAACACACATGCAATGCCACTGGTTGATCCATGTGTGATTTTTGGAAAGAACACACATGCAATGACTCTAGTGCTAGTTTTAGTAAAAGAACACACATGCAATGACTCTAATGGATCCATATGTGGTTTGTGAAAAGAAGACACATGCAATGACCACTTGTAGATCCATGTGTGGTTTTGTGGAAAGAACACACATGCAATGACAGTGGTGGATCCATGTCTGGTTTGTGAAAAGAACACACATGCAATGAGTCTAGTGCTGGTTTTAGAATAAGAACACAAATGCAATGACTCTAGTGGGTCCATATGTTGTTTGTTAAAAGAACACACATGCAATGACACCGGTTGATCCGTATGTGGTTTGTGGACAAGAACACACATGCTATGACCACTGGTGGATCCATAAGTGGTTTGTGGAAAGAACACACATGCAATTACCATTGGTTGATGTGGTTTGTGGAAAAGAACACACATGCAATGAACACTGGTGGATCCATGTGTGGTTTGTGGAAAAGAACACACATGCAATGAGTCTAGTGCTGGTTTTAGTCTAAGAACACACATGCAATGACTCTAGTGGGTCCACACGTGGTTTGTGAAAGGAACACACATGCAATGACACGAGTTGATCCATATGGGGTTTGTGGAAAAGAACACACATGCAATGAAAATTGGTAGATCCATAAGTGGTTTGTGGAAAGAACACACATGCAATTACCACTGGTTGATCCATGTGTGGTTTGTGAAAAGAACACACATGCAATGACTCTACGGCTAGTTTTACTATAAGAACACACATGCAATGACTCTAATGGATCCATATCTGGTTTGTGAAAAGAACACACATGCAATGACCACTTGTTGATTCATGTGTGGTTTGTGGAAAGAACACACATGCAATGACAGTGGTGGATCCATGTGTGGTTTGTGAAAAGAACACACATGCAATGACCACTCGTTGATCCATATGTGGCTTGTGGAAAAGAACACACATGCAACGAACACTGGTGGATCCATAAGTGGTTTGTGGAAAGAACACACATGCAATCACCACTGGTTGATCCATGTGTGGTTTGTGGAAAAGAACACACATGCAATGACTCTAGTGCTAGTTTTACTATAAGAACACACATGCAATGACTCTAATGGATCCATATCTGGTTTGTGAAAATAACACACATGCAATGACCACTTGTTGATTCATGTGTGGTTTGTGGAAAGAACACACATGCAATGACAGTGGCGGATTCATGTGTGGTTTGTGAAAAGAACACACATGTAATGACCACTGGTTGATCCATATGGGGCTTGTGGAAAAGAACACACATGCAACAAACACTGGTGGATCCATAAGTGGTTTGTGGAAAGAACACACATGCAATGACCACTGGTTGATCCATAAGTGGTTTGTGGAAAAGAACACACATGCAATGAACATTGGTGGATCCATGTGTGGTTTGTGGAAATGAACACACATGCAATGAGTCTAGTGCTGGTTTTAGTATAAGAACACACATGCAATGACTCTAGTGGGTCCACACGTGGTTTGTGAAAAGAACACACATGCAATGACACCGGTTGATCCATATGGGGTTTGTGGAAAAGAACACACATGCAATGAATACTAGTAGATCCATAAGTGGTTTGTGGAAAGAACACACATGCAATGACCACTAGTTGATCCATAAGTGGTTTGTGGAAAAGAACACACATGCAATGACCACTTGTTGATCCATAAGTGGTTTGTGGGAAAGAACACACATGCAATGACCACTGGTTGATCCATATGTGGTTTTTGGAAAGAACACACATGCAATGACACTGGTTGATCCATGTGTGGTTTGTGAAAATAACACACATGCAATGCCACTGTTGATCCATGTGTGGTTTGTGGAAAGAACACACATGCAATGACTCTAGTGCTAGTTTTAGTAAAAGAACACACATGCAATGACTCTAATGGATCCATATGTGGTTTGTGAAAAGAAGACACATGCAATGACCACTTGTTGATCCATGTGCGGTTTTGTGGAAAGAACACACATGCAATGACAGTGGTGGATCCATGTCTGGTTTGTGAAAAGAACACACATGCAATGAGTCTAGTGCTGGTTTTAGTATAAGAACACAAATGCAATGACTCTAGTGGGTCCACATGTGGTTTGTGAAAAGAACACACATGCAATGAGACCGGATGATCCGTATGTGGTTTGTGGAAAAGAACACACATGCAATGAACACTGGTGGATCCATAAGTGGTTTGTGGAAAGAACACACATGCAATGCCTACTGGTTGATCCATAAGTGGTTTGTGTAAAAGAACACACATGCAATCACCACTGGTTTATCCATATGTGGTTTGTGGAAAGAACACACATGCAGTGAGTCTAGTGTTGGTTTTAGTATAAGAACACACATGCAATTACTCTAATGGATCCATATATGGTTTGTGGAAAGAACACACATGCAATGACCACTGGTTGATCCATGTGTGGTTTGTGGAAAAGAACACACATGGAATGACTACTGCTTGATCCATAAGTGGTTTGTGGAAAGAACACACATGCAATCACCACTGGTTGATCCATGTGTGGTTTGTGGAAAAGAACACACATGCAATGACTCTAGTGCTAGTTTTACTATAAGAACACACATGCAATGACTCTAATGGATCCATATCTGGTTTGTGAAAAGAACACACATGCAATGACCACTTGTTGATTCATGTGTGGTTTGTGGAAAGAACACACATGCAATGACAGTGGCGGATTCATGTGTGGTTTGTGAAAAGAACACACATGTAATGACCACTGGTTGATCCATATGGGGCTTGTGGAAAAGAACACACATGCAACAAACACTGGTGGATCCATAAGTGGTTTGTGGAAAGAACACACATGCAATGACCACTGGTTGATCCATAAGTGGTTTGTGGAAAAGAACACACATGCAATGAACATTGGTGGATCCATGTGTGGTTTGTGGAAATGAACACACATGCAATGAGTCTAGTGCTGGTTTTAGTATAAGAACACACATGCAATGACTCTAGTGGGTCCACACGTGGTTTGTGAAAAGAACACACATGCAATGACACCGGTTGATCCATATGGGGTTTGTGGAAAAGAACACACATGCAATGAATACTAGTAGATCCATAAGTGGTTTGTGGAAAGAACACACATGCAATGACCACTAGTTGATCCATAAGTGGTTTGTGGAAAAGAACACACATGCAATGACCACTTGTTGATCCATAAGTGGTTTGTGGAAAAGAACACACATGCAATGACCACTGGTTGATCCATATGTGGTTTTTGGAAAGAACACACATGCAATGACACTGGTTGATCCATGTGTGGTTTGTGAAAATAACACACATGCAATGCCACTGGTTGATCCATGTGTGGTTTGTGGAAAGAACACACATGCAATGACTCTAGTGCTAGTTTTAGTAAAAGAACACACATGCAATGACTCTAATGGATCCATATGTGGTTTGTGAAAAGAAGACACATGCAATGACCACTTGTTGATCCATGTGCGGTTTTGTGGAAAGAACAAACATGCAATGACAGTGGTGGATCCATGTCTTGTTTGTGAAAAGAACACACATGCAATGAGTCTAGTGCTGGTTTTAGTATAAGAACACAAATGCAATGACTCTAGTGGGTCCACATGTGGTTTGTGAAAAGAACACACATGCAATGAGACCGGATGATCCGTATGTGGTTTGTGGAAAAGAACACACATGCAATGAACACTGGTGGATCCATAAGTGGTTTGTGGAAAGAACACACATGCAATGCCTACTGGTTGATCCATAAGTGGTTTGTGTAAAAGAACACACATGCAATCACCACTGGTTTATCCATATGTGGTTTGTGGAAAGAACACACATGCAGTGAGTCTAGTGTTGGTTTTAGTATAAGAACACACATGCAATTACTCTAATGGATCCATATATGGTTTGTGGAAAGAACACACATGCAATGACCACTGGTTGATCCATGTGTGGTTTGTGGAAAAGAACACACATGGAATGACTACTGCTTGATCCATAAGTGGTTTGTGGAAAGAACACACATGCAATTACCACTGGTTAATCCATGTGTGGTTTGTGAAAATAACACACATGCAATGACTCTAGTGCTAGTTTTAGTATAAGAACACACATATAATGACTCTAATGGATCCATAAGTGGTTTGTGGAAAAGAACACACATGCAATGACCACTGGTTGATCCATATGTGGTTTGTGGAAAGAACACATATTCAATGACCACTCGTTGATCCATAAGTGGTTTGTGGAAAAGAGCACGCATGCAATGACTCTGGTTGGTCCATATGTGGTTTGTGGAAAGAACACACATGCAGTGGCCACTGGTTGATCCATGTGTGGTTTGTGAAAAGAACACACATGCAATGCCACTGGTTGATCCATGTGTGGTTGGTGGAAAGAACACACATGCAATGACTCTAGTGCTAGTTTTAGTATAAGAACACACATGCAATGACTCTAATGGATCCATATCTGGTTTGTGAAAAGAACACACATGCAATGACCACTTGTTGATTCATGTGTGGTTTGTGGAAAGAACACACATGCAATGACAGTGGTGGATCCATGTGTGGTTTGTGAAAAGAACACACATGCAATGACCACTGGTTGATCCATATGTGGTTTGTGGAAAAGAACACACATGCAACAAACACTGGTGGATCCATAAGTGGTTTGTGGAAAGAACACACATGCAATGACCACTGGTTGATCCATAAGTGGTTTGTGGAAAAGAACACACATGCAATGAACATTGGTGGATCCATGTGTGGTTTGTGAAAAAGAACACACATGCAATGAGTCTAGTGCTGGTTTTAGTATAAGAACACACATGCAATGACTCTAGTGGGTCCACACGTGGTTTGTGAAAAGAACACACATGCAATTACACCAGTTGATCCATATGGGGTTTGTGGAAAAGAACACACATGCAATGAACACTGGTAGATCCGTAAGTGGTTTGTGGAAAGTTATGGGTTCGTTGCATGGAAAACAAAAAAATTCTACCGCAAGAACGAACAAAACCCAGATCTAATCTAGACAAAAGCCAAGATCTAATCTATTAGACATGAGCAATGAGATAGATCGGTACTAACCCTCATGGAACCGAAAGCGTTACGAGATTAGATCTCGTGGATGATGTAGTCGATCACTTGCCGATCTCAAGTTCGTGTGGATGATCCTTCCGGCGCCGCGTTCCGGCAGCGCTTCATGACGGTCACACGTCTTGAGTCGGCAGACCTTCCACTCCCGTTCCAATGAGCGGAGGTAGTAGATCTTCTCCACGGAATCCCAGCAGCACGACGGCGTGGTGGTGGTGGTGGAGATGAGAATTCTGCAGGGCTTCGCCTATGCCTGTGCAGAAGAAAAGTGGAGGAGAGAGGCGACTGAGATTGGTTGTTATAAGAGGAGGAGCAAGAGGGGGCGCCCCCTCCCTTCTATTTAAAGGAGGGAGGCGCACCTGGGGAGGGGGAGTCCTAGTAGGACTCCTCTCCTTGGGCCGGCGGTGGGAAGGTGGGAGGAATCCTCCTCCCCCACGAATCCGTGTCTTGCCCCACTTGGTCTCCTTGATCCCTTTCTTGGTTTTCAAGTAAACTCCAAGAAATCCTCTAGAACCTTCTAGAACATTCCGAAACCTTCTAAAATCTCCATACAAACACTCCGGAACATTTCCTAACTTAGAAAATGATCCCCAATATATGAATCTTATTCTCCGGACCATTCCAGATCTCCTCGTGATGTCCTGGATCCATTCAGAGACTCCGAACAACATTTGGTCTCCAACGCAAATTCCATATCTACTTAAAACAACTTCGAACCTTAAGTGTGTCACCCTACGGTTCATGAATATGCAGACATGATGAAGACACCTCTCCGATCAATAACCATCAGCGGGATCTGGAGATCTATAACGGCTCCCACATACTCAACGATTACTTCGTGATCGATAGAACCATTTAACATACGAAACCAATTCCCTTTGTCACACGATATTCTACTTATCCGAGGTTTGATCATCGGTATCTTCATACCTAGTTCTTCCTCGTTACTGATAAGTACTCTTTACTCGTTCCATGTTATGTCATCCCTTGTGACCCAGTCACATACTTGCAAGCTATCTAGATGACATTCCACCGAGAGGGCCTAGAGTATATCTATCTGTCATATGGATGGACAAATCCCAATCTTGGTCTATGCGCTTCAACACATACTTTCAGAATACCCAATGACACCTTTATAACCGCCCAGTTACGAAGCGGCGTTTGATTTCATCAAAGTACCCATCCGGTGATGGTTATTAACATAACCTCATGGTCGAAGGATTAGGTTACTATGTATTTCAAAGCTTACAGCAATACGAACTTAATGACTTGATCTTATGCTACGCTTACTATGGGTGTGTGTCCATCACATCATTCTCCTAATGATATAACCTTGTTATTAATCACATCCAATGTCCATGATCAGGAAACCATGATCATCAATCAATCAACAAGCTAGTTTAACAAGAGGCCTACCAGGGACTCTTTTATGTTTACAAAACACACAAGTATTAGTGTTTCCTAATAATACAATTATAGCATGGGATGTAAACATTCATCATAAACACAAAGATATAATAATAATATCTTTTATTATTGCCTCTTGGGCATATCTCCAACAGTCTCCCACTTGCACTAGAGTCAATAATCTAGATTACATGGTAATATACCGAACACCCATGGCGTTCTGGTGTTGGTAATGCTTTGCTCTAGGGAGAGGTTTAGTCAACGGATCTGCTACATTCAGATCAGTGTGTACTTTGGAAATCTTTATGTCACCATCTTGGACATACTCGCGAATAGCATGAAAACGTAGCTTGATGTGCTTCAGCTTGCTATGTGACCTTGGCTCCTGTGAATTAGCTATGGCACCTGTGTTGTCACAGTAGATGGCCATCGGGTCTAACGCATTGGGAACCACGCAAAGTTCAGTAATGAACTCCTTCATCCATATGCCTTCTTGTGCAGCCTCCGAAGCAGCTATGTATTCCGATTCAGTTGAAGATTTCGCCACAACACTCTGCTTGGCACTCCTCCAGCTTATTGCAGCACCATTCAAAATAAATAAGTATCCAGACTATGACTTCGAGTCATCTGGATCAGTGTTCCAACTAGCATCAGTGTAACCGTTTACAACAAGCTGTTCATCACCTCCATAAGAAAGAACCATATCCTTAGTCCTATTCAGGTACTTTAGGATATTCTTGACCGCTGTCCAGTGTTCCATTCCAGGATCACTTTGATATCTGCTAGTCAAACTAACAGCATGTGCTATATCCGGTCTCGTACACAACATGTCATACATGATAGAACCTATGGCCTAGGCATAGGGAATTTTATTCATCTTTTCTCTATCTTCTGCCATAGCTGGACTTTGAGTTTTACTCAAGGTCTTACCTGACAACATGGGCACAAACCCTTTCTTGCTCTCTTCCATTCTAAACTTCTTTAGAACTTTGTCTAAGTATGTACTTTGTGAAAGCGCTATTAGGCATCTTGATCTATCTCTATAAATCTTGATGCCTAGAATATATGCGCCGCCAAGATCCTTCATCGAAAAACTATTATTCAAATAGGTTTTGACGCTATTAAGAAGTTCTATATCATTCCCAATCAACAATATGTCATCTACATATAGTACTAGGAATACTACAGAGCTCCCACTCACTTTCTTGTAAATACAAGCTTCTCCATAAGTTTGTATAAATCCAAAGTTTTTATTACTTTATCAAAATGTTGATTCCAACTCCGGGATGCTTGCTTCAGTCCATAAATGGAGCGCTGAAGTTTGCATACCTTGTCAGCATCTTTAGGATCGACAAAACCCTTGGGTTGTACCATATACAACTCTTCCTCAATGTCACCATTAAGGAACGCTGTTTTGACATCCATCTGCCAAATTTCATAATCGAAATATGCAGCGATTGCTAACATAATCCTCACAGACTTTAGCTTCGCTACTGGTGAGAAAGTCTCATCGTAGTGAACTCCTTGAATTTGTCGGAACCTTTTTGTGACAAGTCGAGCTTTATAGACGGTAACATTACCATCCGCATCTATTTTTCTTTTGAAAATCCATTTGTTCTCGACAGCCTTACGACCATCCGGTAAGTCCACCAAAGTCCATACTTGGTTTTCTTACATGGATCCCATTTCGGATTTCATGGCTTCTAGCCATTTGTCGGAATCTGGGCTCACCATAGCTTCTTCATACGTCGCAGGGTCATCAGTGTTGTCCACCAACATGACGTTCAAGGAAGAGTCATACCACTCAGGAGTGGTACGAACCCTTGTTGACCTGCGAGGTTCAGTAGTAACTTCGTTCGAAGTTTCATGATCATCATCATTAGCTTCCTCTCCAGTTGGTGCAGGCGGCACAAAAACATCTTCCGGTGCTGCCCTACTCTCAACTCCGAAAGAAGGTTCAGTAACCTCGTCGAGTTCTACTTTCCTTCCAGTCACTTCTTTCGAGAGAAATTCTTTCTCAAGAAAGGATCCATTCTTAGCAACGAAAACTTTGCCTTTGGATCTATGATAGAAGGTATACCCAATTGTTTCTTTAGGGTATCCTATGAAGACGCATTTCTCCGCTTTGGGTTCAAGCTTATCAGGCTGTAACTTCTTTACATATGCTTCGCAACCCCAAACTTTAAGGAACGACAACTTAGGTTTCTTTCCAAACCACAATTAAATGCATGTCGTTTCAACGGATTTAGATGGTGCCCTATTTAAAGTGAATGCGGTTGTCTCTAATGCATAGCCCCAAAATGATAACAGTAAATTTGTAAGAGACATCATAGACCAAACCATATCTAAGAGAGTTCGATTACGATGTTCGGACACACCATTACGTTGTGGTGTTCCCGGCGGTGTCAACTATGAAAGTATTCCACATTTCTTTAAATGCATGCCAAACACATAACTCAGATATTCACCTCCGCGGTCAGAACGCAGAAACTTAATCTTCTTGTTACGATGATTTTCCACTTCACTTTGAAATTCCTTAAACTTCTCGAAAGTTTCGGATTTATGTTTCATAAAGTAGACATACCCATATCTACTCAAGTCATCCGTGAAAGTGAGAACATAACGATATCCACCACGCGATGCTACACTCATTGGACCACACACATCGGTATGTATTATTTCCAATAAGTCTATAGCTCGCTCCATTATTCCAGAGAATGGAGTCTTAGTCATTTTTCCCATTAGACATGCTTCGCATCTTTCAAGTGATTCAAAATCAAGTGATTCAAGAAGTCCATCAGAATGGAGTTTCTTCATACGCTTCACTCCAATGTGACCAAGACGCAGCGATGCCACATGTATGTAGAATTATCATTCAATTTTATTCGTTTAGCATCTATGTTGTGAACATGTGTATCACTACTATCGAGATTCAATAAGAATAAACCATTCATCTCAGGTGCATAACCATAAAAGATATTACTCATATAAATCAAACAACCTTTATTCTCAGACTTAAAAGAGTAACCATCTCGAATAAACAAGATCCAGATATAATGTTCATGCTTAACGCAGGCACCAAATAACAATTATTTAAATTTAAAACTAATCCCGATGGTAGATGTAGAGGGAGCGTGCCGACGGCGATCACATCAACCTTGGAGCCATTTCTAACGCGCATCGTCACCTCGTCTCTTGCCAGTCTTCGTTTATTCCGTAGCTCCTGTTTCGAGTTACAAATATGAGCAACCGAACCAGTATCAAATACCCAGGAACTACTACGATTACTAGTAAGATACACATCTATAACATGTATATCGAATATATGTTTCTTCTTGATGTTGCCGTTCTTCAGATCTGCCAGGTATTTGGGGTAGTTACGCTTCCAGTGACCAGCACCCTTGCAGTAGAAGCACTCAGTTTCAGGTTTAGGACCAGCCTTGTGCTTCTTAACAGGTGCGGCAGCTTTCTTGCCGTCCTTCTTGAAGTTGCCCTTGTTCTTAGGCTTGCCCCGTTTCTTGAAATTGGTGGTCTTATTGACCATCAACACTTGGTGTTCTTTCATGATCTCCACTTCAGCAGTTTTCAGCATGGACGATAGTTCAGGCAACGCCTTGTTCATGCAGTGCATATTGTAGTTCATCACAAAGTTCTTGTAACTTGGTGGCAGTGATTGGAGGACACGGTGAATCCCCAATTCATTAGGAATCGGTATCCCCAACTCTCGGAGTTTGTTTGTGTGCCCAGACATGGTGAGCACGTGCTCGCTAACGGAGCTACCCTCTTCCATCTTGCAGGTAAAGAACTTCTCGGAAGCTTCATAGCTTTCCATGGCCGCGCGAGTCTCAAATATGAGTTTAAGCTCCTTAATAATTTCAAATGGGACATGGTGCTCAAAACACTTTTGAAGCTCTGATTCTAAACCGTACAGGATGGCACATTGAACTGTGGAGTAGTGATGTTTCCGAGTGGCATAAACATTCTTTACGTCATCGGTGGCATCTTCTGCAGGTGGGTCACCTAGCGGTGCTTCGATCACATAGGTCAACTGACCAGCCCTGAGGACGATCTTCAGTCCATAGAACCAGTCCGTGAAATTGCTTCCATTGTTCTTAAGCTTTTCTTTCTCTAGGAACGCATTGAAATTGATGGAAACGTTCGCAATTATCTACAACATATTTGCAAGTAGTTAAGACTAAGTTTATGATAAGTAGTGTTCAAATTTAATTCTTAAATCAACTAGGTGAACTCCCACTCAAAACAACATCCCTCGCAGTTGTTTTAGTGATTACACGAACCAAATCCACTACACCAAGTCCGATCATCACGTGAGATGATGTAGCTTCATTGGCGAACAATCTTCATGTTCATCATATCAATCATATGACTCATGCTCTACCTTTCGGTATTCCGTGTTCCGAGACCATGTCTGTACATGCTAGGCTCGTCAAGATTAACCTTAGTTTCCGCATGTGCAAATCTGGCTTGCACCCGTTGTATGCACACATAGAGTCTATCACACCCGATCATCACGAGATGCTTCGAAACGACGAGTCTTAGCAATGGTGCCAACTAAGGACGAACACTTTATTACTTGATATTTAGTGAGAGGGATCATCTTATAATGCTACCGTCGCGATCTAAGCAATACAAGATGCATAAAGGATTAACATCATAGGAAATTCATAATTTGTGTGATATGATATGGCCCTTTCTTCTTATGCCTTCGATCTCTATCTCCAAAGCATGGACATGATCTCCATCATCACCAGCATTGCGTCAAGGTCCGTGGCGCCGCTTCATGGTTGTTCATCTTCACTAGAAACTATTACAACTACTTGGAACAAAGCTATTACAAGATGAATAGACACGCAGGTCTTAACAGAATTAAAGACAACCATTAGGCTCCTGCCGGTTGCCATATTACAACAGGGATCATTGCATACATCAAATACAATCACAATCACATGTAGGCCATATCACATCACAAAACCCCTGCAAAAACAAGTTAGACGCCTCTAATTTTCTTTGCAAGTTTTATGTGGCTTGGGGCTTTCGACTAAGAACGCATCTTACCTACGAAACTAAACCACAACGTTGATACAAGTGCTATCAAGTGCAAAGTGTAGATTTGATCTATACTATGATGGGAGAGACAGACACCCGCAAAGCCACTTGTGCACACGAAGTTGCCGTCAAGCGTGGAGCAAGTCTCATGTCGATGACATGTAATGTTAGCCCGAGCCGCTTCATCCCACCATACGCAAGATGCAAAGTACACACATAGCAAAAGGCGGCACGAGCACCAATGCCCACAACCTCATTGTGTTATACTGCGGCAATGGATCTACGCATAGACAAGGCTCTGATACCACTGATGGGTTCGTAGCATGGAAAACAAAAAAATTCTACCGCAAGAACGAACAAAACCCAGATCTAATCTAGACAAAAGCCAAGATCTAATCTATTAGACATGAGCAACGAGATAGACCGGTACTAACCCTCGTAGAACCGAAAGCGTTACGAGATTAGATCTCGTGGATGATGTAGTCGATCACTTGCCGATCTCAAGATCATGTGGACGATCCTTCCGGCACCGCGTTCCGGCAGCGCTTCCGCAGACGGTCACACGTCTTGGTCGAGCAGACCTTCCTCTCCCGTTCCGGTGAGCGGAGGTAGTAGATCTTCTCCACGGAATCCCAGCACGACGGCGTGGTGGTGGTGGTGGAGATGAGAATTCTGCAGGCTTCGCCTATGCTGTGTAAGAAAGTGGAGGAGAGAGGCGGCTGAGATTGGTTGTTATAAGAGGAGGAGCAAGAGGGGGCACCCCCTCCCTTCTATTTAAAGGAGGGAGGCGCGCCTGGGGAGGGGGAGTCCTAGTAGGACTCCCCTCCTTGGGCCGGCGGTGGGAAGGGGGGAGGAATCCTCCTCCCCCACGAATCCGTGTCTTGCCCCACTTGGTCTCCTTGATCCCTTTTGTAGCATCCCAATTGTCTAACAATTGTAATGCTACTTGGTCTAGTAATATAATGGCTACTTCAAATATATAAATGTTGCATCATCATTATATCATGCTCATGTCATCATGCCACCTTGCATTTGAGCATCATATAAAACCCTTTTTCATTTGGTTCTTCTCTCATATGCATTGTTAATTGTATTTGCCTCTTGATATTGTATTTGGTTGTTGATATATTGTTTAAATGCCCAAATTGAGTTGGGGGCATATCTTTTGTTAACTCCACCACCTTTCTTGTCATCACCCATCATTCCACCATTCCACCATATATGAGCATTGCAACTTATTTGGTTTTACCTCTAGCTCATATGTGTTGGTGTGGATCCATTCCATCTCCACATGCTCTCATATATGCACCATATTGTTTTCACATTATTGGTTTATGATAGCCACATGGCCACCTTTGCATGCCTTGTGAGTGGAACCCTTTTTCCTAGCTTCCATATGGATTATTATGGGTTCATGCTCATGTGGGAATATTTTTGGGACTAATAATCATCTAGTGGAATATACACACTAGCAAGTCCCAAATATAATCAAATGTGATCATCTCCATCTACTCCACTTGGAACTTTCTCTTAAATCCTTTTGCTTAGGCCTTACTCCACATTTTGGGAATGCATATATATAAATGCTATGGATATTATTTTGTTTCACAAGATGAAGCCTAGCATTAATATTATGCATGGGCCATGCAACCATCTCTATTTTATTTTGCCTCCTTTGTTTTTAATTGGTCTTTTTGGAAGGGATCATCTCTCCCTCTCTTGGGCGTGTTCTAGTTTGGTCTTGCTAGAAATACCACACCACATCTCTCCTCTATATAAACCTCTCTCCTAATCTATACCTAACCCTAACCTCTCTCTCCCTAAGCTAAACCCTAAACCTACCTCTTTGGTTTGGCTAAACCAAACCATCTCTAAACCCTAATCTCTCTTACCTCTCTTTTTCTACCTCTAACCCGATCTACCCCACCCCATCTACCCCTCTATCTCTAAACCCTAACCCGGGGTACCCCGACCTAGATCCATCTACCCCCGTCACCTCTCGACCTCTCTCACTCTTTCTCTCTCTCTCCCCACCAGGCCGGCCCCACCTTGCAGCCTCTCTGCCCTCCCCCATTCCTTTCTTTGGCGTCAAGACAGAGAGAAGAAAGAGGGAGACCCGACCACCCTCCTCACCTTTTTCAAAAGCCACCAAGCCTCATGTGCAAGCCCTGGCCCTCTCCTTAGCTACCCCTCCTCCACGCCTTGCCCAGATCTAGATCAACCAGAAGATCCCTCCCTCTGTCCTCCTTTTCCCAAGAAGAACTGCAGCCATGGCCTTCATGCTACCCCTCCTAAACCCTAGCCTCGGCCTCGGTTGTTCGCCGGTGGAGAAGTGGTGCCCAGAGGCGGGGTAGACGGGGAGCTCTTCTACGCCGCTCTCACCGTCGCCTTGCACCAGGAGCTGCCCTGCGGCCCGGAGCTCGCCCGCCGCCATGCCACCGGACTCGTCGGTCGCGGGACCTCTGCCTCCGCTCCGATTCGTTCCGCCCCGAGCTCTAGCGACCACGCCAGCGAGCTCCTGGTGAGCCCCTCAACCCCCTAGACCTGCCCGTCCTCCTAAGGCCCAGAATGGCGCCAGATGAGCAACCTCCGAGCACCGCCTGCGCCTGGCGTTGACAGCAACAGCAGCAACCGCGTCACTGTTCCCCGCCCTCTGCGCTGTAGACCACCCCCGCGCTAGCTCCCTGAACGAAAGTTGTAGCCCTTGTGTTCCTCTTCGTTTTTCGTTTTTAGAGCGACCCGTTTCGTCCAGCGGAGGCGACGCCATCGTCGCTGGAACACAGCCGGATCCGCCGCCGTCAGTGTCGTTTCCCTCAGCGCGGGCAGCCACAGCCGATGCCGATTTGCAGTTTGCCCCCTTTAGTTTTTCCCGCCTTAATCCGAGCTCCCTAGTGCCCCACCAGTCAGCCAGCCCGTTGGTTTTGCTAAAACACCCCTAGGAGAGACCAACCGCCATAGACCGATCCCTCCCCGCGCCGATCGGATCGCGTGGCGTCGCCACTGGTGCGCGCCGTGAGTGGCCCAGCGGCTCATTGGTCCCACCATCTGCCTCAGAGCTAGGTAGCACCGCGGTGAGTTAATTCTTTTTCCGCGCGTGTGGCCCTACTCCGTTCGACCCCACCGTCAGCGTCTAGGGCTAAAACCAGCTAAGTAACAAAAGTATTTCTGTAATCTGTTTAAATCCAAATCTTTTCAAAATAAATTCAAATTCAAATTTAATTCTGTTTTTAAATAACTTTAAAAATATAAATCCAAATAATACAAATAATATATGTTTCAAATCAGAAAAATATGAGGAATTCAAATATGCCATTCAAAATATATTTTGAGCATGTAAAATTCCAAGTTAATTAAAATTACTTTAAAATGCCCTCTCTCCTTAATTAATTCATAACTTTTGTTTTATAAGTCCAAATTTAACAAATGATATGTATAAAATGATTAGCTCGACGAGACCTTTCTGTTTATGCATTCCATGGTTTTATTTGAAGCATGCATCATATAAATATATTGTATACAGCAACTAATATAAGGATAAAATGAGGCTAAAACTCAATAAATTGGTTTCTTCTTGTATTCCACACCTCACCTATGCCATGCTACCTTATTGCCATGCAAATTGTGCATCATTCATCATGGCATGATTGTTGCTTGATGCATTTATTCATATGCTTGTGCACTTTATTTATGGTGGCCCTTGTTTGTTTGGTTCTTCTTCGAATAGACGCTGAGCAGGGGATATATCAAGAGAACCAGGAGCACTACCCAGATCCATCCCTTACTTCAACTGAGCTGCCAGGCAAGCACTACCACATGCTTGCATACATATAGTACCTATTGCCTCTGTCTTATTCTTGCATCATTGAGTCGCGATTGCATTAAATTGAATCCCAAGTATTGCATAGCCTTTACTTTCAAACCCCACCGAAGCTTGTTCCTCCAACCCATGAGCCATTACTACAGGAGTTGTTTGAGCCATGCGAGTCGTAGAACAAAGATGTAGGGTATGTGAGTGTCCGATGGATAACGAGGTACCTAAACAACGTATCAAGTAGTAATGGGATAACTAATGAAAGTGGCACCGGTGAGCCATATTTGCTATTTGGTTTTCAGGCTCACTTGTGTCCGTAAGACCCCGAGTACTTGATTCTGTTCCAAGAATATTCGCTATCCACATCCGGGAGGCTTATGAACCCCCCGAGCGAGCTTGATTCATTCTTATTTCTTGGGGCCACAAACTAGTTTGAGGTTTTATTTACTATCTGTACTTATGCCATGCTTTCTTGCTTTATTTAAAATTGTGCGAGGAGCACACTGCATGTTTAGGAAAGCGGAGTGTTTTCGGTGTCGACAAGCCCAGTCACATTTTCGGGTTCCCATCGTTTCACCCGATGGCGCAAACCTTGAGGCCGTCTGGTCAGCTAACCGTTGCGGGTAGCTCAATGGGGTGGCCCCTGAAATATTCTGAATCTGTGATTGCTTTGTCGTGACTGCCTTGTTGGGTTTTGATTTGGTTTTTCCGAGGCATATCGAGTGTGTGTTGCTATTTGTGCACCCCTGCAGGGTAAAACTTTCTGAAAGCCGTGTCCGCGGTTATGGACGACTTGGAGCACAGTTTCTCGATCATAGACAAGCATAACTAAAGTACCGTTTCTAACTTGACTAGACTAGGTACCTGACTAGTAGATAGTGCAACACTCATGGAATGGATAATAAAACTGCCAACGGATGGGGGGTTGTTCGTCCGCTTCCTCGTCGATGGCGAGGAGGAGGATGGATCTGTTAAGATTACCATTATAACTGTTGTTATTAATTCACGGACATCCGTCTATCTCTGGTTAGGCGGATGGTTAGCGAGTATCTATAGAATTGCTAGGGTTTATCTTTTGCTGCAATTGCGTCACCCCAGGTTGTGTTCCCTTTAGAGGCATAAAGACTTGCTGAGTACCCCTAGGGTCTCACACGATAAATTATTGGTTCAGATCAACAGGTACACTCGCAAGATGGATCTTTGGGTGGAAGAGGCAGACGATGTGGGCAACGATCATTCGGTGTAGAGATTCCGGAGCGAGGATCCGTGAGATCTGTGGGCGGGATGTGCTTATTTATGGGGCATCTTATGCCGATTTGCTTCTTATCCATACTCGGATTTTGTCTTCCGCTTCCGCCTGATACTCTGATGTTTGATGTATGAGGAGATATCCTAAACCATTATATCTATCTAGGATATTTGGATCTTGCCGTATGGCGTTGCTATATTTCCTTTCTTTTTAGATGGAATGGCTCTGATGTACTATTGTATGGTGGCTTGCATACATACTCATTTGTGTATGTAGTTGATCCCTTCGCCTGCCGATTACGCCGCCCGTTCTTGTCCCGATGTTTGGAAATGGTTGGGACGGCCGAAAGGTCTACCTTTGAGTGGCATTTGGGCCCCACCGTACTATTTCAACCATTTCTGCTCATCCAGGCTTGTAGCTAGGAGCGTAATTCACCGAGGTAGTTACAATTGGTATCAGAGCCATCCCGCCCTTCAGGGTCTCAGCCAAATGGTCGTTGTCAGTCTAGCAAATATTTTTGGTAGCTATGTATACTAGGGAAAAACAAAACGTGAGAGTAGGACTGCTCCCATTTTTCTTCTTACCCACCCATCGCCCTTTTCTGGTAAGGAAGTGTAACGTTTTCAATCCTCTTCTTAAATTCAAACTAGGATTCACGTGTTCTAGGTTTCCGTAGTACCATAGAAAGTGTGTGTGTGTAATTCCTTGTCTATCTGTTGCATCCAGTTTGTTATCACAATCTGCCTTTGGTTATCAACTGTTGGTACATTCCATACTGGCAGGCTTTTGAAAACCGGCGCGATCTATCTTACTCCTTGTTAACCGGTGCCATCTTCTCAAGGGTGTCCTTCCTTCTAGCAACTCCACATTCTGTGCAAGCATCAGTTGCTAATCTCTATCTGCTAAGTGATTTTGCGCATCTATTGGTATTTTAATGCCGAAAAATGCGGAAAATTTTTCTTTGATACATCTATGTTTCCACACTTCTTTTCAGTCGCGTGTGAAACATTATCTATCTCCCTTTTATCAGCATGTCCATGCTAACTCATTCTTTTGTCGCCGGCGCTTAATCCTGGAGTTTTTATCATCTCCAATTCTCTGGGGCTAATTACATAACATGTGTCGATCCGATGCTGGTGAATGTAATTTGGCTCTCGGCATAGCTATATTCCACTCATGATAAGTGTCGATTGGAATATGGAAAAATGCTATCAACCGTCACCATCTGGAGGATAAGGTTATCTCCTGTGATTTTGAGTACACCGTGATCATATCTATGCATATTCAAGCATCTTTGGCAATCCGGAGTTTTCTCAAAGCACTACGGCGATCTATAATCTATCTATCATGCTGCACATCTTTTTGAACTCTAGATCTGCACATCTTTTTCGTCTCTGATAGCTCATACCATAAGCAAAGCTATATCATCGGTTCTTAACCAAGATCTCTTTATCTTTGTAACCGGTGATCCAATCGACAATGTGAACTAGGTGACATCTCTTTTTCTTTCGAAGGACCAGATAATCTATTCTTCCAGTGCATCTTCTTCAACACGAACCCGTGCTCTTAATATTGATCTTTCTAAGAGCGTTGAGCTCAGAAAGTGTTTCGAGTATTTGTTCGTTTCTCTCGCCTATTGAACTTGGTATTCTGAGAATATCTTGTTAATCCATGGTGGTATATGTTGATAATATGCTTTCCTATTCGATATCAATGGAAGAACATGGAAGATCATCTGTGTTTTCTTCTCTCAAGCTTCGTGAGCACTGCCTGTGTGCAAAGTCTCAAAGTGAGAATTCTGACTTTTTGAAGTCACCTATCTCGACCACGTCCTTCTGCTAAATACATTGCTTCAATTCTGGAATTAGCAAGTCCATTGTTAATTCCATCCTCCATCTTCATCCAACCCGGAGTTTTTCCTTGTTCGCAAGTTATCATCGTCGTTTCGCTAAAGCTTTTCCTCAAGATCGCTAAACCTCTCTCTATCATTTCAAGAAGAATATGGAGTTCTTTCACCTCAGTCTCGTCAAGTGATCTCTTGAAACCCTTCCGCTCTATCGTCTATGCTCAATCCACCGGAGGCCATGAAGACCTTCCAGATCTTGTATTCCTTCCGTTCAAGTTGGTGTTATCTTTTTCTGTAGTTGTTGAATCTTGCAGTTGTCTCCGTGATCTTCCTTCGTATCTTTCCGGTGGCTGGCTACTTATGATATGACAACAACATCATCACCCTTATCTATCTTGAATCCGGCGAATTGTTTGCATCTATCCTTGTTTTCTAACGAAGTTCCATGAGTTCTTGTCAATACCTTCAGTCTGTTTCGGTAGTTGGGTTGCATGGTTTTCTTATTCATGTGCGGAGTAATGCTTTGAGTGCGGGATGGAGTAGCTACCATACCACTACTCTTATCATTCGCTCTCGTACATTGAATTGGTGAACTAATGTGATTTCACTCATTCCACGGAAGTTAGAAGTGGCCTTTATCCCTCGATACTTTTACTTCCGTCCTTTTTTTCCGGAGTGCTCTCTCGAAGAAACAATCTCTTCTGGTGAACTCATCCTTTCTACACGGAGCAAAATCTACAATTATCTGGTGGAAACAAACGCAAACTCTTTTCTATCCTCGTTTTTCTACCGATGCTCGACATCCCCAAACAAGATGGAAGGAAACTATCTCTCTCTATGTTTCATCAATTCTTTTTCTGTGGTAAAGCCAATTATGGTTGATGCCATCAGCCGCAAATCTATTCCGTTAGCCTCAAGGCTAAAGAAAGCAATAAGTATCTCTACAATAAACTCCAGATCCTCTATATTCTTTGCTTCTCGGGATTCCACCATGATCTAGTTTCACATCCGTCTCTGGAAGTTATATCCGCGCACCTCAATTGCGTGATCCTTTGGTTCTTACCGGCGCAACAAGAATCTAATCCGACGATGTCTAACTAAATCTTTCTGTTGATATCAAGGGACTCTATTGCTTGAAGGCAATATTGTTTCCGAACTTCATTTCTCAAATCCGAGAGAAGGTACGATGCTATCGTCATAATGGTTCAAAACCTCACCAATCTAGCTCTTTTCTTCCGGCGAGACCAAGTTTCATCCTCTCTAGTATCAGTAAATCTTTAATCTTAACGGTGTGTCTTCCTTTATTCATGATACATCATCTTGTCTTTTTCTTTCTCAAGTGGATCTTCTCTTTTATCATGTTTCTTGAGAAAACCGGAGCTTTGTCCATCCTATCCTTCTTGTCTCACGACAATCCTTCAACTCTTCTAACCAGTTGTTTCTCTAGCAAAACGCAAGACTCGCAACAAGTCTAGCAAGTTTTGCAAGGTGTAGTGGTCGCACCATTCCGTTCTTCATCATCTTGGGAACGTGAGGGTCACCTTCGTTCGAACACCCGTCTCTCCTTGTGTTGTTTTCTTTTCCTAGGAATCTCGGGGCGAGATTCTTGTTTAGTGGGGGAGAGTTGTAGCATCCCAATTGTCTAACAATTGTAATGCTACTTGGTCTAGTAATATAATGGCTACTTCAAATATATAAATGTTGCATCATCATTATATCATGCTCATGTCATCATGCCACCTTGCATTTGAGCATCATATAAAACCCTTTTTCATTTGGTTCTTCTCTCATATGCATTGTTAATTGTATTTGCCTCTTGATATTGTATTTGGTTGTTGATATATTGTTTAAATGCCCAAATTGAGTTGGGGGCATATCTTTTGTTAACTCCACCACCTTTCTTGTCATCACCCATCATTCCACCATTCCACCATATATGAGCATTGCAACTTATTTGGTTTTACCTCTAGCTCATATGTGTTGGTGTGGATCCATTCCATCTCCACATGCTCTCATATATGCACCATATTGTTTTCACATTATTGGTTTATGATAGCCACATGGCCACCTTTGCATGCCTTGTGAGTGGAACCCTTTTTCCTAGCTTCCATATGGATTATTATGGGTTCATGCTCATGTGGGAATATTTTTGGGACTAATAATCATCTAGTGGAATATACACACTAGCAAGTCCCAAATATAATCAAATGTGATCATCTCCATCTACTCCACTTGGAACTTTCTCTTAAATCCTTTTGCTTAGGCCTTACTCCACATTTTGGGAATGCATATATATAAATGCTATGGATATTATTTTGTTTCACAAGATGAAGCCTAGCATTAATATTATGCATGGGCCATGCAACCATCTCTATTTTATTTTGCCTCCTTTGTTTTTAATTGGTCTTTTTGGAAGGGATCATCTCTCCCTCTCTTGGGCGTGTTCTAGTTTGGTCTTGCTAGAAATACCACACCACATCTCTCCTCTCTCTAAACCTCTCTCCTAATCTATACCTAACCCTAACCTCTCTCTCCCTAAGCTAAACCCTAAACCTACCTCTTTGGTTTGGTTAAACCAAACCATCTCTAAACCCTAATCTCTCTTACCTCTCTTTTTCTACCTCTAACCCGATCTACCCCACCCCATCTACCCCTCTATCTCTAAACCCTAACCCGGGGTACCCCGACCTAGATCCATCTACCCCCCTCACCTCTCGGCCTCTCTCACTCTTTCTCTCTCTCTCCCCACCAGGCCGGCCCCACCTTGCAGCCTCTCTGCCCTCCCCCATTCCTTTCTTTGGCGTCAAGACAGAGAGAAGAAAGAGGGAGACCCGACCACCCTCCTCACCTTTTTCAAAAGCCACCAAGCCCCATGTGCAAGCCCTGGCCCTCTCCTTAGCTACCCCTCCTCCACTCCTTGCCCAGATCTAGATCAACCAGAAGATCCCTCCCTCTGTCCTCCTTTTCCCAAGAAGAACCGCAGCCATGGCCTTCATGCTACCCCTCCTAAACCCTAGCCTCGGCCTCGGTTGTTCGCCGGTGGAGAAGTGGTGCCCAGAGGCGGGGGTAGACGGGGAGCTCTTCTACGCCGCTCTCACCGTCGCCTTGCACCAGGAGCTGCCCCGAAGCGCGCCGGAGAAGCCTCGCCGCCGCCGCGGCCACCGGACTCGTCGCTCGCGGGACCTCTGCCTCCGCTCCGATTCGTTCCGCCCCGAGCTCTAGCGACCACGCCAGCGAGCTCCTGGTGAGCCCCTCAACCCCCTAGACCTGCCCGTCCTCCTCCTAGCGGCCCAGATGCGCCGGACGCTCCGTCGAGCAGCCTCCGAGCACCGCCGCGCGCCGCGCGTTGACAGACAGCAGCAGCAACCGCAGCACCGTCCGCCTGTTCCCCGCCCTGCCCCGCGCGCTGTAGACCACCCCCGCGCTAGCTCCCTGAACGAAAGTTGTAGCCCTTGTGTTCCTCTTCGTTTTTCGTTTTTAGAGCGACCCGTTTCGTCCAACGGAGGCGACGCCATCGTCGTCGGAACACAGCCGGATCCGCTGCCGTCAGTGTCGTTTCCGTCAGCGCGGGCAGCCACAGCCGATGCCGATTTGCAGTTTGCCCCCTTTAGTTTTTCCCGCCTCAACCCGAGCTCCCTAGTGCCCCACCAGTCAGCCAGCCCGTTGGTTTTGCTAAAACACCCCTAGGAGAGACCAACCGCCACAGACCGATCCTCCTCATGCCTCAGGATGCGCCCGTGGCGTCGCCACGGCCCACTGGTCCCACATGTCTGTCTCTGTAGCTAGGTAGCACCGCGGTGAGTTAATTCTTTTTCTGCGCGTGTGGCCCTACTCCGTTCGACCCCACCGTCAGCGTCTAGGGCTAAAACCAGCTAAGTAACAAAAGTATTTCTGTAATCTGTTTAAATCCAAATCTTTTCAAAATAAATTCAAATTCAAATTTAATTCTGTTTTTAAATAACTTTAAAAATATAAATCCAAATAATACAAATAATATATGTTTCAAATCAGAAAAATATGAGGAATTCAAATATGCCATTCAAAATATATTTTGAGCATGTAAAATTCCAAGTTAATTAAAATTACTTTAAAATGCCCTCTCTCCTTAATTAATTCATAACTTTTGTTTTATAAGTCCAAATTTAACAAATGATATGTCTAAAATGATTAGCTCGACGAGACCTTTCTGTTTATGCATTCCATGGTTTGATTTGAAGCATGCATCATATAAATATATTGTATACAGCAACTAATATAAGGATAAAATGAGGCTAAAACTCAATAAAATGGTTTCTTCTTGTATTCCACACCTCACCTATGCCATGCTACCTTATTGCCATGCAAATTGTGCATCATTCATCATGGCATGATTGTTGCTTGATGCATTTATTCATATGCTTGTGCACTTTATTTATGGTGGCCCTTGTTTGTTTGGTTCTTCTTCGAATAGACGCTGAGCAGGGGATATATCAAGAGAACCAGGAGCACTACCCAGATCCATCCCTTACTTCAACTGAGCTGCCAGGCAAGCACTACCACATGCTTGCATACATATAGTACCTATTGCCTCTGTCTTATTCTTGCATCATTGAGTCGCGATTGCATTAAATTGAATCCCAAGTATTGCATAGCCTTTACTTTCAAACCCCACCGAAACTTGTTCCTCCAACCCATGAGCCATTACTACAGGAGTTGTTTGAGCCATGCGAGTCGTAGAACAGCATGTGTAGGGTATGTGAGTGTCTGATGGATAACGAGGTACCTAAACAACGTAACCAAAGTAGTAATGGGATAACTAATGAAAGTGGCACCGGTGAGCCATATTTGCTATTTGGTTTTTCAGGCTCACTTGTGTCCCGTAAGACCCCGAGTACTTGATTCCTGTTCCAAGAATATTCGCGCTATCCACATCCGGGAGGCTTATGAACCCCCCGAGCGAGCTTGATTCATTCTTATTTCTTGGGGCCACAAACTAGTTTGAGGTTTTATTTACTATCTGTACTTATGCCATGCTTTACTGCTTTATTTAAAATTGTGCCAGAGCACCTTTGTGTACTGTTAGGAAAGCGAGTGTTTTCGCAGTGTCAACAAGCCCAGTCACATTTTCGGGTTCCCGGTCGTTCACAGCCAGCGCAAACCTTGAGGCCGTCTCGGTCATTAACTTCATTGCGGGTAGCTCAATGGGGTGGCCCCTGAAATATTTCTGAATCCTGTGATTGCTTTGTCGTGGATGCCTCGTTGGGTTTTGATTTGGTTTTCGAGGCATATCAGTGTGTGTTGCTATTTGTGCACCTGAGTAAAACTTTCTGAAAGCCGTGTCTGCGGTTATGGACGACTTGGAGCACAGTTTCTCGATCATAGACAAGCATAACTAAAGTACCGTTTTTAACTTGACTAGACTAGGTACCTGACTAGTAGATAGTGCAACACTCATGGAATGGATAATAAAACTGCCAACGGATGGGGGGTTGTTCGTCCGCTTCCTCGTCGGTAAGCGAGGAGGAGGATGGATCTGTTAAGATTACCATTATAACTGTTGTTATTAATTCACGGACATCCGTCTATCTCTGGTTAGGCGGATGGTTAGCGAGTATCTATAGAATTGCTAGGGTTTATCTTTTGCTGCAATTGCGTCACCCCAGGTTGTGTTCCCTTTAGAGGCATAAAGACTTGCTGAGTACCCCTAGGGTCTCACACGATAAATTATTGGTTCAGATCAACAGGTACACTCGCAAGATGGATACTGGGTGGAAGAGACGGACGATGTGGGCAACGATCATTCGGTGTAGAGATTCCGGGAACGGGGATCCGTGAGATCTGTGGGCGGGATGTGCTTATTTATGGGGCATCTTATGCCGATTTGCTTCTTATTCGTACTCGGATTTTGTCTTCCGCTTCCACCTGATACTCTGATGTTTGATGTATGAGGAGATATCCTAAACCATTATATCTATCTAGGATATTTGGATCTTGCCGTATGGCGTTGCTATATTTCCTTTATTTTTAGATGGAATGGCTCTGATGTACTATTGTATGGTGGCTTGCATACATACTCATTTGTGTATGTAGTTGATCCTTACTTTGCCGATTACGCCGCCCGTTCTTGTCCCGATGTTTGGAAATGGTTGGGACGGCTGAAAGGTCTACCTGTGAGTGGCATTTGGGCCCCACCGTACTATTTCAACCATTTCTGCTCATCCAGGCTTGTAGCTAGGAGCGTAATTCACCGAGGTAGTTACACCTTTCTTGGTTTTCAAGTAAACTCCAAGAAATCCTCTAGAACCTTCCAGAACATTCCGAAACCTTCTAGAATCTCCATACAAACACTCTAGAACATTTCCTAACTTAGAAAATGATCCAAAATATATGAATCTTATTCTCCGGACCATTATGGATCTCCTCGTGATGTCCCGGATCCATTCCGAGACTCCGAACAACATTCGGTCTCCAACGCAAATTCCATATCTACTTAAAACAACTTCGAACCTTAAGTGTGTCACCCTACGGTTCGTGAATATGCAGACATGATGAAGACACCTCTCCGATCAATAACCATTAGCGGGATCTGGAGATCCATAACGGCTCCCACATACTCAATGATTACTTCGTGATCGATAGAACCATTTAACATACGAAACCAACTCCCTTTGTCACACGATATTCTACTTATCCGAGGTTTGATCATCGGTATCTTCATACCTAGTTCTTCCTCGTTACTGATAAGTACTCTTTACTCGTTCCATGTTATGTCATCCCTTGTGACCCAGTCACATACTTGCAAGCTATCTAGATGACATTCCACCGAGAGGGTCCAGAGTATATCTATCCGTCATATGGATGGACAAATCCCAATCTTGGTCTATGCGCTTCAACACATACTTTCAGAATACCCAATGACACCTTTATAACCGCCCCGTTACGAAGCGGCATTTGATGTCATCAAATTACCCATCTGGTGATGGTGATTAACATAACCTCATGGTCGAAGGATTAGGTTACTATGTATTTCAAAGCTTACAGCAATACGAACTTAATGACTTGATCTTATGCTACGCTTACTATGGGTGTGTGTCCATCACATCATTCTCCTAATGATATAACCTTGTTATTAATCACATCCAATGTCCATGATCAGGAAACCATGATCATCAATCAATCAACAAGCTAGTTTAACAAGAGGCTTACCAGGGACTCTTTTATGTTTACAAAAAACACAAGTATTAGTGTTTCCTAATAATACAATTATAGCATGGGATGTAAACATTCATCATAAACACAAAGATATAATAATAATCTCTTTTATTATTGCCTCTTGGGCATATCTCCAACAGAAAGAACACACATGCACTGACCACTAGTTGATCCATAAGTGGTTTGTGGAAAAGAACACACATGCAATGACCACTGGTTGATCCATATGTGGTTTTTAGAAAGAACACACATGCAATGACACTGGTTGATCCATGTGTGGTTTGTGAAAAGAACACACATGCAATGCCACTGGTTGATCCATGTGTGGTTTGTGGAAAGAACACACATGCAATGACTCTAGTGCTAGTTTTAGTAAAAGAACACACATGCAATGACTCTAATGGATCCATATGTGGTTTGTGAAAAGAAGACACATGCAATGACCACTTGTTGATCCATGTGTGGTTTTGTGGAAAGAACACACATGCAATGACAGTGGTGGATCCATGTCTGGTTTGTGAAAAGAACACACATGCAATGAGTCTAGTGCTGGTTTTAGTATAAGAACACACATGCAATGACTCTAGTGGGTCCACATGTGGTTTGTGAAAAGAACACACATGCAATGACACCGGTTGATCCGTATGTGCTTTGTGGAAAAGAACACACATGCAATGACCACTGGTGGATCCATAAGTGCTTTGTGGATAGAACACACATGCAATGACCACTGGTTGATCCATAAGTGGTTTGTGGAAAAGAACACACATGCAATCACCACTGGTTGATCCATATGTGGTTTGTGGAAAGAACACACATGCAGTGAGTCTAGTGCTTGTTTTAGTATAAGAACACACATGCAATTACTCTAATGGATCCATATGTGGTTTGTGGAAAGAACACACATGCAATGACCACTGGTTGATCCATGTGTGGTTTGTGGAAAAGAACACACATGCAATGACCACTGGTTGATCCATAAGTGGTTTGTGGAAAGAACACACATGCAATTACCACTGGTTGATCCATGTGTAGTTTGTGAAAAGAACACACATGCAATGACTCTAGTGCTAGTTTCAGTATAAGAACACACATGCAATGACTCTAGTGGGTCCACATGTAGTTTGTGAAAAGAAAACACATGCAATGACCTCTGGTTGATCCATAAGTGGTTTGTGGAAAGAACACACATGCAATGACCACAAGTTGATCCATAAGTGGTTTGTGGAAAAGGACACACATGCAATGAATCTAGTTGGTCCATATGTGGTTTGTGGAAATAACACACATGGAGTGACCACTGGTTGATCCATGTGTGGTTTGTGAAAAGAACACACATGCAATGCCACTGGTTGATCCATGTGTGGTTTGTGGAAAGAACACACATGCAATGACTCTAGTGCTAGTTTTAGTATAAGAACACACATGCAATGACTCTAATGCATCGCTATGTGGTTTGTTAAATGAGCACACATGCAATGACCACTTGTTGATCCATGTGTGGTTTTGTGGAAAGAACACACATGCAATGACAGTGGTGGATCCATGTCTGGTTTGTGAAAAGAACACACATACAATGATTCTAGTGCTCGTTTTAATATAAGAACACACATGCAATGAGTCTAGTGGGTCCACATGTGGTTTGTGAAAAGAACACACATGCAATGACACCGGTTGATCCGTATGTGGTTTGTGGACAAGAACACACATGCAATGACCACTGGTGGATCCATAAGTGGTTTGTGGAAAGAACAGACATGCAATGACCACTGGTTGATCCATAAGTGGTTTGTGTAAAAGAACACACATGCAATCACCACTGGTTGATCCATATGTGGTTTTTGGAAAGAACACACATGCAGTGAGTCTAGTGCTGGTTCTAGAATAAGAACACACATGCAATTACTCTAATGTATCCATATGTAGTTTGTGGAAAGAACACGCATGCAATGACCACTGGTTGATCCATGTGTGGTTTGTGGAAAAGAACACACATGCAATGACCACTTGTTGGTCCATAAGTGGTTTGTGGAAAGAATACACATGCAATTACCACTGGTTGATCCATGTGTGGTTTGTGAAAAGAACACACATGCAATGACTCTAGTGCTAGTTTTAGTAAGAACACACATGCAATGACTCTAATGGATCCATAAGTGGTTTGTGGAAAAGAACACACATGCAATGACCACTGGTTGATCCATATGTGGTTTGTGGAAAGAACACACATGCAATGACCACTGGTTGATCCATAAGTGGTTTGTGGAAAAGAACACGCATGCAATGACTCTGGTTGGTCCATATGTGGTTTGTGGAAAGAACACACATGCAGTGACTACTGGTTGATCCATGTGTGGTTTGTGAAAAGAACACACATGCAATGCCACTGGTTGATCCATGTGTGGTTTGTGGAAAGAACACACATGCAATGACTCTTTTTCTTGTTTTAGTATAAGAACACACATGCAATGACTCTAATGGATCCATATCCGGTTTGTGAAAAGAACACACATGCAATGACCATTTGTTGATTCATGTGTGGTTTGTGGAAAGAACTCACATGCAATGATAGTGGTGGATCCATGTGTGGTTTGTGAAAGGAACACACATGCAATGACCACTGGTTGATCCATATGTGGTTTGTGGAAAAGAGCACACATGCAACGAACACTGGTGGATCCATAAGTGGTTTGTGGAAAGAACAGACATGCAATGACCACTGGTTGATCCTTAAGTGGTTTGTGGAAAAGAACACACATACAATGAACACTAGTGGATCCATGTGTAGTTTGTGGAAAAGAACACACATGCAAGGAGTCTAGTGCTGGTTTTAGTATAAGAACACACATGCAATGACTCTAGTGGGTCCACACGTGGTTTGTGAAAAGAACACACATGCAATGACACCGGTTGATCCATATGGGGTTTGTGGAAAAGAACACACATGCAATGGAGACTTGTAGATCCATAAGTGGTTTGTGGAAAGAACACACATGCAATGACCACTAGTTGATCCATAAGTGGTTTGTGGAAAAGAACACACATGCAATGACCACTGGTTGATCCATAAGTGGTTTGTGGAAAAGAACACACATGCAATGAACACTGGTGGATCCATAATTAGTTTGTGGAAAGAACACACATGCAATGACCACTGGTTGATCCATAAGTGGTTTGTGGAAAAGAACACACATGCAATGAACACTGGTGGATCCATGTGTGGTTTGTGGAAAAGAACACACATACAATGAGACTAGTCCTGGTTTTAGTATAAGAACACACATGCAATGATTTTTGTGGGTCCACATGTGGTTTGTGAAAAGAACACACATGCAATGACACCGGTTGATCCATATGTGGTTTGTGGAAAAGAACACACATGCAATGAACACTGGTGGATCCATAAGTGGTTTGTGGAAAGAACACACATGCAATGACCACTGGTGGATCCATGTGTGGTTTGTGAAAAAAACACACATGCAATGACTCTAGTGCTAGTTTTAGTATAAGAACACACATGCAATGACTCTAGTGGGTCCACATGTAGTATGTGAAAAGAACAGACATGCAGTGACCAGTGGTTGATCCATGTGTAGTTTGTGGAAAGAACACACATGCAATGACTCTAGTGGTTGATCCATGTGTGGTTTGTGGAAATAACACACATGCAATGACTCTAGTGGTTGATCCATGTGTGGTTTGTGGAAATAACACACATGCAATGACTCTAATGGATCCATAAGTGGTTTGTGGAAAAGAACACACATGCAATGACCACTGGTTGATCCATATGTGGTTTTTGGAAAGAACACACATGCAATGCCACTAGTTGATCCATGTGTGGTTTGTGAAAAGAACACACATGCAATGCCAGTGGTTGATCCATGTGTGGTTTGTGGAAAGAACACAAATGCAATGACTCTAGTGCTAGTTTTAGTATAAGAACGCACATATAATGACTCTAGTGGGTCCACATGTAGTTTGTGAAAAGAACACACATGCAATGACCACTGGTTGATCCATAAGTTGTTTGTGGAAAAGAACACACATGTAATGAACACTGGTGGATCCATGTGTGGTTTGTGGAAAAGAACACACATGCAATGAGTCTAGTGCTGGTTTTAATATAAGAACACACATGCAATGACTCTAGTGGGTCCACATGTGGTTTGTGGAAAGAACAGACATGCAATGACCACTGATTGATCCATAAGTGGTTTGTGTAAAAGAACACACATGCAATCACCACTGGTTGATCCATATGTGGTTTTTGGAAAGAACACACATGCAGTGAGTCTAGTGCTGGTTCTAGAATAAGAACACACATGCAATTACTCTAATGTATCCATATGTAGTTTGTGGAAAGAACACGCATGCAATGACCACTGGTTGATCCATGTGTGGTTTGTGGAAAAGAACACACATGCAATGACCACTGGTTGGTCCATAAGTGGTTTGTGGAAAGAACAAACATGCAATTACCACTGGTTGATCCATGTGTGGTTTGTGAAAAGAACACACATGCAATGACTCTAGTGCTAGTTTTAGTATAAGAACGCACATGCAATGACTCTAATGGATCTATAAGTGGTTTGTGGAAAAGAACACACATGCAATGACCACTGGTTGATCCATATGTGGTTTGTGGAAAGAACACACATGCAATGACCACTGGTTGATCCATAAGTGGTTTGTGGAAAAGAACACGCATGCAATGACTCTGGTTAGTCCATATGTGGTTTGTGGAAAGAACACACATGCAGTGACCACTGGTTGATCCATGTGTGGTTTGTGAAAAGAACACACATGCAATGCCACTGGTTGATCCATGTGTGGTTTGTGGAAAGAACACACATGCAATGACTCTATTGCTAGTTTTAGTATAAGAACACACATGCAATGACTCTAATGGAACCATATCCGGTTTGTGAAAAGAACACACATGCAATGACCACTTGTTGATTCATGTGTGGTTTGTGGAAAGAACACACATGCAATGAAAGTGGTGGATCCATGTGTGGTTTGTGAAAAGAACACACATGCAATGACCACTCGTTGATCCATATGTGGTTTGTGGAAAAGAGCACACATGCAACGAACACTGGTGGATCCATAAGTGGTTTGTGGAAAGAACACACATGCAATGACCACTGGTTGATCCTTAAGTGGTTTGTGGAAAAGAACACACATGCAATGAACACTAGTGGATCCATGTGTAGTTTGTAGAAAAGAACACACATGCAAGGAGTCTAGTGTTGGTTTTAGTATAAGAACACACATGCAATGACTCTAGTGGGTCCACACGTGGTTTGTGAAAAGAACACACATGCAATGACACCGGTTGATCCATATGGGGTTTGTGGAAAAGAACACACATGCAATGGACACTGGTAGATCCATAAGTAGTTTGTGGAAAGAACACACATGCAATGACCACTAGTTGATCCATAAGTGGTTTGTGGAAAAGAACACACATGCAATGACCACTGGTTGATCCATAAGTGGTTGGTGGAAAAGAACACACATGCAATGAACACTGGTGGATCCATAATTAGTTTGTGGAAAGAACACACATGCAATGACCACTGGTTGATCCATCGGTGGTTTGTGGAAAAGAACACACATGCAATGAACACTGGTAGATCCATGTGTGGTTTGTGGAAAAGAACACACATACAATGAGACTAGTCCTGGTTTTAGTATAAGAACACACATGCAATGATTTTTGTGGGTCCACATGTGGTTTGTGAAAAGAACACACATGCAATGACCACTGGTTGATCCATATGTGGTTTGTGGAAAGACCACATGTGCAATGACACTGGTTGATCCATATGTGATTTGTGGAAAGAACACACAAGCAATGACTCTAGTGGGTCCATATGTGTTTTGTGAAAAGAACATACATGAAATGACCACTGGTTGATCCATATGTGGTTTGTGGAAAGAACACACATGTAGTGAACACTGGTGGATCCATATGTTGTTTGTGAAAAGAACACACATGCAATGACTCTAGTGCTGGTTTTAGTATAAGAACACACAAGCAATGACTCTAGTGGGTCCATATGTGATTTGTGGAAAGAACACACATGCAATGACACTGGTTAATCCATGTGTGGTTTGTGGAAATAACACACATGCAATGACTCTAGTGGTTCATGCATGTGTGGTTTGTGGAAATAACACACATGCAATGACTCTAGTGCTGGTTTTAGTATAAGAACACACATGCAATGACTTTAGTGGGTCCACATGTGGTTTGTGAAAAGAACACACATGCAATGACCACTGGTTGATCCATATGTGGTATGTGGAAAGAACACACATGCAATGACACTGCTTGATCCATGTGTGGTTTGTGAAAAGAACACACGTGCAATGACTCTAGTGCTAGTTTTAGTATAAGAACACACATGCAATGACTCTAATGGATCCATATGTGGTTTGTGGAAAAGAACACACATGCAATGACAGTGGTGGATCCATGTGTGGTTTGTGAAAAGAACACACATGCAATGAGTCTAGTGCTGGTTTTAGTATAAGAACACACATGCAATGACTCTAGTGGGTCCACATGTGGTTTGTGAAAAGAACACACATGCAATGACCACTGGTTGATCCATATGTGGTTTGTGGAAAATAACACACATGCAATGAACACTGGTTAATCCATGTGTGGTTTGTGGAAAGAACACACATGCAATGACAGTGGTGGATCCATGTGTGATTTGTGAAAAGAACACACATGCAATGAGTCTAGTGCTGGTTTTAGTATAAGAACACACATGCAATGAATCTAGTGGGTCCACATGTGGTTTGTGAAAATAACACACATGCAATGACCACTTGTTGATCCATATGTGGTTTGTGGAAAAGAACACACATGCAATGAACACTGGTTGATCCATGTGTGGTTTATGGATAGAACACACATGAAATGACTCTAGTGGGTCCATATGTGGTTTGTGAAAAGAACACACATGTAATGACCACTGGTTGATCCATATGTGGTTTGTGGAAAGAACACACATGCAATGATCACTAGTTGATCCATATGTGGTTTGTGGAAAAGACCACACATGCAATGACCACTGGTTGATCCATAAGTGGTTTGTGGAAAAGAACACACATGCAATGAACACTGGTGGATCCATAATTAGTTTGTGGAAAGAACACACATGCAATGACCACTGGTGGATCCATAATTAGTTTGTGGAAAGAACACACATGCAATGACCACTGGTTAATCCATAAGTGGTTTGTGGAAAATAACACACATGCAATAAACAGTGGTGGATCCATGTGTGGTTTGTGGAAAAGAACACACATACAATGAGTCTAGTGCTGGTTTTAGTATAAGAACACACATGCAATGACTCTAGTGGGTCCATATGTGTTTTGTGAAAAGAACATACATGAAATGACACTGGTTGATCCATATGTGGTTTGTGGAAAGAACACACATGCAGTGAACACTGGTGGATCCATATGTTGTTTGTGAAAAGAACACACATGCAATGACTCTACTGCTGGTTTTAGTATAAGAACACACAAGCAATGACTCTAGTGGGTCCATATGTGCTTTGTGGAAAGAACACACATGCAATGACACTGGTTAATCCATGTGTGGTTTGTGGAAAGAATACACATGCAATGACTCTAGTGGTTGATCCATGTGTGGTTTGTGGAAATAACACACATGCAATGACTCTAGTGCTGGTTTTAGTATAAGAACACACATGCAATGACTTTAGTGGGTCCACATGTGGTTTGTGAAAAGAACACACATGCAATGACCACTGGTTGATCCATATGTGGTATGTGGAAACAACACACATGCAATAACACTGCTTGATCCATGTGTGGTTTGTGGAAAGAACACACATGCAATGACTCTAGTGCTAGTTTTAGTATAAGAACACACATGCAATGACTCTAATGGATCCATATGTGGTTTGTGGAAAAGAACACACATGCAATGACAGTGGTGGATCCATGTGTGGTTTGTGAAAAGAACACACATGCAATGAGTCTAGTGATGGTTTTAGTATAAGAACACACATGCAATGACTCTAGTGGGTCCACATGTGGTTTGTGAAAAGAACACACATGCAATGACCACTGGTTGATCCATATGTGGTTTGTGGAAAAGAACACACATGCAATGAACACTGATTAATCCATGTGTGGTTTGTGGAAAGAACACACATGCAATGACAGTGGTGGATCCATGTGTGGTTTGTGAAAAGAACACACATGCAATGAGTCTAGTGCTGGTTTTAGTATAAGAACACACATGCAATGACTCCAGTGGGTCCACATGTGGTTTGTGAAAAGAACACACATGCAATGACCACTGGTTGATCCATATGTGGTTTGTGGAAAATAACACACATGCAATGAACACTGGTTAATCCATGTGTGGTTTGTGGAAAGAACACACATGCAATGACAGTGGTGGATCCATGTGTGGTTTGTGAAAAGAACACACATACAATGAGTCTAGTGCTGGTTTTAGTATAAGAACACACATGCAATGACTCTAGTGGGTCCACATGTGGTTTGTGAAAATAACACACATGCAATGACCACTTGTTGATCCATATGTGGTTTGTGGAAAAGAACACACATGCAATGAACACTGGTTGATCCATGTGTGGTTTGTGGATAGAACACACATGAAATGACTCTAGTGGGTCCATATGTGGTTTGTGAAAAGAACACACATGCAATGACCACTGGTTGATCCATATGTGGTTTGTGGAAAGAACACACATGCAATGACCACTAGTTGATCCATAAGTGGTTTGTGGAAAAGAACACACATGCAATGAACACTGGTGGATCCATAATTAGTTTGTGGAAAGAACACACATGCAATGACCACTGGTTGATCCATAAGTGGTTTGTGGAAAAGAACACACATGCAATGAACAGTGGTGGATCCATGTGTGGTTTGTGGAAAAGAACACACATACAATGAGTCTAGTGCTGGTTTTAGTATAAGAACACACATGCAATGACTCTAGTGGGTCCATATGTGTTTTGTGAAAAGAACATACATGAAATGACACTGGTTGATCCATATGTGGTTTGTGGAAAGAACACACATGCAGTGAACACTGGTGGATCCATATGTTGTTTGTGAAAAGAACACACATGCAATGACTCTAGTGCTGGTTTTAGTATAAGAACACACAAGCAATGACTCTAGTGGGTCCATATGTGCTTTGTGGAAAGAACACACATGCAATGACACTGGTTAATCCATGTGTGGTTTGTGGAAAGAATACACATGCAATGACTCTAGTGGTTGATCCATGTGTGGTTTGTGGAAATAACACACATGCAATGACTCTAGTGCTGGTTTTAGTATAAGAACACACATGCAATGACTTTAGTGGGTCCACATGTGGTTTGTGAAAAGAACACACATGCAATGACCACTGGTTGATCCATATGTGGTATGTGGAAAGAACACACATGCAATGACACTGCTTGATCCATGTGTGGTTTGTGGAAAGAACACACATGCAATGACTCTAGTGCTAGTTTTAGTATAAGAACACACATGCAATGACTCTAATGGATCCATATGTGGTTTGTGGAAAAGAACACACATGCAATGACAGTGGTGGATCCATGTGTGGTTTGTGAAAAGAACACACATGCAATGAGTCTAGTGCTGGTTTTAGTATAAGAACACACATGCAATGACTCTAGTGGGTCCACATGTGGTTTGTGAAAAGAACACACATGCAATGACCACTGGTTGATCCATATGTGGTTTGTGGAAAAGAACACACATGCAATGAACACTGGTTAATCCATGTGTGGTTTGTGGAAAGAACACACATGCAATGACAGTGGTGGATCCATGTGTGGTTTGTGAAAAGAACACACATGCAATGAGTCTAGTGCTGGTTTTAGTATAAGAACACACATGCAATGACTCTAGTGTGTCCACATGTGGTTTGTGAAAAGAACACACATGCAATGACCACTTGTTGATCCATATGTGGTTTGTGGAAAAGAACACACATGCAATGAACACTGGTTGATCCATGTGTGGTTTGTGGATAGAACACACATGAAATGACTCTAGTGGGTCCATATGTGGTTTGTGAAAAGAACACACATGCAATGACCACTGGTTGATCCATATGTGGTTTGCGGAAAAGAACACACATGCAATGACCACTGGTTGATCCATAAGTGGTTTGTGGAAAAGAACACACATGCAATGAACACTGGTGGATCCATAATTAGTTTGTGGAAAGAACACACATGCAATGACCACTGGTTGATGCATAAGTGGTTTGTGGAAAAGAACACAGATGCAATGAACAGTGGTGGATCCATGTGTGGTTTGTGGAAAAGAACACACATACAATGAGTCTAGTGCTGGTTTTAGTATAAGAACACACATACAATGACTCTAGTGGGTCCATATGTGTTTTGTGAAAAGAACATACATGAAATGACCATTGGTTGATCCATATGTGGTTTGTGGAAAGAACACACATGCAGTGAACACTGGTGGATCCATATGCTGTTTGTGAAAAGAACACACATGCAATGACTCTAGTGCTGGTTTTAGTATAAGAACACACAAGCAATGACTCTAGTGGGTCCATATGTGATTTGTGGAAAGAACACACATGCAATGACACTGGTTAATCCATGTGTGGTTTGTGGAAAGAACACACATGCAATGACTCTAGTGGTTCATCCATGTGTGGTTTGTGGAAATAACACACATGCAATGACTCTAGTGCTGGTTTTAGTATAAGAACACACATGCAATGACTTTAGTGGGTCCACATGTGGTTTGTGAAAAGAACACACATGCAATGACCACTGATTGATCCATATGTGGTATGTGGAAAGAACACACATGCAATGACACTGCTTGATCCATGTGTGGTTTGTGGAAAGAAACACACATGCAATGACTCTAGTGCTAGTTTTAGTATAAGAACACACATGCAATGACTCTAATGGATCCATATATGGTTTGTGGAAAAGAACACACATGCAATGACAGTGGTGGATCCATGTGTGGTTTGTGAAAAGAACACACATGCAATGAGTCTAGTGCTGGTTTTAGTATAAGAACACACATGCAATGACTCTAGTGGGTCCACATGTGGTTTGTGAAAAGAACACACATGCAATGACCACTGGTTGATCCATATGTGGTTTGTGGAAAAGAACACACATGCAATGAACACTGGTTAATCCATGTGTGGTTTGTGGAAAGAACACACATGCAATGACAGTGGTGGATCCATGTGTGGTTTGTGAAAAGAACACACATGCAATGAGTCTAGTGCTGGTTTTAGTATAAGAACACACATGCAATGACTCTAGTGGGTCCACATGTGGTTTGTGAAAATAACACACATGCAATGACCACTTGTTGATCCATATGTGGTTTGTGGAAAAGAACACACATGCAATGAACACTGGTTGATACATGTGTGGTTTGTGGATAGAACACACATGAAATGACTCTAGTGGGTCCATATGTGGTTTGTGAAAATAACACACATGCAATGTCCATTGGTTGATGCATATGTGGTTTGTGGAAAGAACACACATGCAATAACCACTAGTTGATCCATATGTGGTTTCTGGAAAAGAACACACATGCAATGACCACTGGTTGATCCATAAGTGGTTTGTGGAAAAGAACACACATGCAATGAACACTGGTGGATCCATAATTAGTTTGTGGAAAGAACACACATGCAATGACCACCGGTTGATCCATAAGTGGTTTGTGGAAAAGAACACACATGCAATGAACAGTGGTTAATCCATGTGTGGTTTGTGGAAAGAACACACATGCAATGACAGTGGTGGATCCATGTGTGGTTTGTGAAAAGAACACACATGCAATGAGTCTAGTGCTGGTTTTAGTATAAGAACACACATGCAATGACTCTAGTGTGTCCACATGTGGTTTGTGAAAAGAACACACATGCAATGACCACTTGTTGATCCATATGTGGTTTGTGGAAAAGAACACACATGCAATGAACACTGGTTGATCCATGTGTGGTTTGTGGATAGAACACACATGAAATGACTCTAGTGGGTCCATATGTGGTTTGTGAAAAGAACACACATGCAATGACCACTGGTTGATCCATATGTGGTTTGCGGAAAAGAACACACATGCAATGACCACTGGTTGATCCATAAGTGGTTTGTGGAAAAGAACACACATGCAATGAACACTGGTGGATCCATAATTAGTTTGTGGAAAGAACACACATGCAATGACCACTGGTTGATGCATAAGTGGTTTGTGGAAAAGAACACACATGCAATGAACAGTGGTGGATCCATGTGCGGTTTGTGGAAAAGAACACACATACAATGAGTCTAGTGCTGGTTTTAGTATAAGAACACACATACAATGACTCTAGTGGGTCCATATGTGTTTTGTGAAAAGAACATACATGAAATGACCACTGGTTGATCCATATGTGGTTTGTGGAAAGAACACACATGCAGTAAACACTGGTGGATCCATATGTTGTTTGTGGAAAGAACACACATGCAATGACTCTAGTGCTGGTTTTAGTATAAGAACACACAAGCAATGACTCTAGTGGGTCCATATGTGATTTGTGGAAAGAACACACATGCAATGAACCCTGGTGGATCCATAATTAGTTTGTGGAAAGAACACACATGCAATGACCACTGGTTGATCCATAAGTGGTTTGTGGAAAAGAACACACATGCAATAACCACTGGTTGATCCATAAGTGGTTTGTGGAAAAGAACACACATGCAATGAACAGTGGTGGATCCATGTGTGGTTTGTGGAAAAGAACACACATACAATGAGTCTAGTGCTGGTTTTAGTATAAGAACACACATGCAATGACTTTAGTGGGTCCACGTGTGGTTTGTGAAAAGAACACACATGCAATGACCACTGGTTGATCCATATGTGGTATGTGGAAAGAACACACATGCAATGACACTGCTTGATCCATGTGTGGTTTGTGGAAAGAACACACATGCAATGACTCTAGTGCTAGTTTTAGTATAAGAACACACATGCAATGACTCTAATGGATCCATATGTGGTTTGTGGAAAAGAACACACATGCAATGACAGTGGTGGATCCATGTGTGGTTTGTGAAAAGAACACACATGCAATGAGTCTAGTGCTGGTTTTAGTATAAGAACACACATGCAATGACTCTAGTGGGTCCACATGTGGTTTGTGAAAAGAACACACATGCAATGACTCTAATGGATCGATATGTGGTTTGTGGAAAGAACACACATGCAATGACCACTGGTTGATCCATGTGTGGTTTGTGGAAAGAACACACATGCACTGACAGTGGTGGATCCATGTGTGGTTTGTGAAAAGAACACACATGCAATGAGTCTAGTGTTGGTTTTAGTATAAGAACACACATGCAATGACTCTAGTGGGTCCACATGTGGTTTGTGAAAAGAACACACATGCAATGACCACTAGTTGATCCATATGTGGTTTGTGGAAAAAACACACATGCAATGAACACTGGTGGATCCATAAGTGGTTTGTGGAAAGAACACACATGCAGTGACTCTAATGTTGGTTTTAGTTTAAGAACACAGATGGATCCATATGTGGTTTGTGGAAAAGAACACAATGCAATGACTAGTGGTTAATCCATAAGTGGTTTGTGGAAAGAACACACATGCAGTGAACACTGGTTGATCCATGTGTGGTTTGTGAAAAGAACACACATGCAATGCCATTGGTTGATCCATATGTGGTTTGTGGAAAGAACACACATGCAATGACGCTGGTTGATCCAAATGTGGTTCATGACAGGAATACACATGCAATGACTCTTGTGGATACATATGTGGTTTGTGGAAAGAACACACATGCAATGAACTCTAGTGGATCTATCTTGGCATAATTTGATGTATGCCACGATGCATTTGATTGTAAAAGACACCCACTTTCCATTTTTATACTACTCAGCTTTGCCCTTGGTTTTTTGATACTACCCAGTTTTGCCCCCCTCTCTCTTTCGTAGAAGCCCAAACCTGTGCCCACTCTGTCTGCTACGCCCTGATTGGTTGTCACAGTTGTCACGCGGATCGTGCGCACCAACCGTTGATCCTGTGTGATCCAACGAGGCTTGTTGCACATGTCGTGCCCTTCACAGGATAGCGCGAGACAGCACGGACGTCTCCCTCAACGAGACTTCTACAAGAAGGAATACGATGCCGTCCATGGAAAAAGTCGTCGAGTGGTCATGTCATGTTTAATCTAGTCTGCAAAGGCTACAAGTCTACTGCACGGCAACTGGTCATCCACGGACCACCGGCTATACCATTTTTACTATGCAGCGCACCTGCACTCTCACTTCCGATAGGCCCCCACCACACGAACCTTCCACACGGCAGCCGCAGCCGGAAGAGATGCCAACCGGGGCCCTCGAGGAGGCCTAAACGTCCCCGCATTAAAAACCCAGCCTATCGGGTCCTCCATTTGCACTCATCCACTACTCTCTCTTCCCTATCCAGCAAAACCCCACAATCTTGAACGTACTTGCACGAACCTTCTCCATGAAACCAGTGCGTGGGGGTGAGTGTCCGGGCATCGCCGCTGGGGTGGTGCTTCACGCGGCAGATCTGGAGGAGCATCACGCAACACAAGCCGAGGAGGACGTGCAGTTCAACCCCTTGGGGGACCATGTGCTCGCCGGTGCTGACGACTTCGGAAGCGCCGATGAGGGCATGGAGTTCGGATTAACACGCTCGCTCGTGTGTACCCGGAGGTACATCTATTTCTACATGTTTCATATTTTCTGCTCGAGCTTAATCTATCCTGGCGTCATAAAAAAATCTAGTCCTAATGATTAGATGCAACGTATGAACCGATACATGGAGAGATCTAGTCTGTTCTAAATGAATCCACATTATTTATTTATTAATAAGTTACCAAGAACACAAACCACATTAATTTAGGAGCGAGCTGGGGAGACGACCGGAATGAACTGCTGAACCTGTATAGACATATTATTGCATCGAAAGTAACTTGGAATGGTGGAAGGAATATATATATTTATTATTTTGCTCATTTCGGTTTGTATTCCATAAATTACAGGTGTATTCAAGTGAGATGGACTCTGACAAGGAAACCAGGGACAACAAGAGCCGCCATGTCATGAAGAAGCTCAAGGGCAGGATAATCCCTTTCTGCACTCGACTTGGGGAGCTCAAGTGCCCTTTTTGTAAGAAAGGAGTCAACCCGAGGATTGCCAGCTTGATTTCGCATGCGGTTGGCATCAGTAAAAGCCCGACTAGTAAGCACAAGTCGGCGACCAAGTCTAAGCACGCTGCTTATGGCAAGTTTCTGAGGGAGTATGTCAAGACCGGCCTAGTGTCCCCTTACTTAGGAATCAACAACTTCTAGCCGACCAACCCTGTCACTGTGCTGGCCCGGCCACTAATAATATTTAGTTCTCTTACCGTATATAGACCCTTAAACTATGGGGATTTCTATTTTCGTACCCTTCAAAATATATTCAAGTTCATCTGTTTATGGAGTTAAAGTTCCGGTGGCATACTCGTTATTTGCATGGATAGAGGGGTGCCCTAGACAGATATAAGGGTTATCATGTCCGCTAGATCACAAAGGATCAATAGTTGGTGGGCAAAAATAAGAACAACTGAATCACCATGGTTAGACACAAGGGAAAAACATGACTCATGGTACACGTGTGCGGTGCACGGGGCGGTAGAGGACACGTGTGGCCGTGCATGGTGCATTAGCGTACGTGGTGCACGGTAGTGCAACGAAACGTCGCTTCCCTTCTCCTTTAATAGAGGACTCCCCACTCCCACTCATCACGCACCCGCTCACTCAACCGTCTACACTGTCCCATCACCTTCTACAAACGCCCAACAAAACCCCAACCATGCCGGCGATGGAGAATATCGTCATGGTGGCCATCGGCACCTCCAAGGCCGCCGGCGAGGAGCCCCCGTCCCCGTCCCCGCATCCATCGTAGCCACCGGTCTCGGACAGATCCCGCTCGGCTGGGACCCCTACGAGGAGGTTGTCTACATAAGGCCGGAGAACCCCTATGACACCAGCATCGCCGACCCATGGTCTGAGGTAACCAGGGTTTTCTCCTTTCCCTTGTTCTTCCCCCGTTCCCATTGTTGGATGCTAGATCATATGTTATTAGGGCTCGGCTGTTCGTATTTTTTAAGTAGCTAATCCTCTTGTGTTAGATCTCGATTTTCGATGAATCCCCCTATTCGTAGTTGGGATTAGTATTCAATTTGGTTTGAGATTTGGGGAATAATCTGGAGATCTCATTCGGTTAATTTATGCAAAAAATCAATCCCGATAATCAAAGTATCTCAATCATGTCCTTATTTCACTCTACTATTTTTTCCAACAGGAGGATAGCAGTGACCTCCACAGCGACGACGAGTCCAAGTACACCAAGACTCGTCATGTGCTGAGGAGGCTAAAGTACGGTCAGTACAAAAACTTCTTCACTGGCGACGTGTACACGTGCCCCTTCTGCCCTACCAGGAGGCTCCGCGGCACGGACTTCAACTCCCTCGTGAAGCATGCCGAGGACGTGAGGACCTGCGGCGAGTCCGTGAACGTCCATGGCTTCAGGGCCAAGCACCAGGCGCTCGGTCTTCACCTCCACAACCTCCAGAAGGTGGCTATCGAGGAGGATCGCATGCCCCCGTTTAGACCCAAGGCGCCCAAGGTCAAGAGCCTAGGCAGCAAGAAGTAGAGGAGGTGCCAGAGGGAGGAGGCAGAGGCCACGAGGGGCCACTGATCAGCTGCTGCTGCTGTAAAGCAGCTTCTTTTGTCTTGTCTGTGTTGAAGCAGTCTGCTGCTGCTGCTGAGCAGCCAAATTGTCGAACCTCGTTAAGTACCGTACTATATAACCTATATTAGCTGCTTTATCTACATCTGCTCTGTTTACTGAATTTATTTATGGTACTGGTTTGTTTTGCTGCTCTAGATTTGCTACCAGATTGGGGAAAAACAATCGCAAAAGGAACAATGAATGAACAGAGAAGCTGCTCTCGATTTCCTACCTTTTTGGGCAAAAAAACACAACTGTTAGAGAGAGAGAGGGGAAAAGGCGCTCTTAAAAAGGCCAAATAACAAAAAAATCCACTTTAGGCATCATGGCGCACGTAACGGCCAAGCCTTTGACCAGACGGCACCCCCCTCCGAGCGCATGTGAGGGCTTTGGAATATCGGGAGGGCAAAAATGAGGACAAACGAGACACAATGTTGCTATAGCTAAATCTGACGAAAAGCTGAATTTGGCTTTACCATGCAATTTGGCTAGAGCTCCACAATGTAGCTATTCTAAATCCCTAAACTATTTGGTGCGTTGAAACCTAATGCTTTTCCACCGACACGTGTGTTGCAAAGTTCCTTGATCATGCATGCTTACACAAGTGGCCTATAGAGAAACTTATAGAAGCATGGGCAAACGAGCTTCATTTTGGCAAATTTGGGACAAGCTTTGCGCAATCGGCAGGCCTGATCGGCTGGGCGGCTGCCCCGGGGTGCAGGGATGCTAGGTTCATGTCTATGCTTACACTTCTTAAACTTGTTAGCAATTAATAATAACTGTACACTTCCTTCTGTCCTATCACGTTACGTCGTGTCAGCACCGCGCACCCACTGCGGATCGGCAACGGGACGGTGGTCTACGTGACCGGTCTCTGCCACGCCAAAGCCACGTCGCACACCCGTCCCATCGCCTACCGGGACGGACGCCGAATTTAATCGCTAGGATTGGAAACCATCGGTGCTCGCCTGGTCAAACTTGCTTCCGCATGGGTATGACTAGAATATTGGTAAATAGAATTTAAGCATCGCCTTCCGTCTCCTCAGCACATCACTGTGCAAAAATCCCCAACTCATTCCTTCCGCAGGCGCCGCCACCGCAAGAACCATCGACGCTCGCCTCCGCCTGGCCATACCACCGCAACAAATCACTCCACCTCCACACCCAGTCCCAGCCACCGCTACCGACCCTAGGCCACCGCCGCTGCATTAGCTACTGCCATGGACGCAGAGTACGGCGTGTTCGGCGACGGGAGCGACTACACCGACGAGTACACCGTCACCGCCCATGGCACCACGAAGCTGACGGTCGTCCACACAAATGCGTCAGCGGAGGTTGCCAAGGTCATCGCAATGTACGAGCGGTGGCTATAGGAGCCGTGGACAGATACAAGATCGTCGGCCTTGACCTCGAGTATACCGGAGATAGGAAGAGGATGGCGCTTTTGCAGCTGCCCATGTGCAACCACTGCCTCCTATATCACGTATGTAGGGCCAAATCTGTATGCCTAGAGCTTCGCGAGTTCCTACACAGGAGGAAGATCTACTTCGCCAGCGTCGACATCAAGAACGACACTCCGAAGCTAGAACGGGATCTCCTCGTTCATGTCGTCAATCACGTCGATCTCCAACATTTGTGGCGGTATGGGGAAAGCCGGCATGGCTAGACTCGCTTTCGACATCATCGACCGCGAGTACACCGGCATGAAAATCGAGTTCCTGAAGCACCTGCATGAGCGATGGGAGTGGAGGCACCTGGATTACGATGCGATCAAGTACGTAGACAGGGACGCATATGTCTGCTACGAGATGCTCAACAAGATCTAGCGGGTGGGCGAGTGTGCTGTTTACCACTACTAGTTTCGCATTTCGTTCCTAGTTTTATCTCGCCTGTATTTTATATCGCATTTTCTAAGCATTCTGTGTGTAAGAACCAAGCTCGTATGATCCCTGTGCTATTAGCTACTTAACCTGTATGAATTACATTCCCCCTTTTGTATGCTCAACATTCATTCTTACAAATTCTGTCTGTGCCATTTCCATGCAGCAGAATCCAGGACTGACATGCATAAGGTGTGATACAGTCATAAGTCATAACCAAACCCAGATTATAGCGAAGGATACAGTCATAACCCAGATTATAGTTTGACAAAGGTAATACATAGCAGTTCGTAATTGCTCACATAGTGTACTTCTAAAATAACATGTTTTCATAAACACAACAATCATGCACTAATAGTCTAAAACCTAGCCTGTTGGAGAAGGCAACCGATCCCAGGATGCCTTCGGTCGCTTGCCCCGGTTTGTAGATTCATCTACACTCCGGCATCTGGGGAAAACAACCTGCCTTGGGGGTGGTTCAATGATGTGATGCTTGGAACGAGATTTTACAATCTGGCGGTACAACTCGTGGCTAACATACCCATAAATTGCAGCGTACTTCAGATTAGGTTCAGAAAGTGGCTTATCCTCCCAGTAATCGAGCCCTAAACGCCTCCACGAACATCTCGGCAATCTGTCCTTCATGTCAGCGTACCACGGGTCGATGAGTTCGGAGGCAAGAGAGGCCATCCAGGTCTTGCCGCCCTTCGTCCCTAGGATCCAGTAAATTTCCTGGATGTCCACTCTACACTCCTTTGGGATTCTAATGTTGTCAGTCGGGCTTTCAAGAAGTTTACTGTCATTCGTGATGTCAACACTAGTAAATGTTATGTGCTGGTTCACGAGAAAGTCATGAAACAGATCCCTAATGCTTTCGCCCCACCTGCATGAAAATGAATTCAGACAAATAATATAGAAATAACTTATGCAAATAGACGGTTCAGGAACCAAAAGACATCAAAGTCTACCAGATCCCGTCAGCCCCATTCTCGCAAAAAGGCTGGTATACGAGGACATGCCCCTTCATGGAGAGTTGTACCACGGTGATCCTACGGTGATCGTGGCTGTACTCGAGGTCGAGACCTACGAACCTATTTTCTTCGAACTGCAGGCAACTCGCGTAATTATTCAGAGTGTTCCTCACCGTCTAAGGGTCGGTGGTGTAGACGACATCGATCTTCTTCCCGCCATGTACTTCGATGTAGAAGTGTGTAGTTTCTTGCCTGCCATCGTTTCGGACGTCCGGAGTGTCTATGACTACAGGCAAGAGGGAAAGCATATGGAGGAAGAGGGTGATGCGGTGGTGGAGGAAATGGATGAGTCCGTGGAGGAGAAAGACGATGAGGCCATGGAGGAGGAAATGAGACGGATAAGTGAAAGATTGGAACCGCCCTTACCAATATCTGGAATGGTGCACGGCCGTTCGTAGTAGGGTGAAGGTGGAGAAAAACAGCGGTTTTACACGTCGATGCTAGCACTTCCTAAAATTTGTTCTGCGCCACTTGCATGCGGTGGAATCAATTCAAACGTAGGCACGTTTGCGTGTGCCGACCTTCACTCACTAATAGGCGGGCCGCACATTTCTCTTTTACGATTTATTTTTTCACTTCCTCTAGACGGTTCCGGTGCCCGCCCTCAATAATTACGCCCCTCGTTCTTGTCTTCCACACGGACGAGAACCGGCGGCGGCGGCGGTTCCTTGCAGATTCACTCCCCACTTGAACAACTGCCCCCATCCCTGATTCCACCCCCTCTCGAATCCATACGCCTCCTTATCACAACGCCTCCATTAATCTACCAGATTCCAGACTCCATTTGCCGCTATGGTAGAGCTTGGGGTAGCAGCAGGCTAAAGCGAAAGGCATGCGACGACGACGCGGATGGCCAGGGCGACCGCTACCACGAGGATGGGGGATGGCCGAACCTTAGCGCCACGAACATGCACAGGATCGCCTCAGGGTTGGACATCATCTCAGCCGGCCGCCTCGCTTGCTGCATCCCTGGCTACCGCGTGACGATGTGGAACATGGACGAACAACTGTTCGGCATGCCAGGCCTTCTTTACCCCGATAATAGCAAATGGCCAGACGACCGCGATGGCCATGTAAGTTCTAGTATCTAGATTATTCGTTCAGTCATATCGTTGATTCATATGTGCTGAACTCTCATGAGAATCCTATGTTCCTTTCGTCGAACGTGTTGTGTGCACGCGCGGTTTGAGCAAATCGAATCATTTAAGACTATTCTGTATAGCGGAAGCTCTGCTTGTACCTGATATTCTGGTATTTTCATAGTGACACAGTCTTACTTTAGGTGATAGATGAGTTGTCAATTTCAATTTTGCAATGGAATGCCTGCTAGGTGATATTCTGTTTCCTAAAATAAAAACAAACAGATTAGACGATTTAAGGCTGTTATGCCCCGAGCTATTTATGATCATCGTCAGGAGTTTGTTCTGGGGGCTCTTCTACTACTCCATATATTGAGTATCTTCGTACTGACACAGGCACGATTTAGGCAATATCTGAGGAGACACTCGTATTTATATGATATTTTGTGTACTTTAATCTGAAGGCCTAGTTGTCAAATTGTATTTGCAATGGAACCCATGCTAGTTTATTGTACCAACTGACAACAAACTCTGCAGAATATTCATGCAAAACTGATGCTGCTAGATAAGTTGTCCGAATCAGTAGTGGTGAATATTAAGGAAGAAGAAGAGACGGAAATGGAAGATGACCAGAACTGGGTGTGTGGCAACGGCGAGTGGCTGGTCCTTTTATCACAGGATGGTAGTACTTGGACTCTAAAAAATGGCTACAGATAGAAGAGACTTGCAGTGCCATCTTTGAAGGGTGTCGGCATTACTGCATTCAACAGCGGGTGGCCGCCCATTTCGAATTAAACATGGTTCAACATGGCAGAACTTGACCTCGTGAAGGTACAACTCCCACATAGACAGCGGGATGGGGCGTGGAAGAACTGGGAGTACGACCTCTTAGCGGTGTTCGACAAGGCAATCACATTCATTAGATGCCCAGAAGACAAGGAATGGACAGTCTTGTGTGACGACTTCCTACGGCCGGAGAAGTATGTCGACTTCGTCTTACCCTATGGCTACTCTTCGTACAGACCATAACGCATTTATGCAATCACTGAACCTAGCGGCGACGTGCGTGTTTGGGAGTAATCCATTTGGGGTGAGTCATGGTGTCATATAGCATGTAAAATCCCATTCAAAATTCTGCTTACTGACTGTTAGTAACACATAGGTACCCATGCAGCCCCGTGCATCATTCCAGCTCCGGTCATCAAAGATGCAGTAGTAGATGCTGAACTTGGGACACGATGCTGGTTCCTAGCACCTCTCAGAGACAACACAGAATAGGATGATGAACTCTTGTGGATTCATATCACGGGAGCACTAAACAGTGTTGGTGATACAATAGAACATATGGGGACACAACTTTCTTCATACCCATCGCTGCGGTGTCATGTTTTCTTGAGGTCCGCATGCCCATCCGAAGACCCAATAGAGCAAGTATGGAGCAGAGTCAACAATCTGAAGGGACAATCTGTGTTTCTTTGGATCAACTACCCTTTCTTTGTCGGAGCCCCTGGAGCTGTTGAACCTGTAATTGCTCAGGCAACCCTGGCCCCTGATGCTGCTGCTGCTGGTGGTGATGGTGGTGTTGGTGGTGGTGGAGCTGACAAATAATTAGCTGCTACTGCTCCTGGTGAAGCTGACGAAATACTGGGTGATGCTGCTGTTGATGAAGCTGATGAAATACTTGCTAATGCTGCTGCTGGTGAAGCTGACGAAATACCTGCTGAGGCTGCTGCTAGAGTCCAGGAAGAACATGCTGGTGTTGTTGCTGAGGTGCCAGCACTTCTAGTGTTGATAGCAGACTGTGTGTTTGCTGCACACTCACACGCCTATCATGTTGACACTCCAGATCCGACCTGGAGCCGAATCCATGTCGGGGGGAGAGGGCCTACAATTGGCTCATCAGTGGGGTCGTACTATTTGAAGGAGAATGAAAGACGGCCAAACGCAGCATTCTGGTTCATTCCGACGATACCACCAGCTCCAGGGACCTAGTGCTCATACTGGCAGATCCGATGAACCATTTGTCTTTATCTTTATCATTAGTTATGCTTATGTGTGTAAAGACTAAGCTATGCTTATTTGTGTAAGACTACGTTAGGCCTAACTGCATAATATTTAGTGAACCCAGCTTTTCTTTCCACGCCCATAACAACAGAATTGCAGCATAGAACATACAAATGTAATGTGCATACCAGGCATTTTTCCTCAGGATAACAACCACTTCAAGCAAATGATACATCGTGTACGCATTTGAATGCATCACTAGAATGTGCCACCTATTGATGATTGATGACATGGATCTAGCTTTTCTGCGTGTATTTGCATTGAATCGCTCATTGATTTGTTCACATATTTTTTGGCAATGGCTGATGAACTCCACTCTCTTGGTAACTTGCTTCGTCAGCGAGCACTTGTTGATGCAATGCAAAGTACAGAACATGGTCGTCATTGTCATTCCATTTAGGTTCTCTATGTTTCGTCATCACGGAGCTACTAATTTCAAATGAAAATCTAGTAAACAATATATGTGTACATTGTTAGAGTATGCTACGGCCACAGTACATACATGTTTTTCTACAATCACAAGAAGAAAACTTGATGCATTTTCACCTTGTTGGCGTTGTGCCAAACTAGGTGGATGTGGCTTTGGGGTTCGGAGAGGAAGGCGCCATGGCTGGTGCGTGTGTGACCACGGTGACGGTGAGCTCGGATTCTGGAGGAGGCCAATAGGACCGAGCATGGTCGGCATGGTGACAGATCTCACCCAGGAATGAATTCCCGTCCCTGCGCCGTGCCAATGGTGCGGTCATGGTGAGGGCGAGCTCCGATTCAGGATGGGGAGGAGAACGGGCCGAGCAGGTTCGTCCAAGTCCTAGCTCTACGCCATGGCCGCGACCACAGATTGCCGCCCCGGAGGAAGAAGAAGACGCATAAAGGATGCATGCGCCAACACTGCAAGCCTACATGGCAGCGACATAACGGCGAAAGCTGACAGGGGGGCCCAACTTGACGCCCGTTAGCCAGATTTTTTGTATTGAAACGTAAAGTTGAATTCGTGCCGAAAAAGACCCTCTGAGTATTTGGCATGCCAACTGTAGTCACCGCGGCTGATTTCAGGGAACTCGGGTACCGCGTTGCCTGGCCACCCCAACTTTCGGGCCGCAAAATGATATTCTCAGGGCACACCCCCTCCCCCTATATAAAGGGGTGCCCATGGGTGGGAATAGACACACCAATATTTGGAGAAGTCCTTTTGTTGACTTTCTCCTTCCCTCTCTCTCCCGTCTCCATGTGCTGGCACGGTCACAAGTAAGGACTGTCCGAGCAAGAGACACCGCACCTGCAGCATGCCGTTGCGCTGTAGGGATTCCAAGCCGGAGATCTACTTCCGCACTCCCAGCAGGGATCAAGGAGCTGGAGGTCGTCATCGTACACCATATGTGTATGAAACCACAAGGGGCCTCACTTGAGGCACCTTGGATGTCGTGAGCCGGAGTTGCTGCATGATGAAGAAGGAGCAAGGGGTGACCTGCGAGGAGCTTCGCGACCTTGAGGTCGGCTACAAGTTCGACTACTTCAACCACGTTCCCCTCGGAACGTTAACCGCATACGGTCTACAAGGGTATGTATTCTATACGCTCAGCCGTTACCGCATTACTACATAGATAGATCTTGGCAGTATTAGGCGGTTCCAACATAGGAATTTTTTGTTTTCTGCTGCGGAACCATTCAACTAGGCCATTTTCCCTTTTGACTTTCCCATTGGACTGCGGGTGCGCGACGGACGCGAGGTCTAGACGTATGCCCTTGTTGCTACAGAATCGGGCAAAGGCCCCCTTGGCAAAGTTCATGCCGTTATCAGTGATGATGCTGTTGGGGTAGCCGAACCGGTTGGTGATGTCCGTGAAGAAGGTGATGACTATTAGCTCGTCCAGCTTCCGAATAGGCTTGGCCTCTATCCACTTTGTGAACTTGTCCACCGCCACCAGTAGGTGGGTCATGCCCGCACGCGCTCGCTTGAAGGGACTGACCATGTCGAGGCCCCATACAGTGAAGGGCCAGGTAATCGATATGGTCTTGAGGACCGCAACCAGCATGTGCCTAAGTTGGCCGAAGCGTTTTCATCCATTGCATGCATGGACCAGCTGCTCGGTGTCCTCGAGGGTGGTGGGCCAGTAGAAGCCATGGAGAAACGCCTAGGCGACTATTGCCTGAGATGAAGCGTGATGCCCGCACTCACGCGGTGGATGTCCTTGAGTAGCCGGTAGCCCGTGTCCACGTCGACACATCACTAGAAGATGCCGGATACGCTGTGTTTGTACAGCTCCTTGTTGATGATGGTGTACGTGTGCGCGTGTCACCAGATTTTCCTAGCCTCCACTTCGTCATCCGAAAGTTCTCCATTGGTGATGTAGTTCATGAAGGGCTGCGCCCAAGACGGTATCTCCCAGATGGTGAGGATGCTCTCGTTCTCTGGCTGAGGGATGTCAGGGGGTCATCCAGATGAAGTACCCAGAATGGCATCCCCCGAGCCACTTGATGAGTCGGCAGCCCCTGGGTCTTTCAAGCCGGAAGGTGCGGACGTGCCGGAGTCGGTGCAAGCCTTTCTCTTCACAGGTTCTGCCAGTTCTGCGTCTGCCGGGCCATCAGCCTGCGCGCTTTCTGCCCACATAATGGAATCCAACTCAGGAGACAGATTGATGGAGGGCTTGTGCAGATGCTCCAAGGAGACCCCTGGTAGGATCGCCTACCTGGTGCGTCCGATTCGGCCGAGCAAATCGGCTGCCTCCTTGTTGACGCGAGGGACGTGATGGAACTCACATCCGTCGAAGCAGGCGTTGTGCTTCTGCACATGGAACGGGTAGAGGGCCATGTTTGCATCGTGGGCGTCCCATTCTACGGATACTTGCTGCACCACCAGATCCGAATCACCGAAGCAAAGGATCCAGTTGACACTAATCTCCCTAGCCAGCCGGAGGCCATGCACCAGCGCCTCATACTCGGCGACGTTGTTGGAGGCCTTGAAGTGGATCTAGAGAACATACTCCAGCCGGTCTCCCTTGGGCGAGGTGAGGATGATGCCGGCTCCCAAGCCCCGAGCATCTTCGAGCCATCGAAGTGCATCCTCTAGTGGTCCGAATCGGGAACCGGGGGGAGGTATTGGGTTTCTGCCTAGTCGACGAGGAAGTCCGCCAGAGCCTGTGACTTGATCGTGAGCCTTGGCTCGTACTGGATGGAGTAGGCGGCGAGCTCGATGGCCCAATTGGCGACTCGGTCGATGGCGTCCTTGTTGCCGATGATTTCCGAAAGGGGTGCGGTGCACACGACCTTAATCGGATGCTCCTAGAAGTAGTGCTTGAGCTTCTTGCATGCCAGGTACACGCTGTAGCACATCTTCTGGTAGTGGGAGTAGTTATGCTTGGAGAGGGAGAGGACCTCGCTGAGGTAGTAGACGGGTCGCTGAACCGGCTGAGCCTTGCCTTCCTCGGGGCGCTCTACCACCAGGACGACGCTGATGACCCGGCTGATGGCTGCTATATAGAGCAACATCGGCTCCTTTCTAGCCGACATGGCTTGAACCGGCGCTGTGGATAGCATGCGCTTGAGGTCATGAAAGGCGGCGTCAGCCTGCGAGGTCCAGGAGAACTTATCCGTCTTCTTCATCAGCTGGTACAACGGAAGTGCCTTCTCCCCCAGCCGACTGACGAAACGGCTGAGGGAAGCCAGGCATCTGGTGAACTTCTGGACTCCAGGCAAGCTCTTGGGCGGCTGCGTTCTCTCGATAGCCACAATCTTCTCTGGGTTTGCCTTGATCCCTCATTGTGAAACAAGGAAACCGAGTAGCTGGCAGGATGGGACACCAAAGACGCACTTCTCCGGGTTCAGCTTCATCTGGTACCGGCAGAGGTTGCCGAATGTTTCTCCCAAGTCCTCGAGGAGGGTGCGCTTCTCCTTTGTCTTGATGACGACGTCGTCCACGTAGGCATGCATGTTTCGGCCAATCTGCGAGTGTAAGCATTTCTGCATACAGCGTTGATAGGTAGCGCCTGCATTCTTCAGACCGAAAAGCATGGTTACATAGCAGAAAGCCCTGTATGGGGTGATGAACGATGTCTTTATCTGGTCAGCCAGGTTTAGCCGGATCTGATTGTAGCCGGAATAACAATCCAAAAAGGACAACAAGTCACAGCCGGCCGTGGAATCGATAACCTGATCGATACGGGGCAAAGCAAAGGGGTCTTTCGGGCATGCCTTATTCAGGTTGGTGTAGTCAATAAACATACGCAAAGTCTTGTTTTTCTTCAACACCAGGACTAGGTTGGCCACCCAGTCTGGGTGGTACACCAATGATCTTCCTTTTCTCTTCTGCGAACCGACACAAGGCTGCTTGACCGGCTTGGCACCCGGCCGTACGTGAAGTGTGTGTTTGGCGAACTCCCTCGACACACCTGGCATGTCCTTGGTTGACCATGCGAAGATGTCCCGATTCTCATGGAGGAAGTGGACGAGCGCACCTTCCTATTTGATGTCCAAGTTGGCACGAATGGTGACGAACTTGGTCGGGTCGGAGGGGTCAAGCAGGATCCTCTTCGTCTCCTTCGCCGGCTAGAAAGCTGCATCTCCAACCGGCTTCCTGCTAGCCGGCATCTCTTGCTGGGCCACAGCCACATTGCGCATGATCTCGCGCTTCTCTTTGTCTATGATGAGGGATTCGGCCAGCTTGGAGCCGGCTGAGGCGCACTCCATCGACTGTCTGAAGTAGCTGGAGACGGTGATCACGCCATTTGGCCCCGGCATTTTCGTCTTGAGGTATGCGTAATGGGGGATGACCATGAACTTGGCAAGGGCGGGGCGCCCGAGGAGAGCATCGTAGGAACTCGACAGGTTCACCACCTACCGACTCGCGCCGAAAGTTCTCCTCTGTCCCAAAAATGACGTCCAACTGGATTTTACCCAGTGGAGCACAAGCCAGCCCTTGCAGTACACCGTGGAATGTCGTGGTAGTCGGGCGCAGGTCGCACTCACGGATGCCAAGCTTCTCTAGGGATGATCGGTACAACAGGTTGAGACTGCTGCCCCCGTCGATGAGGACGCACGAAAAGCGGTAGGTACGCTGTCAACACCCGTATTTTTAAGTCCAAATGCCAGTTATGCCGTACATCGCAATCCCAGGATTACCATTTTTGCGAGACATAACAGAAGTGGTACCACAGTACATCATCCATTACAAACCATAATAAAGGTCTTACAAATAACGGATCTCATGATCCAGTCTTAATACAATCAAAGTAGTGGAAAGTAAATGTAGTAGGCTCCATCTTCGTTCACAGGAAATGCTGACAATGGGAAATGATCCTAGTTGTCATAGACCTCATGCTGTCCATCTTCCAGGTAATCCTCCTCATAGTCTGGCCATGGGAATAGCCAGGGACAAATTCATGAGTACTCTTTAAGTACTCGCAAACTAACACTAGCATAAGTAAAAGTAAAGCGAATAGGAATCATAAGCTCTAGGTTTGTTTGCAAAAAGCCAGGTTTATTTCATAAAGCTTCAAGATTAAAGATCTAATTTAGTTCTCCACATCACTTAAGTGGGAACTTAGATCTCATGTTCACAACTCTATTGTGGTTAAGTCAAGGTCATCTTTCAAGTCACAAGTCATTTTGAAAACATCTGACAACAGAACAGTATGGCCACTGCAACTATCCATAACAGATCTAATTTAGTTCTCTACACTCTGCAGAGGTGGTACACTTTCACCACAAAATTCGATACATCCATTAGGAATAACCCTGAATCATCATACTTAGTATGAGGAAAATCAATCTTACCCTTTGAATTACACACCCTAGTATAGGAACCTCCCCTATGAGTTTGGCCTCCCAGCCATGGCTAACTGCCATCCTAGGTACTGCATAGGTGGACATTCATCATGAGGTAGCCTCAGCTCAACCTCTTCCGCAAGGGAACCCATACTAAGACATATAAACTTCCAGTCAAGCCCTAACCAACTCAAGTATTGTGGCTGTACGGTAAAATTGGAATGGTATTGCATCCGAACCCAACCATCAGTTTTTATTAAAGTCAAGGCTCATTCCTCATCAGTTTCATCATCAAACCATTGTGTTTCACAACACATGTCAAAACATTTCAATAGAATGAATCTTCATTCCAAGGTTTTCATAATCATTTTCACCAAGTATTCCTATCTAAAGTGATCCAGTTTTATGCTTAGCACTAGCCACTAGTATTGACGGTATCTCTATTGGGGGTACTACTCAAGTATAAGAATCCAAGGCTAATCATATGATCTTGATAGGATCCAATCTAGTTTCCACTAATCTCAATTAATTAACTAGGTAAGAACAGTAGTAAAGGGGAAATTAAAGCTTGGAGTAAAACTGAGAATTGGTAAAGTTGCGTAACCAGGTATGCCTAGTGCATCTGGTATAAAGGGCTTGCATATATAGCATGCATAGCTCTATCTTGCACAGATAGCTTGCATTAGTGATGGCTTGCCTTGGGCAGTGCAGTTGTTGCAGTCATTGAAGTTCTCTTCTTCTTCCTCGAAGTACTCCTCCTCGTTGTAGCCCAGGTCGGTACTAACGTCTATAAATACATACAGTGTACACAACCACCAAACAACACTCCTCTACTTCTATTTAGCACACAAGGGCTCATACTAGATGATCTAGCATCATCTTAATCATCACATGAAATATTAACATATTCTTAATATTCTAATTTTAGAAAAGTAATTTCTACTCATTTTAAATCCTTAAGATTTAATATTCTCCAATTAAAATAGTGGATCATGTTGACACATGTCATCACCATCTATTCCAACACTTGGGAATGTGATTTAAAATGGTGATCATACATTACAAGATTTAATATTACTATTTAATAATATTAAAGTGACTAGAAATGCCTATATAACACTCTTTTAATACTAAGCCATGTTTCATAGTTGTCAAACCAAATCTTTTTACATATTCATGTAGAGAACGTCAAATGTGATTTTTGAGAGGTGGAATCATCTCAAAAACATTTATAGTTTATTTTAGAAAAATATTTGAAGGGTCATAGGTCTTTGTCTTGTTATTTTTGGTGTAGGTGATCTATAATTCTAAATAGCTTGAATCCAACGGGAGTGATTAGATAATTTCAATACCTTTACAACAAAATTGGAATCATGCATTTTGGTTCAGTGAATCTCTTTGAATTGAATTTTGAGTCTACTGATAGAATCTGGTTTTAAACTAAAATGGAAAAATCTTATTTGAATCAACGGGCTCTATGCGGGAAACAACATGGGCCGGCCCAACTTCACTGCGCTGGCGCAGCGGGCTGCTGACAAAACGGTCCCACACGTCAGTGACTCATGTAAACTGAAACTCATCTACGATTGTGGTTTGTCGTCTCCGTCGAACTGCTCCGACGAGACACGAACCCTAACACGGCGGTGGGGGTCGCTGGGGACTTACTGGGGCTCTAGCTAGGATCGGTGATGGGGGCGAATGGGGTTGTCGTTGACGATGGTTCGATTGGCAGTCACGGCAGCTCCTGGTTAGGCCACAATCAACGGCTTCCTTCCTCGACTGCTGCAGCGGACTCCGGCCAAATTCCGGCATCGTGGTGCTCACCTTGCTCCAGGGAAGGGTCGGTGAGGTTCTTGGGTTAGTGGGGAGTGGAATGGTGTGGAGAATGAGGGTTGCGGTGGCCTCTATTTATACCCCAGGGGTGGAGGCAGTGTGGCATGGTTTGGCTTCTCCAGCGACGTTGCTACAGGTCATGTTCGTCACGGCGGAGGGCATGGGTCGGTGTAGTGGACTATGGCAATCGTCATACGAGTGACGGCACGGCAAGGGGCGGTCTCCATCGGTTGGGCAACATCGGTGCTCTGTTCGGGTACGCGGGCGTTTGTCACTTGGTACGGTGGTCACGGGATGCGAGGCGGCGAACGGTCATGTCTAGGAGGTCACTGGTGCTACGGTGATCACGGGTACGGGCGGAGAGAGCAAGGCGCGGCATGTGCATGCGAAGCGGCTGCGGTACTTCATCGTGTGCTCGGCATGGCAGGGGCTTAAATGGGCATGGCTGCTCTAGCTCCTTCTCGCCTCGCCGTTGGTTAAGTCGGCGGTGAGGTCACGGCTACTTGATGGACATCATGGGCGTGGGTGATACGGCGTGCAACGAGTGGTTCATGCTTGACCGGCATGGCCGGCTCGGTATGATCATGCCACTGGTGCAACAGTGGGAATGAGGCTCTCCATTGCACGACAAATGAATTGGAATGATCATGGGCTAGATATGGAGTTGATTGCAGTACATTTTGTGAGCAATTGATATATCAAAATAGTGTATAGTGGTTGAGATTGTACCTGCCTGCTAAGTGTTCGACTTAATGGCCGCATGAATTCATCTCTGGAATTTTTGAATCATTTTTGTGAGTGATCTGATCATATGATTGGTAGTCTATGGTTGCTAGGAATGGTCAAGGGGAATTGGTTTGAATGGTTTTTGAAAAGTGATGATCTAGGCATATGAACTTGATTCAATTTTGAAATGTCTCTCAAAGGGTTTTAAAAATAGTTTCTGTCCTTTTGTAAAGTTTGCTTGGATTCACTTTTACTTGATCTAGCAAGGGGTGAAAAGATTGGGAATTGTTTCTATTAGAAATCCTTTACTAGAAACACTCAAAGTGGTCTAGTGGATAAGTTTGGCCAAAATGACCATTTGGTCATATGACTTATATTTGATTTTCTTTTCATTTGATTATGCTTGGAAATGATCTAGATGGTGTTGTAAACCTTTTTAAACTAATCCTTATCATTTGTAGCAACCAATCATGGCAATTTCAAACATTCATACACTAATGCAAATCACACATGCACTCATAAAGTTTAATAATAAAAGTTTTTTGTTAACCCTAAACTTGGGTGATTAGAGCTTGATAAGTTTGATTAATATTTTTGGGATGTTACAAACCTTCCCTCCTTAAACAGAATCTCATCCCGAGATTCAGGAAAACTAGGAACTAAAGAGATTTGGAAACTCAGTCCTAATATAGTCTTTTCGTTCCTAGGTGACTTCTTCTTCGGTATGGTTAGTCCATTGGATCTTGATAAACTTGATACTTCTGGTCCGGGTGGTTCTAAAGGCTTCTTCCAAGATACGGATGGGCACTTCATGATAAGTTAGATCCTTGTCGACATCTATGGCTCTATGATCGATGTTCTTGAAAACTTCGGTCTTCTCTGGAACTTCTAAGCATTTGTGAAGTAACGAGATATGGAACGCATTATGCAGGCTGACATCTCCTCTGGTAGTTCTAGTTGATAGGATACTTCTCCTCGGCGATTCAAAATCTTGAAGGGTCCAATATATCAGGGGGTTAGCTTTCTTTTTAGACAAAAACGTTGCATTCCCTTCAAGGGGGATATTTGAGATACACAAAATCTCTGACATTGAAGGTCAGGTCTCGACGTATTTTATCTTATGTCTGGATTGAGCGGTCTTGAGGTGCTCACAGACTTTGTGAACCTTCTCTTTAGCTTCTCGTAGAATGTCTGGTCTGAAGATCTGACTCTCTCCTACTTGCGACCAATTCAACGGGGTACGACACTTTCTTCCATACAGAAATTCAAATGGGGCCATTTGCAAACTAGCTTGATAACTATTGTTGTAAGAGAATTCCGTGAAAGGCAGACAATCTTCCCATTTAGATCCATACTCTAGCACACAAGATCTTAACATATCTTCTAAGATCTGGTTGACTCTTTCAGTTTGTCCGTCGGTTTGCGGGTGATAAGATGTGCTGAAATTTAGTTTGGTTCCTAATCCTTCTTGGACTTTCTGCCAAAATCTTGAGGTACACTGGGTTCCTCGATCCGACACTTTGGTCTTGGGGGTTCCATGCAAACTAACTATTCTAGCGATATAGCGATATACAACTCTGCTCGCTTCGAACTTTGGTAGGTTTTCTTGACGGGTATGAAATGGGCTACCTTGGATAATCTATCTACTATGACCCAAATAGAGTCATTTACCCTACTAGATGTAGGCAAACCTGTGATAAAATCCATTCCGATGGAATCCCATTTCCATTCCAGAATCTGCAGGTTGCAACAGTCCTGCGGGTCTCTGATGTTCCGCTTTGACTCTCTGACAGATATCACACTTGGCTATGTAGCTTCCGACTTCTCTCTTTATCTTGTGCCACCAAAATTGTTCATTCAAATCCTGATACATCTTTGTTCCTCCCGGGTGGATAGAATAAAGGGTATCATGAGCTTCATGCATAATGACTTGTTTCAACTCCGAATCTCCTAGTACACAGATACGTCCTTTGTACCACAAAACTCCTTCTTCATCTTCGGTGAATCCGGGTACCTTCCCTGTTTTGATACGACGCTTGATTCCATCAATACTTGCGTTTCCTTTCTGGGCCTCTTTTATCTGACTAATCAAAGTGGGTTAGATTTCTATGCTAGCTAAGAATCCTTCGCTAACTAGCTCCACTCTAAAATTCTCCATCTCCTCATGCAGACTTGGATGCCAAAACCTTTATCATAGTGTTTAATCTACACAGTAATCTGCTAAGAGCATCCGCTACCACATTGGCTTTGCCGGGGTGATAGTGAATGTCAAGGTCATAATCCTTGATTAACTCAATCCATCTCCTTTGCCTCATATTCAGCTCCTTCTTGGTGAAGATATACTTCAGACTCTTGTGATTCGAATAAATCTCATAGCGGTTACCCATAAGGTAATGACGCCATGTCTTCAAAGCTAAAACTACGGTTGTCAGTTCTAGGTCATGGGTAGTTTAGTTCTGCTCATGCTACTTCAGTTGTCTAGACAGATAGGATATGACTTTGCCTTCTTGCATCAATACACATCTGAGACCAATCTTGGATGCGTCACAATACACATCAAAAGGCTTCTTGATATCAGACATGATCAAAATTGGGGCTGAAATCAATCTCTTCTTGAGGTTGATGTCTACGCAGTTCTATTCTTGTAGACAGTTGTTGGGCCTCCAAGTGCAGAGGTTTGTAGAACATCAACAAGTTTCCCCTTAAGTGGATTACCCAAGGTTTATCGAACTCAGGGCGTAAGTGGTCAAAGGTATCCCCTCTCAAACAACCCTGCAATCAAGATACAAGAAGTCTCTTGTGTCCCCAACACACCCAATACACGTGTCAGCTATATAGGTGCACTAGTTCAGCGAAGAGATAGTGAAATACAACTGGTATGGATATAAGACAACGGTGCCAGAAAATACTTTGATGGCGTGGAAGAGACTAAAGGTAAACTGAAATAAAGATGGCAGCAAGCAAATATGTAACAAATCTAGTTGCAAACATTGTTTCAATGTTTAGAAACAAGGCCTAGGGATCATACTTTCACTAGTGAACACTCTCATATAAATATCTTCTCTTCATGATACTACTCTGAACTACCCTCCGGTTGGACACTCTAATCCATGGTAGGGCTATAACAGCACTCCTCAAAGTCCGCGTTCCCCATCTAGATAACCCCACACTGTCACCTTGAGCTCTAGATGGTTCCAACAAACACCACAATTTCATAGAGACATCCAACTCCAAATATAACTCATAACAAATATTTGTAATCTCTAGCATAAGTGCCACCATGGTGTGCACGCGGTCACTTTCACACACATGGGGAGAGTAGAGATCTATTAAAGCACTTGAGTAGCAAAGTATATCTACTTGATTACAAAGCTCATGATCACAATATGATCATGCTAGAGAGAGATATGAACACATAGCTATCGGTAGAACCTTTAGCCTCGAGAGAGAACTACTCCCTCCTCATCATGGGAATCAGCAACGGCGATGGAGATGGTGGTGGAGATCGATGGAGATGGCTCCGGGGCACTTCCCCATCCCAGCAGGGTGCCGGAACAGAGACTTTCTGTCCCCTGAATCTCCCATTTGGTGGTGGCGGCACTGCGAAACTTTTCGTGGCTGGAGGCTGGTCTATTCAGCGTTTTCGTCCCAGGGGCTTCTTATAGGCGAAGGGGCGAGGTCGGTGGCCGGCCAGTGGGCCCACACCATGCCCTGGCGCGGCCTAGGACTGCCCGCGCCAAGGGGTGGTGTGGCCGCCCTATGGCCCCCCTCCGTCTCGTCTTCTGGCTCCATGAGTCTTCCGGTAAAATATCAACTTTGGCTTTTGGCCTGTCCAATTCCGAGAATATTCATTTTCTGACTTTTCTGGAACCAAAAACAGAAGAAAACAGGCAACTGGCACTATGGCATCTTGTTAATAGGTTAGTCCAAGAAAGTGTATAAAAATACTTCAAAGTGTGGACAAAACATAATAAAGTAGATATAAAACAAGCATGGAACATCAAAAATTATAGATACGTTAGCAACGTATCAACATCCCCAAGCTTAACTCCTGCTCGTCCTCGAGTAGGTAAGTGATAAAAAGAAAGAATAATTTTTGAGGTGACATGCACCATCATAAACTTGATCAAAGTATTTGTAAAACATTGATAGCTGGGATCATAGTACTTCAACATAGCATGAAAGGTAAAGTTCTAACAATAAGACATAGAAACTATGTTGTAACATGAAAAGGCACAAACAAAAGATTCATGAATAACAATGCTTTGCAAGACGTTTGTTTATTTCACATAAAGAAAACATAGCAAAGTGGCACTCATCTTGTCCCTCATAGAGTAGCAAAACATAAATGCATAGGACACCTTCAAAGTTCATAAGGGTGACTAGATACAAATAGTTTAAGAACAAGAAATATCAAAGTTATGCATCAATCAACAAGTCTTGGGACAATGCACATAGAACTAAGAATGGCCACTATGCTCTCTCAATAGGTGCATAAAGATAGAAGGTGGAGACTCAACATAAAAGTAAAAGAAAGGCCTTCATATAAGGAAGTAGGGATTCAAGTTTCATAAAGAGCTTCAAAAATTATGGTACTTTTTAGCTTTCAGCTCTCATTGCCCCTATCATAAGAATCTTGAAGTGATTAAGGTTAAAGTAAACAAACTATGGAGTATATGCTTGACAAAGTATAAGATGGAAATCGCATGTCCCTTGAATACGAGGGCCGCTCCTCATGCTACTCAAGTTTAGTTACCGGTAAGTTCCTGTCATAGTAAGTACCTGTGTATCATAGAGAACCGCCAATGGGGTACCCCTTGCCCAATGATACGGAAGAATCCCCATATCAAAATGACAAGGCAAGCAGACAACAAGCATCTCAGCAATCTTCTTATTTACCATGGGAAAATGGTGCTTTTTTATCTCTTTCCTCTTTTCTCATATCTCTTTTTTTTCTTTTTCTCTTTTTCTCAATCTGTATCTCTTTTTTTATAAGAAGAATGCTTCATAGATAGCTCATTATGGTTATGCTGCAGGTTTCCACCATGATTAGGCAGGGATTAGACCGGCGGCCTAGGCATTTCTCTAACACACATACATAACTCCATGGACTTACAAGCTCCCCTTTCATTTCACACCGACGACATCCATAGACAAAAGAGCATGATATCAACTAGGTACAAAGTACAAGTGCAATGTTGAAAGCGTTCCCCATGAGAGCATGGTTCTGCTAATCCCCAACATATAAGTGCAAGCATATACAACATAGACGACACAATGGTTCAAGTTTATTAAGGGCAAGAAAAGTAAAGTGTGCCATCAAGTTCGTGAGTGCTTTAATCACTAGTTTTCTCATAACAAGTTTAATTTGGAAGGTATATAAAAACATGAATATACTTGGAATATCAAATGCTAATAGGTAGGTATGGTGGACTCTTTGGAATAACTTGAGTTGGATGCATGAGTAGAACTCATACTTGGTTATGGAGGCTAGTAAAAGACTGGGAGCGACCAACTAAGAGAGCAATAATGGCCATAATCATGCAAAGCGACAAAACATCATTAATTAAAGCATAAAGTGATATTACAAGTCAAAAACTAAAGTATCATAAAGGGTATGGTGACTTGGGATAGTCATAACATGGTGTGAGCATGTGCCAAGTCAACCCAAATAAAGCATCAAAGGAGAATACCACAATACTATGCTTTAATATGCTAAAACAACGCATGATTCTTGCACATTAAGCAATCTCAATTGTTTATAACATGTCATGCTACATCAAAAATCACTAAGCATAAATCCAAAACAATATCAAGCATGACATGACAAAGCATAGGCCATAGTCAAAAACAAGCTCTCTTTACCACTTAAGCATGAACTTTTCCTACTCTTTTCCAATCCAAACCAACCTATTTGAAAACTAATGTATAAAAGAGGGGGTCCAACCAATTTATTCAAGCAAACTAAGCAAACCAAGCAAACGAAAAACCAAAAACAAAAACAAAGACGCTCCAAGAACAACACAACTGTGCATGAAACAATAAAAATGAAGCGTTTGGAAGAAACCTGAGATTTTTATTGATGAAGAAGGGGATGCCTTGGGCATACCCAAGCTTTGATGCTTGTACTTCTTGGATATTTCTTGGGATGACACGCGTGGCATCCCCAAGCTTGAGCTTTAGTCCATTCTTCATCTCATTACATCATTCTCTCCATACACCTGAAAATTTTCCTTCATACAAAACTTCACACAATCTTTATTAGCAACATTAGTGTACTCAAGTTAATAAGTCTTTGGGTTCAGTTTCAACACCAATAAACCTTCCATTAAAACACAAGCTACTATAGCATTTTCCTCAACAAGCTCAATTTCCCAAAGAGAACTCAAAAAGGAATCAACAAGAAGGAAATGTAAATAATGGCAGAAATCTGTCAAAACAGACCAGCGGGTAAAAACCAATTTGTTTGAAGATCTTCTGTGCTAAAATCAAAAAGTGTTGAACTAACGAAAGTTAGATAACAACCTGGGGCAGAAGCACAAAAAATCACAGCTCAAACCAATGTACAGAGATTTTACACGAATTTTTACAACGAAGCACAAAAATCTATCTTGGGACAGCAACTTTCCCAAGCATTACTTCTCTCTCATTAGAGGTTACTCTTGGCACAAAAATCAAATAAAAAGGATATCAGAGGTTATTACAGAGGTAATAACTTCCAAGACTCATCTAAAACTTTTAGGTTATCTCCCAATAAGTACTTTTCTTTAACGCCTTTAAGTTAGGCATGATAGTTTGAGAAGATGCTCACATAAGAAATATGATTTGAAGTAAAAGAGAGCATCAAGAAGCAAATTCAAAACACATTTAAGTCTAATCCACTTCCTATGCATAGGAATCTTGTAAATAAACAAGTCATGAAAGCACAAAGCAACAAGCATAGGAAAGCAAAACAAGTGCAACTTCAAAATTTTCAACATAAAGAGAGGAAACTTAATATTGTTGAGATACATAAAACCATGTTTCCCTCTCTCATAATAACTTTCAGTAGCATCATGAATAAAATTAATAATATAACTATCACATAAAACATTCTTATCACAAGCCACATGCATAAAATAATTAATACTCCCCACATAAACATAGTCATTTTTATTAATTGTAGTGGGAGTAAATTCAACAAAATAGCTATCATTATTATTCTCATCACCATAATCATCAAATCTAGGAGGCATATCGTAATCATAATTAATATTCTCCTCAATAGGAGGTGGAATGAAAATATCATATTCATTATTGTAATCATCATATATTGGAGGTGTAGTATCATCATAAGCAATAGAATAGTTATCTTCCAAAGTGTGTTCATTTGTAAACATATCATCATTGGAAGGAACATGGATAGTACTAATAGTGCAGCAATTATTAACATCATCATTTTTAGAATTGGTACCAAAGAGATTTTCAATATCAATAGTGTGCTTTTCCCAATCATGATCACTACTATAGGTAACAGGCATAGGAACATCATCGAGTTCAGACTCATCAAAAACTATAATAGGAGCAACATGCTTAGGGGAAAATACCGTTTCCTCTCTCCTTTTACTCCTCCTCTTCTTATTTTTATTCTTCTCTTTAGGAGGGAGAGGCTTGAAAGGAAGCTTCTCCATATACCCTGGTTTATTGTTAGAGACTACAGAAGAAACTTTGGAGGATTCCTTCTTTTCATTAATAAGATCAAAACACATATTAGTCCTGTCATATTTTGGTAAAATCTCATCTTTTATAATATTTTGTATGTAAGTATTTGTGTGGAAATTATCAACACAATAAATATGACAACCATGCATGACGCTATTCATACCAAAAGCACTCATATCTACCAAAGAAGTTTTTCTTGATAACTCTTCACACACCAAAAATAATGTAAGTTCATCATGCTGATTAGGAGTGATCATGTCATCACAATACAAACTTGTAGTACTCATTGGATTAGAAGGGCTATTATTATGGCTTGAGCATTGAAAATTGAAATGACCCACTTCGAAGCAAAATTCACAAATAAAAGGATAAAGGGTACAGACTTTTTTACCAAGATCATTTAAAGCCCTATACCACATTCTAGTTTTTTCATTCCTGTGGGTGATACAATATTCTTCTTCAATTTGATTATTCTCACAAGGTCTATGTATTCCACAAAAATTAACATGCTTATAAGAAATAGTACTTTCTGAGGTTTGAGCATGTTTATTGCTATTATTAATAACAATTTCATTTTCCATGCAAGTCTCTTTAAAAGGCTCATGATACATGTCCCATTTTTCTTTAGGAGCATTAATATATGAAGCAAAGGTTCTACAACAATCAACAAGAATTTGAGAAAAAGACCATATTTAGCACTAAGCTCTTGAAAATCAGCAGTTTCAGTGAAATACTTAATGCAATCATACTCATAGTTTATACCTGGTTCTTTACCTTTGTCGTTATCCCAATCTTCGGTATTGCTTTGAATTGTTTCAAGAAGATCCCACTTAGCTTTGACCTCCTTACTTGTGAAGGATCCCTCTAAACTGGTATCTAGATAGTCCTTGTAATGTCCTAAAAGCCTTGCATAAAAATTATTAATAACAATATTACCGGGGATCTCATGAATGGGACATTTGAGCATTAGTGATTTCAGTCTCCCCCATGCTTGGGCAATACTTTCTCCATCATGAGGATGAAAATTATAAATATAATTCCTATCTTTATGAATTTCATGAGGAGGATAAAATTTAGAGTAAAAGAGAGATTCAAGTTCCTTCCACTCCAAATGATGAGGATAATATAGTAGCTCATACCACTCCCTTGCTTTGCCCTTAAGTGAAAAAGGGAATAGCTTCCTCTTAACTTGGTTCATTGAAATACCTGCACACTTGAACAACTCGCATAATTCATGTATAAATAGTAAATGATCACCAGGATGGATAGTTCCATCTCCAAAATAACAGTTATTTATAACACGTTCAACAATTTCTATAGGTATTTTAAAAGAGATGCTTTCAGTATGTGGATTTAAATTATCACAAGTATCATTAGAATTACCACATATGGGAGATAAAGTATCATCATAGCAAATTTTCTTCTTTAAAGTTGGGGAACTAAAAAGATCATGTTCATAAAAACTAACTTCCCCAAGCTTAGACATTTCCATAGAATTAGTAACAAAGGTGTTCAAAAGATTCATACTAATAACATTGCTATTAGCATGCAAAGAAAGTTCCATGGGTTTTTTAATTTTCTTTTTAGACAATTCATGTTCTACCTTAGGAAAAAATACTAAAAAGATCTCTAATTTTGTTGTTGTTTTCCATTAAGCCTAACTAGTGAAAAAAAGAAACAAAAATAAAAAATTGCAGAATCTAAAGGAAATAACTTCGAGCACTCACACCGGAGGATGTGAGTACGTTTTACCTTACCTCCCCGGCAACGGCGCCAGAAAATAGCTTGATGTCTACGCACTTCTATTCTTGTAGACAGTTGTTGGGCCTCCAAGTGCAGAGGTTTGTAGAACATCAGCAAGTTTTCCCTTAAGTGGATTACCCAAGGTTTATCAAACTCAGGGAGGAAGTGGTCAAAGGTATCCCCTCTCAAACAACCCTGCAATCAAGATACAAGAAGTCTCTTGTGTCCTCAACACACCCAATAGACTTGTTAGGTGTATAGGTGCACTAGTTCGGCGAAGAGATAGTGAAATACAAGTGGTATGCATATAAGACAACGGTGCCAGAAAATACTTTGATGGCGTGGAAGAGACTAAAGGTAAACTGAAATAAAGATGGCAGCAAGCAAATATGTAACAGATCTAGTTGCAAACGGTGTTTCAATGTTTAGAAACGAGGCCTAGGGATCGTACTTTCACTAGTGAACACACTCATATAAATATCTTCTCTTCATGATACTACTCTGGACTACCCTCCGGTTGGACACTCTAATCCATGGTAAGGCTATAACATCACTCCTCAAAGTCCGCTTTCCCCATCTAGATAACCCCACACTGTCACCTTGAGCTCTAGAAGGTTCCAACAAACACCACAATTTCATAGAGACATCCAACTCCAAATATAATTCATAACAAGTATTTGTAATCTCTAGCCTAAGTGCCACCATGGTGTGCATGCTGTTACTTTCACACACATGGGGAGAGCAGAGATCTATTAAAGCACTTGAGTAGCGAAGTATATCTACTTGATTACAAAGCTCATGATCACAATATGATCATGCATAGAGAGAGAGATGAACACATAGCTACCGGTAGAACCCTTAGCCTCGAGAGAGAACTACTCCCTCCTCATCATGGGAATTAGCAACGACGATGGAGATGGTGGTGGAGATCGATGGAGATCGCTCTGGGGGCACTTCCCCATCCCAGCAAGGTGCCGGAATAGAGACTATCTGTCCCCCGAATCTCCCTTTCGGTGGCGGCGGTGCTGTGGAACTTTTCATGGCTGGAGGCTGGTCTATTTAGGGTTTTTGTCCTAGGGGCTTCTTATAGGCGAAGGGGCGAGGTCGATGGCCGGCCAGGGGTCCCACACCATGCCCTGGCGTGGCCTAGGGGTACCCGCGCCAAGGGGTGGTGTGGCCGCCATGTTGCCACCCTCTGTCTTGTCTTCTAGCTCCGTGAGTCTTCCAGTAAAATATCAACTTTGCCTTTTGTCCCATCCAATTCTAAGAATATTCATTTTCTGACTTTTATGGAACCAAAAACAGAAGAAAACAGGCAACTAGCACTGCGGCATCTTGTTAATAGGTTAGTCCAAGAAAGTGTATAAAAATACTCCAAAGTGTGGACAAAACATAAGAAAGTGTTGGAGATATGCCCTAGAGGTAATAATAAATGTGGTTATTATTATATATCTTTGTGTTTATGATAAATGTTTACATTCATGCTATAATAGTATTAACAAGGAAACCATTAATACTTGTGTGATTTGTAAACTTAATTTGAAGTCCCTAGTATGGCCTCTATACTTCACTAGCTTGTTGGTTGATTGATGATGTGGTTTCTTTGTCATGAACATTGAGATGTTATCAACAACAAGATCATATCGTTAGGAGAATGATATGGTGGACATACTCCTATAGACAAGCGTAGCATAAAGATCAAGTCATTTCAATAGTTCAATTGCTATATGCTTTCTGATACATAGTAACCTAATTCCTTCGACCATGAGATCATGCATATTGCCTTTACTGGATGGATGCTTTGATGTCATCAAACACCACACCGTAACAGGGTGGCTATAAAAGTGGCATTGGGTGTTCGGAAAGTATTGGTTGAAACACATGGATCAAGAGTGGGATTTGTCCATCCACATGACGGATAGATATTCTCTGGGCCCTCTCGGTGAAATGTCATCCAATTAGCTTGCAAGCATGTGACTTGGTCACAAGGGATCACATATCACGGAACGAGAAAAGAGTACTTATCAAGAACGAGGTTGAACTAGGTATGCGAGATACCGACGATCATGACCTCGGATAAGTAACATATCGTGAGACAAAGGGAAATTGGTATCGTATGTAAGTGGTTCATTCGATCGCAAAGTAATCGTAGAAATATGTGGGAGCCATATGAATTTCCAGATTCCTCTATTGGTTATTGTTCGGAGAAGTGTCTCGATCATGTCCGCATAATTCACGAACCGTAGGGAGACACACTTAAGGATTCGACGTTGTTTGAGTAGTTATGGTATTATGAGAAAGAGACCGAATGTTGTTGGTCTCGGATGGGATCCGGGATATCACGAGGTGATCCGGAATGGTCCGGAGAATAAGATTCATATAAGGAAAGTCCCATTTCGGAGTTGGGGAATGGTTCCGGTGTTTTCATCGGGAACATTCTAGAAGGTCCCGGAATGTCCGGCACTCCGGGGGGGAAGGGGTACATGAATGTGTCATTGCAAGATGGAATGATTGCATCATGTACTAAGTGTTCTCGCTGTCCAAAATAAAGGGTTTATTTAATTCCTAAATTGGAAAAGTCAAACTGCCAGTTTTCGGTCAAACTGCCAGTTTTCGGAAAGAGGAGAAGTTGGAAACCGACTTGGGGGAGGAGTCCTCCTCCCCAAGCCGGCGGCCAGCCCTAGGCCGAGTTGGGGAGGGACTCCCTCCCTCCCCTGGCGCGCCAGCCCTCCCACCTATAAAGGGAGGGGCAGGGCCTCCCCTCTAGAGACACACAAGTTCCTATCCTCTAAACTAGAAACTAGACCTAGACCCCGGTTTAGAGCTGTTTCGGTTTAGAGCCTTCTAATTGGTTTAGAGCCCTCTAATTGGTGTGTCTAATTACTAGACCACTAATAGCCTCTCTCATAAGCTCCACCATACTCGCACCGGCTTAAGGCGAAGCCCTGCGGGATCTCCCCTCTACCTCCGGTACCACGCCGTTGTGCTGCCGGAATCACGAGGAGAGTGCTACAACCTCCGCTGCCTGCTGGAACAAGGGAGAGGAAGGTCTTCGTCGAGTACCGAACGTGTGACCGACTGCGGGAGCGCTGCGGGAACGCGGCGCCGGAAGGATCGTCTACGCGATCTTGAGATCGGAAAGAGTACGACTACATCACCCACGAGAATCTGCTCTCGTTAAACACTTTGGAATCTTTGAGGGTGAGTTATTCCATCGACTCGTTGCTACAATCTAGTAGTTAGTTCTTGGCTTTTTTGTTTGTATGCGATAGAAAATTTTGTTTTCCATGCTCTGAACCCTCTACATTGGTATCGAGCCGTGTCTATATGTAGATCTGTTGCCGAGTAGAACACAATGGTCATTGTGGGCGTTGATGCTTTATTGTAGATTGCTTTTTGTGTACTTTGCATCTTGCGGTATGTTGGGAGTAAGCGGCCCGGTCTAACCTTACATGACATCGTTCATGAGACTAGCTCCACTCTTAACCTGCAACTTGTATTGCATAAGTGGCTTTGCGTTTATGGGTTTCTCCTAGCATAGTTAAGATCCAATTTACAGCGGGTAATCAACAATGCTAGTATCAATGTTGTGGTTCTTGTTAAAGTTAGAACGACACTTATGGAAAGCCCCAAACCACGTAAAATATGCAAAGAAAGTAGAAGCGTCTAACTTTGTTTTGCGGGGTGTCTTGATGATGTGATATGGCCATGATTGTGATTATATTTGATGTATGCAATGTTCCTTATTGTAAGTTGGCAACGGCGAGCCATATGGTTGTCTTTAATTTACATTAAGACCTGCGTGTCTATTCAAAATAGTTGTAATAGTTGAAGCTGGTGGGCGACAACCATGAAGAAGCGTCATTGACCTTGATGCTATGCCGAGATGATGGAGATCATGTTCGTGCTTGAAGAGGGAGATCGGAAGCACAAAGAAGAAAGGCCATATCATATCACATATTATGAATGGCATGTGATGTTAATCCTTTATGCATCTTGTATTGCTTAGTAGACGACGGTAGCATTATAAGATGATCCCTCATGCACATAAATTTCAAGTTCTAAAGTGTTCACCCTTAGTATGCACCGTTGCCAAAGCTTGCTGCTTGAAGCACCACGTGATGATCGGGTGTCTTTGATTCCGGTGACTACAACGTAAGCAAGCCAGATTTGCTTATGCGGAAGCTAAGGTTTGTCTTGACGAGCCTAGCATGTACGACATGGCCTCGAGAACACGGATCGCCGAAGGCAAAGCATGAATCATATAGTAGATATGATGAACATGATGATTGTTCGCCATTGAAACTATATCAACTCTCGTGATGATCGGTGTTGATGTAGTGGATTTGGTTCTGTGATCACTAAAACAATGTGAGGGATGTTGTTTTGGTGGGAGTTCACCTAGTTTAATTTCATTAATTAATTTGAACTCAATTTGTCATAAACTTAGTCTAAACTATTGCAAATATGTTGTAGATCAATGGCAGCCCTACCATCAATTTTAATGCGTTCATAGAGAAAGAAAAGTTGAAAAACAATGGAAGCAACTTCGCAGATTGGTTCCGCAACTTGAGGATTGTCCTCAATGCTGGTAATTTGACCTATGTGCTGGATGCACCGCTGGGTGACCCGCCTGCAGCTGATGCTACCGATGAAGTAAAGAATGTTTACCTCGCTCGGAAGAATCGGTGCTCCATAGTTCAGTGTGCTATCTTGTATAGTTTGGAATCGGAGCTTCAGAAAAGGTTTGAAGAGTCGACCCATATGATATTGTCGAGGATCTCAAATTAATCTTTGAGACTCATGCGGCAATTGAAAGTTATGAAGCTTCGAAAAGTTCTTTAACTGCAAGATGGAAGAGGGTAGCTCGTCGGTGAGCATGTGCTTAAGATGTCAGACGCAAATAAACTTCAAAGTTTGGGTATAGTGATTCCTAATACTTTGGGGTTTACCGCATCCTCCAATCACTACCACCAAGTTACAAGAACTTTGTGATGAACTACAACATGCAGAACATGAACAAAGAGTTGCGAACTATTTGCTATGTTAAAATCTGCGAAGTGGAGATCAAGAAAGAGCACCAAGTGTTGATGGTCAATAAGACCACCAAATTCAAGAAAGGCAAGTCTAAGCGGAAGGACACTTCAAGAAGGGTGGTAAGAAAGTTACCATACCGACGAAGAGGACCAAGGCTGGACAAAAAGCCTGAAACGAGTGCTTTTCTTGCAAGGGAGAAGGTCCTTTGGAAGCGGAATTGCCCAAAGTACTTGGCAGATTTGAAGAACGGCAACATCAAGAAGAAAGGTATATCGATATACATGTTATTGATGTGTATCTCACTAGTATTCGTAGTAGTGCACAGGTATTTGATACTGGTTGGTTGCTCATATTTGTAACTCAAGCAGAGCTACGAATAAACGGAAGCTAGTAAAGAACGAGGTGACGATGCGCGTGGGAAGCGGATCAAAGGTTGATGTGATCGCGGTCGGCACTACCTCTTCATCTACCATCGGGATTAGTTTTATACTTAAATAATTGTTATTTGGTGCTGCGTTGAGCATGAACATTATATCGGGATCTTGTTTATTGCGAGGCTTACTTGTTTAAATCCGAGAATAATGGTTGTTCGATTTATATGAGTAATGTGTTTTATGCACATGCACCTTTGATAGATGGTCTATTCATATTGAATCTCGATAGTAGAAATACACATATTAATAACATTGAGGCTAAGCGTTTGAAATCAAGCGATAATTTGACCTATATGTAGCATTGTCGTCTTGGTCACATTGGAGTGAAGCGTGTGAAGAAACTCCATTCGATGGACTTCTTGAATCACTTGATTTTGAATCACTTGAAAGATCTGAAGCATGTCGATGGGTAAAATGACTAAGACTCCATTTTACGGTATGATGGAGCGAGCTCTGGACTTATTGGAAATCATACATACCGATGTGTGTGGTCCAATGAGTGTAGCATCGTGATGGTTATCGTTATGTTCTTACCTTCACGGATGACTTGAGTAGATATGGGTATATCTATTTCATGAAACATAAGTCCGAAACTTTCGAGAAGTTTAAGGAGTTTCAAAGTGAGGTAGAAAATCAACGTAACAAGAAGATTAAATTTCTACGTTCTGATCGTGGAGGTGAATATCTAAGTTACGAGTTTGGCGAGCATTTGAAGAAATGTGGAATACTTTCGCAGTTGACACCGCCGGGAACACCACAGCGTAATGGTGTGTCTGAACGTCGTAATCGAACTCTCTTAGATATGGTTCGTTCTATGATGTCACTTACAGATTTGCCACTATCATTTTGGGGTTATGCATTAGAAACAGCCGCATTCACTTTAAATAGGGTACCGTCTAAATCCGTTGAAACGACACCGTATGAATTATGGTTTGGGAAGAAACCTAAATTGTCGTTCCTTAAAGTTTGGGGATACGAAGCCTATGTAAAAAAGGTTACAGCCGGACAAGCTTTAACCCAAAGCGGAAAAATGCGTCTTCATAGGATACCCGAAGGAAACTATTGGGTATACCTTCTATCATAGATCCGAAGGCAAAATCTTTGTTGCCAAGAATGGATCCTTTCTAGATAAGGAATTTCTCTCGAAAGAAGTATTTGGAAGGAAAGTAGAACTTCGGCGAGGTTGTCGAACCTTCTCTCGAAATTGCGAGTAGCGCAGCACGGAAGAAGTTCTGTGGTGCCTGCACCAAGAGAGGAAGCTAATGATGGTGATCATGAAACTTGGTTGAAGTTGCTCTGAGCCTCGGAGGTCAACGAGAAATCGTACCACTCCAGATTGGTATGATTCCGTTATGAATGTCATGTTGGTGGACAACACCGATGACCCCGAGACATATGAGGAAGCAATGATGAGCCCAGATTCCAATAAATGGCAAGAAGCCATGAAATCCGAGATTGGATCCATGTACGAAAACCAAGTATGGACTTTGGTGGACTTACCGGATGGCCGGAAGGCTGTCGAGAACAAATGGATTTTCAAGAAAAACAGATCTTTGATGGTAATGTTATCGTCTATAAAGCTCGACTTGTCGCAAAAGGGTTTCGACAAATTCAAGGAGTTGACTACGATGAGACTTTCTCACCGGTAGCGAAGCTAAAGTCTGTGAGGATTATGTTAGCAATCGCTGCATATTATGATTATGAGATATGGCAGATGGATGTCAAAACAGCATTCCTCAATGGAGACATTGATGAAGAGTTGTATATGATGCAACCCAAAGGTTTTGTCGATCCTAAAGATGCTAACAAGGTATGCAAACTTCAACGGTCCATCTATGGATTGAAGCAAGCATCCCGAAGTTGGAATCAACGTTTTGATAAGGTAATCAAAAGTTTTGGTTTTATACAAACTTATGGAGAAGCTTGTATTTACAAGAAAGTGAGTGGGAGCTCTGTAGCATTCTTAATACTGTATGTGGATGACATATTGTTGATTGGGAATGATGTAGACCTTCTTAATAGTGTCAAAGAGTATTTGAATAATAGTTTTTCAATGAAGGATCTTGGCGAAGCAGCTTACATATTAGGCATAAAGATTTATAGAGATAGATCGAAACGCCAAATATCATTGTCACAAAGTACATATTTGGACAAAGTTCTAAAGAGGTTTGGAATGGAAGATAGCAAGAAAGGGTTCTTGCCCATGTTGCCCAATATGACCTTGAGTAAAACTCAAAACCCGACATCGCATATGCTGTTAGTCTAACTAGCAGATATCAAAGTGATCCAGGAGTGGATCATTGGACAGCGGTCAAAAACATCCTTAAGTACTTGAGAAGAACTAAGGATATGGTTCTTTCTTATGGAGGTGATGAACAGCTCGTTGTTAATGGTTACACCGATGCTAGTTAGAACACCGATCCGGATGATTCTAAATCACAATCTGGATACGTATTTATTTTGAATGGTGCAGCAGTTAGCTGGAGGAGTGCAAAGCAAAGCGTTGTGGCGAGATCTTCAACTGAATCGGAATACATGGCTGCTTGGAGGCTTCACAAGCGATATGGATGAAAGAGTTCATTCTGAGCTGGGTGTGGTTCCTAGTCTGCTGGACCCAATGTCTATCTCTTGTGATAACATGGGCCATAGCCAATGCGCAAGAACCAAGGTCACAAGAAGCTGAAGCATATCAAGCTGCGTTTTCACGCTATTCGAGAACATATCCAGGATGGGGATATAAAGATTTGCAAAGTACACAGATCTGAATGTGGCGGATCCGTTGACTAAACCTCTCCCAAAGGGCAAAACATGACCAACACCAAACTGCCATGGGTGTTCGGTATATTACCATGTAATCTAGATTAGATGACTCTAGTGCAAGTGGGAGACTGTTGGAGATATGCCCTAGAGGTAATAATAAATGTGGTTATTATTATATATCTTTGTGTTTATGATAAATGTTTACATTCATGCTATAATAGTATTAACAAGGAAACCATTAATACTTGTGTGATTTGTAAACTTAATTTGAAGTCCCTAGTATGGCCTCTATACTTCACTAGCTTGTTGGTTGATTGATGATGTGGTTTCTTTGTCATGAACATTGAGATGTTATCAACAACAAGATCATATCGTTAGGAGAATGATATGGTGGACATACTCCTATAGACAAGCGTAGCATAAAGATCAAGTCATTTCAATAGTTCAATTGCTATATGCTTTACGATACATAGTAACCTAATTCCTTCGACCATGAGATCATGCATATTGCCTTTCTTGGATGGATGCTTTGATGTCATCAAACACCACACCGTAATGGTGGCTATAAAAGTGGCATTGGGTGTTCGGAAAGTATTGGTTGAAACACATGGATCAAGAGTGGGATTTGTCCATCCACATGACGGATAGATATTCTGGGCCCTCTCGGTGAAATGTCATCCAATTAGCTTGCAAGCATGTGACTTGGTCACAAGGGATCACATATCACGGAACGAGAAAAGAGTACTTATCGATGTGAGGTTGAACTAGGTATGCAGAGATACCGACGATCATGACCTCGGATAAGTAACATATCGTGAGACAAAGGGAAATTGGTATCGTATGTAAGTGGTTCATTCGATCGCAAAGTAATCGTAGAAATATGTAGAGCCATATGAATTTCCAGATTCCTCTATTGGTTATTGTTCGAGAAGTGTCTCGATCATGTCCATAATTCACGAACCGTAGGAGACACACTTAAGGATTGACGTTGTTTGAGTAGTTATGGTATTATGAGAAAGACCGAATGTTGTTGAGTCTCGGATGGGATCCGGATATCACGAAGTGATCCGGAATGGTCGGAGAATAAGATTCATATAAGGAAAGTCCCATTTCGAGTTGGGGAATGGTTCCGTGTTTTCATCGGAACATTCTAGAAGGTCCCGGAATGTCCGGCACTCCGGGGAAGGGTACATGAATGTGTCATTGCAAGATGGAATGATTGCATCATGTACTAAGTGTTCTCGCTGTCCAAAATAAAGGGTTTATTTAATTCCTAAATTGGAAAAGTCAAGCGCCATTTTGGTCAAACCGCAGTTTGGAAGAAGGAGAAGTTGGAAACCGACTTGGGGAGGTCCTCCTCCCAAGCAGCCAGCCTAGGCGAGTTGGGGAGGGACTCCCTCCCTCCTGGCGCCAGCCCTCCCACCTATAAAGGAGGGCAGGGCCTCCCTCTAGAGACACACAAGTTCCTATCCTCTAAACTAGAAACTAGACCTAGACCCGGTTTAGAGCTGTTTGGTTTAGAGCCTTCTAATGGTTTAGAGCCCTCTAATTGGTGTGTCTAATTACTAGACCACTAATAGCCTCTCTCATAAGCTCCACCATACTCACCGGCTTAAGGCGAAGCCCTGCAGGATCTCCCCTCTACTTCCGGTACCACGCCGTTGTGCTGCCGGAATCACGAGGAGAGTGCTACAACCTCCGCTTTGCTGGAACAAGGAGAGGAAGGTCTTCGTCAATGCAGAACGTGTGACCGACTGCAGGGGCGCTGCGAACGCTGCGCCCGGAAGGATCGTCTGCGATCTTGAGATCGGAAGAAATCGACTACATCACCCACGAGAATCTGCTCTCGTTAAACACTTTGGAATCTTCGAGGGTGAGTTATTCCATCGACTCGTTGCTACAATCTAGTAGATAGATCTTGGCTTGTTTGTTTGTATGCGATAGAAAATTTTTGTTTTCCATGCTACGAACCCCTACAGAAAGTAGATATAAAACAAGCATGGAACATCAAAAATTATAGATACATTAGCAACATATCAGAGGTCTTGAAACTTGCTTCACATTTTTCAGTCCATTCAAAGTTCTTACCTTTCTTCAGCAACTGGGTCATTGGTCTTGCGATGCTCGAAAATCCTTCAACAAACTTGCGGTAATATCCGGCTAATCTAAGAAATGCGCGGACTTCTGTTTGGGTGGTTGGGGCTTTCCATTCTTCAACATATTTGATCTTTGCGGGGTCGACAGCGACTCCTTCTGCTAACAGGATATGGCTTAGGAATCCTATTTCCTTTAACCAGAATTCACACTTGCTGAATTTGGCATACAACCGATCCTCTCTAAGGGTTTCAACGATGGTTCTCAGATGTTGCTCGTGGTCTTCTTCTGATTTGGAGTAGATCAGAATGTCATCGATAAACACAACAACAAACTTATCCAGGAAATTCATAAAAATCTTATTCATGATATTTAGGAAATAAGCGGGGGCATTGGTTAATCCAAAAGACATGACATTATACTCATACAATCCATATCTGGTGGTGAAGGCAGTCTTTGGGATATCTGTTACACGAATCTTCAGTTGGTGATAACCAGTTCTAAGGTCAATCCTAGAAAACACTCTAGCACCAGTCAGTTGATCAAACAAATCTTCTATCTTTAGGAAATGGTACTTCTTCTTAATGGTGACGTCATTCAACTTCTGATAATCCGTACAAAGACGGTTGGCACCATCCTTCTTATCAACAACAAAATGGGTGATCTCCATGGCGATGCACTTGGTTGAATCAGTCCTTTTCCTAGCATATCATCAAGTTGCTTCTTCAGCTCCAATAGTTCAGATGGGTTCATACTATAGGGTCTCTAAGCTATGGGTCCGGTTCCAGGGATTAGTTCAATGATAAACTCGATATCCTGATCTAGGGGCATACCAGGCAATTCATCTGGGAATACGTCGGGGTATTCACAGACTACTCTGACTTGGTCAATGGTGGTCTTGGCTAGACTCTTGTTGCACTTGAATTGACGGGGCAAAGTCTCAGATACATGTTCTACTGATACTCCGTTGCTACTGGTCATGGTTATGGCTTTCTTAGCACAGTCGATTAATCCTTGATGTTTCGACATCTAATCCATCCCTAGCACTACTCCCAAACCTTTGGTTCCAAGTACTATTAGATTGGAATAAAAATCTATCCCATGTATTCTGATAGGTATGGCCTTGCAAACTTTTCTATCCTTGGTGGTTGAACCAGGGATTTGAACTATCATAACATTCTTTAGATTTGTTGGTTGGATCTTACTAGTGCATGCAAATTCTTCTGTAACAAACAAGTGCGATGTTCCAGAATCAAACAACACTCTTGCTAGAATTGAGTTAATAGAAAACATACCCAACACGACATCTGGCGCTTCTTGGGCTTCTTCAGCATTCATGTGGAATAGACGGCCATTACGGTTGTGTGGGTTTCCTGGGGCGAATCTCTTTCCAGGCTGGACACGGTGTTGTTGTTGGGCAGGTGCATTCACATTGGTTGCTGCGGCAAGCTTCTTGGGGCACTCATTGGAGTAGTGACCCGTGACTCCGCACTCAAAGCAAGTTATCATTGACTTGTCTTTCCCTGTGAAAGGCACAACATTGCTTCTAGTCCTTGGGGCAGTATTGTTGTTGTTGTTGTTGTTGGACTTGGGCGGTGCACGGTTGAAATTGTTGGAGTTGTCAGGGTTGTTGTTGTGGTTTCCTCCTCCACGGTGGGGATAGTTCGGACGGTTCATTAGGGGTCTGTTGTTTCTGGGTGCATAACTTGCAGATGGGTTGGGGCGATACTTCGGGGTATGGTGGGGTCCTGGTTGATGCATCATTCGACGCTTGTGGTTCTCACTTGCCTGGTTAATCTTGCCTTCCATCTGGATTGCAGAATCCACTAAGGCTTCAAGGTCATCAAAGGGAATGTTGACTAGCATTGTATGTATCTCATCATGTAGACCATTCAGGAATCTTTCCTTCTTCCTGGCTTCATTGTCAATCTCATCAGGGGCATATCTGGCTAGTGACAGAAATTTGTCACGGTACTCAACTACAATCATCCTTCCTTGCTTCAAGTCTCTGAATTCATCTCTCATCCTCTTGATTAGACCCGGGGGCACATGGGTTCTGCTGAACTTGAGTTTGAACGCCTCTCAAGTCATCATCTGACCTCCGTTCATTGTACGAGTACTATTCCACCATGATCTGGCATAGCCGGACAGATAGTGGGTGGCAAACAACACCTTCTCATTAGCATCAACTCCTGCAACTTCCAGATTGTTTTCCATGGTTTGCAGCCAATCATCAGCATCTAGTGGCTCCTCGGACTTACTAAACATGGGTGGGTTGGTATTCTAGAAATTCTTAAGTTTGGATCCATGGTGATCCTGGTTTCCATGGCCTTGATTATTGTGGGCCATCTGGGCTATCTATTGAAGAGTGGCTAAGTTGGCTTAATGTTCAGCTCTACTCGCTTCACCGTCAGAAACTAACATTTGCAGAATCTGCAGCATTGGGTCCTGAGATGAATTGCTTCCTCCAAGATTTCCACGAGTCATCTGAAGATTGCGATAGATAGTGAGACAAGAGGGAAATTTCTAGGGTTCATGGGTTTGTTTCTAAAAACCTTAAACTTTGAGTATGACTCAGGTTTTGCAAACTAACAACTTTCTTTTCATTCATTCATTCCAGGCATAGATACAAACACACACCACAACAAAGAAACAAATGGTTTTAAGAACCATTCTATGAAGCTATGATACAGTGGGACCGGTACAACTCACACCTACGATAGTGCTCATGTGCGACTAATCATCATCAATGAAGGCAGCATCATCCTCATAAGTGTTGTCCTCCATGGCTTCATCCTCCATGTTGTGGAAATGGCCACGGCAGTCGCTGCCACTGGCAGCGATTGAGTGTTTCGTGAGGAAGAGTTGGCGGCCATTTGCGGTGCGAGATGGGGGCGGATGCACATGGGTTTACCCAGGTTCGCCCCCCGGAGGGTAAAGACCTACTCCTGCTAGATTAGATTATTGGAGAGCGAGTTACAGGGGTGGCGAGTTCGGCGGCTATGCTACGAGTCGCTTGAGGGGGTGTATGATGGAACGTGAGTCTCTAGGATACCCTAGGGAGGTTTATATATGAGGCACCTTGCTAGGCTTTACAAGTTACAACCGAACAAGATAAGGATTCGGAGGTTTTAACCTAATCCGACTGGGCTTCTGTTACGCTCCTAGGCTTCCAATCGCCAGTCGCTAGGCCTCTCCTTCCATTGTAGTCTAGTCGCCATCCTCCAGGCGCACTCACAGGCCTTTCGGCCCAATCGGAACGTCCTGCTAGGCATACCCCCTTTGGCATATCCCCATCAGTAGTCCCCGAGGCCATCGTTGATGTAGGCGCAGGCGTCCTTTTGGCGTTCGGAGTAGGCGAGCCCAATTTGGGCGTCCAGTCGAGTCGGCGATGGACTCCATCAGAACCAAGGAGAATTTCCCCATGTTTCCATTCGCCGTCCCAATGAATGTTACTGCTGCCAAGTCGTCGTCTCGGCGAGTGGAAAAGACTAGCGGGTAGCGGGTGAAATAAAGGAGTTGGACCGTCAAATCTGGTCAAACTATCTGTTGGAATTTCCAACGGTAACTTCAGCGCAATTACCGCGAGTCACGGCTATCCCGATTTTGGCGGGTGGCGTTCCCATATAAGGGGAGTGATGGTTCAGCTCTGCAGACCTTCTCCGCATTCTTCATTCTTCCTCGTTCGTTCTTCCTGTCTCCAATCTCCCTGCCTACATCCTTCCGACTTGTCCTTTCCGCATCGTGCGATTCCACATCCTACTCGATGGCGCCTCCCAAAGGCTCATGGGGAAAATCCAAGTGTACCACAGCCCAGCTTAAATCCTTTGAGGACGCCAGAGTACTCCGCAAGGGGAACTGGCGGGTTCCCTCCTCCTCCGAGACCAAGCCGAAGCCGCGACCCGGCGAATTCATCTGTTTCCCCAGCCATCTCGAGAGGGGTTTGGGATTCCCCACTTCACTCTTTTTCCACCGCTTCTGCACGTATTACGCGATCAAGCCATCGGATCTCGGTCCGCATAGCATCGAGGAGCTGGCGATCTTCATCGCCTTCTACGAATGTTACCTCGGTAGCAGGCCGTATTTCCCACTGTGGGTGGAGCTCTTCCACGGCCGCATCGGGCGCGAGGCGTCCAGTGGCTTGATGTTGGCCACAGGTGGCGTCACATTCCAACTGAAGCCGAAGGCCAATTTTGTCAAGCTCCTCTCGCCGAAGAAGGCCGCCAGCGAGTGGAAGAAGAGCTGGTTCTACGTCAAAGAAGCCACTCCCTCCGACGAGGTGGCTCTTCTCGAGTTCGTCGCCGAGAGGAGCGAGCCTTGCCGGTTGGCACCGAAGAAGCTTCCCGAAGACCAGCGGATGGTCGTCGCGGAAATGATGAACCAGATCCAGAAGCTAAAGGACCAGGGGTTGATTCCGATCAACAATCAACCTCTACAACTACTGGCTCGGGCGACGTCTGGTTCTGCTGGCGACTCGGCCGCACTGGATGTATGAGTACAGCGAGAAGCATGACCCCTCCCGAACCAGCAAGGAATCATGGGAGGCCGAGGACTACAAGGCCGCCCTGAAGACGATCACCGATGCAGAGTTCACCAGCGTGGCGGTCGGCCTCGCCCCGTACACTCCTGTGAAGAACGAAGCCCCCACAGTAAGTTCTCTTCCCAGTCGCTATGTCCGTACCTCAGTTCTCAGTCTCCGCGTTTGGTGTTTTACTCGTGGTGGTTCTCAGCTTTTTCAGGTGTTGGAGGGCTGGCTCCCTCCACTCGATGAAGAGGTTCCCTAGGAACTAGAAGAGGACTCCGAGGGAGACTCTTCAGATAGCGACGGGGAGGAGGAAGAGGTTCCTCCCCCAGCGCCTGTGGCTCACAAGACCCGCATGCAGAAACAACGTGAGTTCGAGGCGAGCCGCAGCCTGGACGAACACGACGGAGGCGATGAGGTCGCACAGGAGCACACGTCCCGGCGTACTGCTACGCCGTCGAAGCCTGCTCGCAAGCCCAAGTCGCCAGCGAAGAGGCCCACGTCGCTGTCCAAATCGGCGGTGGTGTTCGAGTCGGATGACGATTCCGATGATGAAGGTTCCCCCGAAGTCTCGCACAAGGCCCCAAAGGATCCAATCCCGATAAAGGGGTTGGAGGGCGAGGACACAAAGGTAGTGGTAGAGGTTCCCCTGGCGGCGATTGCACCGACGGCCTCGGGGGTTCCAAGCCAAGAAGTAGCTGAGGCGATGACTTCCAAGTCGCCACAGCCGTCAAGGGCGGCCGCGTCGGAGCTAGAGATCCCGGCGACTACGGCTTCATCATCGAGGAAGCCCGCGGTTTCGTGGGCTTCAGACTTCTTCGAGAGGGGGCTCACCCACAAGTTGGGTCCCGAGTTGGACAAGCCCGCCCATATCAGCATCGGGCTTCATGTCCTCCCGGTCGCTAAGTGAGTACTGCTCCTTCATCCAGATTCACCTCGCTCTTTTTGTATTGTCGTTATATTGATTGTGGGAACTCATGCAGGTCGGGTGCCAAGAAGATTGGCCGTCCTTCGTGGCTAAGATTCCACCAGCCGCCCCCACGGGAGAGGGCGACCTCCCCGAGAAGAGAAAGGCCGCCGGAGATGTGGCGACTGTGGAAGTCACGAAGAAGCAGAAGGGGGGTGCCGACGACGCTGCAGCCAAGGACAACGCCGCGGGAGCTAGATGCTGTGTCAGTCGCTGAAGAGGTGGTGGCGGCGCGATCGGAACCAGTCTTGGCTGCGTCCGTGCCAGAAGCGCCGGCCCTGACAACCAGTGCCCCCGCCAGAGCGTCGGTGATGTTCCCGTGCTTCATGGCGAGGGGGTTTCTAGGTGTGGCGGACACCCAGTCTCCGTAGAGTCCAGAGATCGTGGATGCGGACATTGGGTCCCGTCACGGGCGCACTTCCTTCATGATCCCGTCGACTGACGCCGGAGAATTTCACAACATGCTCGGCGCTGCTATTCAGGTATGTCCAGTCCCCGAGTTCTTAGTCGCTGAATTTCAGCGGTTGGGAACTGAACTTCTTGCTCCTCTCTAGTCCCCGAATTCCTAGTCGCTGAATTTCGGCGGCTAGGAATTGAGTTTATTTCTCCTTCTCCAGTCCCCGAGTTCCTGGTCGCTGAATTTCAGCAGCTGGGAATTGGGTTTTGTTTTGTCAAATGCTGAGGTGTGTTGTTTGTTTGCAGGGATTGCAAAGGGAGTCGACCGATCGGCAGGCCGCGAGAGAGCACTTGGAGCGTGACTTGCGCGAAATACAAGAGGTGAACCAGTGGCTTCAGGAAACTATTGGTGAGTGTCTGTTTGTCTTTCTTTTCCTTTGTCGGGTGTGAACTAGTGGTGTACAACATGCTGATGGTTTCTCTTACAGATGGTTTCCCGGCTGTGATTTCCAAGGCCCGTGAGGGGTATGTTCCAGTCGCCGAGCTGGACTCGGCAAATGGATGAATAGCCTCCCTGGTCTAGGACTTGGAGGAAGCAAAAGCATCCTCAGTTTCCTCGGAGGAGCGAGCGAAGGCTGCCGTTGCTGCGGCTGAGGAAGAACGCAAAGCCACGGATTCCATCATCGTGGGGCTGCACAACGAGAAAACCGCCTTGGAGAAGCATGTCACGGAGAACTACCACAAACTCCTTGGTGAGTCTCCGTCTTTGCCTGACCCATTTTTCGAGTCCCTGATTTGGGGGTTTCATAGTTTCACTGACACCTGACTTTGCAGCTGTGGTAGGCCAAAGCGACCCGGTGGTGCAGACCTACAATGCTTCGTAGTGCGTGACTACCGTGGTGAACGCGGCCACGGCTTCGGCGTTGTGCGTCCAAGCAGCTCTTCAGGGCTTGTCCCCCACCGAGGTTATTCCTGGGGGGCTTACGGAGGTGTGGCGCTATCTGGAGGAGGTGCCTATCGTCGTGGAGTGGATGACGCGCTCGGCGTTCAGGCGCGGGGCCACCACAACGTTGAGCTTAGGTCTCGCCCACTTCCCCGACCACTTCGACCTTGACGACGTGACGAGTGGCTACCCATCGGCGACAGGCACGGTGGAGATGTCAGAGGTGCTGAAGCTGACCGTGAGGGCCGCCCCTTATGCCGATCGGGTCTTGGCAATGGGGGATCTGCTGCTGTACCAAGAGACGGTGTTGGCGCCTGGCGACCCCGAGCTGGAGCATCGCGACATGAAGTCGGAGCAGCCCTTCCGGTCGTCGTTGTCGAAGTCGCTGACGACGTACCCGACGAACCCGTGGCAGCCTTTTGTTCGTGTCAAGGGGGGTGGCACTGCTTCTTCATCAGGGCCTGTGGAATAAACAATGTAATTGTCCAATTTGCGATGTATGCCAAGTGGCGACTGCTGTAAAGTATTTTGCAATATATGACAAGGGGAGTCGATCGACTCGTATTGTGACTAGGATTGTGTGGTGTGTTTGTTTTTGGTTGAGCGAGTCCCCGAGCGTGTCCGCCCTTCAATGGGGTATAACTCGGTTGTATACTTTTGTGTATTGTTTTGGTTGTGCATTGTTTTTATCTATCACGTCTTCTGAGTGGTGAATCCCCGAGCGCGAGTGGGGATGATTTGTAGGCGAGTCCCCGAGCGTGGTGCTCGACCATGTTGGTCATATCCCTGTTGTAGGTTGCAGATGCGTTGTTTGTAACGCGTCTCCTCCCCTGGTCCGGAGAGCCAGTCGCTTGGCGAGTCCAAGGCAGCTCTCTTACTTGGTGTGTTCCCGAGCCACGTGGTGGTTCCTATTTTGCGGAGTCCCCGTGCGTGGTACTTTAACCGTTCGAGTCGCTTTGCACGAGGATGGGAGGGACAGGTCGCTGTGAGAAGCGTGTACCAGTTGTCTTGGCCCGGTGGGCCAGTCGGGCTAGGCGACTCCAATGGTCACTCCGGGTTGGCGTTTTCGTGGACGACCCTAGGCCCGAATATTTCCGGTGCCCTTGTTCCGCATTACTTAGCCACGCCGGTCGCTCGACCAGAGGTTGACTTCCGTAGGTAGCGTATTACTAATATGTACGAGTGCGAGTGGCACAAGAATATGGCGAGTGGACACAATTTGTGCGATCCGAATGAATTTCATTATATATGCTAGCGGAGTACAATGTGAAGCTCTAAGTATAGAACTTTCTGAGGAGGTTTACATTCTATGGCCTCCCGACCTCTAGTTGGCCGTCATCCCGTATGTCGATGAGGTAGTAGGCATCATTGCCAAGGACTCGGCCTATGGCGAACGACCCCTCCCATGGGGGGAGAGTTTGTGCATGCCCTTCCTATCTTGGGCCAGTCGTAGGACCAGGTCGCCTTCCTGAAATGTGCGAGTTTGCACTCGGCGGCTGTGGTAGCGACGGAGTCCTTGCTGGTATATGGTGGTGCGGGAGCGAGCCAGGTCGCGTGCCTCGTCGAGTTGATCGATGCTGTCTTGGTGGGCAACCTCGTTGGTCGCCTTGACATAGTTGGCGACTCGAGGTGAGTCGTGCTCTAGGTCGGTTGGCATTACGGCCTCGGCGCCATACACCATGAAGAAGGGTGTGAACCCGGGTGAGCGATTGACGGAGGTGCGAATCCCCCATATCACAGAGGGGAGCTCGTCGACCCAGCATCCTGGGGTGTGCTCAAGGGGCACCTGGAGTCGCGGCTTGAGCCCGTGGAGGACGCTCTGGTTGGCGCGTTCTGCTTGGCCATTTAACTCTGGCCGGGCGACTGATGCGAGGTCGAGTCGGATGCCATGTTCTTCATAGAATTCCGCCATGGCCCCCTTAGCGAAGTTGGTGCCGTTGTCTGTTATGATGTTGTGCGGGTAGCCGTACCGGTAAATGAGTTCGCGTAGGAACTTGGTGGCCGTCATGCCATCACACTTTTTTATCGGCTTGGCCTCGACCCATTTGGTGAACTTGTCGACTACGACCAGGAGGTGAGTGAAGCCGGACGGGGCCTTCTTGAACAGGCCTACCATGTCCATGCCCCATATGGCGAATGGCCACGTGATGGGGATGGTCTTGAGTGCCGAGCCAGGGAGGTGCGTCTGGTGGGCGTACTTCTGGCATCCGACGCATCGTTGGACGATGTTGGTGGCGTCAGCGTGTGCGGTGAGCCAGTAGAAACCGTGCCGCATGGCCTTGGCGACTAGCGACTTGGCGCCGGCGTGATGGCCGCAGTCGCCGGCGTGAATGTCCTGGAGGATCTTGCGGCCTTCTTCTGGCTGTACGCAGCGCTGGAACACGCCGGTCACGCTGCGTCTGTGGAGCTCGCCGTTGATGATGACGAAGGATTTGCAGTGGCGCACGATCATTCGCGCCTCCGTCTCATTGCTCGATAGGAGTTTGTGTTCCAGGAAGGCGACGTATGGTGTTGTCCAGTCGCTAGGTTCCACAACCATGGCGACTAGGGTCGGTTCTGGTTGTAGTGGGATCCCGACGTCGATCTCTTTTGGTGGGCTGACCGATGGTTTGTGGATGATATCGAGGAAGACGCCTACTGGTGGTGCTTGTCAGGTCGATCTGATGCGGGAGAGGGCGTCTGCCTCCTTGTTTTTGCGCCTGTCGATCCACTCGACGGAGTAGCCATCGAAGTGTCCTCCCAACTGGTCAACAGCTTGGCGGTACGCGATCATTGTTGGGGAGACAGCGTCGCACGTCCCGGCGACTTGGCCGGCGACTAGGTCGGAGTCGCCATAGCATCGTAGGTGGTTGACGTTCATCTCCTTAGCGTCTCTCATGCCGTGAAGGAGGGCCTCGTATTCTGCCATGTTGTTGGTGCAGGGATTGAAGTTGAGGTAGAGCACGTAGCGGAGCTTGTCCCCTTTGGGTGAGGTCAGTATGACCCTAGCCCCTGCGCCATCGGCGTTTTTGGAGCCGTCAAAATGGAGCGACCGGTAGTGGAGGTACGGGAGCTTCTCTGGCTGATATGCTTCTTCCCAGTCTGCAAGGAAATCAGCCAGGGCTTGTGACTTGATCGCTTTGTGGGGCTCGTATTTGATGTTGTGGATGCCGATTTTGATAGCCCACTTGGCGACTCGCCCGGTCGCCTCGCGATTACGTATTATGTCTTGCAGGGGCGCGGAGGAGACCACCGTGATTGGGTGCTCCTGGAAGTAGTGTGGGAGTCACCGTTGTGCTCAGAATACCACGTTCACCAGTTTTTGGTATTGCGGGTAGCGCTGTTGTGAGTCTGTTAGGACTTCGCTGATGTAGTAGACGGGGCGCTGTAGGGGGTGCTCCTTGCCCTCTTCTGGTCGTTCTACGACCATCATGGCACTGACGACTCGAGTAGAGGCCACGACGTAAACGAGCATTGGCTCTTTGTCGAGTGGAGCAGCGAGTAGTGGGGCCGCGAGTAGCACTTCTTTGAGCGCTTTGAGTGCGTCGTCGGCCTCCACGTCCCATTGGAATGTGGGGTTCTTGAGCATCGGTGGTGAAGGCATTGCCTTCTCGCCCGGTCGGGGATGAAGCGGCGAGGGCGACTCGCCACCAACTTCTAGACATCGCGCAGGCACTCGGGTTTCCCGAGTCACGCGATGGTGTCGATCTTGGTGGGGTTGGCTTTGATGCCTTGCTTGGAGACTACATATCCCAGGAGTTGTCCGATGGGGACGCTGAAGGTGCATTTTCCGAGGTTCAGCTTGATGTTGTACCTCCGCATATTCGTGAAGGTTTCGGCTAGGTCGGCGAGCAAATCGTCTTGGCGGGTGGATATTACCACCACATCGTCGATGTAGACGTGAATGTTGCAGCCAATTTGGCTCGCTAGACACTCCTGCATGCACCTCTAGTATGTGGCGCCTACGTTCTTGAGGCCGAACGTCATGGCCGTGTAGCAGAAGGCGCCGAATGGCGTAATGAACGTCGTATTCTCCTCGTCCCCGACTGCCATCTTGATCTGGTTATAGCCAGAGTAAGCGTCAAGGAAGCACAGCGACTCCGATCCCGCAGTCAAGTCGATGATCTGATCGATGCGCGGTAGGACGAACTCCTCCTTCGGGCAGGCACTGTTGAGGTTGGTGTAGTTGATGCACATTTTCCATGTGTTGTTCTTTTTTAGAACCAGGACTGGGTTTGCCAGCCACTTGGAGTATTTGATTGACCAGATGAAGCCTGCGGCTAGCAGGCGCTGAACTTCTTCGGCGATTGCTCGATGACGCCCTTCATTGAAGGGCCGTAGCGACTGCTTTACTGGTCGCACTTTGGGGTCGGCGTTGAGTTTGTGCTCAGCGAGTTCCCTCGAGACACCTGGCATGTCAGATGGCTTCCATGCGAAGATTTCACGGTTCTCACGGAGGAACTCGATGAGCGCGCTTTCCTATGCGGGGCGCATGTGCGCCCCAATGGTGACCGTCTGGCTGGAGTCGCCTGGGACGAGCTCGAATGTGCAGGTGTGCGTGGTCGCCTTGACCGTGGAGTTTGCGACGGTTGGTTTCTTCAGGATGGTGAGGTCGTCCTTGTTGATGTTGCCCGCATATTTTGCAAGCTCCTCCACGTGGTCGGTCTCCGCGGCGATGACGGCGTCGGCGAGCTCAGCGCCTTTGTCCTCGCATTCCATGGCCATGTCGGGGTCGCCTTGGACGGTGATGATGCCGCTTGGCCCGGGGAGCTTCATCATGTTGTAGGCGTAGTGTGGGGTCGCCATGAACTTTGCGAATGCCTGGCGACCTAAGACGCAGTGGTAGGGGCTGCGGAAGTTCACCAGCTCGAACACGATCCTCTCCGTGCGGTAGTTTGCCGGAGTGCCGAAGGTGACTGGCAGCGTCACTTTCCTGATCGGGTACGCCTTCCGACCGGGGACGATGCCGTGAAAGGTCGTCAGTGTTGGCTCAATGGCTGCTTCTGGGAGCTGGAGCCTTTTGAACGTATCTAGGTATAGGATGTTGATGGATCTCCCACCGTCCATTAGTGTCTTGGGCAGCCAGTAGTCGGCCACCTTGGGCTTGACTACGAGGGCGACTCGCCCTGGGTATTCGATCCTTGGCGCATGGTCCTGGCGACTCCAGGTGATGCTCTGCTCGGACCAGTTGAGGAAGCACGGGATGTCGACCTGTGTCACCATGTTGACGGCAACCGCGCGGGCGAGCACCTTCTTTTCGCGCTTGGTGCCGAGTCCAGTGAAGGTGTGTAGCGAACCGACGGCGGTGCCGAGGCCGCCGCCGTTCCCGTTGTCCCGAGGTGGATTGTTGTTGGGATCCTCCCTTACTCATCTCGCCTTCTCAATCTCTTTGAGAGAGTGGCAATCAGCGGTGGTGTGGGTGGCGGGTTTTCCCTCCCTGCTATGGTAGATGCATGGCTGATTGAGTAGGGCGGCAGGGTCGAATTTCAGCCTCGTCGTGTTGTTGGCGCGGTAGTTCCCGCTGTCGCGGTAGTTTCCTCTGTCCCGACGGTAGTTCTTGGAATCGCGCTGGCCATAGCCGGTGTTGGCAACGAAGTCGACTCGCCCGTCCGTGCGGCGCTTGCCGGTGATGCGGGTGTTGTCGTAGCGCATGTCGCGTAGGCGCCCGCTGTCGTGGATGTTGGTGCGGCGTCTTCCTCCCGACTCGTCATCGGAGTCTTGGTTGGGGTTCTCCTCTGCATAGCGCTTGGCGATCTCGAGGAGGTCAAGGATGTTGTCGAGCGTCCGGTAGACCCTCTTGATCTTAGCAACCAGGGGTTCGTACCGGCACGCGTTCTTGAAGCAGTGTATCGCCGTGTCTGGGTGGATGTCGGAGGCGTTTATCCACAGTTCTTGCCATCTTTGGATCCAGTGGCGAGTCGACTCGCGTTGTCCCTGGATGCATTGCTCCAGGTCCTCTATGGTGGTGGCGCGGGTGTAGGAGCCCTCGAAGTGCCTGACGAAGGCGTCCCGCATTTCTTCCCAGGAATCGATGCTGTCGGCGGGGAGCGTGTTGATCCATTGCTGGGTCGCACCCTCCATCATCAGGGGGAGGTAGCGAGCGGAGAGCAGGTCGGTGTGGCCTACGATTCCCATTGCCATGAGGTATGTGTCCAGCCAGATAGCGGGATCGTACGTCGGGTCGTACTTTTCGATCTCCTTGGGGGCCTTGAAGTTGGCGAGGTATTTTTCCCCACGAATCATGGGCCCGAAGCATTGCGGCCCGACTCGACTGAGTGAGCCTCTTGGTTCCGGGTCGCCGTGGTTGGTGAGGGTGTGCCTTAGGTCGTTGGGCTGGCGCGACCGCCATGCCTGGTTGTTGATGATATTCGTACGGGCATCGATGGGCTGCCCGTTGGCGGCGACCGTGTTATTCGCCGGTCGTGGCTCGTTGGTGGACAGCGCGGGATTGGCGGCCAATGGTTGGTTCGCCAGGGGCTATGGTGGTGGGCAAATTAATGCATTGGCCACAGTGGGGTGGCCGCTTGATGCCGCCCTGCTTGCTGATGAGCGGGAGTACATCCGTCCCCACGGGTCGACTCCCGCAGCTTGCTGCTCGACAGCCCTGACGAGTAGGGCCTTGGCATACTGGACTGTAGCGCGCCGTCGCCTTGGGCGTCGAGGTTGGCGATTGCGGTGTCGGCCGCGACAACATTGTCCATCAGGGTGGAGTATAATGGTAGCCCGTTGGCGTCGCGGGCTTGAGGCGAGATGATGATCCGCGGTTGGTCCGGCGGGGGCGCGCGGCCTATGGGTGGTTGAGGGGCTCCGGTTGCCGATGCACCAGGTGGTGGTCTCGCGGGGTTGCTTCCGCCTGGCGGCAAGTTCTCGCAGTATTCACGCTCGACGGTGCGTGCGGGGTCGCTCTCGTCGTTGAAGTTCAGGACGCGGCCCTGGACGTTGGAGTTCAGGCGGGTCCTGATGCGGCGCTGGTGATAGAGCGACATCTCCCGCGCCGTCTCTCGTTCGAGGCGGTATTTCTTGCACTCGGTGAGTTCATTGCGTTGCGCCTCCGCGAGCCACAGGCGGGCTTGCTCCACCTCCGTGGCCGTCGCAGTCGGCGGGATCGGCGTGGCGAACGGATCTGGCGGGGCGGCCGTGCTGCCCGCCATGTAGATCGCGTTGAAGCGATTGGATCTGGCACGAAAATCCTCGAGGGACTCCGAGCCTGAATCAGAGTCGAAGATCCCCAGGATGGAGGAGTCCTTGAAGTCCTCGAGGTTGGAGACTCGCGTGATGGAGTCCTCCCGTGATGTGGCGGTGATGGATCCATCGACCGAGGCAGGGGTCACGGAGTCGGCGTCGTCATTTAGGGCATCATCGTTGGTGGCGGCGTTAGTCTCGACCGTGTCGCTGGCAGCCGAGTCGTCCTCGGTGACGAGGCTCCTGATGGAGCGGATCTGCTCCTCCGAAAGCAGATCGCGGTGCGGCGGCGATCCGCCGACGATCATTGTTGCAGCTGGGTCGACCGTGCCGGTGAAGCCGATGAAGAGGTTGATGGAGCCGACCGGCATCACCACGCCGTGAGTGACCGGGCGTGACGCCGGGATGTAGCTGCTGGGCAGGATCTGTAAGATGCCGCCGATGGCGATCATGCGACCGATGGCGAGTGGCTGATCGATCGGCGAGTAGGGTCTTGCCACAGAACTTAGGCCAGTCCCGCTATGCCCCATGGTGGGCGCCACTGTCGTGGAAATGGCCATGGCAGTCGCTGCCACTGGCAGCAATTGAGTGTTTCATGAGGAAGAGTTGGCGGCCATCTACGGTGCGAGATGGGGGCGGATGCACATGGTTTTACCCAGGTTCGGCCCCCCAGAGGGTAAAGACCTACTCCTGCTAGATTAGATTATTGGAGAGCGAGTTACAGGGGTGGCGAGCTCGGCGGCTATGCTGCGAGTCGCTTGAGGGGGTGTATGATGGAACGTGAGTCTCTAGGATACCCTAGGGAGGTTTATATATGAGGCACCTTGCTAGGGTTTACAAGTTACAATCGAACAAGATAAGGATTCGGAGGTTTTGACCTAATCCGACTGGGCTTCTCTTATGCTCCTGGGCTTCCAATCGCCAGTCGTCGGGCCTCTCCTTCCGTTGTAGTCCAGTCGCCATCCTCCAGGCGCACTCACATGCCTTTTGGCCCAATCGGAACGTCCAGCTGGGCATACCTCCTTTGGCATATCCCCATCACTCCAGGTAGTCATTGTCATCACTGAGGTAAGAGTGAATATCCCCATAGATGTCTTCACCCTCCTCCGGCTGGTCCTCTAGCTGGATCTCCTGGTCGTGGATGGTCTCCTCCAAGGTGGCTATCTTCTGACGAAGACGGGTGATGATGTGATCCTTTTTGTCGCGCTGGCTATGAAGTGACTTGTGTTCCTTGGCGAGAATGGCGATGGTTTCCTTCCTTTCAACAGCTTTGGCATTGCTCTAGTTGGTGTAATCACGTGCATTGTCTAACTCCTTCTGTGTCTCATGTAGCATGAAGTCCATATGGTCCACGTGATGCTTCAACTCTGGATGGACTAGCATGGATAGAGGTTGTCCCATTGAGTCACGTCTTGCATAGTGAGCAAAATGGGTGCCGATGATCTGGTTGATGTTCTGAGCACACAAGCGAGTGAGAGCTTCTTGCATAGCCCTGGCTAATCCGTCTAGCTAGTTGTTCTCCTAAACATTGAACTGAATCTTGTTAGAAAGAGGTGGCTCCATTCTGCCTCTTAGGTCGGCAACAATCAGCCACTGTAGCTCCCCTCCGGTGTGGTCCCTGAGATGTGCTCTGGAGAACTCCGGGTGTGGGCGTTCAATATACTCTAAGAGCGAATCTAGATCCCTCTCAAAGATAAGTTGTCCTCCGTTGCCCAACTGGTAAAACTTGGTGTATTTGACCTCCATCTATAAGCAATTAAGATGAGTAAGTTAGTGAGGTGATTTAAGTGTGTCAAGTTTTAGGTAGAATTGTAAGAGTTTTGAGTAGCAAGTGATTTCTATTGGAAAGAATCTCAAGGATAAGAATGAGAATAGGTTTTTGTAAATACTCACTTGCTTTGTTTCGAAGCTAGGTTTTTCAGGTGTCCATTCTAACTAGGATCTCCTATGGCCAGGATGGCTCTGATACCAACTTGTCAACACCCGGATTTTTAAGTCCAGATGCCTGTTATGCCGTACATCGCAATCCTAGGATTACAATTTTTGCGAGACATAACAGAAGTGGTACCACAGTACATCATCCATTACAAACCATAATAAAGGCCCTACAAATAAAGGATCTCATGATCCAGCCTTAATACAATCAAAGCAGCGGAAAGTAAACGTAGTAGGCTCCATCTTCAGGGTCACAGGCAATGCTGACGATGGGAAATGATCCTAGTTGTCATAGACCTCCTGCTGTCCATCTTCCGGGTAATCCTCCTCATAGTCTGGCCATGGGAATAGCCAGGGACAAAGCCATGAGTACTCTTTAAGTACTCGCAAACTAACACTAGCATAGATAAAAGTAAAGCGAATAGGAATCATAAGCTCAAGGTTTGTTGCAAAAAGCTAGGTTTATTTCATAAAGCTATAAGAGTAAAGATCTAATTTAGTTCTCTACATCACTTAAGTGGGAACTTAGATCTCATGTTCACAACTCTGTTGTGGTCAAGTCAAGGTCATCTTTCAAGTCACAAGTCATTTTGAAAACATCTGACAACGGAACAGTATGGCCACTCCAACTGTCCATAACCGCGAACGCGGCTATTCGAATAGTTTGACACTCTGCAAAGGTGGTACACTTTCACCACAAAATTTGATACATCCATCAGGAATAACCCTGAATCATCATATTTAGTATGCGGATAATCAATCTTAACATTTCAATTACACACCCTAGTATAGGAACCTCCCCTATGAGTTTGGCCTCCCAGCCATGGCTAACTGCCATCCTGGGTACTTGTGAGACCAGGCACATGGCTTAATAGGATTGATAGGATACCCATATCAACAAGTTGCAACTTCTTTTCCGGAAGCTCATTCGAAAAGAACTCTAAGGTTAAGCGTGCTTGGCCTAGAGCAATTCTAGGATGGGTGACCGACCGGGAAGTGGGTAACGGGTGCGCGCAGTGAGGACAAAGTGCAGAAAAGACTAGTGTTGGTCCGTGGGGCCGGTCTAGATATCCTATTAAGCTGCCATGTGACAACCCCGGGCCCGAGTGGACGGGGTGTTACAAAGTGGTATCGAGCCGACCCTTGCGATTACGGGTGTGTGCAAGGGTCGATGGCGGGACATGTGGAGCATGGCGTGTGGCCCAGTGGACCTGGCATGGCACATGTGTAATAGACCTTGGGCCTTGAGCCAGCGTGCCAAGAGGGAACGTTCCTAGGGTGTGCTTGATCAATGAGGGCATCGATCTTCTAAAGGGTGGGTGTATGTGAGACTAGGCACATGGCTTAATAGGATTGATAGGATACCCATATCAACAAGTTGCAACTTCTTTTCTGGAAGCTCATTCGAAAAGAACTCTAAGGTTAAGCGTGCTTGGCCTAGAGCAATTCTAGGATGGGTGACCGGACCGAAGTGGAATCAGGTGCCGCAGTGAGGACAAAGTGCGCAAAAAGACTAGTATTGATGCAGTGGGGCCAGTCTAGATATCCTATTAAGTCCATGGTGACACCCCGGCCGTGGGGAGTGGGTGTTACAGTACTGCATAGGTGGACATTCATCACGAGGTAGCCTCAGCTCAACCTCTTCCACAAGGGAACCCATACTAAGAGATATAAACTTCCAGTCAAGCCCTACCCAACTCAGGTATTGTGGTTGTACGGTAAAATTGGAATGATATCGCATCTGAACACAGCCATCAGTTTTTACTGAAGTCAAGGCTCATGCCTCATCAGTTTCATCATCAAACCATTGTGTTTCACAACACATGTCAAAACATTTCAATAGAATGAATCTTCATTCCAAGGTTTTCATAATCATTTTCACCAAGTATTCCCATCTAAACTGATCCAGTTTTATGCTTAGCACTGCCACTAGTATTGATGGTATCTCTATTAGGGGTACTACTCAAGTATAAGTATCCAAGACTAATCCTGTGATCTTGATAGGATCCAATCTAGTTTCCACTAATCTCAATTCATTAACTAGGTAAGAACAGTAGTAAAGGGGAATTTAAAGCTTGGAGTAAAACTAGGAATTGGTAAAGTTGCGTAACCAGGTATGCGTAGTGCATCTGGTATAAAGGGCTTGCATATATAGCATGCATAGCTCTAGCTTGCACTGATAGCTTGCATTAGTGATGGCTTGCCTTGAGCAGTGCAGTTTTTGCAGTCGTTAAAGTTCTCTTCTTCTTCCTCGAAGTACTCCTCATTGTAGCCCGGGTCGGTACTAGCGTCTATAAATACATACAGTGTACACAACCACCAAACAGCACTCCTCTACTTCTATTTAGCACACAAGGGCTCATACCAGATGATCTAGCATCATCTCAATCATCGCATGAAATATTAACATATTCTTAATCTTCTTATTTTAGAAAAGTAATTTCTACTCATTTTATATCCTTCAGATTTAATATTCTCCAATTAAAATAGTGGATCATGTTGACACATATCATCACCATCTATTCCAACACTTGGGAATGTGACTATTAAAAGATTTAAAATGGTGATCATATATTAAAAGATTTAATATTACTATTTAATAATATTAAAGTTACTAGAAATGCCTATATGGCACTCTTTTAATACTAAACCATGTTGCATATTTGTAAAACTAAATACTTTTACATATTCATGTAGAGCATGGCAAATGTGATTTTTTAGAGGTGGAATCATCTCAAAAAAAAATATCGTTTATTTTAGAAAAATGTTTGAAGGGTCACAAGTCTCTATCTTGTTATTTTTGATATAGGTGATCTACAATTCTAAATAGTTTGAATCCAACGGGAGTGATTAGATAATTTCAATACCTTTCCAACAAAATTGGAATCATGCATTTTGGTTCAGTGAATCTCTTTGAATTCAATTTTGAATCTACTGACAGAATCTGGTTTTAAACTAAAATAGAAAAATCTTATTTGAATCAACGGGATCTGCGCGGGAAACGACATGGGCTGGCCCAACTGCACTGCACTGGCGCAGCGGGCTGCTGACAAAATGGTCCCACGCATAAGTGACTCATCTAAACTGAAACGGTATCTTTCAATCTCAACCCTACGATTAGACTAGGATCTACGGCTATGGTTTGTCGTCTCCGTCGAACTGCTACGGCGAGACGTGAACCCTAACATGGCGGTGGGGGTCGCTGGGAACTTACCGGGGCTCTAGCTAGGATCAGCGATGGAGGCGAATGGGGTTGTCATCGACGATGGTTCAATTGGCGGTCACGGCAGCTCCTGGGGTGGCCGCAATCAACGGTTTCCTTCCTCGACTGCTGCGGCGGACTCTGGCCAAATTTCGGCGTCGTGGTGCTCAGCTTGCTCCGAGGAAGGGTCGGTGAGGTTCCTGGGTGAGTGGGGAGTGGAATGGTGTGCAGAAATGAGGGCTGGGGTGGCCTCTATTTATACCATAGGGGTGGAGGCAGTGCGACATGGTCTGGCTTCTCCGGCGACGTTGCTACAGGTCGCGTTCATCACAACGGCGGGCATGGGTCGATGCAGTGGACTATGGCGATCGTCATGCGAGTGAAGGTATGGCAAGGGGCAGTCTCCATCGGTCGATTGATGTTGGTGCTCTATTCGGGTATGCGGGCGTTTGTCACTTTGTACAGTGGTCACGGGGCGCGAGGCGTTGAATGGTCATGTATGGGAGGTCACTTGTGCTACGGCGATCGCGGGTACGGGCGGAGAGAGCGAGGCGCGGTGTGTGCATGCGAAGCAGCTGCGGCGCTCCGTCATGTGCTCGGCATGGCAGGGGCTTAAATGGGTGCGGCTAGTCTGGCTCCTTCTCGCCTCGCTGTTGGTCAAGGGATGGACATGGGGTGGCGGTGAGGTCACGGCTACTTGCTAGACATCGTGGGCATGAGCGGTGCGACGTGCAACGAGTGGTTCATGCTCGACCAGCATGGCCGGGTCGGTACGATCATGTCACTGGTGCAACGGTGGGAATGAGGCTCTCCATTGCGCGGCTAAGGACTGGAAATGATCATGGGCTAGATATGGAGTTGATTGTAGTACATTTTGTGAGCAATTGATATATCAAACTAGTGTATAGTGGTTGAGATTGTACCAGCCTGCTAAGTGTTTGACTTAATGGCCAGATGAATTCATCTTTGGAATTTTTGAATGATTTTTGGTGAGTGATCTGATCATATGCTTGGTAGTCTATGGTTGCTGGGAATGGTCAAGGGGAATTGGTTTGAATGGTTTTTGAAAAGTGATGATCTAGGCATATGAACTTGATTCAATTTTGAAATTTCTCTGAAAGGGTTTTAAAAATAGTTTATGTCCTTTTGTAAAGTTTGCTTGGATTCACTTTTACTTGGTCTAGCAAGGGGTGAAAAGATTGGGAATTGTTTCTGTTAGAAATCCTTTACTGGAAACACTCAAAGTGGTCTAGTGGATAAGTTTGGCCAAAATGACCATTTGGTCATATGACTTATATTTGATTTTCTTTTCATTTGATTCTTCTTGGAAATGATCTAGATGGTGTTGTAAACCTTTTTAAACTAATCGGTATCACTTGTAGCAACCAATCATGGCAATTTCAAACATTCATACACTAATGGAAATCACACATGCACTCTTATTAAGTTTAATAATAAAAGTTTTTTGTTAACCCTAAACTTGGGTGATTAGAGCTTGATAAGTTTGATTAATATTTTTGTGATGTTACATACGCTCGTTGGAGACGATGAGGGGGTCGAGCACCATCACGTATCCCCAGGATTCGGAAGCTGATCCAGCTGATCCTCCAGCCTCCAGGTGATGGGGGTCTCCGACCAGTTCAGGTACTAGGGGACTGGGGAGACGATGGTGTTGACCTCCTTGGAGCGCCGCCTGCGGCTGTGCTTGTCGTCCATCTCGGTCTTGAAGATGTGGTAGGCGGTGTGCGGCTGAGGGTAGCCGTTGTTGTTGTTGTTTCCGCCATTGTCGCCATTACCATTGTTGCCGGCTCCCCTAGCCGGTGGTGGGGGTCCACCGGGAGGGGGCGGGGGTAGTCGTTGCTTGTTGCCTTGGTCCTTCATCTGGCGGGTCCAACTGTAGTTCCGGGTGGTATGCGTAGCCGGCTTGAAGGGCTCGCTATGCCACTTGCACGGGCCATCAAACATTTGGTCGAAGGTGAGCCGTGGCTTCTGCCTTCTTGCATCGCCAGCCGGTGCATCGGACCTGCCCTCCACAACATTGACCTGCCTTGCGTGGTAGCGGGGCTTCTGCTGCCCAACTTGGAGGTCCCCGTGGAACCGTTTGTTGTTGCCATGGCGCCTGGAGGATCCGGCTTCCCTAGTCGTGTTGCTCCGCCGGTCGCGAGCCGGCTGTGAGGGAGTCAAACGCCTGTCAGCACTCACCCGGAGAGGTTTCTTCATTGCAACGTCAGCCGTGGCGTACTGGTCCACAACCGTCATGAGCTCCGCCATGGTTTTCGGCTCGTCACAAGTAGCCGGTGGCGAAGCGTGGTGCCTTCTCGGCATCCTTCGACGAACAACCCGATCGCCTGGCTCTCCAGGATGCCCTTGCAGGTGTTGCGCAGCTCCATCCACCTGGCGAGGTACTCGCGGTCCGACTCGCGGTCGCCCTAGACGCACAAGGACAGGTCACGCGGGCGTCCTAGACGCTTGTACGTGCCATTGAAGTTGCGGACGAACACCTTCTCGAAATCTCGCCAGGCGTTGATCCTGTTGGGCACGAGGCTATTCAGCCATGTCCTCGCTAACCCGGTCAGCATGAGGGGGACATAGCGCACCGCTATGGGCTTGTTCCCATGGGCGATGCTGACTGTCGTGGCATAGTCGGTCAGCCAGTCATCTGGCTTTATGTTGTTGTCGTACTTAGGGGTATCCAGGGCAGGGTAAACTTATCCGGAAATGGTTCGTTTCGGATGCGGGGTCCGAAACAAACCGGTCTGGTGGAGTCTTCCTCTTCCGTGACGCGCGCTTGAGCTAGGAGCTCGATGCGGTCACGGGCATCCGGACGGTCATGATTGGGCGTTCCTACCCAGCCCGAGAGACGGGAACTGGCAGGTCGTGGTGCTCCGGTTGGTGGAGGGGGAGGTGGTGGGTTGCTGTTCACTGTCTGCTCCTGGCGCGGCTGGCCCCTGTTGCCAGAGTTGTGGCGCCGGCTACGGGATCTAACCGGAGGAGAGGATGTCTGTTGGGTCTCGCAGGGTGCGCCCTTGCTGTTGTCGAGCGGCTTACTTACCCTGGAGCAGCTAGGGTCCTCGTGCATCTACCGGATGGCATCAGCCTGCTCGTCTGCGATCCGGAGGAGCTCCTGCACCCGGGCTTGTTGTCGGTCTCGCTCCTCGCCCTCCATACTAGGCAGCTCGCGCCGCACGCATGTTCTTGATGGGCGTGCTATAGGCAGTTCAGATGAGAACAGGTGGCGGATCTGGCTCACCATCCATGTCTATCCTTCCGCCTAGCTCGCTGCCCCGGCACCGCACTTGCCCATGAGTGGTGTACGGACTACAATCAATCCTTGAGATGTATCTCCTAGCTACCTTCTTAAATGCACTGAGACCAACCCTTGCTACGAGAGCCTTACCCCTCCTTTGTATAGGTAGAGGGGCAATGATTTCACTGGCCAATCTAGCTGGCAGACCCCACAGGCGGGTCCCAGCCGGCTGGTCATCTACAGTATCTGGTACGGTTACATTCCATTGAGGTACATGCGGTAGGGGTCGCCGTGGGTATAGTGAATGCCCTGCGAGCATGTCGTCAGCGTCCGGCCATTGTGCCCGCGTCAGCCAGCAAAGTCTTCGGTATGGCCATGTAGTTCGGGTCTTGTAGTTGTACCAAGGAGTACTGCGCACTGTGCAGCACGTTGTTGTGTCCTCTTGATTGCGTCCGGCTACGCTGATGTAGCCGGTCTTGACTCTTGCCTCTCCTCCTTGTTCTGGCTACTGGATGGTAGTCGGTACGAAGTGTTCGGGTCCGGCTACTAGAAGTTAGCCGGACACGAACCGCCTACCATAGGTCTTGTCTGGTTGGGGTATCTAGGAGTCATCCCCCCGACAGATATTAACATCAATTGCCTCAAGTACTACGGCGAATCCGGCCTCGTCACCGCGCAAGTCGCCGGCACCTGTGATGCAGTCGCTCCCAACATGATAGCTTACCGCCAGGCGGTGGCCCAACTAGGGGGCTACTTTGCCGGCTACTCCATCGAGTGGATCGATCGCCCCAAGAACAAAGAGGCTGACGCACTCTCGCGCATCAGAACGGCTCACCAAACACCACCTCCAGGAACCTTCCTCGACATCATCGACAAGTCTTCGGTCTCCCCCCAAAGGAGATCGACATCAGGATACCGCTGCAGCCTAAGCTCGCTCTGGTCGCCATGATCTCGGAGCCTAGCGACTCGACTGCACCATACCTCGTTTACCTTAAGCACAAGATCCTGCCCACGGACGATCGTGCGCCGCTGCAAATCATTCGCCATCATCAACGACGAGCTCCACAAGTGCAGCGTGACCAGTGTGTTCCCGCGATGTGTACAGCCAAAAGAGGGACGCAACATCCTCCAAGACATCCATGCTGGCGACTGCTGCCACCACGCTGGTGCCCGGTCACTAGTCGCCAAGGCCATGCGCCATGGTTTCTACTAGCTCACCGCACACGCCGATGCCACCAACAACGTCCAACGATGCATCGGATGCCATAAGTATGCCAACCAGACATGCATCCCTAGTTCAGCCGTCAAGACCATCCCCATCACCTGGCCATTCACCGTATGGGCCATCGACATGGTGGGCCGGTTCAAAAAAGCTACATCAGGTTACACCCACCTCCTGGTCGCTGTCGACAAGTTCACTGATGGCCCAAAATATATCGAGCTTGTTGGGGAACCCCAAGAGGAAGATATGATGAGCACAGCAGCAAGTTTTCCCTCAGTACGAAACCAAGATTATCAATCCAGTAGGAGCAAGGAAACACCCCAAAGGTGTTGCTAGTGAGCTAAGGTGGCACACTACCGGTGCCAGCAGCAACGTGGAGACCTGCACAACACAACCATAGAACTCTGCCCCCAACTTGCGATGAGGTTGTCAATCTCACCGGTTTTGCTGAAAACAAAGGATTAAACGTATCGAATGGAAGGAAGTAATAGTTTGCAGAAAGTAAACACAAAGCAGTAAATAGTTTGATAGTAGATTGTATGTAAAAGAAAGGACCGGGGTCCATAGTTCACTAGAGGTGGCTCTCCTTAAGATATATAACATGCTGGGTGAACAAATAACAGCGGGCCAATTGACAAAAATCGAGAAAGGATACAAGCATATACTAATCATCTTGACTCCTTTGAGACTTGTTTGGGCATTACAACATTATACATAGACCACCATCCAACTGCATCTATGACTAATAATCCACCTTTAGGTTATCATCCGAACCCCCTCCAGTATTAAGTTGCAAGCAACAGATTATTGCATTACGAATTGTGTGTAAAGTAAACAATACAATTGTTCTATGAATGAAAGATTGTTGTTTTCTCCCTAGTAGCAACAGCACATCTATTACCTTAGAGATTTCTGTCACTTCCCCAGATTACCAGAGGCATGAACCCACTATCGAGCATAAATACTAACTCTTGGAGTTGCTAGCATCTACTTGGCCAAGATAGCTACTAACAACGGAAAGCATGAAAGATCACAAATAACAAAGACATGATAGAATCAATAATCAATCTGAAATAGCATCTCGATATCCATCGGATCCCCGCAAACACAACATGCAAAATTACAAATAGATGATCTTGATCATGAACGGAGCTCACAAGATCTAGACATGAAAGCACAAAGGAGGAGAACCAGCCATCTAGCTACTACATGGACCCATAGTCCAGAGATGAACTACTCATGCATCACACCAGAGGCTTGCATGATGATGAAGAAGGCCTCTGATGTCTACGCACTTCTATTCCTGTAGACAGTTGTTGGGACTCCAAGTGCAGAGGTTTGTAGAACAGCAACAAGTTTTCCCTTAAGTGGATCACCTAAGGTTTATCGAACTCAGGGGGAAGTGGCCAAAGGTATCCCCTCTCAAGCAACCCTGCAATCAAGATACAAGAAGTCTCTTGTGTCCCCAACACACCCAATACACTTGTCAGGTGTATAGGTGCACTAGTTCAGCGAAGAGATAGTGAAATACAAGTGGTATAGATAATTATAAGTGGTAACAGTGATAGAAGATAACTAGATGGCGTGGAAAAGACTAAAGCAAAACTGAAATAAAGATTGAAGCAAGCAAACATGTAACAGATCTAATAGCAAACGGTGTATCAATGCTTAGAAACAAGGCCTAGGGATCATACTTTCACTAGTGAACACTCTCATATAAATATATTCTTCTTTATGATACTACGCTGAACTACTCTCTGGTTGGACAATGTAATCCATGGTAGGGCTATAACAACACACCTCAAAGTAAGTCTTTCCCATCTAGAAAACCCCACACTGTCACCTTGAGCACTAGATGGTTCCAACAAACACCACAATTTCATAAAGACATCCAACTCAAATATAACTCATAACAAGTATTTGTAATCTCTAGCCTAAGTGCCACCATGGTGTGCACGCTGTCACTTTCACACACATGGGGAGAGCAGAGATCTATTAAAGCACTTGAGTAGCAAGGTAGATCTATAGATTACAAGCTCATGATCTCAATAAGATCATGCATAGAGAGATAGAGATGAACACATAGCTACCGGTAGAACCCTTAGCCACGAGAGAGAACTACTCCCTCCTCATCATGGGAATCAGCAATGGGAATCAGCTGACCTCCGTTTCCCAATTGGTAAAACTTGCTGAACTGAGTCTCCATCTACAAGAATTTAGGATGAGGAAATTAGTGATGTGATCAAGGGTGTCAAATTTTAAGTAGTAATGTAAGAATTTTGAGGAACATGTATTTTTGAGAAAGAATGAGTTCACAAGGGTAAGAGGGGAAATAGTTTTTCATAAATACTCACTTTGGTTTTGAAGCTAAGTTTTTGGTTTGGACGTCCATTCTAACTAGGGTCTCCTATGGTCAGGATGGCTCTGATACCAACTTGTCAACACCCGGATTTTTAATCCCAGATGCCCGTTATGCCATACCTCGCAATCCCAGGATTACCATTTTTGCGAGACATAACGGATTGGATATCATAGTACATCATCCATTACAAACCATATATAAGGTTTTACACAAATACGGATCTCATGATCCAGTCTTTAATACAACAAGCAGCAGAAATAAACGATAGCATAGCGGTGGGGTCCATCTTCAGGGGCATAGGCAATGCTGACGAAGGCAGATAGTCCTAGTTATCATAGTCGTCCTCCTGACCATCATCTTGATAATCTCCTTCATAGTCTGGCCATGATAATAGCCAGGGACAAAAGCCATGAGTACTCTTTAAGTACTCGCAAACTACTACTAACAAGGGTTGTAATTCTAAGTTAAAGTGCTAAATTTAATGAATAACTATCAAGTTAGGTTTGAAACCTAAGTTGAGTTCCGAAGCAAGAAAAGATAAAGTAAAGTTCTAGAATCACTTAAGTTGGGAAGCTAATTTCATTAACAGAACCCTGTTGTGGTCAAGTCAAAGGTCATCATTCATTTCAACTTATTTAGAAAACATCTGACAACGAAACAGTATGGCCATTCCAACTGTCCATAACATGACGCTATTCGAATAGTTTGACACTCTGCAGAGGTGGTACACTTTCACCACAAGATTCGATACATCTGTCAGGGATAACCCTGAATCATCATACTTAGTATGCAGATAATCAAACATAACCTTCCCTTTACACACACTAGTACAAGCACCTCTCCTATGAGCATGGCCTCCCAACCATGACCATCAGTCATCTTGGGCACTACATAGGTGGACATCATGGAGAGGTAGCCTCAGCTCAAACCTCTCCCGTGAGGGAACTAATACTAATGCATATAAATTTCCATCTAAGCCTTACCCAATTCAGGTAATGTGGTTGTATGGTAAATTTGGAATGGTATCGCATCCGAATCCAACCATCAGTTTTATAAAAGGGTTAAGGCTCATGCCTCATCATTTTCATCATCATAAACCAATTGTGTTTCTCAACACATGTCAAAACATCTCAATAGAATGACTCATCATTCCAAGGTTTTCATAACTCATTTTCACCAAGTGTTCCCATCTAAAGTGACTCAAGTTTTTGAGCTATTCTAAAGTACTAAGTTAAGAGTGTTCACTAAGGTGGAAAGATGGGATCAATCTCATGCCATAGAATGACATCTAAAGGTTTCTAAGTAGGTCAAGTTTTATACTCTTTATGCTACCTTCAAAATTAATTAAAGAACTTTGTGTAAACTAAGGGAGGTAAAACTTGTCAATAAGACTTGGGGTACTAATAGTTAAAGGGGTGTGATCAAAGCATGCTTAAGGCATCTTTGCTAAACCATCTAGTTTTATTCTGGCTTGCTAACAATAGCTTGCTAAAGTATGTTTTGCAAGGGTTAGCTTGCCACTAATAGCTTGCCTTGGTTGGTGCAGTGGTTGAAGTTTTCTTCTTCTTCTTCTTGGTAGAACTCCTCCTCCTCGAAGGCTTGGTCGGTACTATCGTCTAGAAATACATAGGGAGTGCACAATCACCAAACAATACTTAACTAGGCTAAGTAGTATTCTAAACCACACAATTGATGATCTATTATCATCCCAAACATCACAAGTTTAATTCAATAGTTTCAACCTTTTCATTTTGGAAAAGTAATTTCTACTCATTGAAATGTTAAATAAAATTTAATATTCACCACCAAAATATGGGATCATGTGGACACAGGTCCTCACCACATATTCTAACATGTGGGAATGAGATTTAAGTTCATTATTTAATGATTTAAAGTGACTAGAAATGCCTATATAGCATTATTTTGGTACTAGTCCAAAGTCACTGCCTGTAAACCTTAATATTATTACATATTTGGATAGATATGATGAAATGTGATTTTTGAGAGTTGGAATCAACTCAAAAGCTAACTTGGTTGATTTTATAAAAAATGTTTCAAGTTGCAAAAGCTTCTGTCTTCTTATTTTTATTAGGAGAAATCTGTAACTCTAAATGAATTAATTCCAACGGGCTTGGATAGAGAATTTCAATACCTTTCAGACAAAATTAGTTTCATGTAATTTGGGTGTGTCAAACTCATAGAATTGAATTTTGAAACACTAGACAGAAACTATATTCTAACTAAAAAGAAAAATCCAGATTTGAATCTACGGGCTCGTGCGGTAAAAGAGGCCGGCCTAGTGGCGCTACGCGGCGCGGGGCTCAGCTGACAGAGGGGTCCCACTTGTCAGCGGCACTTAAAACGCGAAACGGTACGCGCGCTATGGGTCGTGCGATTAGAGGCTAGATCTACGGCTGAGGGTCGTCGTCGACGACGGACAGGTCGCCGACGAGCTCGAACCCTAGCGGCTCGGTGGGGGTCTACTGGAGGCGTACCAGGGCTCTAGTGGGGTCGGCGATGCGGGCGAACGAAGTGGAAGACGACGGCGAGGCGAGGCATGGTCACGGCGGAGCTTGGGGTGGCCGGAATCAACGACACCCTTCTTCTCTAGAGGCGGCGGCTCCGGCTCCAATTCTGGCGAGCTGCTGCTCCACTTGCTCCGGCGAGAGGTGGGTGAGGTTTAGAGGGGTGAGGGGAGTGGAATGGTGTGGAGAGAAGAGGCTGGGGAGGGCTCCTTTTATAGGCTCGTCGGTGAGACCAAGCGGGATGGGCGGTCGACGGTGGCGACATGGCTACGGCGAGCTAGCGGCATGGCTGGGGATTGTGATCGGTGGGTGGTTCCCTGGCGGTGCTCTAGTGCTTCAATGCGGCCGTAGGGGCGGTGGCATGTGGTCGGGGCGAGGTGGCGCTCTGTGCGGCCGAAGCGGTGGTGTCCACGGCGAGCGGTGGCTGTGGGGCTTTGGGCGGTGAACGGAGGTGTCTGGGGTGTTCTCCAGGTCGAGGCGGAGTGGTGGGCGCGGGCTGGTGCCAAGGGGCGGTCGGTGCGAGCGGGGACAGTGCGCGCTCTGTGGGCGGCGTCGGCATGGCCGACAGGCTCGGGGCGCGGCGGTTCCTGGTCATTCTGGTCGCTGTCCTTGGGTTGGGACTGGTTGGGCGGTGGAGGTGGACCACGTGCTATCTCCAGGACACGATGGATGGCGCGAGCGGCGGCTGTGGCGTGCTGTCGCCGGTGGGTTGCCCAAGTGGGGGCTCGGCCTTAATGGCCATGACCATTTGGTCTTGGCACAGTGGGTGGCTGGGCTAGAGAGGGGTTAGGGGGAGTAGTGGAGAGATTTTGGTGGCAAGTTGGGGAACAAGTTTGGCCAGAACACTATTTAAAATAGTGAAATTTGTTTAGTTTGAAATCTGCCTGCCAAGTGTTTGATGAAATGGCCGCAAGAGAAAAAGTTTTGAATTTTGAGTTCAAAATTTTTGGGTGATCTCCACTAGTGCTAGGTAGTCTATGGTTGCAAGGGTTTTGAAAATGGTGCTCAATTAGATGGTTTTTGAAATAGGGGTGATCTATGCATATGCATTAGATTCAATTTTAAACTGTCATTTAAAATAGTTTACAGAATGTTTTTAGTAGATCAAGAGGTGGGCCTTGGTACCTCATTATGTGTACTAGCAAGGGGTGCAAAGATCAAGAATTATTTCTGTTAAGAATTGAGTACTAGGAATAGCCAAAGTAGGCATGAGAGTTAAATTTGTCAAAATGACCATTCCTTCATTTTAATTCTTTTTGATTTGATTTTCTTTAGGAAAAGTTTGGGAATGATGTAGATGATGTTTAAATCACCTAAGAAACATTTTACAAGCATTGGATCAATCAATCATGGCAATTCAAACAACTCCTATTTTAAATGCACACATATATGAATGCTTTCATTTTAAATTTGGAAAAGTTTTTGTTAACCCCATTTTTGGATGATTTGATCTTGATAAGCTTGGATTGAAGTTTTGGGATGTTACAAACCTTCCCCCCTTAAACAAAATCTCGTCCCGAGATTTACAAGGAAAACTAGGAACTAAAGAGATCTGGGAACTCTGTCCTAATGTAATCCTCGCGCTCCCAAGTGGCTTCCTCCTCAGTATGGTTGCTCCACTGAATCTTGAGAAACTTGATACTCCTGGTCCTGGTGGTTCTGTAGGCTTCTTCTAAGATACGGATGGGCACTTCCCGATAGGTCAGGTCATTGTTGATTTCCCTTTCGGATCGATATTCTTGAAAACTTGGTCTTCTCAGGCACTTCCAAGCATTTGCGAAGTAACGAGATATGGAACACATTGTGGATGGCTGACATCTCTTCAGGCAATTCCAGCTGATACGATACTTTTCCTCGGCGGTTCAGAATCTTGAAAGGTCCGATATATCTGGGAGCTAACTTTCGCTTCAGATTAAAGCGTTGAGTTCCCTTCAATGGTGAAACCTTGAGATATACGAAATCTCCGACATTGAAAGTCCGGTCTCTCCTTCTCTTGTCAGCATAACTCTTCTGTCTGGATTGGGCGGTCTTGAGGTGCTCACGAACTTTGTGAACTTTCTCTTCTGCTTCTCGGAGGATGTCGGGTCCAAAGATCTGACTCTCTCCTACTTGCGACCAATTCAAAGGGGTACGACACTTCCTTCCGTATAGGAATTCAAATGGTGCCATCTGCAAACTAGCTTGATAACTGTTGTTATATGAGAATTCTGCGAAAAGGCGATCTTCCCATTTTGATCTCAGATTCCAACACACGAGCTCTAAGCATATCCTCCAAGATCTGGTTGACTCTCTCACATCCATCTGTTTGGGTGATACGCGGTACTGAAGTTCAACTTGTTTCATAATCCTTCCTGAACTTTCTGCCAAAATCTTTAAGTAAACCGAGTTCCTCGATCGTCGATGGTCTTGGGGTTCCATGCGGACTAACAATCCTAGCAATGTAATACTCGCTAGTTTTGCACTCTGGTAGGTTGTCTTAACTGGTATGAAGTGGGCTACCTTGGATAGTCTATCAACTATGACCCAGATTGAGTCATTTCCCCTACTAGAAGTAGGTAAACTGGTGATAAAGTCCATTCCGACGGAATCCCATTTCCATTCCGGAATCTGCAATGGTTGCAACAATCCTGCGGGGCTCTGGTGCTCTGCTTTGACTCTTTGACAGATGTCACATTTGGCGATGTAGCTTCCGATCTCTCTCTTCACCTTGTGCCACCAAAATTGCTCTTTCAAATCCTGATACATCTTTGTTCCTCCGGGGTGGATAGAATAAAGAGTATCATGAGATTCCTTCATGATAATTTCCTTCAGCTTCGAATCTGCTGGCACACATATACGTCCCTTGTACCATAGTACACCTTCTTCGTCTTCGGTGAATCCAGGTACTTTGCCTGTACCAATATGATGTTTGATTCCGTCGATACTTTCATTCCCCTTCTGGGCTTCCTTGATTTGGCTAATCAAAGTGGGTTGAAGTTCAATGCTAGCTAGGAATCCTTTGCTAACTAACTCAGTCCTGAAGTGCTCCAACTCCTCATACAAACTTGGTTGCTTCTCTTTGATCATGGTGTTTAGCCTACACGGTAATCTGCTAAGAGCATCCGCTACCACATTGGCTTTGCCGGGGTGATAGTGAATGTCAAGGTCATAATCCTTGATTAACTCTATCCATCTTCTTTGCCTCATATTCAACTCCTTCTGGGTGAAGATATACTTCAAGCTCTTATGATCTGAGTAAATCTCACAACGATTACCCATCAAATAATGGCGCCATGTCTTCAATGCTAGAACCACGGCTGCTAGCTCAAAATCATGGGTCGGATAGTTCTGCTCATGCTGCTTCAGTTGTCGAGACAGATACGCGATGACTTTGCCTTCTTGCATCAATACACATCCTAGACCAATCTTGGATGCATCACAATACACATCAAACGGCTTCTTGATATCGGGCATGATCAAAATTGGGGCTGATATCAAATCTCTTCTTCAGCTCCTGGAAACTGGCTTCACACTTGTCTGTCCATTCAAACTTCTTGTCCTTCTTCAACAATTGGGTCATTGGTCGGGTTATGCTCGAGAATCCTTCTACGAACTTGCGGTAATATCCCGCTAATCTGAGAAATGAACGAACTTGGGTTTGATTGGTTGGTGCTTCCCATTCTTCGACATCTTTGATCTTGCTAGGATCAACAGAGACTCCTCCGGCAGACACAATATGTCCTAGGAATCCTACTTCTTTCAGCCAAAACTCACACTTGCTGAACTTGGCATATAACTGATGCTCTCTCAGGGTTTCTAGGATGATTCTCAGATGTTGATCATGCTCTTCTTCTGACTTGGAGTAGATAAGGATGTCGTTGATAAACATAACTACAAACTTATCTAGGAAATTCAGAAAGATCTTATTCATGAGATTCATGAAATAAGCAGGGGCATTGGTTAATCCAAAAGACATAACCGTATACTCGTATAAACCATAGCGAGTAGTAAAGGCGGTCTTCGGAATATCCGTTGCACGAATCTTAAGTTGATGATAACCAGTTCTAAGATCAATCTTTGAGAATACCTGAGCTCCAGTCAACTGATCAAATAGATCCTCTATCTTTGGCAAGGGGTACTTGTTCTTGATGGTGACATTATTCAACTTTCTGTAGTCTGTATACAGACGGTTGCCTCCATCTTTCTTGTCGATGAATAACACTGGTGATCTCCATGGCGATGCACTTGGTTGAATCAAGCCGGTTGCTAACATGGCATCCAACTACTTCTTCAGTTCTACTAACTCTGAGGGGTTCATGGTATAGGGTCTCTGGGCTATAGGTCCGGTTCCGGGGATTAGTTCGATAATGAACTCTATATCCCTATCCGGGGGCATACCTGGCAGTTCATATGGGAATACATCGGGGTATTCATAGACTACTCTAACTTGGTCAATGGTAGGCAGGGCTACACTTTTGTTGCATTTGAATTGACGGGGTAAGGTTTCAGAGATATGTTCTATTGTTACTCCAGAACTACTGGTTATGGTGATGGCTTTCTTAGCAAAGTCCATCAGTCCTTTATGCCTTGACATCCATTCCATACCTAGTACTACTTCCAATCCTTTGGTTCCAAGTACAATTAGGTTGGCATAAAAATCTATCCCATGTATTCTGATAGGTACAGCTTTGCAAATTTTTCTAGCTTTTGTAGTTGAACCAGGGATTTGAACTATCATGACATGCTTCAGGTTGGTTGGGCGAATCTTACTAGTGCATACAAATTCTTCGGTGACAAATGAATGCGATGCTCCAGAATCAAACAATACTCTTGCTAAAACTAAGTTGACAGAAAACATACCCACATCATCGGTGCTTCCGGGCTTCTTCTGCGTTCATGTGGAAGAGACGACCGTTCTTGGTTGTGCGGGTTTCTGGGCAAATCTTCGTCTGGTTGAACACGGCCTCTTTGCTGAGTGGGGAATTCAAGGGCATTGCGGCAGTCTTCTTGGGACACTCATTGGAGTAGTGACCTTCACCCACACTAGAAACAAGTGATCCGGACTTGTCCTTGATCGCGATAGGTACAACATTGCCGCCGATTAAGCAGTTGTTGTTGTTGTTGCTCTTGGGAGGCACGGTTGAAGTTGTTGGCATTGCGGGGTGATGATTGTTTCCTTGAGCTTCACATTTCCTCCTTCTGATTTGGGGTAGCTTAGGCGAGAATTTGGGGATCTGTTGTTCCTTGGTGCATATCTGGTGAGGGTTAGGGCGGTACTTCCGGTGACTATCGATCCGCACGCTGCATCATATGACGCTTGCGGTTGTCGTTTGCCTGGTTAATCTTCCTTCCATCTGAATGGCGAGTCGACTAGCTCTTCAAGATCCTGAAACGGATGTTGCGAGACGATCTGCATCTCATCATGCATCCGTTTAAGAATCTCTCTTTCTTCTTGGCCTCCGTGTTGATCTCATCCGGTGCATATCGGCAAGTGACAAGAATTTGTCACGTACTCTACTCTGATCAATCTTCCTTGCTTCAGTTCACGGATTCATCTCTCATCCTGTTGACAAGACCTTGCGCGTGGTGCTGAACTTGACCTTGAATGCTTCCCGGTCATCACGGCCATGGTTCATGTTCGGATGCTATTCCACCAAGCTCTTGCATCTCCCGCCAGATAGTGGGTGGCGAAGAGAACTTTCTCATTCTCCTCAACTCCTGCAACTTCGAGGTTGTTTTCCATGGTCTGTAACCAGTCATCAGCATCTAATGGGTTTTCAAATTGGTTGAAGATTGGGGGATTGGTGTTCTGAAATTTTTTGAGTTTAGATCCATGGTGATCCTGATTTCCATGTCCTTGGTTGTTGAGAGCCATTTGGGCGATCTGCTGCAATGTTGCTAAGTTGGCTTGACGCTCGGCCCTGCTTGCTTCACGGTCCGCGATGAGATTCTGCAAGATCTGCAGCATTGGGTCTTGCGACGAGCTGCTCCCTCCTTGGTTTCCACGAGTCATCTGAAGATTGAGATAGATATAGGGGTAAGAGGGAGATTCTAAGGTTCATGGTTTTGGGTTTTCAAAGCTACAACTTTGAGTTAGACTCAGGTTTTTCAACTAACTTCATTTTCATTCATGCAAGCAAGCACACGATACAACACACACCACAACAATCAACAAGGGAAAAACAGATGGTTTGAAGAACCATTCTGCAAACTATGATACAATGAGATGATACATCTCATGCTACGACAGTGCTCTAGTGCATCTACTTATCGTCGATGAAGTCGGAGTCTTCATCATCAGTGTAGAAGTCCACAGCATCCTCTGCCAGAAAGTCATCATCGTTGCTGAGGTAAGAATCCATATCTCCCTAGATGTCTTCACCCTCATCATCTTCTTCTTTGGCGGCAAGCTGAGCTTCCTGCTCCTTGACGGTCTTCTCGAGGTCAGCCACCTTCTTGCAAAGACGGGCGATGGTGCGATCCTTCTTTGCACGCTGGCGATGAAGAGACTGGCGATCTTGGACGAGCAGTGTGAAAGTCTAGGCCTTCTGGTCGGCAATGGCACGCAGTTACGGTTTTGCTAACTTCGGCATTGTCCAGTTCTTGCTGTCGGTCATGAAGCAAGAAGTCAAGGTTCTCCACTTGACGCCTCAACTCTGGGTGACTTGGCATCTCCATCGGCATTCCCATGAAGTCACGTCTTGCATAGTGGGAAAAACGGGTTCCTTGAATCTTGTTGATGCTGAGGGCACATAGACGTGCGAGAGCTTCATGCATTTCCCTGGCTAATCCATATAGCCAGTTGTTCTCTCTCACGGAGAACTGAATTCTCCCGGAAGTTGGTGCTTCAATGCTTCCTCGAAGATCTACGGTGACTAGCCATTGTAGGTCTCCTCCTGGGGGTCCTGGAAGTTGAGCTCCAAGAAACTCCGGATGCGGGCGTCCCAGTAACTCCGATAGTGAATCCAGATCCCTCTCGAAGATCAGCTGACCTCCCTTTCCCAACTGGTAAAACTTGCTGAACTGAGTCTCCATCTACAAGAATTTAGGATGAGGAAATTAGTGATGTGATCAAGGGTGTCAAATTTTAAGTAGTAATGTAAGAATTTTGAGGAACATGTATTTTTGAGAAAGAATGAGTTCACAAGGGTAAGAGGGGAAATAGTTTTTCATAAATACTCACTTTGGTTTTGAAGCTAAGTTTTTGGTTTGGACGTCCATTCTAACTAGGGTCTCCTATGGTCAGGATGGCTCTGATACCAACTTGTCAACACCAGATTTTAATCCCGGATGCCCGTTATGCCATACCGCAATCCCAGGATTACCATTTTTGCGAGACATAACGAATTGGATATCACAAGACATCATCCATTACAAACCATACATAAGGTTTTACACAAATACGGATCTCATGATCCGTCTTTAATACAACAAGCAGGGAAATAAACGATAGCGTGGCGGTGGGGTCCATCTTCAGGGCACAGTAATCTTGTGGCGAGATAGTCCTAGTTATCATAGCCGTCCTGCTGACCATCATCTTGATAATCTCCTTCATAGTCTGACCATGATAATAGCCAGGGACAAATGCCATGAGTACTCTTTAAGTACTCGCAAACTACTACTAACAAGGGTTGTAATTCTAAGTTAAAGTGCTGAATTTAATGAATAACTATCAAGTTAAGTTTGAAACCTAAGATGAGTTCTGAAGCAAGAAAGGATAAAGTAAAGTTCTAGAATCACTTAAGTTGGGAAGCTAATTTCATTAACACAACCCTGTTGTGGTCAAGTCAAAGGTCATCATTCATTTCAAGTTATTTAGAAAACATCTGACAACGAAACAGTATGGCCATTCCAACTGTCCATAATCATGACGCGGCTATTCGAATAGTTTGACACTCTGCAGAGGTGGTACACTTTCACCACAAGATTCGACACATCTGTCAGGGATAACCCTGAATCATCATACTTAGTATGCAGATAATCAAACATAACTTTCCCTTTACACACCCTAGTACAAGCACCTCTCCTATGATCATGGCCTCCCAACCATGACCATCAGTCATCTTGGGCACTGCATAGGTGGACATCATGGAAAGGTAGCCTCAGCTCAAACCTCTCCCGTGAGGGAACTAATACTAATGCATATAAATTTCCAGCTAAGCCTTACCCAATTCAGGTAATGTGGTTGTACGGTAAATTTGGAATGGTATCGCATCCGAATCCAACCATCAGTTTTATAAAAGGGTTAAGGGTCATGCCTCATCATTTTCATCATCATAAACCAATTGGTGTTTCTCAACACATGTCAAAACATCTCAATAGAATGACTCATCATTCCAAGGTTTTCATAACTCATTTTCACCAAGTGTTCCCATCTAAAGTGAATCAAGTTTTTGAGCTATTCTAAAGTACTAAGTTAGGAGTGTTCACTAAGGTGGAATGATGGGATCAATCTCATGCCATAGAATGACATCTAAAGGTTTCTAAGTAGGTCAAGTTTTATACTCTTTATGCTACCTTCAAAATTAATTAAAGAACTTTGTGTAAACTAAGGGAGGTAAAACTTGTCAATAAGACTTGGGGTACTAATAGTTAAAGGGGTGTGATCAAAGCATGCTTAAGGCATCTTTGCTAAACCATCTAGTTTTATTTTGGCTTGCTAACAATAGCTTGCTAAAGTATGTTTTGCAAGGGTTAGCTTGCCACTAATAGCTTGCTTTGGTTGGTGCAGTGGTTGAAGTTTTCTTCTTCTTCTTCTTCTTGGTAGAACTCCTCCTCCTCGAAGGCTTGGTCGGTACTATCGTCTAGAAATACATAGGAAGTGCACAATCACCAAACAATACTTAACTAGGCTAAGTATTATTCTAAACCACACAATTGATGATCTATTATCATCCCAAACATCACAAGTTTAATTCAATAGTTTCAACCTTTTCATTTTGGAAAAGTAATTTCTACTCATTGAAATGTTAAATAAAATTTAATATTCACCACCAAAATATGGGATCATGTGGACACATATCCTCACCACATATTCTAACATGTGGGAGTGAGATTTAAAGGTTGGATCAATATTACTTTGGTTTAAGTTCATTATTTAATGATTTAAAGTGACTAGAAATGCCTATATAGCATTATTTTGGTACTAGTCCAAAGTCACTGCCTGTAAACCTTAATATTATTACATATTTGGATAGATATGATGAAATGTGATTTTTGAGAGTTGGAATCAACTCAAAAGCTAACTTGGTTGATTTTATAAAAATGTTTCAAGTTGCAAAAGCTTCTGTCTTCTTATTTTTATTAGGAGAAATCTATAACACTAAATGAATTTACTCCAACGGGCTTGGATAGAGCATTTCAATACCTTTCAGACAAAATTAGTTTCATGTAATTTGGATTTGTCAAACTCACAGAATTGAATTTTGAAACACTGGACAGAAACTATATTCTAACTAAAAAGAAAAATCCAGATTTGAATATACGGGCTCGCGCGGGAAAAGAAATGGGCCGGCCCAGTGGCGCTACGTGGCACGGGGCTCAGCTGACAGGGGGTCCCACTTGTCAGCGGCACTTAAAACACGAAACGGTATGCGCGCTGTGGGCCGTGCGATTAGAGGCTAGATCTACGGCTGAGGGTCGTCGTCGACGACGGACAGGTCGCCGGCGAGCTCAAACCCTAGCGGCTCGGTGGGGGTCTACTGGGCGCGTACTAGGGCTCCAGCGGGGTCGGCGAGGCGGGCGAATGAAGTGGAAGATGACGGCGAGGCTAGGCGTGGTCGCGGCGGAGCTTGGGGTGGCCGGAATCAACGACACCCTTCTTCTCCAAAGGCGGCGGCTCGGGCTCCAATTCTGGCGAGCTGCTGCTCCACTTGCTCCGGCGAGAGGTGGGTGAGGTTTAGAGGGGTGAGGGGAGTGGAATGGTGTGGAGAGAAGAGGTTGTGGAGGGATCCTTTTATAGGCTCGACGGTGAGACCAAGCGGGATGGGCGGTCGACGGTGGCGACATGGCTACGGCGAGCTAGCGGCATGGCTGGGGATTGCGATCGGTGGGTGGTTCCCTGGCGGTGCTCTAGTGCTTCAATGCGACCGTAGGGGCGGTGGCATGCGGTTGGGGCGAGGTGGCGCTCTGCGCGGCCAAAGCGGCGGTGTCCACGGCGAGCGGTGGCTATGGGGCTTTGGGCGGCGAACGGAGGTGTCTGGGGTGTTCTCCAGGTCGAGGCGGAGCGGTGGGCGCGGGCTGGTGCCAAGGGGCGGTCGGTGTGAGCGGGGACAGTGCGCGCTCTGCGGGCAGCGTCGGCATGGCCGACAGGCTCGGGACGCGGCGGTTCCTGGTCGTTCTGGTCGCTGTCCTTGGGCTAGGACTGGTTGGGCGATGGAGGTGGACCACGGGCTATCTCCAGGACACGTGGATGTACGGGCGGCCGGTGGCCGCGTCTTGTCGCCGGTGGGGTGCCCAAGTGGGGGCTCGGCCTTAATGGCCATGACCATTTGGTCTTGGCACAGTGGGTGGCTGAGCTAGAGAGGGGTTAGGGGGAGTAGTGGAGAGATTTTGGTGGCAAGTTGGGGGAACAAGTTTGGCCAGAACACTATTTAAAATAGTGAAATTTGTTTAGTTTGAAATCTGCCTGCCAAGTGTTTGATGAAATGGCCGCAAGAGAAAAAGTTTTGAATTTTGAGTTCAAAAATTTTGGGTGATCTCCACTAGTGCTAGGTAGTCTCTGGTTGCAAGGGTTTTGAAAATGGTGCTCAATTAGATGGTTTTTGAAATAGGGGTGATCTATGCATATGCATTAGATTCAATTTTAAACTGTCATTTAAAATAGTTTACAGAATGTTTTTAGTAGATCAAGAGGTGGGCCTTGGTACCTCATTATGTGTACTAGCAAGGGGTGCAAAGATCAAGAATTGTTTCTGTTAAGAATTGAGTACTAGGAATAGCCAAATTAGGCATGAGAGTTAAATTTGTCAAAATGACCATTCCTTCATTTTAATTCTTTTTTATTTGATTTTCTTTAGGAAAAGTTTGGGAATGATGTAGATGATGTTTAAATCACCTAAGAAACATTTTACAAGCATTGGATCAATCAATCATGGCAATTCAAACAACTCCTATTTTAAATGCACACATATATGAATGCTTTCATTTTAAATTTGGAAAAGTTTTTGTTAACCCCATTTTTGGATGATTTGATCTTGATAAGCTTGGATTGAAGTTTTGGGATGTTACAAGGAGGCTCTTATAGGCGAAGGAGGCAAGGTCGCTGGAGTGCCAGGGGGCCCACACCACCTGGTGGTGCGGCCAAGGCTAGCCCGCGCCACCATATGGTGTGGCCAGGCCCTGGCCCTCCTCCATCTCTGCTTCTGGCTCCATGAGTCTTCCGGTAAAATAGGAACTTTGGCTTTTGTCCCGTCCAATTTTGAGAATATTGATTTTCTGACTTTCCTAGAACCAAAAACAGCAGAAAACAGGCAACTTGCACTATGGCTCTTGTTAATAGGTTAGTCCAAGAAATCATATGAAAAGTAGTCCAAAGTGTGGACAAAACATAAGAAAGTAGATAAAACCAAGCATGGAGCATCAAAAATTATAGATACATTTGCAATGTATCAACAACCCCAAGCTTAACTCCTGCTCGTCCTCGAGTAGGTAAGTGATAAAAATAAAGAATAATTTTTGAGGTGACATGCACCATCATAAACTTGATCAAAGTATTTGCAAAACATTCAAAGCTGGGATCATAGTACTTTAATCATAACTTGAAAGACAAAGTTCTAGCAATAAGACAAAAAAACTATGATGCAACATGAAAAGGCACAAACAAAAGATTCATGAATAACAATGCTTTGCAAGACATTTGTTTGTTTCACATAAAGAAAACATAGCATAGTAGCATTCAGCTTGTCCCTCATAGAGTAGCAAATATAAATGCATAGGACACCTTCAAAGTTCATAAGAGTGACTAGATACAAATAGTTTAAAACAAGCAGTATCAAAGCTATGCATCAATCAACTAGTCTTGGGACAATGCACATAGAACTAAGAATGGTCACTATGCTCTCAAAGTAGGTGCATAAAGATAGAAGGTGGAGACTCAATATAATGGTGGAAGAAAGGCCTTTTGTAAAAGGAAGTAGGGATTCAAGTCTCATGAAGAGCTTCCAAAAATTATGGTACTTATAGCTTTCAGCTCTCAGTGCCCCTATCATAAGCATCTTGAAGTGATTAAGGTTAAAGTGAACAAACTATGGTGTACATGCTTGACAAAGTATAAGTCAGAAATCTCATGTCCCTTGTATACGAGGGCCGCTCCTCATGCTACTCAAGTTTAGTCACCGGTAAGTTCTTGTCATCGTAAGTACATGTGTATCATAGAGAACCGCCAACGGCGTACCCCTTGCCCGGTGATACGGAAGAATCCCCATATCAAAATGACAAGGCAAGCAGACAACGAGCATCTCAGCATTCTTCTTATTTACCATGGGAATATGGTGCTTTTTTCTCTCTTTCCTCTTTTCATAGTATCTCTTTTTTTCTCTTTTTTCTCAATATAGGACTCTTTTTTTATAAGAAGAATGCTTCATAGACAGCTCATTATGGTTACGCTGCAGGTTTCCACCATGTCAGCATGGATTAGACCAGTGGCCCAGGCGTTTCTCTAACACATATACATAACTCCATGGACTTACAAGGTCCCCTTTCATTTCACACTGACGACATCCATATACAAAAGAGCATGATATCAACTAGGTACAAGTACCAAGTGCAATGTTGAAAGCGTTCCCCATGAAAGCATGGTTCTTCTAATTCCCAACAAATAAGTGCAAGCATATACAACATAGATGACACAATGGTTCAAGTTTATTAAGGGCAAGTTAGTAAAGTGTGCCATCAAGTTCGTGAGAGCTTTAATCACTAGTTTTCTCATAACAAGTGGAAGGTAAACAAAAGCATGAATATACTTGGAATAGCATAAGCTAGTAGGTAGGTATGGTGAAATTTTTGGAATAACTTGGTTTAGGGAGTTGGATGCATGAGTGGAACTCATACTTTGTTGTGGAGGCTAGCAAAAGACTGTGAGCGATAAACTAAGAGAGCAATAATGGCCATAATCATGCAGAGCGACAAAACATCATTGATCAAAGCATAAAGTGATACTACAAGTTGAAAACTAAAGGATCATAAAGGCTATGGTGACTTGAGATAGTCATAACATGGTGTGAGCATGCGCCAAGTCAACCCAAATAAAGCATCAAAGGAGAATACCACTATACTATGCTTTAATATGCTAAAACAACGCATGATTCATCCAAGGCACATTAAGCAATCTCAATTGTTTATAACAAGTCATGCTACAGCAAGGAATACTAAGCATAAAGCCAAAACAATATCAAGCATGGCATGACAAAGCATAGGCCACAGTCAAAAACGAGCTCTTTTTACCACATAAGCAAGAACTTTCCTACTCTTTTCCAAACCAAACCAAACTATTTGCAAACCAATGTATGAAAGAGGGGGTCCAACCAATTTATTCAGAAAACTAAGCAAACCAAGGCAAACGAAAACCAAAACGAAAACGAAAAAGAAGACGCTCCAAGAAAAACACAACTGTGCATGAAACAATAAAAATGAAGCGTTTAGAAGAAACTTGGAATTTTTATTGATGAAGAAGGGGATGCCTTGGGCATCCCCAAGCTTTGACGCTTGTACTTCTTGGATATTTCTTGGGGTGACACGCGTGGCATCCCCAAGCTTGAGCTTTAGTCCATCCTTCAAATCATTACTCATTCCTTCCATACACCTGAAATTTTTCCTTCATACAAAACTTCACACAATCTCATTAGCAATATTAGTGCACTTAAGGTAAATAAGTCTTAAGGTTCAGTTATAACACCAAATAAACTTCCATTAGAACACTAGCTACTGTAGCACTTCCCTCAAAAAGCTCAATTCCCCAAAAGAACTCAAGAAGGAACCAACAAGAAGCAAATGCAGAAAATGGCAGAAATCTGTCAAAACAGACCAGCGGGTAAATACGAATTTTTTCGAAGACCTTCTGTTGCTCAAATCAACAAGTGTTGAACTAATGAAAGTTATATAACAAGCTGGGGCAGAAGCACAAAAAATTACAGCTCAATCCGACATACAGAGCTCTCTCACGAATTTTTACGGTGAAGTACAAGAATCTATTTCGGGACAACAACTTTCCCAATCATTACTTCACTCTCATTAGAGGTTACTCTTGGCACAAAAAGCAAATAAAAAGGATAACGAGCGGTTATTACTGAAGTAATAACTTCCAAGACTCATCTAAAACTCTTGGGTTATCTCCAACAAGTACTTTCCTTTAACGCCTTTAAGTTAGGCATAAGAACCAAAGAAAGAATCAAGTGTTCTCAAATGAAGAAGCATTAAAACCAATACCAGAAATATTTTCAACAAGGCAAGGTATATCATCCAAACAAGTTCTAGAAGTCCTCTCTCAATGCTCTTAGGTTCACTATTCTCATCAAAAGGGTTTGAAGGAACAATCCAATCAAGATTCTTTTCTATGGCATCATGTATTGCTACTAGTTTGAAGGGTATTGGTATCTTAGGTTCCTCCCCATTAGGTTCGGTTTTGTTCATCTTTTCTCATGTACCAACAACATCTACACATGAGCCTAGCATATTGAAACGTTCAAAGACTTTTCTAGCTTCTTTGGCAACATCATAGAACTCCTTAAACAAAGTTTCTAGAATAAAATCCCTCTTTTCAGGGTCTTCAATTTCTTTAAGCTTAAGAAACATTACTTGCATTAAGGGGTTGAGGTTAACAAACCTAGCTTCTATCATGTATATTAAAGAAGCTGCAGCAATCTCATAGTTTGGAGCAAGTTCTACAAGGGATCTATCCTCAGTATCTTCATGTTTGCTAACATGATTAAAGAATTCTTCAATATTATCTTTCCCAATTATAGAACCACTACCAATTGAAAGGTCTTTCAAGGTAAAAGTAGGGATCAACATGGTGAGCTAAGCAAGAGGTGACAACTAAAGGAGACTTAATTTTTTTGTGTTTTTGATAAAGAAAGCAAACTAGTAAAACTATTTTTTTGTGTGTTTTTTGAAGAACAAAACAAGCAAACAAAGCAAAAAGAAACTAAGCGAAACAAAAACAACAAAGTAAAGAGATTGGTTATGAGGGACTCCCCTTGTGAAGATGTCCTTGACTCCCCGGCAACGGCGCCAGAAAATCGCTTGATGGCTCAATGCACGACGCCCAGAAAAGTGCTAGGTGCGTGGTTGATGTAGAGCTCGTTGGGAACCCCAAGAGGAAGATATGATGAACACAGCAGCAAGTTTCCCTCAGTTATGAAACCAAGGTTTAATCGAACCAGTAGGAGCAAGGAAACACCCCAAAGGTGTTACTAGCTGAGCTTTGGCAGGGCGCACTACCGGTGCTAGTAGCAACGTGGAGACCTGCACAACACAACCATAAAACTTTGTCCCCAACTTGCGATGAGGTTGTCAATCTCACCGTGTTTTGCGGAAAACAAAGGATTAAACGTATCGAATGGAAAGAAGTAAAAGTTTGCAGAAAGAAACACAAAGAAGTAAAAGATTATAGATTGTATGTAAAAGACAAGGACCAGGATCCATAGTTCACTAGAGGTGGCTCTCCTTAGATAGATAACATGCTGGGTGAACAAATTACAGCGGGGCAATTGACAAACACCGAGAAAGCAATACATGCATATACTAATCATCTTGACTCCTTTGAGACTTGATTGGGCATTACAACATAATACATAGACCGCCATCCAACTTCATCTATGACTAATAATCCACCTTCAGGTTATCATCCGAACCCCCTCAAGTATTAAGTTGTAAGCAATAGATTATTGCTTTACGAACTACGTGTAAAGTAAACAATACGATTGTTCTATGAACAAAGGATTGTTGTTTTCTCCATAGTAGCAATAACACATCTAGTACCTTAGAGATTTCTGTCACTTCCCCAGATTACCAGAGGCATGAACCCACTATCGAGCATAAATACTAACTCTTGGAGTTGCTAGCATCTACTTGGCCAAGATATCTACTAACAACGAAAAGCATGCAAGATCACAAATAACAAAGAAATGATAGAATCAATAATCAATCTGAAATAGCATCTCAATATCCATCGGATCCTCGCAAACACAACATGCAGAATTACAAATAAATGATCTTGATCATGAACAGAGCTCACAAGATCTAGACATGAAAGCACAAAGGAGGAGAACCAGCCATCTAGCTACTACATGGATCCGTAGTCCAAGGATGAACTACTCACGCATCACACTGGAGGCTTGCATGGTGATGAAGAAGGCCTCCAGGGTGAATTCCCCTCTCCGGCAGGGTGCCGGGAAGAGCTTCAGATCCCTCCCAATCTAGGGATGGAGATGATGGTGGCTACAGACTCTTTCGTGAATTTTTGATCGGATACTTAGGGTTTTCGTCCCGAGGGTAATATATAGGCGGAAGGAGAGGCCGAGGGTGCGGAGCCAAGACACCACCTGGCGCGGGCAGCCTGGCCAGCTGGCCAGGTGGTGTGGCCGCCCCTGCCCTTCTCCCGCCTCTCGTCAGCACTTGATCCCTTCCAGAAAAATAGGCACTTTGTCTTTTGTCCCGTCCAATTCCAAGAATATTCATTTTCTGACTTTCCTAGAACCAAAAATAGCAGAAAACAGGCAGCTGGCACTGTGGCTCTTGTTAATAGGTTAGTCTAAGAAATCATATAAAAACTACTCCAAAGTTGGAACAAAACACAAGAAAGTGGATAAAACCAAGCATGGAACATCAAAAATTATAGATACATTTGCAATGTATCAGCGACTCGAATGGTTGAGTACCACACTCGGGGATTTGTCAAAAACGATCCTCACGGGGCTCGGGAACACACCAAGTACGAGAGCATGCCTTGGAATCTGTAACACCCTCGAATCGGCCCTATGCAAGTTTTAGCCCTTTTCCGCCAAACCCGCATAGAAACGATTCAAGGACGCTCACCAGGCACTTTCGTGCGGGTGGAAAACAAAGTAATACCATTACATAACAATCCTCGATGGGACCCACAGAACAGAGATATATACAACACGACTCTATGAGTCAAGAATATTGATACACCATACAAAGATCCAAATCACCTTGAAATTGCTACAGCGTCCGAGTACGGATAAGATGCAAATGGGGCTAAGAGCCCTGAAGAATAACCAATGGCGTCCATAACCCTGCCCAGGCCAAGCCGGAAGGGTAACCCTGCTAACGACGTCGATCGCAAACCTGCTAAAACAAAAGGCGGTGCCGACAAAGGGCAAAGGAAAAGGAGGAGCGCCAAGATCGAGGCCAAGACACTACGAGGCTAGAATTCAAGCTCTCGCCTACATAGGTATGGTGGACTGAAGCGGCAGCGAAGCATGCACTATACAACCTATAGAGACTCGATATAACTGTCAGCTATTAGAGAGGGGTAAGAAAGACCTAATCGGGACCAACCTGATACTAACACCAATCATACCCATCCTGGTATTCCCCCTCGAGACCAAACGAGGAAGTCAAACCGAGGAACTCACACAGTTGGCAGTTTTATTCATTCCATTATAGTTGAAGCACTTACTAGTCAGATATAGATAGCACGAGTCATCCTGATAGCATAAGTAGTGGGAAGTTTTAGTTAATCATTCAGTTGTAGTTACAGTACTTACTAGTCAGATACAATTAGCACGTGACATCCCAAACCCAGCAGTTGTTGGCACTTTTATCACATTCCATTGGAGTTGCAATACTTACTAGGCAGGTATAGTATGACACACATCACCACAGATCCACCAGTTGTTGGCATTTTTATTATCCATTCCATTATAGGGAAACTGATTACTAGTCACATATTAAGTCAAATTTATAACACTACTTTAGTTATGCTTGTCTATGATCGAGATACTGTGCTCCAAGTCGTCCATAACCGCGAACACGGCTTTCAGAAAGATTTACCCTGTAGGGGTGCACAAATAGCAACACACACACGATCAACCTCAGAAAAACTAACTCAAAACCCAACAAGGCTTTCACGACAAAGCGATCACAAGATTCATAAAATATTTCAGGGGGCCACCCCACTAAGCTACCCGCAACAAAGTTGGCCGGCTCCGGAACGGACCCAGGGTTTGTGACAACAGCTGTAAACGACTAGGAACCCGAAAGTGTGACTGGGCTTGTCGATACCGCGAAAACGTGGCACGATCCAAAACAGTACAGGTGCTCCACGCACAATCTTAAATAAAGCAGTAAAACATGGCATAAGTACTGGATAGTAATAAAGCCCCAAACTAGTTTGTGGCCCCAAGAAATAGAAATGAATCAAGCTCTGGCTAAGGGGGATTTATAGACTCTCCCGTATGTGGATAGTGCGAATAGTCAAGGAACATGTATCAAGTACTCGGGGCCTACGGGACACAAGTGGATATGAAAAACCAAATAGCATATATTGTCCACCGGTGTCTCTTTCATTAGTTATCCCAACAATTTAATAGTTGTAATTAAAGACATGATCATCTCCACCATAAACATCTGCCAGCATTCCAACAACTGTGGTACTCGACAACACGAGATCGCACCTGAGCAAGCAACTACGACTCGCAAGGCCAGCTATCTACCAAACAACAGGTAATAGGAGGTGTCCAAGGCAATATAGAGGCTGTACGGAATATATCGGGTACGGAACTAAAGCATTGCGACACAGATAGCAATAGATCAACAAGAGGAAATAAAGACTATAAATGCAAAATAGGTAGAAGGGGGAGAGATGCTCGCCTGAGAAACATAGCCGAAGGATCATATCCGGAGAACTTGTCGATACTCGCATCAACTCATCGGCCTAATCCGCGAAGAAGCAAACACTAGAAGAAACACCAGATGCAATATTTAATACTACGACAGAAGATCCGGCATGCTTATGGTATGATGCATAGCATGACACAGATGTGGTGCAATTAGGCAATATTAAGTGGAACCGGGGTCCCGACAAATAATTATATGGTTTAAGTTATTTTTCTACCCCGCAAATTAAATATTGTCTTAACAAGACAAAACATGGTATCAGTTCGCTACACAAATTTAAATGGAGTCCGGAATAAGACTAAAATAGCCAGACTCCATATTTAATTTAAGTGAACTTCTATTTAACCCGATCCACATAATATGTATGCAAGCATGAAGCATTTTAATGCATATAACTTAAATAATAGTTTATGAAAATAGAGGTAGGGTCGGGTCTCACAGTTGGATTGGAGATACAAACAACGGTCTTCGAATTGTGGTTAAAGTTGCGGAATTGGCCGATATCACGGAAGTAGCCAAAGTTGATGAAGTAGTAGACCCACAAAACGGCTGCGGCCCGACGAGTAGAAGAATTCCACACCAAAACTGGTGTGAGCATTTTGCCGAACAGTTGACGGACGTGACAAGGAAAAAGTTGAACAAATATTGGGTCTCGGGTATATGCTGGCCTGGGATCGGCGTCGGTCTGCTACTAGAAGTGAAGCGTAGACACGGGCTCGAACGGGAGCAGATGGCGACTTGCTGGCCTGGAGCGACAACCACGACTGGCTCTTGGGGTCTGCGACCTGGCAAGGCAGGGCGTGGTCGCGTGCGCGAGGCTAGGCGTGGTGGCTCTGCGCTGCTGTAGTTTGTATGCGGACAAGAGAACAGAAGACAAGCGCCCACGTCCAGGAATTAAAAGAAGAAGAAACGGCGGCGCTGGGGAATATTTGGAGAGTATTTGGTGGCCGGAGTTGCTCGCTCGTTTGGATTTGGAGGCAGCCAAGCAACAGGGGCAGCGCAAGGCCCAAAGGAAACTAGTGCGGTTGGGACAAGAAGCAGGGGTGTCTCCTGGCGCATGAATCAAGGCCATGATCTACAAGCACGAAGAACAAAGGACCAGGAAAACAAAGGAGGAGTAGCAGTGCATCGATTTGTGTTGATCTGTACCTGCAGATGTGTAAACCAAGCAGAGGAATGCCAATTGGTAGTAGGTACATGCACGGCTGGTCCAAGGAGCTTGTCCATGGCAAGAAACCAGGCAGTACATAGCTAGGTAAGAGAAGAGAGCACGCCGGCGGACGAAGTTGTTTCCTGGAAGAAGATTTAGATCTCGGGAAAAATAAAAGGAAGGAAACTGTGTGGTGATTTAGATCTAGATGTGGAAAGGAAGAAGGGGTTGGAGTATTTATATAGTCTAAAATAGACTAGATGGGACTAGTTTTAGGCTAAAACTTTAGGCGGACTTTTTGCCTAGTTTTATTTTTAGTAAAATAAGATAACCTTTTATGGTCATGTAACGGACCAAAAATATTGTTTTATTTAATTTTAAAATAAGATAAAGGAGAGACGAGTTTAATTAATCCATAGGGATATTTTAGTAAAACAAGAATAGCGTTTTAGCAAGAATATTTTTAGAGACAAATTAATGCAATGCTATGCATGATGATGACGATGCTCAAATGCAGTGTGGCATGATGACATGAGCATGCGATCATGATGATACAATGCACAAAAACACGGCGATTTTCTAGCAGTGGTTTTAGCGGGGCGCCACAGAATCGCCATGTGGCTGGCTTTCCGAACCATGTCCCCAACTATCTTGGGTATGCGACTCGAATGGTTAATTACCATGCTCGGTGACTCACCACGCCAACCCCATTCGCATCTAGGGAATACACCAAGTAAAGAGCACCCCTTGGGGTCGCCAAGCGACTGGCCTACCGGGCCATGGCGAGTCGACCTAACCTACCAAAACATCGTATGACATAAACAACCACACACGCGAGGTCAATCCCACAAAGGGCGGACGCGCTCGGGGACTCGCACAACCCAAGATATAAACAAATAGAAATCTCAAAGCAAATTCGAGTCGATTGACATTCGTCCTTAGCAACAAAATACATTGTTCATCGCCTGAATAATTTAAAAAGAAGCCAGTCGCCATACAATCAAATGCCTCAACGCAATTCTACATTCTGCGGGCTTGGAGGAAGAGGCATTGCCATCACCTTGCCCCAGACGAAAGGCTTCCAAGGGTTCACCGAGTAGGTCGCCAGTTGCTTCGCAAGCGATGACCAGAAGGGCTGCTCCGACTTCAGGTCCCAGTGCTTTGACTTGGGATCGTTCGGTGCTACTAGCGTCTCCTGGTACATCAGCAGGTCGCCCATCACCAATACTCGCTCCGTGAAAGGAGCGGCCTTGGCGGTCAGCTTCAGAACCTCCATGATCCCCACCGAGCCAGTCACCAAGGGGTACCCGCTGGTGACGTTGTTAGGGTCGAAGTCATCAAGGAAATGCGCGAGTACAAGACTCAACGTCATAGTGGCTCCACGTGTCATGGTGGTGTCACGGCAGATGCCATAGATAGGCTAAAGGTGGGGACAATATGCACTAGAGTAATCCAGGGAGGGATAGTGTGGTGATTCCACAAACAGATGCCTTGTATTCTTCAAGCTAGATCAGTTTACAAGTACTCCTTGAGCTGTGTTGGGGAGAGGAGGAAACTCTCTTACTCTCACCACTACTTTGCTCTCAGGAACCCTCTACCCAAAGGCCAATCAACTAGCCCTCAACCAAGTAAAACTCAACCCTTTCTACAGAGGCCCTAGCCCTCCTTATATAGGGGAGGCTAGGTCTCCAATTAGGGCATATGTGGAGGCATATTCCTGGGAATATGCCTCCTCCCAAAATAGCAAACCGACCGGATCACTTTTCCCCATCGTAAGCCATGTAGAGGCTATGTGAGCCTCTGCGGCGCCAGCGTCATCCGACACAGGCAATGTCACCCTTGTCGTCCACGCATTGTGGTCCTTCCCTCTGTCCGCTTCGCTCATGCTCCAGCGTACAGTGGTCACCTTTTGACCAGCGAGATACCTTCCTTCTCTTGCAAGCCTGATATAACCCGGATCATCCCTGGTTAATCCGGCCACGCGGGTACCTGCATACAAGTTATAGAAATCCTGCCGACATACGACATACGTCGGTCGGGACTCTGTTAGGTGGACATCCTCCGGTCCGGGTTACTCCGTGATTCGGCCTGTCTTGAGGTGACTCGGCCAGCACTTGCTTTGACCTTGCCGTACCTCGGCTAACTCGGCCTTTATACCCTGGTGTGACCCTACCCGGGGGTATCCCCCAACATTAGTCCCCGAAGCTGGTGCGGTCTTGGTGGCTTTAGCCGCTAAGGCCATGACAGGTTCAATTTACCGAGCCTTCTGCTCCTCTTTTCCGAGTTACCTCATAGTCCGGATTTCATGGGCTAACTTTCCCTTGGCACATTTCGAGTTTTCACTCGCTGGCCGGGTCACCCTTTAGTTTTCCGGGTTATCCTTCCTTCTCTCGTACGCTTCTCCACGTGGTGGGTAATCATTATCTTGCCTCATTTTAAGGGCCTGCGCCAGTTACTGCTGCAGTAATGTCAGGTGTTACTGTTGCACACGTCCCATCGTGTCTGTCTCCTCGTTAATTGTATCACCACGTCGTGTCGTGGGATCTCCTGCGCCCTGAGGCCCTTCCTGTGGCTTGCCTATGATTGGCTGACCCAGCAAATACACGGCCATACCGTGTGGCCTTGCCACACCGAACGATCCCACTACCCCAGCTAGGGCATGGTTAAATAGGGGAGGGGCGCGCCCCTTGGTATTTTTCCCCATTCTCGCGCCCCTCTGCCTCTTCTTCTTCTTCTTCTTCTTCCTCCTAGCGACAGCGCCGCCGCCGCACCTGCTCAGCAGCGCCGGCGTCACATCATTTCTTGCACCTGCCTTGCTGCCGCTCCCGCGCAGCTCCACCGCCACGGGTCCGCGCCAGTCGAAGGCACTGTCCCCACCTCCGATAGGGCTAGTGAGGACATCAATTTGGACATGACAGAAGAGGATCTCACCGTCGCGGAGGCGGAGATGGAGGAAGGGGTGGAGAACGCCGAACGCGGCGCCTGGGCTGGCTCCTGGGTGTGCCAGGACGACCTCGACTGGATCTACCGCACGCGCCGCATCCCAGAGGGTGTGGTTGCCCGCCTCGCCTTCGAGGAGCTCGCACCCTCACCCAATCCCGATGAGTTTGTGGTGTTCCTCTCCCATTTCCAGCGCGGGTTTGGCCTCCTCGTTAGCGATTTCTTCCATGATTTCCTTGACATATATGAACTTCAACCGCACCACCTTCCGGCGAACGCCATCACTTCCCTTTATTCCTTTGCCTCCACCATAGAGGGGTATGCCGGATTGTGGCCCACTAAAGAGCTTTGGGTCCGTTTCTTCGGTCTACGAAGGAACGTGATTCCGAATAAGCAGCTTGACCCGGAGGACAAGCATCTGACTCAGTTTGGGGCTGCTTCTATTTCTCCCCGGAAACAATCCATCTTTCCTCGGGTCACGGGGCATGATTCTTGCAAGGGCTGGGCCTGAACCTTCTTTTATATCAGAAATGGCACGAACGAAGATCTGATCCGGCTGCGTCCCTACGCTCCGGGTCTTCCTAATCCGGATTTGTGGGACCGAATTTCCAAGAAACCCACCGTCTTGGCGAACCAAGTCAACAAACGGTTTCAGGAGCTGAAAGATGCGGGGCTGCACAACGAGGACGCGATGATCACATTCGTCTGCAGCCATATCTCCCCTCTCTAGAAGCGCACACATAAACTGTGTCATATGAGCTAGCGTCTTGACCCCAACCGGACTTCCTCATTTGAATTGAGTAACAGCAAGATATTCCGCTGGGTCAAGGCTCTTTTCATGACCGACAAAAACTTCTCCGCTGATTGGGAGGGGGATTGAGCATTTCTGCCGAGACAGGCTTCCTCCTGCGGTAAATCTCATGATCCAATCTTTTTCCGAGTTATATCATATGTCAGAATTTGTTGTTTGTTTGACCCCTTTGCATTTTCTTCTTAGTTGTTTCTTCAGCAAACCCTCGAGGATGGCCCCGAGCCCTCTCTCAAATGGGCAAATGATCGAGAAGCCCCGGACAAGGAGGAGCCGGATCGGGAGATGTTCCTGCTGTTCCCCGATGCCACCAAGCGACCCACCGGTAACTTCTCTTCCTTAAGAAATTGGCCTGATGATGAAGATGATTCCGATATTGAGGTGATGGAAGCATTTGACACTGTCCCCCTTTCTTACGCCTTTCTGGCATCAGCCAACCCGGGTGGGCAGATCCACGAAGATCCTCCTCTTGCCACGGGCGAGCCTGTTCCGGCCGCGTCAAAGAAACGGGCAGCTGCTTATGCTTCTTCTTCTGGACCTTCTAAGCCAACCAAGAGGCGAAAAAAGTCTGCAGACAAAGCTGCCACCAAGCCTACGACTAAGGCCATAACTCGGAGGGCTCGGAAGCCCAAGGAGCCATTGACCTCTGATGAGTAAGTCACCTTTCTCTCTATCTAATCCTTTGCTTCGCGCTTTTCTTCTGTTGTAACTTATTATTCGTCGTTTGATTCAGTAGGGCTGCTGTGGAGGTTCCCCAGAGCGGATCCAGCATCGCTTTGCCCCTCTGGCATAGCCCATCTCTGCCCCGTGGCGACGATTCACGCCCACTGAGCCCCATTCAGGAGGGTTCAGCGGCTGCTCCGGGTTCTAGCCCACCTCGTCCAGAGGGGGGCGACCTTGGAGCAGGGGGAAGTGGTTCTGCCGAGGTAGCAGATGCTCCTAGCTCCTCTTCGGCTCAGCCGCAACCTGCCACCTCCGAGGTACCCACAGCACCCCCGCCAAAACCAGCACCAACAGCAGCAGCACAAGTATCAGCAGCAGCACCAACTCCATCCGCCTCGTCCGAGTCTTCCAAGACTCGGCGAGAAGGCCCAGCTACCACCAAGGCTGCACCCAAGAGCAAACCCGCAGCTCAAACCTCAACCTCTCAGCCATAGCCTAAGGCCAAGAAAGCTTCTGATGCCGCCAGGGCAGCATCTATAGAGGCTGGACAGCGCACGCTCGCGTCCATGCTTCCGAAGAAAACTCCGCCGAAGAACGATGCCCCTTCCGGGTCAGCTGGCGTGCAACTTGTATTGCACACTAGCCCCGCTGCTGCACAAGTTGAGAGGAGGGAGGCCCACGCCAAGGGTTTGATCGTGCCCCACATGCTTAGCAGAGAGCGCTATCCTCCGGCCCTGATCGAGTTTGTCAATAACTGGAACAAGGCGGAGTTCGTCAATAACGACGATCTCCCGGAGAAATTTGGGCCTACCGAGTTTGCCGTACAGATGAACACAACCGCCAAGGCTATCAATCTTGCCGGTCGGATGATGGAGGTACGCTACCTTGTCCTTTCTTTAACATGTACTAGTGCTTAGTCATATAACCATTAGTACCCGAGCCTCCGGGGGAGTAACTTGTTACTCGGCCGGATGCTCCTTAGAGAATTAGCGTAGCTCCCTAGAAACTTCGGATATGCACACACCTAGAGTCGGGTTAAGTTCCACTTGGCCCGGATCTTGTACACTTCGAATATGCACACACCTAGAGCCGGGTTAAGTTCCACTTGGCCCGGATCTTGTACACTTCGAATATGCACACACCTAGAGCCGGGTTAAGTTCCATTTGGCCTGGATCTTGTACACTTCGAATATGCACACACCTAGAGCTGGGTTAAGTTCCACTTGGCCCGGATCTTGTACACTTCGAATATGCACACACCTAGAACCGAGTTAAGTTCCACTTGGCCCGAATCTTGTACACTTCAAATATGCACACACCTAGAGCCGGGTTAAGTTCCACTTGGCCTGGATCTTGTACACTTCGAATATGCACATGATCAAGTCATTTTTGCTTTTCTCAGGTCACCACCAATCGCCGGAGTGCTGAGTTTCAGCGCCTCTTGGATACACACAAGGCGCTGCGCTCGAAGCATTCTACACTTCTCGCTGAGTTCGAGAAAAGGGGTAAGTTTTCACTTTGACTTTTTTCTATCTTTTTGGGTCTTTTCTCGCCGAACTAATCTCTCATTCGAATTTGTGCAGCTGAAGTGGAGGCCGAAAACACCATCATGAGGAAGAACTTGGACCAGATAAAAGGTAAGTCACTTCGGTTACTTAACTTCTGTGCTCTCTTTCCCTTCTCCTGAGCTCGACCAATATTCATACCTCGGCTTTGCCGGGTCAACAAACTGTTTCAGCATCTCTTGAAGATAGTGTGCCCGTGCCTGATATGATGCTGCATTTTCTCGAACAAGCAGGGCAGCATCAGGCCGAACTTAAGAAGAAGGACGATGAGCTCGCCCTCCTCCGGACCAAAGATGATGAGATTGCCAAGCTCAAGGCAGAGATGAAAAAGCTCAAGGCGCTCCACAAAACCGAGATGGATAAAGCTGGCCAAGATTTCACTGAAGAGCGAGAATGTCTCAACCTCCAAATTGCCAAAGATCAAGAACTGCTGAAGGAGGCCGATGTTAAGCTTGAGTCGGCAAACGCTGAACTTGTGCAACTCCGGAAGAGGCATGACAACTGCACCAAGGAGCTGACCCGGATCCACAGCCATATTTCTCGTAAGTTCTTTTCCTTCAGCCGACATGAATCTCTCCGGGTCAACCTCCTTCACCTATTTCACTTGTCTTGTTTTCAGACAAATTTCCGGAGGGTGATGCCATTGCAGCCACTGCCGTTGCCAAGTTCCGCCAGAAGAGGGGTACCCCAACTGGTCCTGGCGCTGAAAATATTCCCTATGACATGGAGGACCTGCTGGTCAGCTTATCTTCTCGCGTCGAGATTGTGAATAATTATGGTAAGGATATCCTAGATGCAGCAGTCCGGATCTTCAATGCTTTTTGGCCTGATGAAGATACTCCGGAGGGGTCCACTGCTCTAATTAACAAGTTAATGGAGTGCGAGACCCAGCTTGACCTCTAGAGGGAATCCGCCGGACGCGCCGGAGCTGAAACCGTCCTCCACTACATGCTCACATGGTATGAGAAAATAAATCTGAATCTTCTCGAGCGCATGCGCACCGGATCAAGGTTGTCCAATGATCCGAATTGGATAGATCGGCGCAAGGCTTGCGCCCATAGCCTCATTCAGTATGCCCCCATCCATCAATGGAACAAGGGACCAAGCTTCCTTGGTGTTGTTGACGACGAATATGTCAAAGATGGTTCGGGTGAGGAGGAAGAGGACAAAGCCTCGGACGTCGAAGAGAACAAAGATGACACTGAAGCTGAGGCCGAAGTTCCACCTGCTGGCGCCGAGTTACCTCCTCCTGCTGCTCCTTGATCACCAACAAACACTTTGCAGTTTATCAGATCCCCGGTATGACGGGTGCAAATGTATTAAGCACACTTATTATATTTTGCTACTAAGTTGCTCGTGCCGGATTAACTTGGGCGTAGTCCCCGAGTTTCATTTTCTTGTTTCTCCAATTTCCTGGCTTGGCTCGTGTCTACCTTGATTCGGTTTTATGACTTACGAGTCTGAGTTTCAAAAATTGACTTAACAATACTTGAAAACTTTAGGACTAGCTCAAAATAACTCAGCATAGTAAATAAAAAGTAAGCATAAGGTTAGTCCGAATAACAAATGTCGGCTCAAGTAAGTTCTTTTCCTTAGTCGTTTTTCGTGTGCTACGCAATTCCAAATTTTTTCTCTTGCTTGCCATGAAGCCAAATCTTGTTGGACAACAGCAAGTCGAAGAGTTGAGTTTTTGGTGCTCACACACTACTAATCCGGCTTAGGTAGAAGCAACTTACGCCAGCCGACATATAAATAATAAATACAGAAAACAATAAATATCACTAAGGCAGTCCCCGAGTTATTGCTCAGGGTGCCAAGATTTCATTGATAAACTCATTACCGGCATACATACCGACATATGAGAGACTCAGATACACGCACTTCTTTGTTAAGTGTAGAATGGACGGAGTAGAGCTACATTCCATGGACGATTAGATTCCTCGCCAGACCTGTCTGCCTTGTTCTTCTCCTGTGGTTTTGCATCGATGAGATAATAAGAGTCATTGTGCAATGCTTTGCTCACAATGAATGGCCATTCCCATGGGGGGATAACTTATGCATGCCAGCAGTACGTTGTACCAACTGGAGTACCAGATCATCTTCCTAAAAGACTCGGGGGTTAACTTTCCGGCTATGATAGCGTCGGAGATTTTGCTGATATATGGCGGATCTGGACAATGCCAATTCTCTCGCTTCTTCCAGGAGATCAACATCATTTTGCCGGGCTTCTCGCACTTCGGCTTCTGTGTATTGGGTGACTCTAGGCGAATCATGCTCTATGTCGGCTGGTAATATAGCTTCTGCACCAAATACCAGAAAGAATGGCGTATAGCCTGTTGATCGATTCGGAGTTGTTCTTAAACTCCACAGTACCGCTGGTAGTTCTTCTATCTAGCACCCCGCTGATCTTTGCAGCATCTCAATGAGCCGGGGTTTTATCCCGGATAATACTAATCTGTTGGATCTTTCCACTTGTCCGTTCGATGCGGGGTGGGCTACCGAGGCAATGTCCAGCCAGATCTTATTATCTCGGTAGAATCGCGCAAATGCTCCTTCAGCAAAATTTGTGCCATTATATGTTATGATACTGTGAGGATAGCCATATCTCAAGATGATATCTTTGAGGAATGTCACGGCTGTAGCTCCATCACATTTTCTTATTGGCTTTACTTCAATCCACTTTGTAAACTTGTCAACCATAACCAAGATATGAGTCATGTTTCCTCTTAATGGTTTAAACGGGCCAACCATATCCAGACACCATACGGCGAATGGCCAGATAATTGGTATGGTCTTGAGCTCTGACATTGGCATGTGTGTCTTGGTAGCATACCTCTGATAGCCATTGCATTTTCTCACCAGATCTTCTGCTTGTTCCAAGGCACTTGGCCAGTAGAAACCATGTCGGAAAGCTTTGGCCACTAATTCTCTGGATGAGGCGTGATGCCCACATTCCCCTTGATGTATATCTCGAATGATGTCAAGCCATTCTTCTGGGCCAACACACCACTGTAGGACATTTGTGACGTCCTCTTGTATAGCCCGGCATTGATAATCGTGTATGCCTTTGCGCCCCTCTGAACTTGCCTTGAAAGCACTTCATCATTGGGCAAGGATCCATCCTTCAGGAACTGGAATATAGGCAATGCCCAAGTTGGTATGGCTCGCACTGGAAACACATCCTCGTACACTTCCATTCGATCTACCGGCATAACCTTTGCCGAGTCAGGCTGCGCAGCCCTCGGGTTTGCCGAAGCAGTCCCCGGGTCTCTTGAGGCACTTTCCCACATCAATGTCCATGGGTACAGCTTCCGACTCCGGATTTTCCGGGATATAGATTGACTCGGATTTTGGGGGTGGCCTCATAGATGGCTTTCTGAGGTGCTCCAGTGCTACACGTGGTGGAATCGCTTGTCGGGTGGATCTGAGTTTCGACAGTTCATCGGCACCTCATTTTCCAGCCAAGGTACATGATGGAATTCGCATCCCTCGAAATATCCCGATATTTTCTGCACATGAAATCTGTACAGTGCCATGTTTTCATCCAAGGCATCCCATAGCCCTGAGACTTGCTGAACTACCAAATCCGAGTCGCCAAAGCATTGGATCTGACGTATTCTAATTTCTTTTGCCACTTTGAGCCCATGCACAAGTGCTTCATATTCCGCAACATTGTTTGATGCTGCGAAGTGGATCTGCAGCACATACTTCAGCTGGTCCTTCTTGGGCGAGGTAAGCACAACTACAGCGCCTAACCCGGTTTTCGTTTTTGATCCGTCAAAATGCATTTTCTAGTAGTTCGGATCTGGAAATGGTGGCTCATACTGCATCTCGGCCCAATCCATGAAAAAGTCGGCCACAGCCTGAGACTTGATCGCATCTCTCCTGTCGAATTGTCGAGCATAACGAGCTAGTTCAATTGCCCATTTTGCGATTCGTCCGCTTGCATCCTTATTGCTCATTATATCAGATATGGGGGCTTCACATATCACTTTAATGGGGTGTTCTTCAAAATAGTTCTTCAACTTCTTTGCTGCCATATATACACCATATGCCATTTTTTGATAGTGAGGATAGTTCTGCTTTGATGCTGATAATACCTCGCTCAGGTAATAGACTGGCCTCTGCACCGACTTACCCTCTTCATCGCACTCTACCACTATTACTGCACTTACAACTCGGTTGGTTGCGGCTACGTAGAGCAACATTGGCTCTTTTGATAGTGGAGAGGCTAATACTGGTGCAGTGGCTAACATTTTCTTTAGCTAAATGAAGGCTTCATTGGCCTGTGGCGTCCATGCGAATTTGTCTGACTTTTTCATCAGTTGATAGAGAGGTAATGCCTTTTCTCCCAACCGACATATAAACCGACTTAAGGATGCCAGGCAACCAGTGAACTTCTGGACATCATTAAGACACTTCGGCAATTCAATTCGTTCTATGGCTCAGATTTTCGTTGGATTAACTTCGATACCTCAGCTGGAGACAAGAAATCCGAGTAATTTTCCAGCTGGGACACCAAATGTACACTTCTCCGGGTTAAGCTTCATCCGGAATCTCCTTAGGTTCGTGAATGTTTGTTTGATATCATCAAGGAGCGTTTTGCTTTCCTTGGTTTTTATAACCACATCATCCACATATACTTGCACATTTCTACCAATTTGATCATGCAAACATTTTTGCATACATCTTTGGTACGTTGCCCCTGCATTACGTAAACCAAAAGGCATGGTGCGATAGCAATAAGCCTCGTACGGGGTGATAAACGTAGTCTTTATTTGATCACTAGGGTTCAGAGGTATCTGGTGGAAACCAGAATATGCATCTATGAATGACCACAGTTCACACCCAGCATTAGAATCTATGACCTGATCTATCCTTGGCAGTGGGAATGGATCTTTTGGACACGCTTTATTTAGGTTCGTGTAGTCGATGCACATACGCCAAACCACTGCCACATTCGAATCATATTTTTCTTTTCCACAAGCACCAGATTAGATAGCCAATCTGGATAAAGCACTTCCATGATAAACCCCACTGCTAGGAGCCTAGCTATCTCTTCCCCAATGACTTTTCTCCTATCTTCGGCGAAGCAGCGGAGAGGTTGCTTTACCGGCTTTGCTCCGGGTCTCACATTCAAAGAGTGCTCGGCCAACTCCCTCGGAACACCTTGCAAGTCCTGTCTGGACCAAGCAAAGATATCCCGATTCTCATAGAGGAAGTTGACGAGCTCGCTTTCCTATTTGTCAGTTAACCCGACACCAATTGTTACGGTGCACTCTGGGAACGGATCATCAACGGGCACTTTCTTTGTATCCTTTGTTGCTTGAAATGAGACACTTCCATGCGGGTTACTCAGCGCCTCCATATACTGCTGTGCGGATTGAGACAATGCCGCCACTTCCTGGATCTTTCTCTTTTCTTGTGCAATCACAAGTGACTCGGCTAGGTTAGACCCGGCCGACGCACACTCAATGGAACGTCGGAAATCTCCTGCTATGGTAATTACTCCATTTGGCCCGGGCAACTTCATCTTTAGGTAACTGATGTGACAACTTGCCATGAATTTGTTCAGGGCTGGCCTGCCGAGTAACGCGTGATATGCGCTTTCCAAGTTCACAATCTCAAACTCCAAATTCTCAGTCCGACAGTTATCTCGTGTGCTGAATAATACGTCAACCCGAACCTTGCCAATGGGTTCACAGGAAATGCCTGGCACAATACCATGGAAAGTTGTCCTCGTGGTCTGGAGCATGTTCTCCGAGATACCCAACTTGCGCATGGTATCCACATACATGATATTAATGCTGCTGCCATTGTCAATCAGCATCTTAGAAAATCTCACATTGATATTGGGCCCGATGAACGTTGGGTCAAGCACTAATGCATATGAACCAGGACTCGGCATAAACTTGGGATGATCCTTGATATTCTAGGTAATTTCCTGATCCGACCAAGGCATATACCTCGTCACTGCCGGCATAACCGCATTCACTTCCATGTGTCAGCGTTGCAAGCTCTTTCTATCCGTTTCCTCTGTGGTAAACACACAGTAACTCTAGTGATGCTCTCTGTATTCATTTCTCCCCTCATTTTCGGAGTATCTTTGATCTGGCTGATGCTGATTTTCCACCTGATGCACTGCATCCCTTCTCTCATGGTTTTCATACCTCGGCGGAGGTGGTGGCAACATTAACTGTAGCGTGCTCGCTCCGGAGAGCAATTGCTGCCGGGGTAACTCCTGCCGAGGTTGATCGTTCCGAGGTGCCTGAGCATTCCCTGAACCACTTTGTTCAATCTTCCTCATCCACTCGCATTGCCGAGTCGTGTGACCCGCCGGGTTACTTGGATTTGGCATGTGAAATTTGCACGGCTGATCTAGCATTGCCTCATACGTATACCTCGGTCGGTCTTTATTTTCTTGCCACTATTTCTTCTGCTCTGGCATCCAAATTTTCTTGCCATCATTTCTCGGAGTCCATTGTTGCCCTCCAGTTTTCTAATGCTAATTACTCCCTGCTCTGGGTTGATCTTGATTTACAGCAGCAACTTGTTGCGAACTGTACATGTAATCCGGTCTATCATCTCTTCTCTTACCCCGGTAATCATTTCGTCGGGATGATCCGGCCCCATCTCGCTGGTAGTACTCCTCATTTGACTCGTTTGACATAAGTCGGGGTTGAGTCGGATCACCTAAAGCATACGAATCAGCAATTCGGATTGTCTCTGCCAGTATAGTTGGTATATCCCTTTGTAGCCTTTGCCATAGCATGCTTGCATATCTACACCCTTGTGCAAACCAAGCTATTGTCTGTGACTCAATCACACCCTCACACGAGTTTCTCATGGTGCACCAGCGGGTCAAGAATTCCCTATATGTTTCATTTGGTCTCTATTTGCACATTGCTAAGGTCTGTGGCCTATTCGGCCTCTGATACGTGCTCGACAAGTTGCTGATAAACATTTCCTCAAAAACAATCCAACAGTTGATACTCCCGGGTGGCAAATTGTTTAACCATACCCTCGCTGGCCCCTTCAGCATCTGAGGTACGTACCTCATAGCCCATTTCAAGTTGCCTGTAGCAATTTTCCTTGCCATAGCATAGTTGATCAACCAATCCTCCGGCTTGGTGCTATCGTCATATGTTTTCGTGCCTCTGGGTAACTGGAAGTTAGGTACTGGAGGTTCTTTCATGATCCGGGGCCTAAAGCACACCAGACCTGGAGGACCTTGCCCCTCAATTTGCTCCGACCTATAAAGCCGATCCAGTTTTAACCTGGCATCGTCAGGCATCAAGTCCCTGCTTCCCAGTCTTTACCCTATCACATGATAGTCCGGCCTAGGGTATCCTGTGTTCACCATTTCCGAATCACCGTCATTGTATCTGTCTTGCTCTCGTGGAGCGCCTCTCTGTTGCATACCTTGGCCGGCACATCGCTCTTGCCGTGGTATATTCCGCTGCTGCATTTGCCCTGCACCCGCCGAGTTGCGCTGGCCGGCATTGTCGTTTATAGCATTTCCCTGACCAGCATTGCCTTGGTCGTGGTTACCTCGGCCAGCTTCACCTCGGCTGACACTTCGTCGATCCTCATTTTCCTGCACTGCTTTTCCTTTCCCTGCCCTTGTCGGGTCATAGGGGACTATCTGTTTGTTTCTCCTCGCCGAGGTTACCACTTCCTCTCTCCTTGGGCCACCATGAGGGGATGATGCAGCTCCAACAGATTTCTCCGGGTTACCTAAAGCTGAATAAACGATTTTGGAAGCCCCAGCCCTTGCCGGGTTAGCCCTAAGCAACTCTTCATTTTGTCTGTTAGCGATCCGAACTAACTCATTGACTCTTTCCTGCTGTCTTTGTCGGGCTTCACCCGTCAAACCCTCTAACTCAGACGCAGCTGCATCCGCTACTCTAAGGTTCTTTGCCGGGGTGCTGTACTTTGGTAGCCCCACGGACAGAACGTTCTCGTACTCCTCAACTCTAGTATCACCCTCTTTGTTCATTTCACTGATGAGGTTTCTCCCCTTTACTTTTACAGCATCTACCTTATTTGCCTTTGCGTATTCACGCAGTGTCATGTTCAACGACTGCTGAGCCACGGCTATCTTTTTTGCACCTTCTAGTATTTTATGCCTAGTTTCCTCTAACTCGGCATGTGCCCGAGCCGGATCTACTGCAGAAGCTATGGGGCTCTCTAGGCTCTCTATCGCCTACTGCAGCATGTTCTCTGGCCTCTCTAGTGGAGGACCTCTACTTTTCCTTGGTGCCTTGGGTGTTACCTCCGGATCTGGTGCCGGATCCTTGCTTGTGGTGCTGTCATCATCACCTCGACACGGTTAGGGGAGCGAGTGATACGCGCCCCGTGAGCCGCGCTAAGGGGTGGCTCGCCTCCCTCAACGACGTGCCGCGGGTGAACGCACGACACATCGATGGCGCCGTAGATCTTGTGCGCACCAAGCTTGATGAAGAGGCTGTTGCACCGGAGAGGTCGCTTGCCGAAGCAGCCAGCATTGTCGCTGACGAAGTCCAGCGCTCCAAAGCGCTGAACGATCCCGGAGACGATGCGCTCGCCGTTCCCGATGAGGTTTCCCATCCGGATCTTCACTCCTGCTAGCGCCGCTAGCCCCACGGTGGGTGCCAACTGTCGTGGTGGTGTCACGGTAGATGACATGGATAGGCTAAAGGTGGGGACAATATGCATTAGAGGAATCTAGGGAGGGATAGTGTGGTGATTCCACACACAGATGCTTTGTATTCTTCAAGCTAGATCAATTTACAAGTACTCCTTGAGTTGTGTTGGGGAGAGGAGGAAGAAGAAACTCTCTTACTCTCACCACTACTTTGCTCTCAGGAACCCTCTACCCAAAGGCCAATCAACTAGCCCTCAACCAAGTAAAACTCAACCCTTTCTACAGAGGCCCTAGCCCTCCTTATATAGGGGAGGCTAGGTCTCCAATTAGGGCATATGTGGAGGCATATTCCTGGGAATATGCCTCCTCCCAAAATAGCAAACCGATCGGGTCACTTTTCCCCAGCGTAAACCATGCAGAGGCTACGTGAGCCTCTGCGGTGCCAGCGTCATCCGACACAGGCAACGTCACCCTTGTCGGCCACGCCTCGGTGGTCCTTCCCTCAGTCCGCTTCGCTCATGCTCCAGCGTACAGTGGTCACCTTTTGACCAGCGAGATACCTTCCTTCTCTTGCAAGCCTGATATAACCCGGATCATGCCTGGTTAATCCGACCATGCGGGTACCTGCATACAAGTTATAGAAATCCTGCCGGCATACAACATACGTCGGCCGAGACTCAGTTAGGTGGACATCCTCGGGTTCGGGTTACTTCGTGATTCGGCCTGCCTTGAGGTGACTCAGCCAGCACTTGCTTTGACCTTGCCGTACCTCGGCTAACTCGGCCTTTATACCATGATGCGGCCCAACCCGGGGGTATCCCCCTAACACCACGGCAGAAAGCCGACCGCGCCATCCACTCAACTATGACAGGCGCTTCCTCAAGATAACGCCACACCTTCGTCAGCCCTCCAGGAATCACCTCGGTGGGAGAAATTCCCTGAAGGACGGCCTGGACGCACAACGCCGAGGCAATAGTCGCGTTCACCACCGCCGTCATGCACTTCGTGGCATCGAACGTCTGCACCACCGGATCGCCTTGACCTATCACAGTTGCAATGTCAGAAAATCAAGCTCATGCCACAGAATATCCAAGGCTTCGCCCGCTTGGGGACTCGCCCACTATTAACAAAAGAAGGCTCTAAGAATGAACACTTACCAAGAAGCTTGCGGCAGTTTTCAGTGATGAACTTCTCCAAGGCCAATAGCTGCCCCTGCAAGCCGATGATGATCAAGTCGGAGGCCTTCCGCTCTTCCTCCACCGCAACGACTGCCGCCTTGGCCCTCTCTTTAGAAGAAATCACCGAAGCCTTAGCTACCTCTAGCTCCTTTGCCAACGAGTGAACACGTTCCTCTGCCATGGTTAATGACGCTTTTGAAGTTTCTAGCTCAGCGACCGGAATGTAGCCTTCGCGGGCCTTAGAAAGTACAGCAGCGTGTTCATCTGAATCAAAGAAGACAAAAGATAAAAATGTACAGCTACAAGAAGTTCAAGCCCCTAAAAGCACAAAAATTCACCCGCGGTCGCCTGGAGCCGCCGATTGGCCTCCCGCTCTACTCGCAGGTCGCGTTCCAGTCGCTCTTTTGCGGTCAACTGTTTAGACAACTCCCTCTGCAAGCCCTGCAGACAAAAATTACAATGAGAACAGGGACAACCAGAGTTTGAGTGTCTAGCCGCTGAAATTCAGCGACTAGACCCTCGGGGACTGGACAGTCAAATTTTGAGTGTCTAGCCGCTGAAATTCAGCGACTAGACCCTCGGGGACTGGACAGTCAAAGTTTTGAGTGTCGAGCCACTGAAATTCAGCGACTAGACCCTCAGGGACTGGACATACCTGCATGGCAGTGCCTAGCCTGTTGTGAAGCTCACTGGCATCCATTGAACGAACCACGAACAGCCTACGCCTGCATCGCTACCCGGCATCACTGTCGATGATCTCAGGAACTTGTGGCGACTGAGTTCTAGTTGTCGTGGCAAAAGCCCTCGTCATAAAGCACGGGAACATTGCGGCTGTTGCCACTGGGAGAATATCATTTTGCGGCCTGAAAGTTGGGGTGGCCAGGCAACACGGTACCCGAGTTCCCTGAAATCAGCCGCGATGACTACAGCTGGCGTGCCAAATACTCAGAGGGTCTTTTTCGGCATGAATTCAACTTTATGTTTCAATACAAAAAATCAGGCTAACGGCCATCAAGTTGGGCCCCCCTATCAGCTCACTGTTATGTCGCTGCCGTCGTCGCTGCCATGTAGGTTGCCATGTAGGCTTGCAGCGTTGGCGCATGCATCCTTTACGTGTCTTCTTCTTCCTCCGGGCCGGCAATCTGTGGTCGCGGCCATGGCGCGGAGCTAGGACTTGGACGAACCTGCTCGGCCCGTTCTCCTCCCCATCCCGAATCGGAGCTTGCCCTCACCATGACCGCACCATTGGCACGACGTGGGGACGGGAATTCATTCCCGGGTGAGATCTATCACCATGCCGACCATGTTCGATCCTGTTGGCCTCCTCCAGAATCCGAGCTTGCCATCATCGTGGTCGCACACGCACCAGCCACGGCGCCTTCCTCTCCGAACCCCAAAGCCACATCCACCCAGTTCGGCACAATGCCAACAAGGTGAAAATGCATCAAGTTTTCTTCTTGTGATTGTAGAAAAACATGTATGTACCGTGGCCGTAGCATACTCTAACAATGTACACATATATTGTTTACTAGATTTTCATTTGAAAATAGTAGCTCCGTGATGACGAAACATAGAGAACCTAAATGGAATGACAATGACGACCATGTTATGTACTTTGCATTGCATCAACAAGTGCTCGCTGACAAAGCAAGTTACCAAGAGAGCGGAGTTCATCAGCCATTGCCAAAAAATATGTGAACAGATCAATGAGCGATTCAATGCAAATACGCGCAGAAAAGCTAGATCCATGTCATCAATCATCAATAGGTGGCACATTCTAGTGATGCGTTCAAATGCGTACACGATGTATCATTTGCTTGAAGTGGTTGTTATCCTGAGCAAAAATGCCTAGAATGCACATTACATTTGTATGTTCTATGCTGCAATTCTGTTGTTATGGGCATGGAAAGAAAAGCTGGGCTTCACTGAATATTACGCAGTTAGGCCTAACTTAGTATTACACAAATAAGCACATCTTAGTATTTACACACATAAGCGTAACTGATGATAAAGATAAAGACAAATGGTTCATCGGATCTGCCAGTATGAGCACTAGGTCCCTGGAGCTGGTGGTATCGTTGGAACGAACCAGAATGCTGTGTTTGGTCGTCTTTCATTCTCCTTCAAATAGTACGACCCCACTAATGAGCCAATTGTAGGCCCCCTCCCCCCAACATGGATTCGGCTCCAGGTCGGATCTGGAGTGTCAACATGATAGGCGCATGAGTGTGCAGCAAAAACACAGTATGCTATCAACACTAGAAGTGCTGGCACCTCAGCAACAACACCAACATGTTCTTCCTGGACTCCAGCAGCAGCCTCAACAGGTATTTCGTCAGCTTCACCAGCAGCAGCATTAGCAAGTATTTCATCAGCTTCACCAGCAGCAGCATCACCAAGTATTTCGTCAGCTTCACCAGGAGCAGCAGCAGCTAGTTCTTCATCAGCTCCACCACCACCACCAGCAGCATCAGGGGCTAGGGCTGCCTGAGCAATTACAGGTTCAACAACTCTAGGGGCTCTGACAAAGAAAGGGTAGTTGATCCCAAGAAACACAGATTATCCCTTCAGATTGTTGACTCTGCTCTAGACTTTCTCTACTAGGTCTTCGGATGGGCATGCGGACCTCGAGAAAACGTGACACCGCAGCGATGGGTATGAAGAAAGTTGTGTCCCCATATGTTCTATTGTATCACCAACGCTGTTTAGTGCTCCCCTGATATGAATCCACAAGAGTTCATCATCATGTTCCGTGTTGTCTCCGAGAGGTGCTAGGAACCAGCGCCGTGTCCCAAGTTCAGCATCTCCTACTGCATCTTCGATGACTGGAGCTGAAATGATGCACGGGGCTGCGTGGGTACCTGCGTGTTACTAACAGTCAGTAAGCAGAATTTTGAATGGGATTTTACATGCTATATGACACCATGACTCACCCCAAATGGACGGCTCCCAAACACGCACGTCGCCGCTAGGTTCAGTGACCGCATAAATGTGTTGCGATCTGTACAAAGAGTAGCCGTAGGTGAAGACAGCGTCGACATACTTCTCCGGCTGCAAGAAGTCGTCGCGCAAGATTGTCTATTCCTTGTCTTCTAGGCATCTAATGAACGTGATTGCCTTGTCGAACACCGCTAAGAGGTCGTACTCCCAGTTCTTCCACGCCCCCTCCCGCGGTCTATGTGAGAGTTGTACCTTCACGAGGTCAAGTTCTGCCATGTTGAACCTGTAAGTGAATTCGGAAATGGGCGATAGCCACCCGTTGTTGAATGCAGTAATGCCAACACCCTTCAAAGATGGCACTGCAAGTCTCACCGATCTGTTGCCATTTTTTAGAGTCCAAGTACTGCCATCCTGTGATAAAAGGACCAGCCACTCGTTGTTGCCACCCACTCAGTTCTGGTCATCTTCCATTTCTGTCTCTTCTTCTTCCTTGATATTCACCACTACTGATTCGGACCACTTATCCAGCAGCATCAGTTTTGCATTAATATTCTGCAGAGTTTGTTGTGAGTTGGTACAATAAACTAGCATGGATTTCATTGCAAATACAATTTGACAACTGGGCCTTCAAATTAAAGTACACAAAATATCGCCTAAATACGAGTGTCTCCTCAGATATTGCCTAAATTGTGCATGTGTCACTACGAAGATACTCAATATATGGATTAGTAGCAGAGCCCCCAGAACAAACTCCTGACGATGATCATAAACAGCTCGGGGCATAATAGCCTTAAATCGTCTAATCTGTTTGTTTTTATTTTAGGAAACAGAATATCACCTAGCATGTATTCCATTGTAAAATCGAAATTGACAACTCGTCTATCACCTAAAGTAAGACTGTGTCACTATGAAAAATACCAGAATATTAGGTACGAGCAGAGCTTCCGCTGTACAGAATAGTCTTAAATGGTTCGATTTGTTCAAACCGCGCGTGCACACAACACGTTCGACGAAAGGAACATAGGATTCCGATGAGAGTTCAGCACATATGAATCAATGATATGACTGAACGAATAAGCTAGATACTGGAACTTACGTGGCCATCGCGGTCGTCTGGCCATTTGTTGTTATCGGGGTAAAGAAGGCGTGGCGTGCCGAACGGTTGTTCGTCCATGTTCCGCATTGTCAAGCGGTAGCCAGGGATGCAGCGAGCGAGGCGGCCGGCTGAGATGATGTCCAACCCCGAGGCGATCCTGTGCATGTTCGCGGCGCTGAGGTTTGGCCATCCCCAATCCTCGCGGTAGCGGTTTCCCTGGCCATCCGCGTCATCGTCGCATGCCTTTCGCTTCAACCTGCTGCTACCCCAAGCTCTACCCATAGCTGCAAATGGAGTCTGGAATCCAGTAGATTAATGGAAGCATTGTGATAAGGAGGCGGATGGATTCGAGAGGGGGTGGAATCAGGGATGGGGGCAGTTGTTCGAGTGGGGAGTGGATCTGCAAGGAACCGCCGCCGCCGCCGGGGGGCGTAATTATTGAGGGCGGGCACCGGAACCGTCTAGAGGAAGTGAAAAAATAAATCGTAAAAGAGAAATGTGCGTCCCGCCTGTCAGTGACTAAAGATCGGCACACGCAAACGTGCCTACGTTTGAATTGATTCCACCGCATGCTGATACGTCCAAAACGTATCTACTTTTCCGAACACTTTTGCTATTGTTTCTCCTCTATAGTTGTGTGATTTGGATGCAACTAATGCGGACTGACGTTGTTTTCAGCAGAATTGCCTTGGTGTCTACTTTTTATGCAAAAAATCAACTATCAGGAAAAATCCCGAAAAATATGCCAAAAATCCTATTTCACCCGAAGACTCCAGGAGCCAGAATACGAGACGGAGAAGAGCCAGGGGGTGGCCACACCACCTGGTGGTGCGGGCCAGGCCAGGCCGTGCCAGGGGGTGGTGTGGGCCCCCCAGGCACCCCCTCGGCCTCTCTCTTCGCCTATAAGGAGCCTTCTGACCTAAAAACTTCGGGGGGGTCGACGTTTTTCCAGAAGGAGTTCCGCTCCGCCGCCACCACCAGATTCCACGAAATAGCACCAGAAACTCCATTCTGGCACCCTGCCGGGACAGAGAATTGGAGGAGATCATCGCCATCATCATCACCATCGCTTCTCCATCGACCATCCATGTTTCCCCCATCTATGAGTGAGTAATCCCCCGCTGTAGGCTATGGGGATGGTAGGGATTGGATGAGATCGTTCATGTAATGGCATCAGATTGTTAGGGCATGGTGCCTAGTATCTTTTATTAGTGCTTTATGACTTTGTTGCGACTTGTTGTGCTTAATGCTTGTCACTAGGGCCCGAGTGCCATGATTTCACATCTGAACATGTTATTGTTTCATTATGATAGTATTGTTTTGGGTCTTATCTGCAAGTTGTATACACACGTCGTTGTCCGGAACCTATGACCCCGAAGTGACAGAAATCGGGATAACCGAAAGGGAAAGGCTTTGATGTGAGGATCACATGTGTTCATGGAGTGTAAATGTTTTGCTCCGGTGCTCTATTAAAAGGAGCACCTTAATTGCCAGTAGTTCCCTTGAGGCCTCGCTGCAAACGGGCTGGCAGGACAAAAGATGTTGTGCAAGTTCTCATTGCGAGCACGTATGACTATATATGGAACACATGCCTAGGATTGTCTAGTACTTGAATGCTTTATCTTATTTATCTGCAATTGCCCTATGTTCTGATTGCTATGTGAATTGTCTTATCCATGCGACGCCCGTCCATCCATCCCTATGCCTACCGCACTCGAATCCTATTGTTACTATAGTCTTTATTTTACTACTGCTGCTATTTTACTATTCCTACTACAAAACTGTTGCTACTGATAAACTGTTGTGAGCAAGATTGTTTCCAGGTGCAGCTGAATTGACAACTCAGTTGTTAAGGCTTATAAATATTCTTTGGCTCCCCTTGTGTCGAATCAATAAATTGGGTTTCACTTCCCTCTAAAATACTGCGATACACCCCCTATACTTGTGGGTCATCAAGACTATTTTCTGGCGCCGTTGCCGGGGAGCATAGCTTTATTTATCAAGTCCACTTGGATTCTCTATTGTTCGCTGCTATCCATCCATCATGGGTAAGTCTCGTGATGGCAAGGTTCCTATTTTACCATCCACTACAAGAAGAGGTACGGTTCTAAACACCTCTGCTGCTCTTGATTCACCGTCTGTCATGAGTAAGTTCCTTACACCACCACATACACATGCTACACACACTGCTACTACTGCTGAATCTGAAACTTCTGATGCTTATGATGCTTCTTCTACTGTGCTTGATAAGAGTGGTTCATTAGGTCCTTTCCTAGATGCTACGATTGCTAGAACTATAGCTGGAAATACCAAAACTCCTAATGAAGACACTACCACACCTGTTAGCTCACCTGGGTCTAGTGAGAGTTATGATATTGAAGAAGATTATGTTGAGATGACCGATGAGTTTATTAAAGAATGTAAGAACACCCATGATAGGAGCGCTGCTAAGAGTCTCCTTGAGAGGCGTACTATTAGACCCAAATTGTATCCTGTTGCTAAGTTTGCTGCTTCTCCCATAAACATTACAGATGAAGATTATGATTTCTCTCTTGATCTATCTTACATAGCTATTATCGAGAAAGAACCTTTTTGTGGGACTAAGAATGAAAGTGCGGTAGCACATATGAATGAACTTTCTACCATGAGTGGCTTGTTTTCTGATGATATTAAGATGCGTACTTACTTTGTTGCTAAGATTTTTCCTTTTTCACTAAAAGGAGAAGCTAAAACTTGGTTTAGTAATTTACCTCCTAGATCTATTGATAGCCTTGAGTGCTTGATTAGTACTTTCCTGCAGAAATATTTTCCTCCCAGTGCTAGACATGCTATTTTGCAGGAACTTTTTGATTTCAAACAGGGAGAAAAAGAGGTATTGCCCGAATCTTGGGCAAGGTTTTGTGCTTTGATTCATGCACAGGCTGGAAGTCCATTACCTAAGAATGAGCTTCTTGATATATTTTATAATGGACTAACCGAGGAATCTAGGACATAACTAGATAGTTGTGTTGATTGTGTTTTCAGGAATAGGACTCCTAAGGAAGCTGAGGAATTAATGGCTAAAATAAGCAAGAATTATGAAGATTGGACTCCTCCTAAACAAGCTATACCTTAAGTAATTGTACCTGAACCATCTATTCCTGTGTCTATTCCAACATCAAAGAAGAGGGGAGTTATTGCATTAAATGATGAAGTGATGAAGGAAGCTAAGAAATGTCTTAAGGAGAAGGGAATTAAAGCTGCAGATGTCAAGAATCTACCTCCTATAGAAGAATTATGTAAGCCTATTTCCTACTCATCCACTATTGAGGTACACTCTCTCCAACACTTTGATGAAGGTGATATCCCTTACTCTAAACCTCCTGATCAATGCTTATAAGAATTCAATATCTTTATTGTTAAGCAAGATAACTTTAATAAAAGGGTGCAAAATCATCTAATGGAAAACACTAGAGCTATTGTTGAGTTGAAAGATATTGTGGAAAGAACCTCTAATGATGTTAAAATGATTGTTAAACACTTTCAAATGGTTCAAACTCAAATAGATCAACTCGTGAAAGTGCAAAACGACTTGCTAGTGAATGCTGCTAAAGAAAAACATGCTTATGAAATTAGAACTAGAAGTGGTGCTGCTACCCAGGATCCTCTATATCCTGGGGCGCATCCCAAAAGAATTGAGCAGGATTATCAACAAGCTGAAAATAGTGGTTCTACTCGTAAGAAAAGGAAAAAGAAACATAAAACTGTTGAAGAACCCTCTGAACCTGCTATAGATCCTAATAGTATATCTATCTCTGATGCTGAAACTGAAAGTGGTAATGAAAAAAATGAAGTGCCTAATGAATAAAAAGTTGAAGAAGAACCTGAAAACCACACTAAGACTACTAAATACACCAAAGAAGATTTTATTGCTAAGAAACATGGTAGTGAAAGAGAACCTTGGGTCCAAAAACCTATGCCTTTCCCTGATAAGAAACACAAGTCAAAAGAAGATGAACACTATAATAAGTTTTGTGAGTGGATGAAGCCTTTATTCTTGCAAATTCCTTTGACTGATGCTATTAAATTTCCTCCTTACTCAAAGTATATGAAGGACATTGTCTCGAATAAAAGGAAGATCCCTAATGAAGAAATTTCTACTTTGCTTGCTAATTATTCCTTCAATGGTAAGGTTCCTAAGAAACTTGGAGACCCAGGGATTCCAACTATCCCTTGCTCTATTAAGAACAGTTATGTTAGAACTGCTTTATCCCTAATGAAGAAATTTCTACTTTGCTTGCTAATTATTCCTTCAATGGTAAGGTTCCTAAGAAACTTGGAGACCCAGGGATTCCAACTATCCCTTGCTCTATTAAGAACAGTTATGTTAGAACTGCTTTGTGTGATTTGGGAGCTGGAGTTAGTGTTATGCCTTTTTCTCTCTATAAGAGGCTTCAGCTTGAAAAATTGATTCCAACTGATATATCTTTGCAAATGGATGATAAATCTACCACTATTCCTGTGGGTATATGTGAGGATGTACCTGTTCAGGTGGCTCACAATTGCTTGATATTAACTGATTTTGTTGTGCTTGAAATGCCTGAAGATGATAATATGTCTATTATTCTTGGGAGACCTTTTCTTAATACTGCAGGAGCTGTTATTAATTGTAATCAAGGAAAGGTGACCTTCAATGTTAATGACAAGGAACATACTGTCTATTTCCCCAAGAAGATTGAAAGGACTTATGGTTTGAATTCAATTGAACATGTTGAAGGCATTCAAGTTGGAGAAATATATTGTCCCATACCAAGAGAAAAATTTGAAACTATTATGATTGGGACCATTGCTATCAAGGTTAAGGTAACATAATCATTAGTGGAGTACAAAGTTTTGTCTCATATGCAATTGTTTTGGTAGCAAGACTTGATCAACCTTGCTAACAAAAGGATTCCATTGAACAAAACAATGTTTTCATTATGATTATCTCCGTTTATTTCTATCCTTTGCATTTTAGTTTTTGCTTTCGTTTAGTTTTCTTTGTGTTTTTAGTTGCTTGCATGCTAGAACTTCTATAGTTCTAGCCTTGTTTTGTCCTTGCATCATGTTTCCAAAAGAAAAAAAATCTGTCTATCAGAAAAATCATTCTTCTATTTCTGAAAAAAGACCAAAAATAAAGTGTCTCGAAAAATTCCAGAAAATTCATATTAAATGTTTACGTGAAAAAAGGGGTAGAGGAGTACCTGGTAGGTACCAGGGGGGCCACTAGGCAGGCACACCATGTGGTGGCGCGGCCAGCCCTGGGTGGCGCCATGCCCTAGTGTGGGCCACCCCTGGCCCCCCACTAACTCTCTCACCTACCACTTTCTTCTCTCTCCCAAGTAAGCTCCAGTTCATTGCTCAAAATCACATTCTTGCTGCACTTGCTCTCGTTTTTTTGATCTCCTTGCTCAGCCCATCTTTCTTGCTGAAATTTGGAGCATTTGTTCCCTGGTATGTGACTCCTCCCCTTGTCCAAGTAGATTTGTGTTTAGTGGATTATATATTGAGTATTTTTCTGCTGTAGGTGACAGGTTTTGAGAGCTTGTAAGCTTGTTTGATGCTTAGAGATATAGTTTTGATGCATGTTTAGGCCTCTTACAAGTCCCTATGAGTAGAATCCTTCATTATATTTACTTTGCAATCACTTGTTTAATAGGTGTTTAAATTTCAGAATACCAAGCATGAACAACCATACCTTTGGAGAGATATTTCAGAGTGATGCACCTAGGAGGTCGAGGCCCTCAAGATCGGCCTCTCAGTTTAGGCCATCATACAACGAAGATCTCATTGCAACTCGTATTGGTAATGAAAGGGATGATGGGGATGCTCACCCATCCACTTTTCCTTGTTTTACTTTCTTACAAGCTGCAGGTATTCTTGATGATTTCTTGCTACTGATTGAGAGGGTTGGTTTGACCTCATATATGCAAGATGAGAGTGAGCAATACGCTATGCTCACTAAAACCTTTGTTGAGAGCTTCACGTTTACTAACACATCCTATCAGTCGACTATCTCTTTCAAAATTTATAATCTGCCCTTCACCATGCCTTTGGGGAGATTTTGCAGTATTGTATGTGTACGCATGACAGGGACCGTGAAGAAAATTCAGGGACGACCCGCTGATTTGTTGGAGCTTTACCGGGGGGTGACCAATGATGATGACCGCGTGGCACAACGCGGAAAGATAAGAAATATCCAACTCCCCTCTCTTAGATACTTTGCATATTATCTTGCTACTAGTGTACTGGGTAGGGAGAACACAAGTAATATCTCCAACTATTATTTTGGCATTCCTTGCTACTGCGCTTAACAATGATACTCGGTACAATCTTGGTTCGCTTATTGCTCGCCGCCTAGCTGCTAGGGGGCCTATCTATGGGGGCATCATTGCCTCGCGTATAGTCAATGCATTAGGTCTTATAGTGGATCCCAATGATGCTATACTAGAACCACAAAGGCTTGACCTTGTTGCTATGAAAACTCATCACTTTGTTACTGCTACTTCTGATTTGGACAGTATAGTATATAGGATGCTTTTCACTGATGGGGATGAGAGGGAGATCCCTTTGCCAGAGCCTTCTTTGTTTAGTGTTCACAGAAGACCATGGTTGCGCTCCGAGGAGGAGGACGAGCAGCTTCGCTTGCTAGGGTTCCACGAGCAGCACCAGGAGGATGTACCCTCCTACGATTACTCCGCACACTACGGGGGGACATACTCGAGCTCGCACCAGGACGAGGGTACCTCCTCGTCATACCACGGTGACACGTCATCCTGGCCGGCTTGGGATTGAGACCCACTTAGGCCAAAAGCCAAAGCTTGGGGGGAGGTACGCCAACACCGCACTCATCTCCTTATCAAGTTGCTTCGGTACTTTGTATATTCATGTTTCGTTCTCTTTTTAGTTTTCGTTCTTTCTTTGCTTTTGCTTTCTAAAACACAAAAAGACCAAAAATATTTCTGTTGTTTCTCTTTGGTTAGCTTCTTCTTTTCGCCTTGGTTTGTTTTTCCTTTTTGCTTTGTTTGAACTATTCGAAAAACCCAAAAAGATATTGCTTTGCTTGTTTTTCCCTTTTGGTTCTTGTTTAAAAATCGAAAACAACAAAAATATTTGTCTTTCTTCTTTGGTTTTGTGAGTTTGCTACAGGGTTCAGCAGTCCCTAGTGGATATTGGTTTCATATTATTATTCAAGCCACACAAGTGAAGAGCAATAACGAGAATTAATGACAACTTGAGGCGTGGTAAGAGGTTGGTAACGAACTCTATTTGTTTTCATTTTTGTACATATACTCTTCACTGTGGGCATGCTTAGTCCGTTCATGTAGGGTGTATGTTATCTTTGGATGCTTAGTAGTTCTTGCTTTCTTATGATTAGCTCCAGCTCGCTAATAGTTTGTAGCATGTCTTATGAATGTTTTCTTGCATTGCTCTATTCATAAATTGGTATGACACCGTGGTATCCTCCTCTGAATGTTTCATTTGAATTGACTTGGCACATGCTCACGCATGCACATGACTGTAATAATCAGTTAAGCCTTGATGAATTATTTTGCCTTGAGGATCTTGAATCACTTTCATGCCATGATTAGTCCTGTTTTGTTGCAAGCATGATAATGAGAGCTATTGCTCTCTCGTTTGTCGCTCCCTTACTATTGCTAGCCTTCACTTACACTGAGTGTTTTACTCATGTTTCCAACTCCCTTAAACCAAATATTGCCGAAGTGCCCACCATACCTACCTATTAGCATCATTTGCTTTTTCCATGCATATTCAATATGCCTTGTTTTCTTCCGAATAAAATGTTTGCTTGTTATGAGAAAGTTAGTTGGTAAAGTCTCACAAACTTGATGGCACACTTTATTTTCTGCACTTAATAAACCTGAACCATTGTGACTGTCCATGAAAGTTATATGCTTGCTAATTATAGGTCAGATTAGCGTAACCGCTGTCACGGGGAACACTTTCAACACTTGTAAATATATACCCAGTTGATACCTTGCTCTTTTGTTTGCGGATGTCGTCAGTGTGAAATAAAAGGGGAACTTGTAAGTCCATGGAGTTATGTATGTGTGTTAGAGAAACGCCTGGGTCACTGGTTTAATCCATGCTGACATGGTGGAAACCTGCAACGTAACCCTAATAATATCTATGAAGCATTCTTCTTATAAAAAAAGAGAGAGATAGCTATTGAGAAAAAGAAAAAAAAAAGAGATTTATGAAAAGAGGAAAGGGAGAAAAAAGCACCATTTTCCCATGGTAAATAAGAAGATTGGTGAGATACTCATTGTCTGCTTGCCTTGTCATTTTGATATGGGGATTCTTCCGTATCATCGGGCAAGGGGTACCCCGTTGGCGGTTCTCAATGATACGCACATACTTACGATGACAAGAACTTACCGGTAACTAAAGTTGAGTATCATGAGGAGCGACCCTCGTACTCAAGGGACTTGGGATCTTCAGTTTATAGTCTGTCAAGCATATAACTCAGATTGGACCTCACTTTCACCTTAACCACATTAAAGATGCTGATGATAGGGGCAATGAGAGCTCAAAGCTAACGAGTACCATACTTTCAGCATTTGGAAGCCTTTCAAAATTATTCAAAACCTTTTTCTTCTACTTGTTGAGTCTCCACATATTCTTTGAGCACCTTCTTGAGAGCATAGTTGTCATTCTTTGTGTTTGCTCCATTACTTGATTATTTGTGTTATGACTTTGATGCGTGTATCCTTGATATCTTTACTTCTAGTCATCACTTGAACTTCAGAGGTGCCTTGATATTCATAATCAAAGGGCAAGCGAGATACCACTCTATCATACCTTTTATGAGCATTGTAATGTTGCTTATGTTTGTGCTTCATGCTACTTATTATTCTTGAGTTGGAATCTCTTCATAGCTTGCAATGACTATTAAGTAGACTCAGTTGCATACTCTTTATTATGAACTGTCTGAGTAGTTGATCACATTGCTAAGAATATTTACATCATATGAAGCAAATGTGTTTGTGAAAGTTCTTTTATCGCACTCAGTTTTCAACTGAATTGCTTGAGGACAAGCAATAAGCTAAGATTGGGGGGGAGTTGATACGTCCAAAACATATCTACTTTCCCGAACACTTTTGCTATTGTTTCTCCTCTATACTTGTGTGATTTGGATGCAACTAATGCGGACTGACGATGTTTTCAGCAGAATTGCCTTAGTGTCTACTTTTTGTGCAGAAAATCAACTATCAGGAAAAATCCTGGAAAATATGCCAAAAATCCTATTTCACCCGAAGACTCTAGGAGCCAGAATACGAGACGGAGAAGAGCCAGGGGTGGCCACACCACCTGGTGGCGTGGGCCAGGCCAGGCCGCGCCAGGGGGTGGTGTGGGCCCCCCAGGCACCCCCTCGGCCTCTCTCTTCGCCTATAAGGAGCCTTCTGACCTAAAAACTTTGGGGGGTTCGATGTTTTTCCAGAAGGAGTTCCGCTCCGCCGCCACCACCAGATTCCACAAAACAGCACCAGAAACTCATTACGGCACTGCCGACAGGAAATTGGAGGAGATCATCACCATCATCATCACCATCGGTTCTCCATCGACCATCCATGTTTCCCCCATCTATGAGTGAGTAATCCCCCGCTGTAGGCTATGGGGATGGTAGGGATTGGATGAGATCGTTCATGTAATGGCATCAGATTGTTAGGGCATGGTTCCTAGTATCTTTTATTAGTGCTTTATGACTTTGTTGCGACTTGTTGTGCTTAATGCTTGTCACTAGGGCCCGAGTGCCATGATTTCAGATCTGAACATGTTATTGATTCATTATGATAGTATTGTTTTGGGTCTTATCTGCAAGTTGTATACACACGTCGTTGTCCGGAACCTATGGCCCCGAAGTGACAGAAATCGGGATAACCGGAAGGGAAAGGCTTTGATGTGAGGATCACATGTGTTCATGGAGTGTTAATGCTTTGCTCCGGTGCTCTATTAAAAGGAGCACCTTAATTGCCAGTAGTTCCCTTGAGGCCCCGCTGTAAACGGGATGGCAGGACAAAAGATGTTGTGCAAGTTCTCATTGCGAGCACGTATGACTATATATGGAACACATGCCTAGGATTGTCTAGTACTTGGATGCTTTATCTTATTTATCTGCAATTGCCCTATGTTCTGATTTCTATGTGAATTGTCTTGTCCATGCGACGCCCGTCCATCCATCCCTATGCCTACCGCACTCGAATCCTATTGTTACTACTGTCTTTACTTTACTATTGCTGCTATTTTACTATTCCTACTACAAAATTGTTGCTACTGATAAACTGCTGTGAGCAAGATTGTTTCCAGGTGCAACTGAATTGACAACTCAGTTGTTAAGGCTTATAAATATTCTTTGGCTCCCCTTGTGTCGAATCAATAAATTGGGTTTCACTTCCCTCAAAAATACTGCGATACACCCCCTATACTTGTGGGTCATCACATGCAAGTGGCGCAGAACAAATTTTAGGAAGCGCTAGCGTCGACGTGTAAAACCGCCATTTTTCTCCACCTTCACCCTACTACGAATGGTCGTGCACCATTCCAGATATTGGTAAGGGCGGTTCCAATCTTTCACTTCTCCATCTCATTTCCTCCTCCACGGCCTCATCGTCTTTCTCCTCCACGGCCTCATCCATTTCCTCCACCACCGCATCACCCTCTTCCTCCGTATCCTTTCCCTCTTGCCTATAGTCATGGATGCTCCGGACGTCCGAAATGACGGCAGGCAAGAAACTGCACACTTCGACATCGAAGTACATGGAGGGAAGAAGATCGATGTCGTCTACACCACCAACCCTCAAACGGTGAGGAACACTCTGAATAATTACACGATTTGGCTACAGTTCGAAGAAAACAGGTTCGTAGGTCTCGACCTCGAGTACAGCTGCGATCACCGTAGGATCGCCGTGGTGCAACTCTCCATGAAGGGGCACGTCCTCGTATACCAGCCTTTTGCGAGAAGGGGGTTGACGGGATCTGATAGACTTTGCTGTCTTTTTGTTCCTGAACCGTCTGTTTCGAAAAGTTATTGCTGTATTATTTGTCTAAATTCATTTTCATGCAGGTGGGGAGAAAGAATTAGGGATCTGTTTCATGACTTTCTCGTGAACTAGCACATAACATTTACTAGTGTTGACATCACGAATGACAGTAAACTACTTGAAAGCCCGACTGTCAACATTAGAATCCCAAAGGAGTGTAGAGTGGACATCCAGGAAATTTACTGGATCCCAGGGACGAAGGGAGGCAAGACCGGGATGGCCGCTCTTGCCTCCGAACTCATCGACCCGTGGTACGCTGACATGAAGGACAAATTGCCGAGATGTTCGTGGAGGCGTTTAGGGCACGATTACTAGGAGGATAAGCCACTTTCTGAACCTAATCTGAAGTACGCTGCAATTGAAGGGTATGTTAGCCACGAGCTGTACCGCCAGATTGTAAAATCTCGTTCCAGGCATCGCATCATTGAACCACCACCAAGGCAGGTTGTTTGCCCCAGATGCCGGAGTGTAGATGAATCTACAAACCGGGGCAAGCGACCGAAGGCATCCTAGGATCGGTTGCCTTCTCCAACAGGCTGGGATGTAGACTATTAGTGCATGATTATTGTGTTTATGAAAACATGTTATTTCATAAGTACACTATGTGAGCAATTACGAACTGCTGTGTATTACCTTTGTCAAACTATAATCTAGGTTTGGTTATGACTGTATCCTTAGCTATAATCTAGGTTTGGTTATGACTTATGACTGTATCACACCTTATGCATGTCAGTCCTAGATTCTGCCGCATGCAAATGACATAGACATAATTTGTAAGAATGAATGTTGAGCATACAAAAGGGGGAATGTAATTCATACAGGTTAAGTAGCTAATAGCACGGGGATCATACGAGCTTGGTTCTTACACACAGAATGCTTAGAAAATACATGCAAGATAAAATACAGGCGAGATAAAACTAGGAACGAAATGCGAAACTAGTAGTGGTAAACAGCACACTCACCCACCCGCCAGATCCTGTTGAGCATCTCATAGCAGACATACGCGTCCCTGGCTGCGTACTTGATCGCATCGTAATCCAGGTGCCTCCACTCCCATCACTCGTGCAGGTGCTTCGGGAACTCGACTTTCATGCCGCTGTACTCGCGGTCGATGATGTCGGAAGCGAGTCTATCCATGCCGGCTTTCCCCGTACCGCCATCCGGGTACCTCCACAAACATTGGAGATCGACGTGATTGATGACATGAATGAGGAGATCCCGTTCTAGCTTCGGAGTGTCGTTCTTGATGTCGACGCTGGCGAAGTAGATCTCCCTCTTGTGGAGGAACTCGCGAAGCTCTAGGCATACATATTTGGCCCTACATACGTGATATAGGAGGCAGTGGTTGCGCATGGACAGCTGCAAAAGCGCCGTCCTCTTCCTATCTCCGGTATACTCGAGGTCAAGGCCAACAATCTTGTACATGTCCATCGGCTCCTGTAGCCATCGCTCGTACATTGCGATGACCTTGGTGACCTCTGCTGACGCATTTGTGTGGACGACCGTCAGCTTGGTGGTGCCATGGGCGGTGACGGTGTAATCGTTGGTGTAGTCGCTCTCGTCGCTGAACACGCTGTACTCTACGTCCATGGCAGCAGCTAATGCGGCGGTGGTGGCCTAGGCTCGGTAGCGGTGGCTGGGACTGGGCATGGAGGTGGAGTGATCTATTGCGGTGGTATGGCCAGGCGGAGGTGGTGCCTGTGGCAGCGTCGATGATTCTTGCGGTGGCGGTGCCGGCGGAAGGAATGGGTTGGGGATTTTTGCACAGTGATGTGCTAAGGAGACAGAAGGCGATGCTTAAATTCTGTTTACCAATATTCCGGTCATACCCATGCGGAAGCAAGTTTGACTAGGCGAGCACCGATGATTTCCAATCCTAGCGATTAAATTTGGTGTCTGTCCCTGTAGGCGATGGGAGGGTGTGCGACGTGGCTTTGGCATGGCAGAAACCGGTCACGTAGACCACCATCCCATTGCTGATCCGTAGCGGGTGCACGGTGCTGACACGACGTAACGTGATAGGACAGAAGGAAGTGTACAGTTATTATTAATTGCTAACAAGTTTAAGAAGTGTAAGCATAAACATGGACCTAGCATCCCTGCACCCCGGGGCAGCTGCCCAGCCGATCAGGCCTACCGATTGCGCAAAGCTTGTCCTGAATTTGCCAAAATGAAGCTCGTTTGCCCATGCTTCTATAAGTTTCTCTGTAGGCCACATGTGTAAGCATGCACGATCAAGCAAATTTGCAACAAACGTGTCGGTGGAATAGCATTAGGTTTCAATGCACCACATAGTTTAGGGATTTAGAATAGCTACATTGTGGTGCTCTAGCCAAATTGCATGGTAAAGCCAAATTCAGCTTTTTGTCAGATTAAGCTATAACAACATTGTGTCTCGTTTGTCCTCACTTTTGCCCTCCCGATATTCCGAAGCCCTCACATGCGCTCGGAGGGGGGGTGCCGTCTGGACAAAGGCTTGGCCATTACATGCGCCATGACGCCTAAAGTGGAAGTTTTTTTTGTTATTTGGCCTTTTTAAGAGCGCCTTTTCCCCTCTCTCTCTAACAGTTGTGTTTTTTTGCCCAAAAAGGTAGGGAATCTAGAGCAGCTTCTGTTCACAAACTACATGTGGACCCACTAGAGTCATTGTATGTGTGTTCTTATACTAAAACTAGCACTAGAGTCATTGCATGTGTGTTCTTTCCACAAACCACACTTGGATGAACCAGTGGCATTGCATGTGTGTTCTTTTCACAAACCACACATGGATCAACCAGTGTCATTGCATGTGTGTTCTTTCCACAAACCACATACGGATCAACCAGTGGTCATTGCATGTGTGTTCTTTTCCACAAACCACTTATGGATCCATTAGAGTCATTCCATGTGTGTTATTTCCATAAACCACACATGGATCAACCACTAGAGTCATTGCATGTGTGTTCTTTCCACAAACCCCACATGGATCAACCAGTGTCATTGCATGTGTGTTCTTTCCACAAATCACATATGGACCCATAGAGTCATTGCTTGTGTGTTCTTATACTAAAACCAGCACTAGAGTCATTGCATGTGTGTCCTTTTCACAAACAACATATGGATCCACCAGTGTTCACTGCATGTGTGTTCTTTCCACAAACCACATATGGATCAACCAGTGGTCATTGCATGTGTGTTCTTTTCACAAACCACATATGGACCCACTAGAGTCATTGCATGTGTGTTCTTTCCACAAACCACATATGGATCAACCAGTGGTCATTGCATGTGTGTTCTTTTCACAAACCACATATGGACCCACTAGAGTCATTGCATGTGTGTTCTATCCACAAACCAAACATGGATCAACCGGTGTCATTGCACGTGTGTTCTTTCGACAAACCACATATGGATCAACCAGTGTCATTGCATGTGTGTTCTTTCCAAAAACCACACATGGATCAACTAGTGTCATTGCATGTGTGTTCTTTCCACAAACCACACATGGATCAACCAATGGTCACTGCATGTGTGTTCTTTTCCACAAACCACATATGGATCCATTAGAGTCATTGCATGTGTGTTATTTCCACAAACCACACATGGATCAACCAATGGCATTGCATGTGTGTTCTTTCCGCAAACCACACATGGATCAACCAGTGTCATTGCATGTGTGTTGTTTCCACAAATCACATATGGACCCACTAGAGTCATTGCTTGTGTGTTCTTAAACTAAAACCAGCATTAGAGTCACTGCATGTGTGTTCTTTCCACAAACCACTTATGGATCCACCAGTGTTCATTGCATGTGTGTTCTTTTCCAAAAACCACATATGGATCAACCAGTGGTCATTGCATGTGTGTTCTTTTCACAAACCACATGTGGACCCACTAGAGTCATTGCATGTGTGTTCTTATACTAAAACTAGCACTAGACTCATTGCATGTGTGTTCTTTTCCACAAACCACACATGGATACACCACTGTTCATTGCATGTGTGTTCTTTTCCACAAACAACTTATGGATCAACCAGTGGTCATTGCATGTGTGTTCTTTTCACAAACTACATGTGGACCCACTAGAGTCATTGTATGTGTGTTCTTATACTAAAACTAGCACTAGAGTCATTGCATGTGTGTTCTTTCCACAAACCACACATGGATCAACCAGTGGCATTGCATGTGTGTTCTTTTCACAAACCACACATGGATCAACCAGTGTCATTGCATGTGTGTTCTTTCCACAAACCACATATGGATCAACCAGTGGTCATTGCATGTGTGTTCTTTTCACAAACCACACATGGATCAACCAGTGTCATTGCATGTGTGTTCTTTCCACAAACCACATATGGATCAACTAGTGGTCATTGCATGTGTGTTCTATCCATAAACCACACATGGATCAACCGGTGTCATTGCACATGTGTTCTTTCCACAAACCATATATGGATCAACCAGTGTCATTGCATGTGTGTTCTTTCCACAAAACACACATGGATCAACTAGTGTCATTGCATGTGTGTTCTTCTCCACAAACCACATATGGATCCATATGTGTTCTTAAACTAAAACCAGCATTAGAGTCACTACATGTGTGTTCTTTCCACAAACCACTTATGGATCCACCAGTGTTCATTGCATGTGTGTTCTTTTCCACAAACCACATATGGAGCAACCAGTGGTCATTGCATGTGTGTTCTTTTCACAAACCACATGTGGACCCACTAGAGTCATTGCATGTGTGTTCTTATTCTAAAACCAGCACTAGAGTCATTGCATGTGTGTTATTTCCACAAACCACACATGGATTGATACATCCATTTTGCATCACTATTCTATGTCATAATTCACTGTTATTCATTGATATATTTCGTATTGACAGTTGATACTTATGTTATTTCATCTGTTTTTGCATGGTTGATGACTTTTGGAGCATGGACCGCTGCAGTCAGGATTCTGATGGAAAAGGTGCTGTTTGGAGGCAAAATTCGCGAAGATCAGAAAATCCGGGAAAATACATGGAAAATCCTATTTTTCCAGAAGACGAAGGAAGCCAGAAGGGGGGATGGAGATGGGCTAGAGGGGGCCCGCACCACCCCCTTGCGCGGGCCAGCCCAGGCCGGGCCACCAGGTGGTGTGGTCGCCCTGGTCCACCCCTGGCACTCCTCTCTGGGGTATATTATCCTCCCGAAACCCTAAGACTCGGGGAGCGACCACAGAAAGATTACGCCGCCTCTGCGGGGCGGAAAACACCGGGAGAGAAAGATCTCTCCGGCAGACAGATTTCTACCGGGGGAATTCCTTCCTGGAGAGGGGAGATTGTCGCCATCAACACCACCATCAATCTGGACTTCATCGGGATCGTCATCATCATCACCATCATCATCACCATTTGCACCCTCATCACCATCTCCATATTGCTGTAACAATTGAGTTGAATCTTGCATAGTTCATGGGGGAAACTTTCCCGGTGTTGATTACTCTTTGTAGTTGATGCTATTGAGTGAACCATTGAATTATTGTTTATGTTCAGATTGTTATACATCATTATTCCATCTCTGATCATGATCCATATGATGACTTGTGAGTAGTTCGTTTTGTTCTTGAGGTCATGGGAAAAGTCATGTTGTTAGTAGTGGAATTATGTTGAGAAAGATTCAATAGTTTGATATTTAAGTTGCGGTGTACTTCTTCTAGTGGTGTCATGTGAACGTCGACTACATGACAGTTCACCTATATGGGCCTAGGGGAATGCATTGTGTATTTGGCTACTAATCGTACGGGTTGTCGGAGTGATAGAAACATGAACCCCCGTTAGGAAACCATTGCACAAGGGACGTAAGGGTCTTAGAGTTTAAAGTTGTGGTTAGGTTTCTACCTTAATTACTTTCTTGTCCTTACGGATGTTTGAAAGGGGTATAATCACAAGTATGTATTAGTCCTAGGAAGGTCAGTACATTATCACAGGTTCACCCACACAACACTTAGCAAGCTAAAGAAGATTAATCAACTATATGAAGCGAAAGCACTTGACAGTCTTCCCATGTGTCCTCGAGAACGTTTGGTCATCTTAAGTAATACAATCGGCTTGTCCTTTGCTGCATAAAGGATTGGGCCACTTGCTGCATTTATTCCTACTGTCTTTTATTTACTCGTACTTTGTTTACTTGCTTTATCAAAAAACCCTAAAAATCCGTTTGCTAAGTATTTGCAGAGAATTCCTGATCCATACCACTAGCCAGCACCTTCTGCTCCTCGTTGGGTTCGACACTCTTACTTATCGAAAATACTGCGATACACCCCCTATACTTGTGGGTCATCAAGACTATTTTCTGGCGCCGTTGCCGGGGAGTGAAGCGCTATTGGAGAGTGGAACTGGTAAAGGAAACTTCTACTGTGAGTATTGTTTACTTCTGTTAGTTGCTTTATTTTCGTTATGGATAATTCGCTGAGTTTCTTATTTGGTAATGCTACTACCACTGCTAAGGTAGTAGATAAGCCACCACCTACTGAGAATGATGTTTTTAAAATACCTACAAGAATTATTGATCGTGTTATGGATAATTATTATGTTGGGGATGGAACTGTCCATCCCGGTGATCATTTACTCTTTATACACGAATTATGCGGGTTGTTCAAGTGTGCAGGTATTACTATAGATCAAGTTAAGAAGAAGTTATTCTCATTATCGCTGAAAGGAAGATCTAAGGAATGGTATAAGCTGCTGAAGAATGGTCAAGCTCTGGAATGGGAGGAAATAGTGCCTCTCTTTTATTCAAAGTTTTATCCTCCTAGTGAGATTCATAAAGATCAGAATCAAATATACAACTTTTGGCCTCTTGATGGAGAGAGTTAGCTCAAGCTTGGGGGAGATTGAAGTTACTAATGCTCAAATGTCCCATTCATGAGCTCCCCAACAATATTATTATCAATAACTTTTATGCAAGGCTCCCTCTACATGACAAGGATTTATTGGATGCTTCTTGTGCTGGATCATTCACTCGCATGGAAGAAGAAGCTAAATGGGATCTTCTAGACCGTATTCAAGACAATGCTGAAGCTTGGGAGAATGACAAAGGTAGAAAGTCAGGTATAAATTATGATTATGAATGCATTGAATCTTTTATGGGAACTGATGACTTTCAAAATATTAAAAATGCTTATGGTCTAGACTCTCAAGCTATTGCTTCTTATTTTAAGGCTTTTGCTTCCTACATTGAAGTGCCTAAAAAGAAGTGGAATAAGTATCATGAACCTTATAAAGATGTTGCTAAGAGTGTTCCTGCAAGAAATACTGAAGTTTATACTACTAATCATGTCTTACCTAAACCTTATATTGAGAAAATCCCTTTCCCATGTAAGATAAAGGAACATTCTATGATAGCTAGTATGGTTGATGAAAGTATGAATGAAGCTGTTGAACCCGATAAACAAATGGTTGATGAACCTATAATAGCAAATGTGAAAGACTTTGTTACTAAATATGAAGAAGAGGGACACACTATCCTTTGTAAGGATACCTCTAATATTGTTTCACAAAGTAGTGTTATGAGAGCTAGTATTCCTGCATTTTCTGTTAGAATAAGTGATCATTGCTATGATGGTCTTTGTGATAGTTATATTTTCAAGTTAATGCATGATACTGAAAGTTACTATGGAAGAGGGAAAAGTGTTCTTATGTATCTCAATAATATCAAGTTTCCTCGTTTTATGCTGAAAGTTTTTATGTTTCACTTGTTTTGCCTTCTTATGCAAATAGCCTCTGGTTTCAACAACTTGTTTGTTTACAAACTTCCCTTGCATAGGAAGTGGGTTAGACTTAAACGTGTGTGTTCTTGCTTCGTAATGCTCTTTTTCACTTCAATTCATATTCTTATGTGAGCATCATCAAAATTATCATGCCCATCTTAATGGCTATAAAGAAAGAGCTTTATGGAAGACAACCCAATTTGCTTTTGCTTTCAGTTTGTTTTTGTTTCTTTGAGTCTTGGAAGTTATTAACTTGGTAATAACCTCTTCTTATCTTTTTTTGTTTGGTTTTTGTGTCAAGATCAACCTCTAATGAGAGAGAAGTAATATTTGGGGAAGTTGCTGTCCCGAAACAGATTTTTGTGCTTCACTGTAAAAATTCTTGAGAGATCTCTGTCTGTCGGATTTAGCTGTAATTTTTTGTGCTCTGACCCAGGTTGTTATTTAACTTTCGTTAGTTTTGCACTTTTTGATTTGAGCAACAGAAGATTTTCGAAAAAATTGATCTTTACCTGCTGGTCTGTTTTGACAGATTTTGCCACTCTTGCATTTGCTTCTTTATTCGATTTCCTTTTTGAATTCTTTTTTGGTTTTCAGAAGGAGTTGCTAAAGTAGCTTATGTTTTGATGTTTTCAGTTGAAGTTGGACACAAAAGGTTTTATCACTTCACTTATACTAATGTTGCTAATGAGAACTGTGGGAAGGTTTGTGTGAAAGAAATTTCCAGGAAGTGGAGATAATGGTGTAGTAAGGAAGTGAAAGGTTTTATGAATCAAGTAATAAGTGTATGAAGATGAAGATATTGATGTTATTCAAGTGGTGACTCCGGAAGAATCTACTAGATACCAAATTCAGAGACCTGCAGAGTCCGTTTTCAAATAGGTAACAGTTCTGGTAAGAAAAGTTCAGCGAAAATACTATCCAACTATATTTTTGTAGTTTTTAGACAATAAGGAAATCTACGAAGCGAAAGAGGGAAGGAAACGGAGCCAGGGTGGCTCACACCACCCTGTGGCGCGGGCCCACCCTTGGCCGCGCCACCAGGTGGTGTGGCCACCCCAGACTTCGCCTCTGACTCGTTTTCTCCTACTACTTTCCTTTTGTTATGAAACTTCGTAATATATAACCCCCCGGATCTCCCGAGGTTTGTATATCGTGTTTTCGTTTCGATCTGTTTCTGACAGGTAGAGTCCTAGATTTGGAGCTACAATGTTTTCCTCTAGATCAGCTAAGGAAGATTCTTTAGAGGATATCATCAACCCATACATGACGGAGTTGAAGATTCATCCCAAGGAGTTGTTGCTTGAAGATGGGGAACTCCAGATAAAAGAGGTTAGATGCCCTAAAGGTGAAGGAAGTCTGGAGGACAGGATGGAAGCGCTAGAGCAAGAAGTCTTTAGGTACAAGAAGATGGCGGAGCGCGAAGTGGATATCATCCATAAGATTTGTTCCGAACTCATCGCCGAGCACCAAAAGGAGACTACTGAACTCAAGGATGAAGTACTCTCACTCCGCCAAACAACCAAAACTGCAAGCACAGTTCTATGACGTTCAAAATCAAAACTATGAGTATGAGGTTAGGTTTAAACGCATAAGTGCTGATGTAAGTTTCAGGATGCTGGAAACCACGATGTCCTTTGTTGATGGGAAGCCCTTATCCTGGAAGTTGGACGAAGATGAAAGGATACCACCACCACCGAAGGAGTAATTCGTCACCAGGTTTGGCATCCCCTTGGCTTGTTCCAAGCTTGGGGGAGTGTCGCGGTATCACATCACTATCTTCTATCTTTTTGCCTTATTAGTAGAGTCATATCATGAATAGAGAAGTTATTATGTAGTATGGTTTGCATTATGGAAGTGTCCACTCTCTCGTTAGATATGTATCCCTTGGTGTGAGTTGCTGTTATGGAATATTAATGAGAAGTTCTATCATTCACTCTTTTTCATAGCTTATATTAGTTTTCAATTCATGGTTATATGATTGATCTTGTTGTTAGTATTGGTATCACTTTGGGATCATTGAGTTAATTTAGTTGGTTTTGGCAAACTTGGCTTGGTCAGTAGCAACACTATTTTTGAGAGTTGAAATAAAAAGATAAAAGTACCTCTAAAGAAAAATAATTTCATCGTCTTTCTTTCTTGATTTGTTCATGAGTCTAGTATTCTCTAGTTAAGATCTTTTGTGCTTCCAAGGAAGATTGCATGTTTGTCTTTATCACTTGTATGTTTGTTTGTTTCCTTCAACTCTTATACTTGCTACCCAGCCTTGCTAGCCAAAAACCTGTACTGAGAGGGAATTCTTCTCGTGCATCCACTTCCTTTAAACCAAACCCATGCCATTTGAGTCCACCATACCTACCTAGTAGCATTATTGCTATTCCAAGTAAATTCTTGTTTTATCTACCTCCCAAATTAAAATTGTTATGTGAAAATTAGTGATTAATGCTCTCACGAACTTGATGGCACACTTTACTTTTCTTGCATTTAATAACCTGAACCATTGGGTCCTTCTTTGTTGCGTATATGCTTGCGCTTTATGAGTTGAAGTTAGCAGAACCATGTATCATGGGGAACGCTTTCAACACTGCCATGGTACTTTGTACCTAGTTTATATCATGATTATTTTGCCTATGGATCCCGGCGGTGTGAAATAAAAGGGGAACTTGTAAGATCATGGAGTTTATATGTGTGTTAGAGAAACGCCTGTGCCGCTAGCCTAGGCCATGCCTAATCATGGTGGAAACTTGCAGCATAACTATAGTGAGCATTCTATGAAGCATCCTCAATAAAAACCTATGCAAATAGCAAATAAAAAGATCGCTAAGATGCTCATTGCCTGCTTGCCTTGTCATTTTGATTATGGGATAGCTCATGTATCATGTGCAAGGGGTACCCCATTGGCGGTTCTCTATGATACATATGTATTTACAATGACAAGAGCTTACTTGTGACTGAAGTTGAGTAGCATGAGGTTCGGTACTCATAAGTAAGGGGCATGAGATTTCAACTTATAACTTGTCAAGCATATCCTCTTAGTTGTGTCACTTGAACCTTAATCGCCAAAAGATGCCTATGATAGGGGCAATGAGAGCTGAAAGCTAGTAAGTATCATAATTTTTGGGAGCTCTTTATGAGACTTGCAATCCCTGCTTCCCTCTGTGAAGGGCCTTTCTTTTACTTTGTAGTCGAGTCAGTAAACCTATTCCTCTCTATCTCAGCAAGTATTTTGAGTTATTGTGTTTCATTCATTCATATGATGATTTTTTCAATCATGTTTCTTATGTTCCTTGTTTTGCACATTGCTCTTATCCTGATGTTTACTACTTTGAAAGCTATCATTGAAAACCAGTTATTTGTGAACTCTAGCAAATTATCAACTATTCTTCGACCAAGAGCTAAGTTTGCCATTACCAATTATGATTTACTTTATGTATCTTTACCGAGTTTCCTTTACTTATTGCAAGTTAAGTTATATAATAGTGAGTTGTCTTCTATTATGATCTGTGTAATGATGAATGTGATGCTTCTTGTCCGTATTCTTTTATCGACTCTTCACTCCATAAACCTGAGGCCATGTTTATTGAGCTCAGTTTCGCTTGGGGACAAGCGAAGTCTAAGCTTGGGGGAGTTTATACGTCCATTTTGCATCACTATTCTATGTCATAATTCACTGTTATTCATTGATATATTTCGTATTGAGAGGTGATACTTATGTTATTTCATCTGTTTTTGCATGGTTGATGACTTTTGGAGCATGGACCACTGTAGTCAGGATTCTGATGGAAAAGGTGTTGTTTGGTGGCAAAGTTCATGAAGATCAGAAAATTCAGGAAAATACATGGAAAATCCTATTTTTCCAGAAGACGAAGGAAGCCAGAAGGGGGGCTGGAGATAGGCCACAAGGGGCCCACACCACCCCTTAGCACGGGCCAGCCCAGGCCGCGCCACCAGGTGGTGTGGCCGCCCTGGTCCACCCCTGGCGCTCCCCTCTAGCATATATTATCCTCCCGAAACCCTAAGACTCGGGGAGCGACCATTGAAAGATTCCGCCGCCTCTGCCGGGCGGAAAACACCGGGAGAGAAAGATCTCTCCAGCAGACAGATTTCTGCCAGGGGAATTCCTTACCAGAGAGGGGAGATCGTCGCCATCAACACCTGCATCAAGCTGGACTTCATCAGGATCATCATCATCATCATCACCATCAGCACCCTCATCACCATCTCCATATTGCTGTAACAATTGAGTTGAATCTTGCATAGTTCATAGGGGAAACTTTCCCGGTGTTGATTAATCTTTGTAGTTGACGCTATTGAGTGAACCATTGAATTATTGTTTATGTTCAGATTGTTATACATCATTATTCCATCTCTGATCATGATCCATATGATGTCTTGTGAGTAGTTCGTTTTGTTCTTGAGGACATGGGAGAAGTCATGTTGTTAGTAGTGGACTTGTGTTGAGAAAGATTCAATAGTTTGATATTTAAGTTGTGGTGTACTTCTTCTAGTGGTGTCATGTGAACGTCGACTACATGACACTTCACCTATATGGGCCTAGGAGAATGCATTATGTATTTGGCTACTAATCGTAGGGGTTGCTAGAGTGACAGGAACCTGAACACCTGTTAGGAAACCATTGCACAAGGGACGTAAGGGTCTTAGAGTTTAAAGTTGTGGTTAGGTTTCTACCTTAATTACTTTCTTGTACTTACGGATGTTTGCAAGGGGTATAATCACAAGTATGTATTAGTCCTAGGAAGGTCGGTACATTAGCACAGGTTCACCCACACAACACTTAGCAAGCTAAAGAATATTAATCAACTATATGAAGCGAAAGCACTTGACAGTCTTCCCATGTGTCCTCGAGAATGTTTTGTCATCTTAAGTAATACAACCGGCTTGTCCTTTGCTGCATAAATGATTGGGCCACTTGCTGCATTTATTCCTACTATCTTTTATTTTCTCGTACTTTGTTTACTTGTTTTATCAAAAAACCCTAAAAATCCATTTGCTAAGTATTTGCAGAGAATTCCTGATCCATACCACTAGCCAGCACCTTCTGCTCCTCGTTGGGTTCGACACTCTTACTTGTCGAAAATACTGCGATACACCCCCTATACTTGTGGGTCATCATGGATCAACCACTAGAGTCATTTCATGTGTGTTCTTTCCACAAACCACACATGGATCAACCAGTGTCATTGCATGTGTGTTCTTTCCACAAATCAGATATGGACCCACTAGAGTCATTGCTTGTGTGTTCTTATACTAAAACCAACATTAGAGTCACTACATGTGTGTTCTTTCCACAAACCACTTATGGATCCACCAGTGTTCATTACATGTGTGTTCTTTTCCACAAACCACATATGGATCAACCAGTGGTCATTGCATGTGTGTTCTTTTCACAAACCACATGTGGACCCACTACAGTCATTGCATGTGTGTTCTTATACTAAAACTAGCACTAGACTCATTGCACATGTGTTCTTTTCACAAACCACACATGGATACACCACCGTCATTACATGTGTGTTCTTTCCACAAACCACACATGGATCAACCAGTGGTCATTGCATGTGTGTTCTTTTCCACAAACCACATATGGATCCATTAGAGTCATTGCATGTGTGTTCTTATACTAAAACTAGCATTAGAGTCATTGCATGTGTGTTCTTTCCACAAACCACACATGGATCAAACAGTGGCATTGCATGTGTGTTCTTTCCACAAACCACATATGGATCTACCAGTGGTCATTTCATGTGTGTTCTTTTCCATAAACCACTTATTGATCAACCAGTGGTCATTGCATGTGTGTTCTTTCCACAAACCACATATGGATCAACCAGTGGTCATTGCATGTGTGTTCTTTTCACAAACCACATATGGACCCACTAGAGTCATTGCATGTGTGTTCTATCCATAAACCACACATGGATCAACCGGTGTCATTGCAAGTGTGTTCTTTCCACAAACCACATATGGATCAACCAGTGTCATTGCATGTGTGTTCTTTCCACAAACCACACATGGATCAACTAGTGTCATTGCATGTGTGTTCTTCTCCACAAACCACATATGGATCCATATGTGTTCTTAAACTAAAACCAGCATTAGAGTCACTGCATGTGTGTTCTTTCCACAAACCACTTATGGATCCACCAGTGTTCATTGCATGTGTGTTCTTTTCCACAAACCACATATGGATCAACCAGTGGTCATTGCATGCGTATTCTTTTCACGAACCACATGTGGACCCACTAGAGTAATTGCATGTGTGTTCTTATACTAAAACCTGCACTAGAGTCATTGCATGTGTGTTCTTTCCACAAACCACACATGGATCAACCAGTGTCATTGCATGTGTGTTCCTTCCACAAATCACATATGGACCCATGATGACCCATAAGTATAGGGGGTGTATCGCTGTATTTTCGATAAGTAAGAGTGTCGAACCCAACGAGGAGCAGAAGGTGCTGGATAGTGGTATGAATCAGGAATTATCTGCAAATACTTAGCAAACGGATTTTTAGGGGTTTTCGATAAAGCAAGTAAACAAAGTACGAGTAAACAAAATACAGTAAGAATGAGTGCAGCAAGTGGCCCAATCCTTTATGCAGCAAAGGACAAGCTGGTTGTATTTCTATAGATGACAAAACGTTCTCGAGGACACATGGGAAGACTGTCAAGTGCTTTCGCTTCATATAGTCGATTAATCTTCTCTAGCTTGCTATGTGTTGTATGGGTGAACCTGTGCTAATGTACCGTCCCATCCAAGACTTAATACATACTTGTGATTAAACCCCCTTGCAAACATCCGTAAGTACAAGAAAGTAATTAAGGTAAAACCTAACCACAGCTTTAAACTCTAAGACCCTTACGTCCCTTGTGCAACGGTTTCCTAACGGGGGTTCAGGTTTCTGTCACTCCGGCAACCCCTACGATTAGTAGCCAAATACACAATGCATTCCCCTAGGCCCATATAGGTGAAGTGTCATGTAGTCGACGTTCACATCACACCACTAGAAGAAGTACACCACAACTTAAATAACAATCTATTGAATCTTTCTCAACGCAACTCCACTACTAACAACAAGACTTCTCCCATGTACTCAAGAACAAAACAAACTACTCACAAGACATCATATGGATCATGATCAGAGATGGAATAATGATGTATAACAATCTGAACATAAACAATAATTCAATGGTTCACTCAATAGCATCAACTACAAAGAGTAATCAACACCGAGAAAGTTTCCCCTATGAACTATAGCAAGATTCAACCAATTGTTACAGTAATATGGAGATGGTGATGAGGGTGCTGATGGTGATGATGGTGGTGATGATGATGATGATCCCGATGAAGTCCAGCTTGATGGTGGTGTTGATGGCGATGATCTCCCCTCTCCAGGAAGGAATTTCCCGGAAATCATGCCGGAGAGATCTTTCTCTCTCGGTGTTTTCCGCCCTGCAGAGGCGGCGGAATCTTTCTGTGGTTGCTCCCCGAGTCTTAGGGTTTCGGGAGGAAGATATACGCCAGAGGGGAGAGGCTGGAGTGGGCTAGGGTGGCCACACCACTCCCTGGCGCGGCCTGGGCTTGCCCGCGCCATGGGGTGGTGTGGGGCCCCTGTGGCCTACCTCCACTCCATCTTCTAGCATCTTGAGTCTTCTGGGAAAATAGAATTTTCCATATATTTTCCCGGATTTTCTGATCTTCGCGAATTTTGCCTCCAAACAGCACCTTTTCCATCGTAATCCGACCGCAATGTCCATGCTCCAAAAGTCATCAACCATGCAAAAACAGATGAAATAACATAAGCATCACCTCTCAATACGAAATATATCAATGAATAATAGTGAATTAAGACATAGAATAGTGATGCAAAATGGACGTATCAACTCCCCCAAGCTTAGACTTCGCTTATCCCCAAGCGAAACTGAGCTCAATAAACATGACCTCAGGTTTATGAAGTGAAGAGTCGATAAAAGAATACGGACAAGAAGCATCACATTCATCAAATACATAGATCATAATAGAAGACAACTCACTATTATACAACTCAACTTGCAATGAGTAAAGGAAACACAATAAAGATACATAGAGTAAATCATCATTGGTAATGGAAAACTTAGCTCTTGGTCGAAGAATAGTTGATAATTTGTTGGAGTTCACAAATAGCTGGTTTTTCAATGAAAGCTTTCAAAGTAGTAAACTTCAAGATAAGAGCAATGTGCAAAACAAGGAACATAAGAAACATGATTGAATAAATCATCATATGAATGAATGAAACACATCAACTCAAAATACTTGCCAAGATAGAAAGGAGTAGTTTTACTGACTCAACTACAAAGTAAAAGAAAGGGCCCTTCAAAGAGGGAAGCAGGGATTACAAGTATCATAAAGAGCTCCCAAAAATTATGATACTTACTAGCTTTCAGCTCTCATTGCCCCTATCATAGGCATCTTTAGGTGATTAAGGTTAAAGTGAGGTCCAATCTGAGTTATATGCTTGACATACTATAAACTGAAGATCCCAAGTCCCTTGAGTACGAGGGCCGCTCCTCATGCTACTCAACTTTAGTTACCGGTAAGTTCTTGTCATCGTAAGTATGTGCATATCATTAAGAACCGCCAACGGGGTACCCCTTGTCCGATGATACGAAAGAATCCCCATATCAAAATGACAAGGCAAGCAGACAATGAGTATCTCAGCAATCTTCTTATTTACCATGGGAAAATGGTGCCTTTTTCCCTCTTTACTCTTTTCATAGTATCTCTTTTCTTTTCTTTTTCCAAATAGCTATCTCTCTCTTTTTTTATAAGAAGAATGCTTCATAGATATCATTATAGTTACGCTACAGGTTTCCACCATGTCAGCATGGATTGGACCAGCGGCCCAGGCATTTCTCTAACACACATACATAACTCCATGGACTTACAAGCTCCCCTTTTATTTCACACCGACGACATCCATAGACAAAAGAGCAAGGTATCAACTGGGTATATATTTACAAGTGTTGAAAGCGTTCCCTTCGTGTTCAGAGTGCTAATCCCCAGCCTATAATTTGCAAGCATATAACTTTCATGGAGAGTTCACAATGGTTCAGGTTTATTAAATGCGGAAAATAAAGTGTGCCATCAAGTTCGTGAGAGATTTAATCACTAACTTTCTCATAACAAGTTTAATTTGGGAGGTAGATAAAACAGGAATTTACTTGGAATAGAAATAATGCTACTAGGAAGGTATGGTGGACACAAATGGCAAAGGTTTTGGTTTAAAGGAGGTGGATGCACGAGAAGAATTCCCTCTCAGTACAGGTTTTTGGCTAGCAAGGCTGGGTAGCAAGTACAAGAGTTGAAGGAAACAAACAAACATACAAATGATAAAGACAAACATGCAATCTTCCTTGGAAGCACAAAAGATCTTAACTAGAGAATACTAGACTTATGAGCAAATCAAGAAAGAAAGATGATGAAATTATTTTTCTCTCGAGTACTTCTATCTTTTTCTTTTCAACTCTCAAAAAGGGTGTTGCTACTGATCGAGCCAGGTTTTCCAAAACCAACTAAATTAACTCAAAGATCCCAAAGTACTACCAATACTAACAACAAGATCAATCATATAACCACGAATTGAAAACTAATATAAGCTATGCAAAAGAGTAAATGATAGAACTTCTCATTAGTATTCCATAATGGAAACTCACATGAAGGGATACAAACCTAACGAGAGAGGGGACAGTTCTACAATGCAAACCATACTACATAATAACTCCTCTATTCATGATATGACTCTACTAATAAGGTAAAAAGATAGAAGATAGTGATGTGATACCGCGGCACTCCCCCAAGCTTGGAACAAACCAAGGGGATGCCAAACCTGATGACGAATTACTCCTTTGGTGGTGGTGGTATCCTCTCGATGAGCTCTCTGATCAGTTTCCCCAAGTCCTTAATCTCGAAGGTGAGATTGCGAATCAGCTGTGAATTTTGCTTAATGCGGCTCATGATCATGTCGTGTTGAGAATTCCAGCTCTTGCTATCTTTCCCCACTCTTCCTCCTTGAAGTCTTCTTTTCATGCATGGCTAGAATGAGGCAAATCCCAATTGGAGGGTAATTTATCCTTGGGCATATTCTGGTATTGATGCTCATGGATAAGAGTGTGGAAAGGATTCTTGGTGCATGGAGGAAGTGACCAGGGATCTGAACAGGGATAAGGAGGCTTCCCTCCAATGGCTGGATTTGCCACCACTCAGATGCTTGCAACGGTAGTGCCGGTGTGTTTTGCCTCCTCTTCACCTTCACTCTTGATCTCTTTCTCCTTCCCGGGGTCTTAGAGGTCTTCCTCCATGGGCTCCTTCCCTTTATCCTTGGCGGACACCATTGTGCTTCTAAGCTCTCAAAGAGTATGTCCTGACAGAAGCAGATCGAAACAAAAAACGACGAAAACACGATATACGAACCTCGAGAGATCCGGGGGGTTATATATTACGAAGTTTCATATCAAAAGGAAGGTACTGGGAGAAAACGGGTCGGAGACGGAGACCTGGTGGCCTCACCACCTGGTGGCGCAGCCAGGGGTGGGCCCGCGCCATGGGGTGGTGTGGGCCACCCCGGCTCCGTTTCCGTCCCTTTTTCGCTTCGAAACTTTCCTTATTGACTGAAAACTGCAAAAATATAGTTGGATTGTATTTTCGCGGAACTTTTCTTACCACAACTGTTACCTATTTAAAAAAACTCTGCAGGTTTCTGAATTTGGTATTGAGTGGATCCTTCCGGAGTCATCACTTGAATATCATCCATATCTTCATCTTCATATACTTATTACTTGAGTCATAAAACCTTTCTCTTCCTTATTACACCATTATCTCCACTTTCCTGGAAATTTCTTTCACACAAAACTTCACACAATTCTTATTAGCAACATTAGTATAAGTGAAGTGATAAAACCTTTTGAGTCCAACTTCAACTGAAAACCATCAAAACAAAATCTACTGCAGCAACTCCTTCCAAAAACCCAAAAAGAATTCAAAAAGGAAATCGAATAAAGAAGCAAATGCAAGATTGGCAAAATCTATCAAAATAGACCAGCAGGTAAATATCAATTTTTTCGAAAATCTTCTGTTGCTCAAATCAAAAAGTGCAAAACTAACAAAAGTTAAATAACAACCTGGGTCAGAAGAACAAAAAATTACAGCTCAATCAGACATACATAGATCTCTCAAGAATTTTACGGTGAAGCACAAAAATCTGTTTCGGGACAGCAACTTCCCCAAATCTTACTTCTCTCTCATTAGAGGTTGATCTTGACACAAAAACCAAACAAAACAGATAAGGAGCGGTTATTATCGAAGTAATAACTTCCAAGACTCAAATAAACAAAAACAAACTGAAAGCAAAAACAAATTGGGTTGTCTCCCATAAAGCTCTTTCTTTATAGCCATTAAGATGGGCATGATAATTTTGAAGAAGCTCTCATAGGGATATGATTTGAAGTGAAAGAGAGCATTAAGAAGCAAAAACACCCACACATTTAAGTCTAACCCACTTCCTATGCAAGGGGATTTTGTAAACAAACAAGTTATTGAAACCAAAGGCAACTTGCATAAGAAGTGCAACATAAAAACTTTCAGCATAAAATGGGGAAACTTGATATTATTGAGATGCATAAGAACAATTTTCCCTCTCTCATAATAACTTTTAGTATCATGCATAAACTTAACAATATAGCTATCACAAGGACTATCATACCAATGATCACTTATTCTAACAGAAAACATAGGAATACTAGCTCTCATAACACTACTGTGTGAAACAATATTAGAGGTATAATTACAAAGGATAGTGTGTCCCTCTTTTTCATATTTAGTAACAAAGTCTTTCAAATTTGCTAAAATAGGTTCATCAACCATTTGTTTATCGGGTTCAACAGCCTTATTCATACTTTCATTAACCATACTAGCTATCATAGAATGCTCCTTTACCTTAACTGGGAAAGGCATTTTCTCAAATAAGGTTTAGGTAAAACATGACTAGCTATATAAACTTTAGTATTTCTTGCAGGAACACTCTTAGCAATATCTTTATAAGGTTCATGATACTTATTCAACTTCTTTTTAGGCACTTCAATGTAGGAAGCAAAAGCCTTAAAATAAGAAGCAATAGCTTGAGAGTCTAGACCATAAGCATTTTTAATATTTTGAAAGTTGTCAGTTCCCATAAAAGATTCAATGCACTCATAATCATATTTTATACCTGACTTTCTACCTTTGTCATTCTCCCAAGCTTCAGCATTGTCTTGAATACGATCTAGAAGGTCCCATTTAACTTCTTCGATACGAGTGAATGATCCAGCACAAGAAGCATCTAATAAATCCTTGTCATGTAGAGGGAGCCTTGCATAAAAGTTATTGATAATGATATTATTGGGGAGCTCATGAATGGGACATTTGAGCATTAGTAACTTCAATCTCCCCCAAGCTTGAGCTGTACTTTCTCCATCAAGAGGCCAAAAGTTGTATATTTGATTCCGATCTTTATGAATCTCACTAGGAGGATAAACTTTGAGTAAAAGAGAGGCACTATTTCCTCCTATTCTAGAGCTTGACCATTCTTCAGCAGCTTATACCATTCCTCAGCTCTTCCTTCCAGCGATAATGAGAATAACTTCTTCTTAACTTGATCTATAGTAATACCTGCACACTTGAACAACCCGCATAATTCGTGTATAAAGAGTAAATGATCACTAGGATGGACAGTTCCATCCCCAACATAGTAATTATCCATAACACGATCAATAATTCTTGTAGGTATTTTGAAAACATCTTTCTCAGCAGGTGGTGGCTTATCTACTACCTTAGCAGTGGTAGTAGCATTACCAAATAAGAAACTTAGTGAATTATCTATTATGAAAATAAAGCAACTAAAAGAAGTAAACAATACTCACAGTAGAAGTTTCCTTTACCAGTTCCACTCTCCAATAGCGCTTCACTCCCCGGCAACGGCGCCAGAAAATAGTCTTGATGACCCACAAGTATAGGGGGTGTATCGCAGTATTTTCAATAAGTAAGAGTATCGAACCCAACGAGGAGCAGAAGGTGCTGGCTAGTGGTATGGATCAGGAATTCTCTGCAAATACTTAGCAAACAGATTTTTAGGGGTTTTCGATAAAGCAAGTAAACAAAGTACGAGTAAACAAAAGACAGTAAGAATGAATGCAGCAAGTGGCACAATCCTTTATGCAGCAAAGGACAAGTCGGTTGTATTTCTATAGATGACCAAATGTTCTCGAGGACACATGGGAAGACTGTCAAGTGCTTTCGCTTCATATAGTCGATTAATCTTCTCTAGCTTGCTAAGTGTTGTGTGGTTCACCTGTGCTAATGTACCGACCTTCCTAGGACTTAATACATACTTGTAATTAAACCCCCTTGCAAACATCCGTAAGTACAAGAAAGTAATTAAGGTAAAACCTAACCACAGCTTTAAACTCTAAGACCCTTACGTCCCTTGTGCAATGGTTTCCTAACGGGGGTTCAGGTTTCACACCGCAACCCCTACGATTAGTAGCCAAATACACAATGCATTCCCCTAGACCCATATAGGTGAAGTGTCATGTAGTCGACGTTCACATGACACCACTAGAATAAGTACACCACAACTTAAATAATAATCTATTGAATCTTTCTCAACGCAACTCCACTACTAACAACAAGACTTCTCCCATGTCCTCAAGAACAAAACGAACTACTCACAAGACATCATATGGATCATGATCAGAGATGGAATAATGATGTATAACAATCTGAACATAAACAATAATTCAATGGTTCCCTCAATAGCATCAACTACAAGGAGTAATCAACACCGGGAAAGTTTCCCCTACGAACTATAGCAAGATTCAACCAATTGTTACAGCAATATGGAGATGGTGATGAGGGTGCTGATGGTGATGATGGTGGTGATGATGATGATGATCCTGATGAAGTCCAGCTTGATGGTGGTGTTGATGGCGACGATCTCCCCTCTCCGGGAAGGAATTCCCCCGACAGAAATCTGTCTGCCAGAGAGATCTTTCTCTCTCGATGTTTTCCACCCCGCAGAGGCGGCGGAATCTTTCTGGGGTCGCTCCCCGAGTCTTAGGGTTTCGGGAGGAAGATATACGCCAGAGGGGAGAGGCTGGAGTGGGCCAAGGTGGCCACACCACTCCCTGGCGCGGCCCGGGCTTGCCCGCGCCATGGGATGGTGTGGGCCCCCTGTGGCCCACCTCCACTACATCTTCTGGCATCTTGAGTCTTCTGGAAAAATAGAATTTTCCGTATATTTTTCCCGGATTTTCCAATGTTCGCGAATTTTGCCTCCAAACAACACCTTTTCCATCAGAATCCTGACTGCTGTGGTCCATGCTCCAAAAGTCATCATCCATGCAAAAATAGATGAAATAACATAAGCATCACCTCTCAATACGAAATATATGAATCAATAATAGTGAATTAAGACATAGAATAGTGATGCAAAATGGACGTATCAACCCACTAGAGTCATTGCCTGTGTGTTCTTATACTAAAACCAACACTAGAGTCATTGCATGTGTGTTCTTTTCACAAGCAACATATGGCTAGTGTTCACTGCATTGTGTTCTTTCCACAAACCACATATGCATCAACCAGTGGTCATTGCATATGTGTTCTTTTCACAAACCACATGTGGACCGACTAGAGTCATTGCATGTGTGTTCTTATACTAAAACCAGCACTAGACTCATTGCATGTGTGTTCTTTTCCACAAACCACAAATGGATCCACCAGTGTTCATTGCATGTGTGTTCTTTTCTACAAACAACTTATGGATCAACCTATGGTCATTGCATGTGTGTTCTTTTCACAAACTACATGTGGACCCACTAGAGTCATTGTATGTGTGTTCTTATACTAAAACTATCACTAGAGTCATTGCATGTGTGTTCTTTCCACAAACCACACATGGATCAACCAGTGGCATTGCATGTGTGTTCTTTTCACAAACCGCACATGGATCAACTAGTGTCATTGCATGTGTGTTCTTTCCACAAACCACATATGGATCAACCAGTGGTCATTGCATGTCTGTTCTTTTCCACAAACCACTTATGGATCCATTAGACTCCTTGCATGTGTGTTATTTCCACAAACCACACATGGATCAACCAGTAGAGTCATTGCATGTGTGTTCTTTCCACAAACCACACATGGATCAACCAGTGTCATTGCATGTGTGTTCTTTCCACAAATCACATATGGACCCACTAGAGTCATTGCTTATGTGTTCTTATACTAAAACCAGCACTAGAGTCATTGCATGTGTGTTCTTTCCACAAACCACTTATGGATCCACCAATGTTCATTGCATGTGTGTTCTTTTCCAAAAACCACATATGGATCAACCAGTGGTCATTGCACGTGTTTTCTTTTCCACAAACCACTTATGGATCAACCAGTGGTCATTGCATGTGTGTTCTTTTCACAAACCACACATGGATCAACCAGTGGCATTGCATGTGTGTTCTTTTCACAAACCACATGTGGACCCACTAGAGTCATTGCATGTGTGTTCTTTTCACAAACCACATATGGATCCATTAGAGTCATTGCATGTGTGTTCTTATACTAAAACTAGCAGTAGAGTCATTGGATGTGTGTTCTTTGCACAAACCACTTATGGATCTACCAGTGTTCATTGCATGTGTGTTCTTTTCACAAACAACATATGGATGCACCAGTGGTCACTGCATGTCAGTTCTTTCCACAAACCACATATCGATCAACCAGTGGTCATTGCATGTGTGTTCTTTTCCACAAACCACATGGATCAACCAGTGGTCATTGCATGTGTGTTCTTTTCACAAACCACATATGGATCAACCAGTGTTCATTGCATGTGTGTTCTTTTCCACAAACCACATATGGATCAACTAGTGGTCATTGCATGTGTGTTCTTTTCCACAAATCACATATGGATCAACCAGTGTTCATTCCATGTGTGTTCTTTTCCACAAACCACTTATGGATCAACCAGTGGTCATTGCATGTGTAACCACTTGTGGATCAACCAGTGGTCATTGCATGTGTGTTCTTTCCACAAACCACTTATGGATCCACCAGTGTTGATTGCATGTGTGTTCTTTTCCACAAACCACATATGGATCAACCGGTGTTATTGCATGTGTGTTATTTTTACAAACCACATGTGGACCCACTAGAGTTGTTGCATGTGTGTTCTTATACTAAAACCAACACTAGACTCATTGCATGTGTGTTCTTTTCCACAAACCACACAGTGATCCACCAGTGTTCATTGCATGTGTGTTATTTTCCACAAACCACACATTGATCCACCAGTGTTCATTGCATGTGTGTTCTTTTCCACAAAATACTTATGGATGACCAGTGGTCATTGCATGTGTGTTCTTTCCACAAACCACTAATGGATCTACCAGTGTTCATTGCATGTGTGTTCTTTTCCACAAACCACATATGGATCAACTAGTGGTCTCCATTGCATGTGTGTTCTTTTCACAAACCACACATGGATCCACCATTGTCATTGCATGTGTGTTCTTTCCACAAACCACACATGGATCAACAAGTGGTCATTGCATGTGTGTTCTTTTCATAAACCACATATGGAACCATTAGAGTCATTACATGCGTGTTCTTATACTAAAACTAGCACTAGAGTCATTGCATGTGTGTTCTTTCCACAAACCACACATGGATCAACAAGTGGCATTGCATGCGTGTTCTTTTCACAAACCACACATGGATCAACTAGTGGTCACTGCATGTGTGTTCTTTCCACAAACCACATATGGACTAACCAGAGTCATTGCATGTGTGTTCTTTTCCACAAACCACTTATTGATCAACCAGTGGTCATTGCATGTGTGTTCTTTTCCACAAACCACTTATGGATCAACCAGTGGTCATTTCATGTGTGTTCTTTCCACAAACCACTTATGGATCAACCAGTGGTCATTGTATGTGTGTTCTTTTCCACAAACCACATATGGATCAACCGGTGGTCATTGCATGTGTGTTCTTTTCCACAAACCACACATGGATCAACCAATATCATTGCATGTGTGTTCTTTCCACAAACCACATATGTATCAACTAGTGGTCATTGCATGTGTGTTCTTTTCCACAAACCACTTATGGATCCATTAGAGTCATTGCATGTATGTTATTTCCACAAACCACACATGGATCAACCACTAGAGTCATTGCATGTGTGTTATTTCCACAAACCACACATGGATCAACCAGTGTCATTGCATGTGTGTTCTTTCCACAAATCACATATGGACCCACTAGAGTCATTGCTTGTGTGTTCTTATACTAAAACCAGCACTAGAGTCATTGCATGTGTGTTCATTTCACAAACCACACATGGATCAACCAGTGGTCACTGCATGTGTGTTCTTTCCACAACCCACATACGGATCAACCAGAGTCATTGCATGTGTGTTCTTTTTCACAAACAACTTATGGATCAACTAGTGGTCATTGCATGTGTGTTCTTTTCACAAACCACACATGGATCAACCAGTGGCATTGCATGTGTGTTCTTTTCACAAACCACATGTGGACCCACTAGAGTCATTGCATGTGTGTTCTTTTCACAAACCACATATGGATCCATCAGAGTCATTGCATGTGTGTTCTTATACTAAAACTAGCACTAGAGTCATTGCATGTGTGTTCTTTCCACAAACCACTTATGGATCCACCAGTGTTCATTGCATGTGTGTTCTTTTCACAAACAACATATGGATCCACCAAAGGGTGTGCATGTGTGTTCTTTCCACAAACCACAAATGGATCAACCAGTGGTCATTGCATGTGTGTTCTTTTCCACAAACGACTTATGGATCAACCAGTGGTCATTTCATGTGTGTTCTTTTCACAAACCACACATGGATCAACTAGTGGCATTGCATGTGTGTTCTTTTCACAAACCACATATGGACCCACTAGAGTCATTGCATGTGTGTTCTTTCCCCAAACCAGATATGGATCAACCAGTGGTAATTGCGTGTGTGTTCTTTTCACAAACCACATATGGACCCACTAGAGTCATTGCATGTGTGTTTTATCCATAAACCACACATGGATCAACCGGTGTCACTGCACATGTGTTCTTTCCACAAACCACATATGGATCAACCAGTGTCATTGCATGTGTGTTCTTTCCACAAACCACACATGGATCCATATGTGTTCTTAAACTAAAACCAGCATTAGAGTCACTGCATGTGTGTTCTTTCCACAAACCACTTATGGATCCACCAGTGTTCATTGCATGTGTGTTCTTTTCCACAAACCACATATGGATCAACCAGTGGTCATTGCATGTGTGTTTTTTTTACAAACCACATGTGGACCCACTAGAGTCATTGCATGTGTGTTCTTATACTAAAACCAGCACTAGAGTCATTGCATTTGTGTTATTTCCACAAACCACACATGGATCAACCAGTAGAGTCATTGCATGTGTGTTCTTTCCACAAACCACACATGGATCAACCAGTGTCATTGCATGTGTTTTCATTCCACAAATCACATATGGACGCACTAGAGTTATTGCTTGTGTGTTCTTATACTAAAACCAGCACTAGAGTCATTGCATGTTTGTTCTTTTCACAAACAGCATATGGATCCACCAGTGTTCACTTCATGTGTGTTCTTTCCACAAACCACATATGGATCAACCAGTGGTCATTGCATGTGTGTTCTTTTCACAAACCACATGTGGACCCACTAGAGTCATTGCATGTGTGTTCTTATACTAAAACTAGCACTAGACTCATTGCATGTGTGTTCTTTTCCACAAACCACACATGGATACACCACTGTTCATTGCATGTGTGTTCTTTTCCACAAACAACTTATGGATCAACCAGTGGTCATTGCATGTGTGTTCTTTTCACAAACTACATGTGGACCCACTAGAGTCATTGTATGTGTGTTCTTATACTAAAACTAGCACTAGAGTCATTGCATGTGTGTTCTTTCCACAAACCACACATGGATCAACCAGTGGCATTGCATGTGTGTTCTTTTCACAAACCGCACATGGATCAACTAGTGTCATTGCATGTGTGTTCTTTCCACAAACCACATATGGATCAACCAGTGGTCATTGCATGTCTGTTCTTTTCCACAAACCACTTATGGATCCATTAGACTCCTTGCATGTGTGTTATTTCCAGAAACCACACATGGATCAACCAGTAGAGTCATTGCATGTGTGTTCTTTCCACAAACCACACATGGATCAACCAGTGTCATTGCATGTGTGTTCTTTCCACAAATCACATATGGACCCACTAGAGTCATTGCTTATGTGTTCTTATACTAAAACCAGCACTAGAGTCATTGCATGTGTGTTCTTTCCACAAACCACTTATGGATCCACCAATGTTCATTGCATGTGTGTTCTTTTCCAAAAACCACATATGGATCAACCAGTGGTCATTGCACGTGTTTTCTTTTCCACAAACCACTTATGGATCAACCAGTGGTCATTGCATGTGTGTTCTTTTCACAAACCACACATGGATCAACCAGTGGCATTGCATGTGTGTTCTTTTCACAAACCACATGTGGACCCACTAGAGTCATTGCATGTGTGTTCTTTTCACAAACCACATATGGATCCATTAGAGTCATTGCATGTGTGTTCTTATACTAAAACTAGCAGTAGAGTCATTGGATGTGTGTTCTTTGCACAAACCACTTATGGATCTACCAGTGTTCATTGCATGTGTGTTCTTTTCACAAACAACATATGGATGCACCAGTGGTCACTGCATGTCGGTTCTTTCCACAAACCACATATCGATCAAGTGGTCATTGCATGTGTGTTCTTTTCCACAAACCACATGGATCAACCAGTGGTCATTGCATGTGTTCTTTTCACAAACAACATATGGATCCACCAGTGGTGATTGCATGTGTGTTCTTTTCCACAAACCACATATGGATCAACTAGTGGTCATTGCATGTGTGTTCTTTTCCACAAATCACATATGGATCAACCAGTGTTCATTCCATGTGTGTTCTTTTCCACAAACCACTTATGGATCAACCAGTGGTCATTGCATGTGTAACCACTTGTGGATCAACCAGTGGTCATTGCATGTGTTCTTTCCACAAACCACTTATGGATCCACCAGTGTTGATTGCATGTGTGTTCTTTCCACAAACCACATATGGATCAACGTGTTATTGCATGTGTGTTATTTTTACAAACCACATGTGGACCCACTAGAGTTGTTGCATGTGTGTTCTTATACTAAAACCAACACTAGACTCATTGCATGTGTGTTCTTTTCCACAAACCACACAGTGATCCACCAGTGTTCATTGCATGTGTGTTATTTTCCACAAACCACACATTGATCCACCAGTGTTCATTGCATGTGTGTTCTTTTCCACAAAATACTTATGGATGACCAGTGGTCATTGCATGTGTGTTCTTTCCACAAACCACTAATGGATCTACCAGTGTTCATTGCATGTGTGTTCTTTTCCACAAACCACATATGGATCAACTAGTGGTCTCCATTGCATGTGTGTTCTTTTCACAAACCACACATGGATCCACCATTGTCATTGCATGTGTGTTCTTTCCACAAACCACACATGGATCAACAAGTGGTCATTGCATGTGTGTTCTTTTCATAAACCACATATGGAACCATTAGAGTCATTACATGCGTGTTCTTATACTAAAACTAGCACTAGAGTCATTGCATGTGTGTTCTTTCCACAAACCACACATGGATCAACAAGTGGCATTGCATGCGTGTTCTTTTCACAAACCACACATGGATCAACTAGTGGTCACTGCATGTGTGTTCTTTCCACAAACCACATATGGACTAACCAGAGTCATTGCATGTGTGTTCTTTTCCACAAACCACTTATTGATCAACCAGTGGTCATTGCATGTGTGTTCTTTTCCACAAACCACTTATGGATCAACCAGTGGTCATTTCATGTGTGTTCTTTCCACAAACCACTTATGGATCAACCAGTGGTCATTGTATGTGTGTTCTTTTCCACAAACCACATATGGATCAACCGGTGGTCATTGCATGTGTGTTCTTTTCCACAAACCACACATGGATCAACCAATATCATTGCATGTGTGTTCTTTCCACAAACCACATATGTATCAACTAGTGGTCATTGCATGTGTGTTCTTTTCCACAAACCACTTATGGATCCATTAGAGTCATTGCATGTATGTTATTTCCACAAACCACACATGGATCAACCACTAGAGTCATTGCATGTGTGTTATTTCCACAAACCACACATGGATCAACCAGTGTCATTGCATGTGTGTTCTTTCCACAAATCACATATGGACCCACTAGAGTCATTGCTTGTGTGTTCTTATACTAAAACCAGCACTAGAGTCATTGCATGTGTGTTCATTTCACAAACCACACATGGATCAACCAGTGGTCACTGCATGTGTGTTCTTTCCACAACCCACATACGGATCAACCAGAGTCATTGCATGTGTGTTCTTTTTCACAAACAACTTATGGATCAACTAGTGGTCATTGCATGTGTGTTCTTTTCACAAACCACACATGGATCAACCAGTGGCATTGCATGTGTGTTCTTTTCACAAACCACATGTGGACCCACTAGAGTCATTGCATGTGTGTTCTTTTCACAAACCACATATGGATCCATCAGAGTCATTGCATGTGTGTTCTTATACTAAAACTAGCACTAGAGTCATTGCATGTGTGTTCTTTCCACAAACCACTTATGGATCCACCAGTGTTCATTGCATGTGTGTTCTTTTCACAAACAACATATGGATCCACCAGTGGTCACTGCATGTGTGTTCTTTCCACAAACCACAAATGGATCAACCAGTGGTCATTGCATGTGTGTTCTTTTCCACAAACGACTTATGGATCAACCAGTGGTCATTTCATGTGTGTTCTTTTCACAAACCACACATGGATCAACTAGTGGCATTGCATGTGTGTTCTTTTCACAAACCACATATGGACCCACTAGAGTCATTGCATGTGTGTTCTTTCCCCAAACCAGATATGGATCAACCAGTGGTAATTGCGTGTGTGTTCTTTTCACAAACCACATATGGACCCACTAGAGTCATTGCATGTGTGTTTTATCCATAAACCACACATGGATCAACCGGTGTCACTGCACATGTGTTCTTTCCACAAACCACATATGGATCAACCAGTGTCATTGCATGTGTGTTCTTTCCACAAACCACACATGGATCCATATGTGTTCTTAAACTAAAACCAGCATTAGAGTCACTGCATGTGTGTTCTTTCCACAAACCACTTATGGATCCACCAGTGTTCATTGCATGTGTGTTCTTTTCCACAAACCACATATGGATCAACCAGTGGTCATTGCATGTGTGTTTTTTTTACAAACCACATGTGGACCCACTAGAGTCATTGCATGTGTGTTCTTATACTAAAACCAGCACTAGAGTCATTGCATTTGTGTTATTTCCACAAACCACACATGGATCAACCAGTAGAGTCATTGCATGTGTGTTCTTTCCACAAACCACACATGGATCAACCAGTGTCATTGCATGTGTTTTCATTCCACAAATCACATATGGACGCACTAGAGTTATTGCTTGTGTGTTCTTATACTAAAACCAGCACTAGAGTCATTGCATGTTTGTTCTTTTCACAAACAGCATATGGATCCACCAGTGTTCACTTCATGTGTGTTCTTTCCACAAACCACATATGGATCAACCAGTGGTCATTGCATGTGTGTTCTTTTCACAAACCACATGTGGACCCACTAGAGTCATTGCATGTGTGTTCTTATACTAAAACTAGCACTAGACTCATTGCATGTGTGTTCTTTTCCACAAACCACACATGGATACACCACTGTTCATTGCATGTGTGTTCTTTTCCACAAACAACTTATGGATCAACCAGTGGTCATTGCATGTGTGTTCTTTTCACAAACTACATGTGGACCCACTAGAGTCATTGTATGTGTGTTCTTATACTAAAACTAGCACTAGAGTCATTGCATGTGTGTTCTTTCCACAAACCACACATGGATCAACCAGTGGCATTGCATGTGTGTTCTTTTCACAAACCACACATGGATCAACCAGTGTCATTGCATGTGTGTTCTTTCCACAAACCACATATGGATCAACCAGTGGTCATTGCATGTGTGTTCTTTTCACAAACCACACATGGATCAACCAGTGTCATTGCATGTGTGTTCTTTCCACAAACCACATATGGATCAACTAGTGGTCATTGCATGTGTGTTCTATCCATAAACCACACATGGATCAACCGGTGTCATTGCACGTGTGTTCTTTCCACAAACCATATATGGATCAACCAGTGTCATTGCATGTGTGTTCTTTCCACAAAACACACATGGATCAACTAGTGTCATTGCATGTGTGTTCTTCTCCACAAACCACATATGGATCCATATGTGTTCTTAAACTAAAACCAGCATTAGAGTCACTACATGTGTGTTCTTTTCACAAACCACATTTTGACCCACTAGAGTCATTGCATGTGTGTTCTTATACTAAAACCAGCACTAGACTCATTGCATGTGTGTTCTTTTCCACAAACCACAAATGGATCCACCAGTGTTCATTTCATGTGTGTTCTTTTCCACAAATAACTTATGGATCAATCAGTGGTCATTGCATGTGTGTTCTTTTCACAAACTACATGTGGACCCACTAGAGTCATTGTATATGTGTTCTTATACTAAAACTAGTACTAGAGTCATTGCATGAGTGTTCTTATACTAAAATTAGCACTAGAGTCATTGCATTTGTGTTCTTTTCACAAACCACACATGGATCAACCAGTGGTAATTGCATGTGTATTCTTTCCACAAACCACAAATGGATCAACCAGTGGTCATTGCATGTGTGTTCTTTTCCACAAACTACTTATGGATCAACCAATGGTCATTGCATGTGTGTTCTTTGCACAAACCACACATGGATCAACCAGTGGCATTGCATGTGTGTTCTTTTCACAAACCACATATGGACCCACTAGAGTCATTGCATGTGTGTTCTTTCCACAAACCACATATCGATCAACCAGTGGTCATTGCATGTGTGTTCTTTTCACAAACCACATATGGACCCACTTGAGTCATTGCATGTGTCTTCTATCCATAAACCACACATGGATCAACCGGTGTCATTGCATGTGTGTTCTTTCCACAAACCACATATGGATCAACTAGTGCCATTGCATGTGTGTTCTTTCCACAAACCACACATGGATAAACTAGTGTCATTGCATGTGTGTTCTTCTCCACAAACCGCATATGGATCCATATGTGTTCTTAAACTAAAACCAGCATTAGAGTCACTGCATGTGTGTTCTTTCCACAAACCACTTATGGATCCACCAGTGTTCATTGCATGTGTGTTATTTTCCACAAACCACACATGGATCAACCAGTGGGCACTACATGTGTGTTCTTTCCACAAACCACATATGGACCAACCAGAGTCATTGCATGTGTGATCTTTTCCACAAACCACTTATTGATCAACCAGTGGTCATTGCATGTGTGTTCTTTTCCACAAACCACTTATGGATCAACCAGTGGTCATTGCATGTGTGTTCTTTTCCACAAACCACATATGGATCAACCGGTGGTCATTGCATGTGTTTTCGTTTCCACAAACTACACATGGATCAACCAGTGTCATTGCATGTGTGTTCTTTCCACAAACCACATATGGATCAACTAGTGGTCATTGCATGTGTGTTCTTTTCCACAAACCACTTATGGATCCATTAGAGTCATTGCATGTATGTTATTTCCACAAACCACCCATAGATCAACCACTAGAGTCATTGCATGTGTGTTCTTTCCACAAATCACATATGGACCCACTAGAGTCATTGCTTGTGTGCTCTTATACTAAAACCAGTAGTAGAGTTATTGCATGTGTGTTCATTTCACAAACCACAGATGGATCAACCAGTGGTCACTGCATGTGTGTTCTTTCCACAACCCACATATGGACCAACCAGGGTCATTGCATGTGTGTTCTTTTCCACAAACAACTTATGAATCAACAAATTGTCATTGCATGTGTGTTCTTTTCACAAACCACACATGGATCAACTAGTGGCATTGCATGTGTGTTCTTTTCACAAACCACATGTGGACCCACTAGAGTCATTGCATGTGTGTTCTTTTCACAAACCACATATGGATCCATTAGAGTCATTGCATGTGTGTTCTTATACTAAAACTAGCACTAGAGTAATTGCATGTGTGTTCTTTCCACAATCCACTTATGGATCCACCAGTGTTCATTGCATGTGTGTTCTTTTCACAAACAACATATGGATCCACCAGTGGTCACTGCATGTGTGTTCTTTCCACAAACCACAAATGGATCAACTAGTGGTCATTGCATGTGTGTTCTTTTCCACAAAACACTTATGGATCAACAAGAGGTCATTGCATGTGTGTTCTTTCCACAAACCACATATGGATCAACCAGTGTTCATTGCATGTGTGTTCTTTTCCACAAACCACATATGGATCAACCAGTGGTCATTGCATGTGTGTCCTTTTCGACAAACCACATATGGATCAACCGGTGTCATTGCATGTGTGTTCTTTTCACAAACCACATATGGACCCACTAGAGTCATTGCATGTGTGTTCTTATACTAAAACCAGCACTAGACTCATTGCATGTGTGTTCTTTTCCACAAGCCACACATGCATCCACCAGTGTTCGTTGCATGTGTGTTCTTTTCCACAAACAACTTATGGATCAACCAGTGGTCATTGCATGTGTTTTTTCCACAAATCACTTATGGATCCACCAGTGTTCATTTCATGTGTGTTCTTTTCCACAAACCGCATATGGATCAACCAGTGGTCATTGCATGTGTGTCTTTTCACAAACCACACATGGATCCACCACTGTCATTGCATGTGTGTTCTTTCCACAAACCACACATGGATCAACAAGAGGTCATTGCATGTGTGTTCTTTTCACAAACCACATATGGATCCATTAGAGTCATTGCATGTGTGTTAATATACTAAAACTAGCACTAGAGTCATTGCATGTGTGTTCTTTCCACAAACCACACATGGATCAACCAGTGGCATTGCATGTGTGTTCTTTTCACAAACCACACATGGATCAACCAATGGTCACTGCATGTGTGTTCTTTTCACAAACCACATATGGACCAACCAGAGTCATTGCATGTGTGTTCTTTTCCACAAACCACTTATGGATCAACCAGTGGTCATTGCATGTGTGTTCTTTTCCACAAACCACTTATGGATCAACCCGTGGTCATTGCATGTGTGTTCTTTCCACAAACCACTTATGGATCAACCAGTGGTCATTGCATGTGTGTTCTTTTCCACAAACCACACATGGATCAACCAGTGGTCATTGCATGTGTGTTTCTTTTCAATAAACCACATATTGATCCATTAGAGTCATTGCATGTGTGTTCTTATACTAAAACTAGCACAAGAGTCATTGCATGTGTGTTCTTTCCACAAACCACACATGGATCAAGCAGTGTCATTGCATATGTGTTCTTTCCACAAACCACATATGGATCCATTAGAGTCATTGCATGTTTGTTCTTATACTAAAACTAGCACTGCCCCCCAATGGATCCACCGTTAGACCGAGTCTTCTAGAAGGCACGCCATAACATAGTTGTTCTGCTTGACGATTGTTACATACCATTCGATTGGGGCGCTTGGACGATTGGGATGGTCTTCGTGAGAGCGATCCTCGAGTAGGCTGTTCTGCGGCATGATTGTCCACGCTTTCTCTGGACAAACTGGCATGTTGCAAGTGTCACGACTCACGAGTTCAGTGGGCCATATCCCAGTGTCACGTCCCCGTTACTTCTCTTCCTCCCCGTACTTCTCTTTCTTCCCCTCGAAGCCACTTTCCCCACTTCACTTCCATCCTGCCGTAGCCGCAAGCCGACGACATCCGCCAATTCTCGGGTCGCTACCTTCATGCTAAGAAATCATTTTACAAGATTTTGAACTTATCCTACATATTCCTGCTATATGCCAATCTAACTGCTGATCTTTTTTCGATTTCTCGACGAACTTCAGATGTGGCAGATGCTACAGCCCAAGAATCTAGAGATCCTCGCGCCCAACTTCGCAGCGACGTTCACGCTCGTGTGCTCCCACCCAGGATGCTTTCGCCATTACTCCTACCATGAGTTCCCGCTCCACGAGCTCGCCTGCCCGCACGGCGCGTGCTCCTGCACGAAGCCGGGCTGCAACTACACCGGCCCGCCGACAGAGCTCGTCGTGCACCTTGCAGAGGGGCACTTGATCGAAGTGATTAGGATCTCGTATGGGCAAGCCCAACTTCTCCAAGAGAAGGTGTCGTTCACTGACTCGGCATGCCACCGGCTAATTTTCCAGGGGGACGGCTCTGTTTTCTTCCTGACCATCACCGCCAGTGTTCCAGGAACCAGAGTTGGGCCCACCGTCGTGTGTGCCAGATGCGTCAGGTCAATCTCGTGCACCTGGCCCGTATACACGGTGCGCATGTGGGCGAACGCCCAGCCGCCGTCGTCAGATAGCATTCTTGTGATAGCCGCGGCGCCGAGCTACCCGACGCTGCGGGAGGTGGAGTATGTGGACCTAAGGTTGATCCTATGTGTGCCATCTCAGTACCTTGTCGGTGCTAGACTGAACAGGCAGATGCATTTCTACATTTGTATCGAGAAGACCGACAGGGAAATGTAGTACTTGTGCTGACGTTATTGTTAGACTTAAGCGATGCTTCTCAGATGCTTAGAGCATACGTGTTGTGCGAATGTACCCCAGTTGTAGTTTTCAGTACTCCTTAATAATTCGACGAGTTATTATATTGGTCCAATCAGCTTGCTGTTGTCACGTTGCAAAGTCCGCTTGCTCTGGACAGACCGGCAATACCGTGTGCTCCCGCTCCTGCATGTCAGTGTCACGTGTTCCGAGAGCCCACCTGCCAGTGTCACGCCCTCCTCCTCTTCCTTCCCCTCGAAGCCACTGTCCCAACTTCTCTTCCATCCTGCCACTCCCGTCCGATGGTTGTAATCTGATGATTTTCGTTGGATTGTTTACAAGTAATCTACGTTGATAATGCAACATGCAAATGGCACAGACACAATTTCTAAAGTGGAAGCACTCACACGCTGCTATTGCACATATTTCTCAATATAGCTCGACAAACCCATTACAATAATTGTACTCGCATTAAACACAACCGAAATTGTAACCATCCTAAACAACATGTAAACCCACATCACACCGCTGTCGTCGGAGTCCACCTCGATTGGTGACACCGTCATGCCCTTCCCAGCGACATCCACTCCCACCCGTGGCTTGCCCTTCGCCAAGGAGGCAACAATGGCGTTATGCACAGCTTCGTCCCCATCGTCCTCCACATCGGAATTGACAATGACGAAGGTGACGGGGTTGGCATGGACCGAGCGCCGTCGTGCCTGGCGGCTCCTGCTCAAGCTCGACGCCGCATCAGTCCTTCTACATGTAGGAGGGGCCGAGCTCGCATATGTAGCATCATCACTCCTCTGAAGAAACCATGGCCATTTGATACTGCGACGGTAGGATCTTGGGGTGGATCCGCCGTGGTGAGCCCTACCGGAAGTGGTGGAGCGGATGGATCTGCCGGCACGAGCCATGACAAGTTCCTAGGAGGGAGTAAGATTGTGGGCCAGGCGTGTCTGGTTCCTAAGCAAGGCCTCCCAGTGATATGTACGCGGGTAAGGTGCCAAAAAATTTCGTCCAATGCGCGCGAGAGGGATTTTGAACCACGAAGGCGCGAGGTTTTTTTGACAAGTCCACATGCTAGGTCCCCCACCTGTCAGCCGAATATGGACGGTAGGATTCTGCCCCAGTTATTAAGTAGGGATAAATCACGCTTCACCACTACCCTAACATCCAAAGGCTCCTCTTTCCTCTGCCCTCGCTCCCCTCGCTCATGGCTCACAGCTCGTGAAGTTCGTCTCAGGCGGAATCAGGGTTGGCTCAACACCGTCAGGCAGGTGCCCCCATCAGGTACCGGAGGGCGCCCTACGATTAATACCCCAATATGCTGTGTTTGTGCGGTAAGAAGATGCCGAGATGGATTTCATGGAGCGACGAAAATACTGCAGGAAAATTCAGCAACCTAAAGATCGTAGTAGTAAGTTCCATCAGAGGGTACAATGGTAACCTGGATCCGGAAAGCGTAATGTAATTCTTTTTTTTGTTTCCTTTGATCTACTACGCAGGAAGGGAGGGGGACTAGCTGTGACAAGTTTGTGTGGATCAAAAAGCCACTGATAGGTTTTCACAGAGAGCTTGTTCGGGATCTGCGTGATGCTGTGTGGGACAAGAAAGAGGAGATTCGTGCGATGGAGCGAGAGATCCGGGAGCTTTGCCAGGTGCAGGGGAGGCAAGGGCAGGGTGGTGGTGAGACAGACGGGCTCAAGATTAGGCCAGATAGTGGACACAATTTCCTCATTATCTGGGCATTATCTGTTGCATTTGGAGTTTATGTTGCCATGTCGTTGTCCAGCAGCTGAAATAAGTTGCTGCTTTGTGGAGTGTAGGAACCAGCTTAAGAAATTGCTTTCTAGCCCAAAAACTTATCATAAGTGTAATGCCAACATCAGGGATTTATTATGCGCCTATAAATAAATCATGTCTGTGCCACTAACACCCATCGATTTTGGAGAGGATTTAACCGCTCAGCTATCGCGATTGTTCAAATAGTAGTGGCACAGTCACAGTTTTGGATTCAACTAGTGGCCTCGGCCGTATCGAATCCTAAAGTCGCGATACATTTTACTCCGAGTATGGGAGGCAGATTTTTTCGCTCGACAAGTTCCACGCACACAGCTCCAGAGTTTAACCGAACTACATATATAGGTTCAAGTTCAATACATCATTAGGCTGCTACACTGCTAGCCCTCTTTCTCTGCTTGGGTGCCAACTTTCTTCCTCTTTCCTTCACGTCCACTGGATTCTTCATCTCCTGCCTTCTTCCTCTTCCTGGGTACAAATTTTCTTACCTTCACGTACCCTTCATCTCCGGGTCGAGGGAAGTCAGGCCAATCAGCACCAGAATCTTGTCCGGCATCATCACTCCACTCGTTTTTGTTTTCTTCCCGCAGCAAAATCACTGAGTCGGCTGTCTTGTTTCTTACCTTGCGCTTCCCGTAAAAAAAATAGTACATGGATTACTACCTTATGTCTACAGACTATAAACAATTTTTTGTGTGAATGTACCATCTCATACCTAGATTTGCGAGCATTAAGGGGACATCCAGCTGCTCTATGGCCTATAAGATGGCAGGTCTTGCATCTGTTTTTGCCCTTCTTTGTAGCACAGAAAGCCGAACCCTTCTTCTCGAGAAAATTCTTAAACCTATTCACCTAGGGTCTTCCTCTGCCCCTTTTTGTAACTGGCTGGCAAAGATCGAAAGACAGTTGGACTTGAGGCCACTGAGATGGGTCTATACATGGCTTGACGGATCCAGCGTACGCAGCTCTGAACTTTTCCATAGAGTAGTAGTCTGACAAATACTGATCCAAATGTGGTAGAGTTCTTTTCTTCACCAAGAAGGCCAAGGCGTGGTCGCAAGGTTTCCCGGTATGCTGCCACTCTAAGCAGGTGCATTCTCACAGCTGGATGTTCACAACATCCCTTTTGCCACTCTTGGACATATCGACCACCTCACAGCTTCTTCTGGTTGACGGGAGAACCTTAAGATGAGCAAGTCCTCGGCTTCTCTTGTGTAGTTGATGTACAAATGGCGGTAGCATATGTCCTCTAAGTCTCCTACCTATCTCTCTCCTTATATTTAATAGCTTCATGATCATACCACGTATATTGTCCATCAAGATAAGAACAGGACGCACTTTTATGTCCTTCACCCAGTTATTTAGGCATTCTGCAAGGTTGTTGTTTATGTAATCAACTTTGATGTCAGGGTTGAATTGACTCCTCTTCCATAGCTGCGAATGATGGATGGCTAAGTACTCTAGAAGTTTAGGGGCTTCGGAAAAAATCTTGCTCATGAAATATTCGCTGCTACTAGGTTTGTAAACTCTAGTAGTAGGAAACATGTAACGAAATACGTTGCCTGCATAGTGTGAGTACAAGTTGAGCATCATATGGGCATGGCATTCTCTACCTTCAGCTCGCGGGAACACCTCCTTCACTGATTCACGCCCTTTGCATGCATCCGTGGATATAGCCAATGGATCCATGTGGCCTATTGATCTCCTGAGCTGCCTCATAAACCAGACCCAGTTTTCCTCCGTTTCTATTTCAAACAGCCTGAATGCCACTAGGAACATCCAGTTGTGACCATCAAGTGCCATGGAAGATGGCAGGCAGCCTTTCCATTTGCCAGTTAGGACAGTGTTGTCTACACTCAGATACGGCCTACAGCCGTCCTTGAATCCCTGGATGCAAGGTTTAAGCGCCATGAAAAATCTTTTGAAATATATTTTACCACCTTCTGATTTGGTGTCAATCTCCACAACACTCCCCGGACACCTAACTTGTACCTCCGCCTTGAAGTTGTACAGCATCCTGAAGCTATTAGTCCAATCCTCGTGCAAGACCCCCAAAGCTTTCTCTTTACTTTTCCAAACCGTGTAATACGGAAGGACAATGTTGTATTTAGAACCGAGGCTAGTCTGAATATTCTTCACGGTCTACTTAGGGTTATCCTTTAGTATGGACATAGATTGCATAGCCACCCACTCCGTATCATCCATTGAGGATTTCAATTTGCTGCATGTCGGACAGATGTGTGGAGGGCCCATTTTGTTCACCCGCAACACAGATTCATTTAAAAGATAAGCGGAGTCAACTAGTTGCCAGAAAGATATCACACATCAATTGTAGTTATAGAGTGAAAAGAGAGAGAGTTATAATGGTTTGCTGCATTCATTGCCCCAATACCCTAATTGCAGTCGACGCAGGTAAGGCTCTTGCTATGATCCTCCATGGACAATGTACCTCGGCCCATCCATTCATCCACGTTAACTTGCAAACGGCCTCATACCTCTCGGCAGAGTTCTTCAGTCGATAAACGTCGAACTCCCCCTTGATACAAAAATGCCAGAACGACATCCTAAACTCATGCATGCTCCTGAACTCGGTGCCGACCGAAATTATAGGATACTCGTGGTCATGTTTCATTTCTTCTACTTCAACACCCAAATCATCGACTGGAATACCAGCCTCATCGTTAAGTTCCTCGTCTATTTCATCATCACCAGATTCTTGATCCTCTACAGTGCCTTCTTCTTCATCTGATTCAGAATCTTCGCCATCGTCTCTAATGCCTAGTACTGCACACATCATATTGACTCCCATGGATGGGGCTGCACCATCGTCTCCACCCGGATGGACCTCTGCGGCGTTATTGCCTGACCTCTGCGGCGTGTTCTTCTTCGAATTAGCCCTTTTGCTGCTACTATTGGGCGCGTTCTCCTTCGTGCTGGCATTATTGCCTGAACCCATCGGCGTGTTCCGCTCCAAATTAGCCCTTTTTCTGCTACTATTGGGCGTATTCTCCTTCGTGTTGGCATTATTGCCTGACCTCAGTGGCGTGTTCTGCTCCAAATTAGCCCTTTTGCTGCTACTATTGGGCATGTTCTCCTTCGTGCTGGCATAATTCCCTGACAGCGGCGTGTTCTGCTCCAAATTAGTATTTTGTGCTCCCACTAGGTGTGGTAGCCTCCGTGCTGGCCATCTTCGCCTCTTTGCTACCACTCCTGGGAGTGTTCACCATCGTGCTAGCCCTCTTAGCGTTTTTGCTGCTACCGTTCGGTGTGGAATTTTGACTGGATCTCAGGGGTGTACTCTGCGGCGTGGTGCCTTTTGTCGTGCGACTCTTGGGCGTCCTCTTCTCTAGCGTGTTCTCCTTGGTGACGTTCTTCTTCGGGGTGCCCTTTCTAGGGATGCTCTTCCTGCTCCTCTTTATGACGCTCCTCTGTAAGACTCTCCTCTGTTCGAAGCTACCCTCAGTCGCACTAGCCCCAGTGATGCCATGGATTAGGTCACGCATGCCTTCTAAAAGTCCATCGTCTCTATTGTCGAGTTCCAATTCCTCTCCAACCGTGAGCACTACCAAGTGGAAGTAAACTTCACCTCTATAATGTTTCCTTGTAAACGGTACGACTAAATCCCTGGTATCTTTCACTTTGATAGCCTTTTTGCTCCTGTAACCATAATATAACAAACGTGCTTCCTGGGAGGACCCCCACAGCACCTTCACATGTAACGATGCCATCAGGTCAGATAACTCTACCACTTCAGGGTCATATCTGCTAAGGATTACATCAAACTCGTCATAGAATTTTTCTGTGTCATCATCTAATTTTGCAGTATAATCCACAACACCAATACGAACGATTACTTTGCCATCATTAGGTTCTTCAGGATAGAAACCTCCAAGAGGTTTGAGAGATGGAGCGGAACCATCAGACCCAGCCCCAATGCCACCGCCGCCATCACCAGCGTCATCGTTAGCTGGATCAACCTCAGTGGAAGTACCAGGACCTGGAGCAAGGCGAGGGCCCTTAGTAGCGGGAGCTACATTACATGGTGGACAGGCAGGGCCCCTTCTAACGGCAGCCACAATAGGATCAGCTGCTACCATGCCACATCGACGATCAGGAGCAGTTCCCACAACAGCAGTGTTTTGAGTGCTAGGAGAGTCCAGACCATGAGCTGGCTTCAGACCAGCAGCTCACTAAACCCGAGCACGGGTTCAAGGAGGATACAAGGCATCAGTCTTTGCAACAACAGTGGGGCAGGCTCCGGAAGCCTTAGTTTGCTCAACAGCGGCAGGGATTGGGTCAACAGCGGCAGGGATTGGGTCAACAGCGTCCAGATGAACAACAACACGAGGACGACCAATACCAGTAGATTCTAGAGCACGGGTTCGCACAACTTGAGGACGGTTTCAAGGAGGAGCAGCACACAAGGCGGTGGTCTTGGCAACAACAGCGGGGCAGCCTCCGGAAGCCTTAATTTGCTCAACAGCAGCATGGATTGGGTGAGTAGCAGCTGCAGCAACACGGGCACGGGGACGGAGATGACCAGTACTAGCAGATTCTAGAGCAGAGTTTTCCACAACGGCAATACGGGGACTCCTACAAGGAGGTTGCCTGACAGAAGCATGTCGTGGACGAGGAACCACATTTTGCTCAACAACAGTAGGGGTTCGAGTTAGACCTCCCTGTCCAATAATAGCTGGGCGACTCCTAGTAGCATGAGCTTCCTCATCCAGTATGTTACACACCAGCATAACCATGCGAAGCCTAACATGTTGTTTCATCAACCCAATTAGCTGACTGTCACACGCTATAGGAACCTTGAAGCCTCGTTCATCAACAATGCTGAACCGTGCAGTCTGCTCTGGCCTCATTTCAGCAAGTTCACGCAAGAAGAACCAAACCGGGGATAGTGCATAATCGCACGCGCTACTTCCATCTTCAGATTCTGAGCTTGTTTCCACGTGCTCTTCCCATGTGCTAATTTAATGAGGTCGCCGCAGATGGCCACCAGAACCGTGTATTTGGGTTCAGCGGAGATCCTAGTTGACAGAAAATTGGAGACAAAAGATAAGAATAGTTTGTCAACGTCGTGCTAGCAAACAATTCTATGTTCGATATATCTCTGTAATGCCAATAGCCAGCTAGCAGTTATAGGTAGTGCGCATAGCAAAGAGAAGAGTAGCTCACCCGAAATTAGCCAGAAGTACTTCTTCCTTGGCAAATGGATCTGCCATCCTTCATGCTGTTCAGCTCGTCGGCGGTAGAGGTGGGCTAGATCATTGCAACGGCTGACACAGCATTCGGCATTAGAGCTCGGTAACAGCGAGTAGGCGCAGCAACTTGGCATCGAAAGTCAAATGCCCGAAGAGATCATTTTGGTTGGAGAGGGGATTTTGACACCGCCGGTGCTAGGGTTCATGCGAAAGGAGGGAGGGAGTGGATTTGTGAATTTGGTCAATGCACCATGCTTGTTTAGTATCTCGTTTCGCCTACGTGGTTGCCGCGTTGGCGCTCGCGTCACGGAAATATTACTGACATGAGGGTCCCGACCGTCTACTTCACGGGGCAGTTTCACGGCATGTTTGGATTTGGCAGGGGTGAGACAGGTTTGCATTGAAATGGCCCCTCTCGGTAGTTGGCGTCCCAACTTTTCGAAATGCGGTAATTTCAGGCAACTTAGGTACCGCCATGCACTGACCTGCGATCTTTGGTACCGCAGACGAACAATCCCTGCCACTGGGGCGCCGGTGGCCGAAGCTGGTGTTTTGGCTGGCGAGACCACCTTACTTGGCCCCGAGCTGGCAGCCACCCCTTCTTCAGTATGGACGGTGGAGTCATCCTTCTCGGCGCCTTCCTCCGCCGTGGCAACGGGGTCGCTCTCCTTCTTCTTCTTCTTCTTCTTCACGCCCTCACTCGGCGCCTCGATAGTGACTGCCTTCCTCTTCTTGGAAGGATCAACACCCCTTCGGTGTCGACTGGTGAGACTTTGGCCACCAAAGAACGACTGATCTTCTTGGCGCCAGTCCTGCGAGGTTGCCACGGTCAGCGATCCGCTAAAATCCAGAAAGTCATGAAAAACGCTACAACACAGACTTACTTGGCGACTAGAAGGGCACGCAGTCCGGTGCTGATGTGCATAGGCTTCTCTAGTTCTGGGTCCATTTTGCACATGAGCCCCCTCTCCAACACGCTCGTTGGCCATGATGTCGCGGGCTTCTCCACCGACGATGCTGAGGTCGTGAATATCTCGGCAATGACGATGCGGGCGCCTTCTTCGGTGGTGGAGTCGCCGAACCCTCGGCCGCTTCAACCCTGTTCCAGGGGCGCCGATGCCTCCGGCGCAATGGCGGCGACTAGAGCCTCCACAACCATGTTTGCGGCCTCCATTTCCATCATTGGAGTTAAGTCATCTGGAACCTTTGCAACATCTGCGGTCTTCTCATCACCAGGCTCGTCGTCCGACTCAAACATCGCCACGGATCAGGCTAGCGACTTTGCCGGTGACCTCGACTTTGTTGTTGGCTTGGTCTTCGCCAGCTGCTTTGCCTTCGGCAGCGACTTCAACTTCAACGCGGGCTTGGCTGGTGTAGCCATGCGCCGCGAGTTGTGTTCTTCCATGATGTCAGCGTTGCTATCGTGTTCTTCGAGGCTGCGACTCGCCTCGAGTTCGTGCTGCTTTTTGCCGTGGGTCTTCCGAGCTATGGACAAGGGCGCGTGTGTCTCCATTTTTTCATCCTTCACTCTCAGAGGATTCCTCCTCCTCTTCTTCCTCGAGCTCCTTGGGAACCTCTTCGTCAAGAGGAGAAAGCTAGTTCTCGAGAACCTGGAACAACTAGTAGAGATAAACAAACAACGGCTCGATCAAAACAGACACAAAAACCACGACTGCAAAACTACGACTGTGAAACCACGACTGCAGAACTGCGACTGCAAAACCAAGATAAGAAAGCAAGTAGACTTACTATGGGGGCCTGACGCTTCCTGGTGGTGTATGGAGCGAGACCGGCCTTTGGATCAGTGTACTCTGCCTCCGTGATCTTTTTCAGCATGTCGATGTAGTCTGCGACCTCCCAGACCGCTTTGCTTGCCCTTGTGACATCGTCATTACCAGTATACTGGTACATCCAGTGGGCTCTGGTAGCCAACAAAATCAGCCGCCGCCCGAGCCAACAGTTGTACAGATTGATGGTCTCGAGACCTTCTTCCTCTAGCTCCTTGATTCGCGTCAACATCTCGTCAATAGCCATCTTCTGGTCATCAGGAAGCTTGGTCACCGACAATCAGCGTGGCTCGCTCCTCTCGGCAGTGTACATTGGAAGCAACACCTCACCGTCGGGAGTGGACTCCTTCACATAAAACTAGTTCTTCTTCCACTTGCTTGTGGCCTTCTTCAGTAGTAGGAGCATCATGAACTTGGCCTTGGGCTTCAGCTAGAAGGTAACGCCGCCTCTCGCCAAGACAGGGTCGCCTGCCCCCACGCAACTGATGTGGCCGTGGAATAGCTCCAGCCAGAGAGGGAAGTACACACAACACCCCAAATAGCACTCGCACAAGGCGACGAATATGGCGAGCTGCTCAATGTTGTGTGGCCCCAGATCTGACGGCTTGATTGCATAATACGAGCAGAACCGCCGAAAGAAGATTGATGTGGGGAACCCCAGTCCCCTTTCCAAGTGGCTCTGGAAGCAAATGAATTCGCCGGGGAGGAGGCTTTGGCTCTGTCTCGCAAGGTGCGGGGATCCGCCAGTTCCCCTTATAGAGGATCCCCGCGTCTTGGAAAGATTTCAAGGCGGCGGTGGTACACTTTGACTTGCCCCATAGATCCTTCGGAGGCGCCATCCGAGAAGACTGGGATCGCTTGGTTCGAAGATCCTCGATCGGGAGAAGGATTGGAGACTGAAGGTGCACGAGGATGGGAAAATGCGAAGAATACCCATAAAATTCCACTTCAATTCTCCTTATAAAGAGGCGCTACCTGCCAATATCGACAGAGCCGCTGCCCTGTGGTAAATTCGCCAAATTTACCATTGGATTACCCAATGGCTAGTTTGACCAAGCTGACGGTCCAACTTCATCCACTCGACTTCCTACTTGCCTCTTCGAATCGAATGGGCATGGCGACTCCAACGCATTTCCACTCGCCAATGTTGCGATAGAAGACACATTTGAGGAGTTTCTCCCTTCATTGGAGGAGCCCACCGCTGATTCGACTGGGCGTCTACCCGGACTCACCTACTCCGACTGCCAAGCAAACACCTGCGCCGAATCACCATTGGCCTTGGCGACTACTGATGGGGATATGCCGAATGGGGTATACCTAGCAGGACGTTTCGACTGGACCAAGCCCATTGCGAGTGGGCCTGCAGGACAGCGACTGGAAAGCGACTGAGGGACAAGCCCGACGACTAGAAGCTGAAGGCCCAGAAGCATAGATAGGCCTAGTTGGATTAGGTCAAATCCTCCGAGTTCTTAACTGATTCGATTGTAATCCTATAAACCCTAGCGAGTTACCCCCTATATAAACCTCCCTAGGGTACTCTCTATACAGACATTCCATCATACACCCCATCAACTTGCTGCCTAGCCACCGAGCTCGCCACCCCTCTAACTCACTCGCTGATAATACAATCTAGCAGGAGTAGGTCTTTACCCTACAGGGGGCGAACCTAGGTAAATTCATGTGTCTTTGACCTCAATCTTGCACCGCAGATGGCGACTCGCTCTTGCCCTAAATCCTTCCAATCGCTACCCCTGGTAGTGACTGCTGTGGTCATTCCCACGACAGATGCAAGTGATCGATTGAGAAAGAAAATTGAGGACTTTGCTATCAACTCGATTGTCGACTGAAATGCCGAATTTTCTTTCCCTTGAGTTGATAATGTGTAATAATTTTAAGAAGTTTGTAGCTGATGTAATATCTAGATAACTCGCATAGGCCATGTAGGCGTTTAGTTGACACTGTCCACACATGGCGGTAGTCGTTGCCGTAACTACACCAGCCATGTCGATTAGGGAACAGTACCGTGCTTTGTTATTGGCCCATCTTGTATTCAGGCGACGATGAACAGTAAAAGATGCTCGCTAATTACACACCTTTTATGATATTTGCATGGGCTTTAGAAATGCCAAAACTATAAAAGACTGTAAATGTAATGGTTGGGCCCACATGTGGGAACATGTAATAGTAACAGGCCATAACAGTAAAAGGCCAGAACGGTAGCAGGCCAGAACAGAAATAGGCCATAACAGTAACGGGCCACAACACTAAAAGGCAAGAAACTTTCAAAGTGTAGAACAATAACAGGCTAGAGGATTAACGGGCCATAATAGTAACATGCCACAATAGTAAATAGCACAACAATAAAGGGCCAAAATAGTTAAAGGCCAGAAAAGTACTGGCCCGAGAAAATTCCTATCAAGAACAGTAATAGGCTGATGTGTTTACCAGGCCAGAACAGTAATAGGACGCTTGTGGGCCTGAACAGTTGAAGGCCGGAATAGTAAAAGGCCAGAATAGTAATAGACCATTTTAAAGAAGGACCGATAGTAGGTGGCCCACGATGGGCTGCGTGAACAGTGACGGGCCCACATCAGGCCTTAACTATACAGGAGTGACTTGGCGCATGCTGCTAATGGGTCGAATAGTGTTGGACCAACATGGGCCTCCTGTAGGCCAAAACAGTATCGGGCCTGAAATTTTTCGGGTCGTAGCTAGCTGCATTAATGGGCCCACTTCAAACAGTGCAAGGCAAAACAGTAACGTGTCATCTACTTACTGGGCTCTCCTCATGGGACGACTCACTTAATAATTAGCAGGCCTTAGCTGGGCCAGGATTCTACCATGGTTTCTCTGACTGTTAACGGAGGTAACCGACCATTAACGACGACTGCCACGTGGCAGTCTGCATGACGTCATCAATCAACACGACTTGCGAGAAGATCTACGACAGAACAAGTTTTGGTGGCCGAAGGGTGCGATCCGCCACGGTCGGAAAAAACCGTGGTTGATTCATTTGTGACCGGGATTTTACCACGAAGGCCATCCGTCGCGGAAGACTTTTTAGCCACAAAAACAGGTCTTCAACCACGAAAATCGTCTGTTGTAAAAGCCAACTTTTCTTGTAGTGTACCCCCATATATACCTGAATAACCTAGGTATCCAGGAGGACGAAGCTTTTCACAAAACAGAGCGCCACCACCATCAAAATCTTCATTTCGAGGGTCAGATTGGTCTTGCTCTCCATGTCAGAGAGGGGTTTTTCGAGATCTTCTCCACCAGCATCATTATCAACATCATCACCAACGACCATGAGTTCATCCCCCATCATCATGTGTGAGTAATTCCCTATGGGCATGTGAGGTGGATGGGGATTGGATGAGATTCATCATGTAATCATCCATATGTATCGAGATTTGAGGTGTTTATCTTGTGGACATTCTTGTATGAGTGTTGGTACACTTTTTCTATGTTTAATGCTTGTTGCTAGGGCCCGAGTGACATGATTTCAACACTAAACTTTTATTGCCCCATCATATATTTGAGTTTGGTATGTATTTGCAAAGTGTATTTCCTATTATTATATTGAACCTGTGACCCTAAGGTGACAGTTAGGGAAAACAATGGGAATATATGATAATTTGAGGATATTGTGTGTTCATGAAGTGTTAACGCTTTGTTCCGGTCTATTTTAAAAGGTAGTTCCAAGTTAACCCCGGTGAAATGGGCATGCATGACAAAAGATATTATGCAAATTCACATGCATGATTATGTTTGGAGCACACACCTACATACAACTGAAATAGAAATAAATGCCATGTTATTATGATACATTATATGATGAATATCATCCATGCAACACCCTGCTATCACCTCATGCCTGCACTTTAGCCACTGAAAGTTTCACAACACAACATCCGGTGAAAACTGGAAATCTACTGCAACTGTTTACTGCTTGATTTTATTGTTCTGAATCAACTGCCAAAAATCATCACTTTCTTTGTGAGTTTATTGACATACAGGTGTGGTTGAGAGCGACGTCTCAATTGCTAAAGTCTTATTGATATTCTTGTATTCCCCTTGAGTCGAACTACAAATTTTGGTAATACTTCCCATCGAAGATTTCAGCGATCCCCTACACTTGTGGGCATCACCACCATTTGCACTTCATCAACTGTTTTAGGCGGTGGAGTGTATTGAAGCCATTATTTCTTCGGTGCTCTGATATATTCTGTAAAATACTAAAGTATTCGCAATACATTATCATAATCAAGTAGAAGTTCATTGTTGTTTCTTTTATCTTTTCGGTTTCTTTATAAGAATTAAGGCAATCATAATTTATTTCTATTCCACATTCGCCTCCTAAGTCAAAACTGCGAGTTTCTCTATTATAGCGAATTTTTTCTAGAAGTTTCCAAGATCGCTTAACATTGAGGTCCATAAAAGACCCACTGAAAGATAAATTGATTGCATTTTTAATATCTTGGTCGAGTCCTCCATAGAAAACATGTAAAACATACCATGGTGGTAAATCATGATGAGGATATTTATCAACCATACCTTTATATCTTATATAGGCTCTTACCAAACCTTCGCCTGGGCAGTTCTTGAAAGTTGTAATTACTCTTCTTGCTTCGGCGGCCTTTATATTAGGATAAAAACAAAATACATTTTTACCAAGTACTGATTTTTTCTGCATGACAAGTTCTATTCCAAGCCAAAGCAGTGTTGGTTAGAGATTAACTAAACAATTTAAGTTTAGTTTATCATCAGAATAGCCTCTCAACTTAATGGTTCAACATAACTTGTTAAAGAAACTTAAATGATGATACAGATATTCATTGGGATCATCTCCTGCAAAGCTTTTTTCATTGATAATAGAAATTAAGTGAGGATGAATCACATATTCTTCATTTCTCTCCCTCAGGATTTTTTGGAAAATCCTCTATTAAACCTCCCGAGGTATTTAGCTGCGTTGAGTTTGTTCATAAGCCCAAGTGTAGTCATGGTATTTTACCTGAAACTAGTAAACACCTTTAGTATAACAATTAATAAATTAGCAACTAAGAACAAAGACCAAAAGCACTTAGCTCCTCGGCAAACGGCGGCAGAAAATAGCTTGATGACTACAAGTGCACAAATCAATTGTAACTAGTTTAGTAAGAGTATGAAACCACGACGAGCTATTTGGTTAGGGTTTTTATGCCCCTCGTCACTATCTATCAAAGGATACTTATTATCTGCCCTTGATCTCAAGTAAGGGTGTTTTGAAAGAGTTGTGTTTGGTTGAAAAGAGTAAATACTACAGTAAAGTAAACAAGTGCAATAAGAGCTATAACAGAACTTCAGCAAGGCAAACTGTTCTCGAGGATTCAGGATCCACCACTAGCATTGATATTAGTTATGAGTAGGATAAATCTATGTCTATTGTTATGAAATATGTGGAGAGAGCTCCATAATAAGATGTCCCCTGAAAACCATCGATCATCACATCTCTAAATGACCACTACAATGATCTTTGGCAACCACCTATTGATCCATTACAATTAAGGGTTACCCCGTGGATATCGATATGATCTTAGTGAATCTCTACTTATCCCCCTTGTCCATATGATAGAGAGTCGATCACGGTATGTCACTTCATGCCATATGCAATACCATACTTACAAGGGTAGTTCCCTCTCTAGTCCCAAAGGCAAATATTATGTGGTCGACTTCACATAATATCTAGGGAGAAACTAACACATAATCATAGCACAAAGTTATAGATCATGTTCGTTTCATATTATAATATTTCTAGGATTTTTCTATCTTCCCAAGAACAAGGTAAACTACTCAAACATGGATACAATCAACAACATCATCATAATCATATGGAGGGAATGAAAGTATATGGAGGAATTCGAGTACAAATACACAATAGTAATTGGAATTATTTAACTAATGGAGGTGGATGAGATGGGGAATGATGTTGGTGATGGATATGCAACTATTGATGATGAAGGGGATGATGCCTTGTCCTCCAATAATCCGTGTAGCATTGAGGATGATGCCTTTCTACAAGTTCCTCCTATAGATTCCTTCTAGAGGTGAAAATTGGTGTTTCTGGTGTCTATGAATATCGGATCTCAGATCCGTCTGCGTGAGGTGAAAGTATTTGATGAGGCGAAGCCACCGAAGGTTAATACGGGCGTGTAGTACAGGCGGGATTTCCCCATACTGATGCTCGTTATGGCTCCTGGTGTCTCTCCTCTCATCCTCCTTTTTCCCAGTTGCCTGTAAAATCATTTAGATTATTTTATCACGTCAAAATATCATATTAACACATTATATGACAGTTCTTATTGATATATTCATCGTTGACTTAATATTTTAGGATCCTGCTGAAACAAGCATAAAAAGTGCGTGTGAGCACGGTAAAATACCAAAATCCTACTGCTACAAATGCAAAAACATTAAGTAAAAATGCTTCAAATATGCACTCATCATGTGTCTCTAGCACTTTCCTGAGTTCTAACAAATTATTCAAATAATTTTGTGGTAGTCTATGTTCAATGTGACTAATGATTTTCATGTATGGTAGTGCTAGTAGTCTGTTTTACTTAAAATTTTTATGTTACCTTACTCTTGGTGGTTTAATCACATCTGTTGTGGTAGCTTTTATTACTATATGATTCATGTTGAACAATTTTAGGCTTTATGTTTTTTAATCTTGGCACATCGTTGCATGTTAATCGGTGTTTAAACATGGAACATTGCTATGTATATTAGTGCCAACTTAATACATATGTTTTTACTTGGTAGTTATAGTAAATTAAGGTTCGCAACTTAATAATAGGTTTAGGCTTTATTTTTTAATCTTTTACCTGCTGGTAATTATATTCATATATTTTTTGTCAATTTGATACCCATTTTATGATTCATGGGTCTATGGTTTTTCCTCTTGGTAATTATAGTAAAGTAAGGGTGACAATTTTATATTCACGGTTTATTGTCATACATTTTTAGCATTTTTACCTCCTATGCTTATTTAGTTTAGATGCGGTATCCTAGGAGATCAAGGGGTATGTCACCTTATTTATATGGATTTTTTATGAAGTAGATGACCTAGAGTACCTGGACCCCACCTGGAAGGTCTCGAGGCCCAAGATGAGGCACATGGAGTGTCTTGATACCTTAGCCACGCCATGGGCCCATATGCCATCTTGTTGCTCCGTTGTCATCGATCTTCATTCTCTAGACTCTTCTTGACCTAAAAACGCCTATATATACTGCCTTGATCACGATCTCGAAGCACGGAGTACCACCGAGATAAAACTCAAAACATAGGAGATTCATCGAAGATTGAAGAGGGAAATGCCACGAGATCACATCTCCAACCTCTCTAATAACATATCCATTATCTCCATGATGAAGAGGGAGTAGTACACCCCCAAACTATGGGTTTGTGAAAATAGCTTGTTCTCTCTCTCTAATGTTATCATTGTCTGAGTGTCATACGAGCTACCCAACATGATTATGGTGAAATATTTGTAATTCCCTTTTGGTGGATCTTGGTTTTTATAAGATCATATATGAGATTGCAATTTTTAGATTGTGTTTGATGTATAAGTAGATACATATTTTGTACCCCGTTCTTGATTACTTGTTCTGATCAAACTAGTATGATAGGGCACGAGAGGGGGAACGTGTGCATTTGTTGGAGTAACACATAGTAGCAACTAGATAGTGACAAGAAAATTTGGGAACTACTATGGTTTTTACGTTTTCGTTGTTACCTCACTAGGAATAAATGAATGAATGTAATAAAATCATCTTGTGACAATAATGGTGATCTCATAACTATTGAGGTAGTATATTTCATATGCAATATCATGTCATAGAAGCAAACACAATACTCTGTTTATCTTAAATCTAGTTTGTGGAGGATTCTCTTACTCGAGGAGTATTACTATGATGTGTTGCATTATCTCAACCATAGGACGTGGTACCCATATAAATGAGAATTAAACACATTATAAAATCAAAACAATATTTATGATTCTTTGAAAGTGTTTTCAGTCCACCGTGTTTATGATAGAGTAGACAAGTGAAACTATGAACCGCGATCCGTTTTTAATCACAATAAACACCTGTTACTTTCATTTACAAATCATTTGAACACTAATTAAATCCAAAAATACAAAAACATCTTGCTCACTTGCATTTTGTTTTCACATATAGTTTGTATTACTATCACTACCAATACACTTGACTTTTGCATTGCATTTAGTCTATTTATTGGTTTAGCTTGAATATTACTTTCTTTTTTATCATTGCATTTAGTTTATTTAATTTTACTTCTTTATTTTCAATTCTAGTACGAAACCTTGTGTTTGAAAATCACTTGGTGGAGTTGAGGAAATAAGGCAACACGATCTTGTTTTGTAGGTTTCTAGAAAAGGAAGGAGGAGTGTATTCTACTCTCTTCCTAAGAGTTCGATATAAACCCTCAAGTCACCCTTGTGCGAAAACACCCTTGCTACATCACTTTGCGCTTGGAGTCTCGACAAATTAGTGTCCACGTAGATTGGTGTCACAACAAGTTGTTGTCATGTGCCAACCTCGCAAAAACCCTCTCTTCCTCGTCTCTCTCTATCGGTGTGCACATATGAATTTGGAGAGGTCAAACTTCTTGAGCATGTCATGGTTATGTTCCTCAACAAATTTATCCACCATGTAGCAGGATCCCACCCTCTTAACCTTCAGTCTAGCTGGGCAATATGTCCTCACTGTAATGCACCTCTTGCACTGTGGGATGATTGGCTCAAGTTTGTAGGTTTCCTGCTACACTTTCTCGCTCTTTCATTCCTTGTAGTAAACCAGCTTCCCCCTGCTTACATGCCCTGTCTTAACCCCTATCTGGTAGTCTATCATTATCGCAAACTTGTGCCACTTTGCGTAGTTCTGGTAACTCATGCACAACTTCGAAGCTTTCAAACTTCATGTCCTTGATCGGTGATGAACTGCTGATATCTCTCCTTCAGCTTCGTCATCATCTTCTTCTCCTACATGATTTCCACATTTCCTAAACTTCTTGTGTTGGTTTGTGCATTGGCAGATACTACATTATTGGTTGTTGCTATGCTCATGCGCGAGTTTGATGTGATGTGGTGGGTTGTTAAATAATAGCATGTGCATTGTGTGCCCTTGCAAAATGAATAACATGTCTATTTAAGCAGTCAAAGGAATTTTATAACATTTATGCATGGCAATAGATTAATGCACTACATATAACTTATTTGGTCCCTTTTCATACTTAATAATTCGAAAATGTGTCATATATAAGCACCCAAGCCAACATTTTCTACTTTCTTCTTTTTTTACATATGGCATTAATGCATCATGTTATATGAGAACTATCATCAACCATTTTATAGTATTTTTCCAGCGTATATTTTTTACCCCATTTATACTTCACATTGTCCATAATCTTTGTACTTTTTTAAAAATAGATAAATAATGTACATTGAATTAATTGTATATTTTTTACTCCATCTATTGTATGCTTGATTGCTTCTCCGGGATATTTGTTGCTTCTTCTTGGATCCATCCTGTGCCTAAAACATAAAATTAATTTTAACTACCTTTCTCACTTTCTTATATATTTCACATCATAATATGGTTCCTATTTTTCTGTTGCTTTATAAAGTAAATACTCATTGCGAATGTGCATGTTTTTGTTGATGAATCTATCATAATTTTTCCAAATTTTCTTTTTTATCCATGTTAGATGCATGATGTATGTGTGTTTGTTGATTACATTCATTATTCACTATGAAATATCAATAGTATGCACCTTGTGCAGCTGCATATGGACTGCCAACACCCCCCTAAACCCCAGATGCGTTTGCTTTAGCATTACTTCTATGAGATGTTCCCAAACAGTATATGTGTGTTTCTATTTCCATGTATTTTTTTAGTTTATGAATGATGTAATATACTAAGTGCACTATATTTTCTGTTTTTTGTGTTTTGTTGCCTGTGTATATATGTTGGTTAAACCTAGATTATATTATTTATGTGTTAATAGAAAATTTGTGTTACTGCTACATAAGGGCAATTGTTTTCTGCATATTATGGCAATTTCATGTCTACATATGATGGTTAGGGTTATTGAACATAGTAATCTAGTAATTTTTTCACTCTTTTTAGGTAACACAAGACTAAACATCATGGAAATTCTTGTTTTTATACCATGGCAATCATGTGAGTATTCCAAAAAAACTCATTCACCATGTAAACTTTTATGGATTTTTTCACTCCCCGGTTAGTGTATAATATATTCAATGGGAACTTTAGTGGTCTTGACATGTTAGTTTTCGAAAACATGTCAGGTTTTGTGTTGTACTTAACATATTTTATCAGCTTTTCTACTCATATTTATTTTATTTTCGAATACATGAAAGTTTTAGTTTGTGTAGTTTAGTTGTTGATCAATTTTTTTTAGACTCATGCATAGGTTACATGGCACTTTTAGTATTCAATATATGGTAGTTTAGTTATATATTAAGATTTTGATAGAATCGTGCATATGTTACATGACAATTTCAGTATGCAGTGCTTGGCAGTTTAGTTGTAGATCAAGATTTCTTTTGAAATATTGATGGATATGTTACATGGAAATTTTAGTATACGAACACATGGCTATTCAGTTGTAGATCAAGATTTTTGGCAGATTACATATATTAACTTTTGTCAGGGTTTCCACAACTATCATGGCATTTTTGATTGCACTACATGATTTTTCTTGGACTGCATGGAAAAACTAACTAGACTTTATGTATATTATCACATTTTTGTGATCAAATTGTGGAATTTTCTAGATTAGAAAAAAGGGAATTTTTGATCTTTGTTAGATATGACGCATACCTCATGTTCTCCTTTTGCACCTTTTTGCTGATGAAATTGCCGTGGTCGGACCCTAGTGAATAATCTGATGAATATTGGTGTGATAGTTGGGGAAAATATTGAGTTTTTTATTGATAGTTTTCATGTGGATTGCATTGGTGATTCCTTCCCTTCCCTCCTAGCAACTCTAGAGGAGGAGGGGGAGAGTTGGGGGTTGGCGGGATGTGTATTGCCGCTGAAAGGGTTGGCGACGGAGAAAATCGTGGTATGAATATGACATTTTCTTTGGATTTCTGCTAGAAACCCTAGATCATGTTTTTGGAGGAGGAGATGGTGTGGAGGTTTGAGTTTCATCGGAGGGAGGAAAATTGGAGTCCGGAATGCCGTTTTCCTTCACATGCTAGTGCTTCAGTATGGATGATGCAGGTCGTTGACACCGCGCGTGGACAGTTTGGAGTGATAATTGTGCAGTAGAAAGTTGGAGAGAACATCAAGACGACATGGAAACTGAGAGTCACAACTCGTGTTTGCGTGCCTCTGTGTGCTCGTGCTAGATTGGGCCATGTAGGCGTCAATTAGTGGTAATAACAGGCCTACGGCCGCATGCTGTTGGAGTCCATTATGAATACCGTGAGTATGATGTGTTATAGATTGTTCGGATCTATTAAATATAACTTAGCATACAATTGATTTAGAGGTAGTCATTTCTTAGTATATATTGGTACTTCCTCTATCATTTCATACTTGCAGTAATATCAGTATTTATATCGAGCTGTTAATAGGATCCAATTAGAAACATTAGCTACTTATTCGTTTCTTGGCGGCCCAACAAATAGCAAAACCTCTGTTCCATCAAAAAGAAGAAGGCAAAGCAACCCATAGAATACCACTAAAGCTTTCTTCTGAGTGTTAATTCTCCTAAAGCTATACACAAGTGAAAGTGGCCTCATCATTTTATATTCGTTGGTACTCCCTCGTCCGAAAATAAGTGACTAGACACATTTTAGTGTGTAGATATATACAAGTCTATATAAATCCAAATTACTTATTTCTAAAAGAATGGATTAATAAAGCCACTAGTTTCTCATCCTTGGATATTAGTATCGGTCAAGAGCATCTCTAGTAGATAGTGCAAAAATCAAAACCGCAAAAGTTTTTTGTTGTAAACCGCAAACGGGTTTTGTGATAGGATTTGGGCTCCGCAGAATAGATCATGTAAATTCAGGTCTCATGCTTGGAGGCCCACATGCTAGGTGCTTTTCTATTTCCTTTTATTTTTCTCTACTTCTTTCTTTTCCTCTCCCCGGTGTTTTTATTTCTCAGGTGTTTGGTTCGTCAAATTTGGCCCGTAATCAAATTACAACTTAAATTGATATTGTTAAACGTGTTTGGTTTAGGCGGCCCACAATTTGTTTACACGGAATCGGATTACAAATCCTTTCGCGGTCGATACCCCCCCCCCCCACCGGAATCAAAATGCGATACCAGAGATAACAAATCTCTCTCGCTCGGCCCATCCGGCGTTCTCTCTCCCATTGTTTCATCCTCCCCCATGATCTCCTTCTCAACCACGGCTCTACCTGGTGTTGCCCAGGTGTGAAACTCCTTTGCACCTCTCAAAGTGAAGTTTCACGCGTGGTTGGCATTAAGGAAAATGTGTTGGACTGCGGATCGCATGCGGAGACGTGGATTACAATCTCATATTCTATGCACATATGCTCAGCAACGGAGGAGACCCTTGACCACAAGAACATATCCTATGCACCCATCGAACTGATGCAACCGGTGCACCCATCCTAAAACATTCATCAAATATTTTAAGAAAATATCAACCATGTCGATATAGAGTGTATCAATTATGTCACAAAGTTTCAAATATAAATTTTGAACACATCTTGAGAAACAAAAATGAAAAATTTGGCTCTCCTACTATTGATGGGCTCAATTTACAGCCCAACTTAAAACAACTACTATTCACAATGTGATTTGCCATATTTTATTCAGGAGTTTTTGGTAGAAATTGAAATTGAAAATTTGTGTCATCGGTGATATACACTCTATCTAATTGATAAATTATTTTCGACATTTTCCTGTAATTTTTTCGTGTATGTTTTAGGTTTGGTGCACCGGTTTGATGGGTGCATACGATACGTTTCTCCCTTGACCACCTATCGCTGTAGTGCATGTACTCTGTTCGTGTCTGGATTAATCTGTTCCAACGCCTAGGAACTAACATTGCTCCACCAGATTCATACTGTACGATTGTGACTTGATGGCCTGACGCCGTCGCAAACCTGTCAGCTTTGGACACAAGGTCTGCAAACTCCCTCGTGATGTTAATCTTGCGCTCTATATGGCTGGAGAGGAACGCGCGGGTATTTGATGCTATCACAGCCTCAGTTGCCTAGGTTTTGGGGGATCCTAGTGGAATGGAACCTCTGGTTGTCGTGTAGACATGGGAATGTAAGAGACATAACCTAAGTAGTCTACGGTAGATGGCACACAAAGGGTGCCATGGTGGGTTCGGCCTCTCTTTGGCTTGTAATGAACTCCGTTTTCTCCTCTTTCGAACTTAATACAATGACCCGCAGACCTCCTTCGGGTTCTCAAAAAAATGATCTCCTTTTCTCTCTCATGATCTCATGCTTGTCCTGTGCAGACATGAGGAAAAGGATTCAACGGAGGCTGTTTGAAGTATCCACAAGAAAGCCGAGGAGACTGGAGATACGATACCATGGCTGTAGTTCAAGCACGTGAAGACGCACTCGGCGGCCAGAGCAGCGCTATCCCATGCCTTGCCGTAGGCGTGGAGATCCTGCTGAGGAATTAAGCTTCTTTCATTTTTCCTGGATCAACTTGATTATTTGGCTTTCCTTTGCCCATGTATCAAATATTTTCTTGGTCTGATCGATTTTATTTTCCAGTCTAAACAATTAAATCGGTCATAAATCTGCTAACAGTGTTTCATGATTCTGCTGTTTCAATTTTGTTTGGGTTTAGATTGCCAATTTGGTGAGGTTTTGCCTCTTGCCGAGTTTTCCCCTTCAGTACGAAAAGGATTGCATCATAGTCTGCTAAACCAAACAGGTTCTCATTTTCTGCATTTTGTTTACATTATTGGTGTAATCCCATTCCAAGTGCGTTTTTGTTACTATTTTTAACCAAACACCTATATTTTCCGATCGAAGGCTTCCCCGGTCCCCTTCCTCCCTTCCCTAGCAACCGTCGACCCCGGCACCAACTTCCCTTGGCCACCAACATCCCTTGGACTCCGCCCCTCCCTTGTCTTGGCTGTCTCGCTCCCTGTCGTGGCTCCTCCACTCCCCTGGCCCGAGCCGCTACCTAGCCTAGCCAAGGCCGCATGCGCCCATGCGCCCAAGATCTGGCGGCCATCGTTACGACGCTCGACCTTTGTGCCCTACTCCATCCCTACTTCGTTCCCAGCCCAACCCCGTCCAACCCTTATTCCGCCCTCGGTTGACCGGCACCTCCCAGCTCCGTCGCTCGCGCGCGAGCTCCCGCTGAATGCCATGGTGTGCTGCAGTTGCCTAAATTAGCTTCGAATCGCCAAGGACTGAATATTGACACTGGAATCGAGAATCCCCATAGTGGAATCAACATTGGGAGGCGACAGCGCTGGCGCAACCGGGAGCGGTTCATCCTGAAGTTTCCTTCCTGCCAAGGGCTAGAGCGTTTTTGGTCATCATGGGAAGTACCATACACTAGTATCATGCATACAATAATAGTGTATTAAACTTTCATCGTATTTATTGGTTTTTAGAATCCCGATGCAAATATGTGTAAAAGATCTATTTATCGTTATTTCTTAGTTTTATGTATTATGATACTCTATCATAACATGATACTTCTCCCCTCTCTCATCATTAATTAGTGTGCAACATCATGTTTTTTAATCCTATGGTACTCTCACTATGGCCAGCCTAAGAGATGTTCGGTTCGCAACATAGAAAACAAAAACATTCATACGATATGAGCAACTAAGCACCAAGACCTATCTACCTAGATACAATCCACGGGTGGATATATATACATCGATAACTTACTCTCGAAGACCGAAAAGTGTTACGAGATTTATTCTCGTGGATGATATAGTCGTACTCTTTCCCATCTCAAGATCGTTATGAAGTCCAGCACCAAAAACCAGTAGCGCATCCGTGATCGCACACACGTCCAACACCCCGACAACCTCCGAGTCCTTCCTCCAGCAAAGCAACGTAAGCAGCAAATCCTTCCAGAGAAACCACCGAGAATATATACTTCGCTAATCCGAAGCCATGGAAATATTCTAGAGGGGGAGAGAGATCCTTCACAAGGAGGTGTGAGTGTGAGAGGAGAGGAGGTCTCCTTTTATAGGGGAAGGGGCAACCCCATGCCATGGCCAGCGGCCAAGGTGGGTTCCCCCACCTCTCCCTCATTCATGTGGGTGGATGCTCCTCTCACATAAATTCATCTCCACTTACAAGTCCACTCACATGCATTAATTTCCCACCAAAATTAATGTCATTTCTCAGTTAATAAAACTACTTTATTTATTTATTCAGAATTTTGTTAATTACTTTAATTAAAAAAATTTGCATAAAACCCCTTACAATACTTCGATATCACATCTAAAACCATTTTTAGAAATTCGACCCGAAACAATTCCGGTATTCATCGAAATAATTCCAGCGCTTTCAAATCCTTTCTATGGTATTATATTTTCTCCATTTGGTGTCGGTATACCTTAAGTGTGTCACCATACGGTTCGCGAATAATATATACATGATCGAGAACCCTCTCCGATCAATAATCAGCAGCGGGACCTGGAGATCCGTACTGACCCCACATATTCAACGATGACTCAAGTGATCATGAGAACCTTTGACGTCGTAACTAAATCCTTTTGTCTCTTGATATATTACATGCCCGAGATTCGATAATCGGTATCCCATACCTAGTTTGATCTCGTTACCGACAAGTACTCTTTTATTGTTCCCATGATATAACATTCTTTGTGATCTTATCACTTGCTTGCAAGCTATGTCAATGTGATATCACCGAGAGGGCCATGCGTATATCTTTTCGTCATCGGGATGGAAAATCCCACTCTTGATCCATGATCCTCTACATAACATTTTTGGAGTATCTGAACCCACCTTTATTGTCATCCTATTACAGTGTGACGTTTGATATTATCAAGTTACACTTCCGGTGTTTGTGATTAACATGATCTCATGGTCTAAGGACTAAGGTTACTTTGCATGATATTATAGAAATGTAAACATAATGACTTTAATCGTATTACTATGCTTTAGGTGAAATGTTCATCACATCATTCCACCAATGTTGTGACCTCGTTATCAATAACATCCAATGTCCATGATCAGGAAACCTTGATCATCCTGTTAATCAACAAGCTAGTTTATATGAAAGGAATGACTAGGAACTTTTTACTTGTTTATTAAACACACATGTATTAACGTTTCCAATTAACAAATTATAGCATGAAAAATAAACATCTGTCATATACTTGGAATAAGATAATAACAACTTTATTTTTTCTCTCTGGCACATTACCTTCAAGAGCATCTCCACTCGGCCACCCCAAAGGCCCCCAAGCAGGCTATGGGGGCGTTGGCACCAAACATCTCTCGCAGCCGGTCCCCTAATTCAGATCCGTCACTGGCACGGCCCAACTTATCATCTGACACCAGCTTGGTGAGAAAAACCGAGCGGGGTGTCCCTGTCGGCGAGCCAAATAGAAAATCTCCCCATTTCTCCCTTTCTACCGCGTGACGACCACCTCCTCCTTAGTTCGTCACCGCAACCACTCCTCTCCTCCGTTGGTAGTTCCCTCCCGCCGTCGGTATAAATCCCCCTGATGCATCTAGCGCTACCGCACCACCCCTTCTCGCACCACGTTGCCCTCTAGGTGTTCTGCGGTTTTCCAAGGCTATGGATTCATAAGAGGAGAATATGCTCATTGCTCTTACTGCGATGAAGTCACTACTACTTCTTCCGCGAGAGACGCTGTCGGTGACGATGATCGTCTGAGGATCCTCATTGCCCTCCCGGGCATGATCTTTGTCAAAAATGATCGCCAATGATGAAAAGCCGGCTACTAGAGGTTCTAGGTAGGGGTGTTGCAAGAGAAAGCCAAGGAAGAGGATGGAAGGCTACTACATGCTATACGCCGACTACTTCGCTGATGATCCATTACACAATAATGTGATATTCCGCGCAGTTTCAGGATGAGCAGGAAGGTCTTCCTGAAGATTGTAGAGAATTTGAGGGAGTTTTATGACTACTTCAAACTGAAGAGAGACGTCCTCGGCTTGCTTGGTTTCTCCACAGTTCAAAAATGCATGATTGCCCTCCGGATGCTTGCATATTGAATTCCTGTAGATACACAGGACGACTGCCTGCGCATGGTCGAGTCCACATCCATTGATTGCATGTACATGTTCTGCAGGGAAATAGTGGTAGTGTTTGGAAAGATGTACCTGAGAACACCCAATCAAAAGACACAACTTAGATCATGAAACATAACGCAGAAAGAGGGTTTTTAGGGATGTTTGGAAGCATCGACTGATGCACTGGGCATGGAAGAACTGGCAATTTGCACACCAATACATGTACAAAGGTTACAAAGGATCATGTAGTGTGGTACTTGAGGCATTGTCAGATCAAGATTTATGGATTTGGCATGCTTTCTTCGGTATGACAGGATCACACAATGACATCAATGTGTTGTAGTGCTCAAATGTGTTTGTTAAGCTTGTTGAAGGCACTACTCATCTGGTGGAGTTTGAGATCAATGGGCACCACTACGATAAATGATACTATTTGGTAGATAACATCTATCCAAGATGATCAACATTTGGGAAGACAGTCTCAAACCCTATGGTTGGAGGGGGGAAACTTGGTTTGCGACGCAACAAGAGGCTTGCAGAAAGGATGTGGAGCGGACATTTGTGTGTCGCAAGCTGGATTTGCCATTATCCAGTACCCCACTCTTATATGTTCGAAAGATCAGATGTGGGAGGTCATGACTACCTATATGATCTTCTACAACATAATCATTGAGAGTGAGTGGGATACTCCAGTTAACTGTATTATCGTAGGGTCCTCTTGCAAATATTGATCACCGGGTGCCAGTTGTGTTTTCCTCTTTCCTCGCCGGGCATCAAGAAGCTCGAGACACAAATACTCATCACCAACTACAAGATGACCAGGTACCAGCTATATTTATGGATGCTCAAAGGGGCCACCTAGTTTATTTATCTGTTTGAAATTGTGATTCAAAATTTGTAAATTACTAGCACAAATACCCGCGCGTCGTCGAATATAGTCAGGGACTCAGGGTCGACCGATGGTCGTGAGTTGGGCATGCATATTGAGTGTTTTTGTCGGAGTCAATCTCGATTGCTTGATCTCATGTCGTGGTCGTCTCATCTATACATGAAACCACACACAGGGGGAGCATCGAAACATGGGTGGTAGGAAAACCTATACCCGATCAACATGGAGAAGTAGGAAGGAAACTTTTTTTTACTTGAGCAGGAAGGAAACTAACGAAGCGATCGATCTGGAGTTGTTTCGAGAATTCAGGTCAGAAATACATACCTCACACGATATGATGGAAAGAGATAAAGTGGTCTGGGTGGAGTAGTTTTGGAACTACAATAGGGGGACCAGACCCGTCGTGCAAGAATTACATGGTGCGACTCGTTCTTTACACAGACCGGTAGACGTATCTTGAGCCAAGGCATATCCGGACCTGGTCGCAGCTCCGACTCCAGGATTCGGGGGCTGCAGTACGAGGTACAAAATGTTGGCTTAAATCATCACCAATACCATCATCAACATTAAGAGCTGGAGGCTGGAGGTGGTGTTTTGGCTTCCAGATGCAAATTAACCTATTACCAAAAGTACATAAAAAAACATTTACACAAGTTTTTAGAAAGAATGAATATTTTATGTTGCTTGTGTAAAAAGACAAAAAACATGTTTGTGAATAGACACGTTGGAGCATAAAAAATAGTCTTTTTTATGTGGGACATCTAAAATGTTTTTTAACCCACAAACTTGTGTACGAACATTTAGTGTCCGGATATACATGCATACATTTTTTTCTAAATGTTTTGACATTTTGAAATGTGTTTTTACAATGTGTTCATTTGCACCCAATCGCACCGAATTGGATTTCCGGAGCTGGAGTTTGATTTTAGTATTTATTTGCTCTTTCACGACAAACCTATCTAGAAAACCTTTTTAGGCTGTGTTGCTGATTCTAATCTTTTTCTTTTCATAACCAAATTTAAACCTTGTTCTTCTCATGATTTGTCGTGTTTCACAAACTAAAGAAATTAAGAAAATAATTCAAACTTATTCTACGTCAATAGAGAGGCCGATAAAGTTGTTAGAGGCCTTGACGCACACCTTGATGCGTGATTGACTGAACGTGATCAGCTGATGGCTGTTCGTCGAGAAGAAGCCAGGGACAGGGAGCTGCTTCGAAATCGAACCTCCCAGTTTCTGAAAGCCTCGATCAATCTGCTGCAGCGCTGCTCTCAGAGTCCTAGTCTGCCGGTCAGGGCACTACTCCCTCCATTCACAATTACCTCGCATCTGGTTTAGTCAAAGTTAAATTTTGTAAACTTTGACCATATATTTAGGAAAACGTATTAATTTTAGTAATAAAAAAATTATTGTATTAGAATTTTCATAAACTATATTTTTATATTATATGCATTAGAAATCATGGATGTTGATGTTTTTACTTATATTGTTGGTCAAAGTTTGCAAAGTTTGACTTTGACTAAATCCAGAGCGCGAGGTAATTGTGAAGCGAGGGAGTAACAGGAACAAGAAGAGATCTCGAATAGCTGCTGATCGTGATCAGGAATTCGGGAATCGTTATAGGGTGCACACGCGGGTGCGGCGCGAGCAGATGGGTAGGGTGGGCACGACGCCACGACGCGAGCCGACAGGTACTGATCGGCGAGGAAGACCAATCAATCTAGAGTTCGGAAGTTTCGAGGATAGCTCAACCGCACGAGGGAAAAATTGAAGTGGGCCTCTAGTATTTGGGGGCCACCGGAAACTGGTGGCCCTGTTCCATCGAACACATCGAACATGCCCACCGACGGGGCAAGATCGGTAGACGTATCTCAAGCCAACGCATGACGTACAAAAAACGGACGCCTCATGGTACACATATCGGTCATTGGTGAACGTAGCGTAGATCCGGTGCAACATATGAAAGCGCATTCGACGATGGATCAAAGCGCATTATGACGGATGAAGAGAGAAACACTCCCTCTTTTATTATTAGGTATAGATATAGATTTGTTTGTTTTATTAAACTTGTTAAATTATTATGTTAAATTTAATTCATTCGTTGTTTGAAATTTTATTATATTTGAAAAAAGTGTATATGGGAGTGTATGATGGGTGCGGCTGGGCGCCTCCCAATAACGACATCCGCGTCGGCGCCCTCCTATACAGGCCAAAAAAGGGCAAAGTAAGACGTTGTAGGGGTGGCCGAGTGGATACGCTCTAAGAGCATCCCTAGTAGATACCATAAAAGGGCCAAGTCCGTAAAAATCTAGCAGCTTTACGTTTTTAGTGCCTTTTCCTGGCCCGAATAGAAACCCTATTACTGGCCCAGCCCGTAAACATTTTGCGGGGCACGGAAAATCGCCCCCGGCTGCTATATGTTCGGTTTGGAGGGGGGATATGGATCGAGATCCATCAATTTTCTGCCCCCTCATCCGCATGTCCGCCGCATGCCGCCGCAAACCGCCCCTCAAATCCATGCCCTCCGGCGAGGAATCTGCGACCTCTCGGTGCAGATCCGCCACTGCCACCGCACCATGAACCACTAGGGAGTCTACAGGGGCATGGGCGGCGGCCAGGTTGGCCGTGCCGCCCAAGCACGCTGTCGGAGCAACGACGACGGCGAGGAGCGCCACCATTGTGTGTGTGCCGATGGCGCATTCAATCGCGCATCCCTCCGCTACCGCTACTACAGCACACAAGTGCAGCAAAAGCTGCTCCGGCGCGAGGTGGAGGAGTTCGAGCGCCGCCGCTGCAACGCGAGGGAGGGGAGCTCCTCCGGTGCCACGCCTCTGTTGTCGCCAAAGATGGAGGAGGAGGAGGAGCTGCAGGGGTACGACCCTGCGGCTTTCGGCGCCGGGTCGTGGAGGAGGACTTTGTCGATGACGCCGAGCTCGAGCGCACCACGAAGCTCATCCTCCAGCGCGGCGCTGTGTAGGAGGAAGAGAACCGGCTCCGTCGCCAGCGCGACGAAGCCCTCGACGGCATCCTGCTCAAGCAAGGCATCGCCCACGAGCAGGAAGAGCTGCTCCGGCGCTAGGAGTGGCTCCTTGAGAAGAAGAAGCAGGGTGAGAAGTACATCAACCTTGTCTCTGACGAGGATTGAAGCTCGCCGCCGCCGACCACGTTGCCGCCGCACCCGTAGGCTCCTGTGAGGGCCGACTTTTGGTTTTTCGGGTTAGGGCGGCGACCACCGGTCCGTAGATCCTTTCTCGCAGCAATGTAACTGCGTTTTATAAGTACGACCGCCGAATCTCAGCGATGAACTAGTGGTTGAACTATGAACTCGCGCCAAGTAATTTACAGTTTAAGATGCAGTTTCTGATACGCCGCAACCCTTTTCGGACCGTAAACACCAAAAAGTTTGGCTCGTAAAACTCGCGCTTTACGGTATCTCTGATTGAGATGCTCCAGGGACGTCCATGATGTTAGTTGGGTCGTAGGGTCTTAAAGCCTTTAATCAAAAGGATGCGCCAAACTGGCCATGCACCAGCCAACGGCCAAGATGTTCCGCGCCAGCTCGATCACATCATTGCCGTGCTTAAAGCTGTCGCTAACTGCCTAACTCGCTGGCTGTCTGGGTTGACAAAACGTCGCGATACTTCAGGACTGGAAAAGCAAACAGTTGTGGCCGACCACTCTAGTATCAAGGATTTCTGATCACCGTGGGCCTTGTGTTGAAGCTGGAGCACTAGCTAGTCTATTCGCAATTATTCGGGAATAAGTGTGGCAGTAAGCTAGTGGAAAAGAGAGATCTTTTCATCAGAGATTTATAGCACGCCGCCTAATCTTTTGCTCAAGATTCCACGTAAAGTAGCATTTCACCTTAAAAGATGGTATATTCCATTGTGGCCACTTTCAATTCATTTTCCACGATGTCCTGCCGTCATTATATACGTCGGGGTCTAATTTCATCAAAGTTCTAACTTCCAACCATAGTAATATCTTGAGTCCAACTACTATTGTGTAGAAAGATAACTCACCACATTGCGGCATGAATAATTTTAAGAATTATATTGTGTAAACGAAAGGATATAAGACGCATGAGATGGGAAGTTGGATATGCCAGATTTGATTGATCACGATAGTAGAAAGGCAAAATTTAATCAATATCAAATGTTTGTGTGTTTACTATTTAGCGGATAAAAATTGATGATGTGGACAATTATATGACCCAAAGACAACTGGTGATGTGGATAGCTTCATGTATAGGAGTATATCATTTAAATGTTAGTGGTAAACATGGACAAATGGATGACTCAAACAAAGGATAATGTAGGCAACTTGCATGTGAAGATAGATTATTGTTATTGCATGTTAGTTGGTCTTGTTTCATAAAATACTAAGAGAATACCACATGCGTTGTGGAGAAAAACTCTTTATGACCTCTGTTTTGTGAATGAAAGGTTTATACTACATTCGTACCGGTTTATTAGGCTAACATGAAGTTTAAGAAAAAAATTGACCATAAAATTAGCAATAAAACATGAATTATATATTATAAAAATTATACTAATGATTCATACTTAAAAGATATTTAGTATAGTGATATTTTTTTTTACATATAATTCATATTTTGTTGTTCAAATTTGTAGTCAAACATTTTTCTCGAACTCCGTATTAGTCCAACAAACCGGTATGGAGGGAGCAAGAACCATGAAACATGAAGAGACCAGAACTTTTTTTTTTAGAATATGAAGATACCAGGTGAACCATGGTACGAAAAAGGCAGTTGGCTACTAGGCCATGTCAAGCTGGGTGTGCTTATGGCATTTGTCTGGCCCAAGGGTACGCAGAGGTTGTTGGTTGGAAAATGGTATCTAAAGTTGTTAACGAAAAACTTAGATTGGCCACGTGCCAACCAACGGCTGAGACATTCCTCCCTCGCTCAATCGCATCATTGCCACGCTTAAAAGCGGTCGCTCTTTCATTACTCCCTCCATACGGGTTTAGTAGCCAACACATAATTAAATAAAAAAATTGATTATAAATTTGAATATAAATCCAATAATACAATTTTGTGATATATAATTTATATTTTGTTGACCAAATTTATGGTTAAGTATTTTTTTTTCTTAAACTACATGTTAGACTAATAAGATATGGAAGGAGTAACTCATGAGTTGTATGAGTTGAAAAAACATTGCAATACTTCAGGTTTGGAAAAAGGACAACATACTATGTGTTAGAGTACACAACGATTCGGTATTAGAGTAGATCATGGATTATTGTATTTGGATTTAGGATTCTATCTCTACTAGACTTTTTAGTCCCAAGTCCTCTATATAAAGAGTGAAGGGAATATACCCGAAAGGCAATAATAAAATGGTGTTATTATCTTATTCTATGTTTATGATAAATATCTATTTCTTATGCTAAAATCATGAGTAAATAATAACGCTAGACTGTTTCGGCTCAAACTGCTATCCATGTCGTCCCATTTTTTCTACCGTGGGATGGACGCCGAGGAGTACACGGCGACCTCGTAACGGAGCCCTGCTATATTGTGAGGCGGGACCCGCGGCAGGCCAGGGAAAAAAATCCATACCCGGACGGGTGTACCAAGCGCTGTCGTATCCCGCGTCGTTGGAAGGTGGGACGCACGCACGATATGGTCCCGCTGTCAGCGTACGTGTGTTGGAACATGTGCCGTGAGAGGCATTCCCTTTGCGATAACGCTCCGCACCCACCGGGTTCTAGGACCCGTCGAGAGCCGACGTGACGCTGTGAGCCCATACCGGTCGCGGACACGGGGCCTGCCCCGAGCCGTCGTGGCAGCGTAGACCCTATGCGGACATGGTTCCTCGCGGACGCGGACCCATCCATAGACGTCGTGGGCTTAGCCTATGCCGGACGCGGTTTCTCGTGTACATGGGACCCGTGCGGAGACGACGTGGAACCATATACTATAGCCATCCGCGGTTCCTTGCAGCATGAGGGCAGGTGGACGTACGATGTGGCGTCGTAGGCCTAGACGAACGCATTTGCTCGCGGCGGAGGGCCGAGTTGCCACTTGCCAGCGTATACTCTAAGACATTTAATCGTGGCTGATACGCGCGTTCTCGCGGTCGTCGTATATTCGAGCTGGCAGCCTAGCCTATAGATGCTCGCGTTGTTTCGCAAGCATGTAGCCATATTATCTCTTTCTGATGGGAATATATCTGCCCAGGCACCTCATTATCTTTTTCCTACTCTCTTCTTCCTCTCTTCTCGGGTAATTTTGCATTTGGTTTCGTCATCTCTCTCATAATTCTTTTCGATACACCTATCCGCGGCCCGCCCATGCTTCTTCCTCTTCGGCGGCAGATCTCATGCGTAATGTTCGCCACGTCATAAGGCACCCTCTTTCTTATCTCCGGCTTCTCTCTCTCCCATTTTCTCAAGAACGGCTTTCTCACGCTATTTTTCTCCATTCGTGCTACGTATTTTGCCATGACGTGTCGTCTTTGACGAGGGAGTTCCGACGATTGTGCTCATGGTTTGGGTGCGAAACGCGTCAAGTCATCATGCGCGATAGGTACATCGTGTTTTACTGCCTTTGTGTCTTTCGTGTTTTTACTGCTACACTATTATTTTCGTCTAACGTCTGACCTTCTCGTTCATCTTTGAAACAGGTTCACTCTTCTCGGTTACGCTGTGCATGACGAGTATTCGCCGGCGTCGGCTGTATCATGCTTCTTTTCTTTCGTGGTAAGTTCTCTTCACTTTCATCTGTTTGTATGCTTTCATCTGCTTGTAATCTCTTACTTGTTGCATAAACAGTTCTGATGTTTCCTCTTTGAGTTTTAGGTTTCTTCCCGATAAATGCATGGACATCGCTCTTCCGGCGCGTAGTTGTCCTTTTTTCGTCGTCATCATCGATAGCTGTAATTTTTTTTCACGAGTCTCCTTCGGAGTTATACGTCTGATGTTTCTCCCTGCTGCGCTTTCAGGAGGGGATAGCTTGCTAGATTTTGAGTGTTGCGTTGCCCGTTCTCGGACGAGATATGTTTTCACGTTTTGTTCGATAGAGTCTTGGACTACTGTGTTTTCTGTCACGTTGATGCTCTTCTTCCTGTTTCTCATCAGGATTCAACTACGAGATTGGCATCTACAGTGTCCATGGGTTCCTTAGACTTGGTTAGCATTCAATAGGTTTAGATCTATTTTGTTTTCTAGAGTTGGTTATTACGTTCTAATGGTTTTGTTGTTTAATCCTTTCCTCTCTTTTGGTATGTTCATCGCTGGTCTTTGTCGAAGATATAGTAATTTATTCGTTGTGGAGGATGTGCACGTACATGTTGCTAAGGTGTTTTATGACCTAATAGTGTCGTACACAAAGCAAGAAAACAACATCAGAGGACTTGATCCAAGGAGCAGCGATGCTAAGAAGTGTGTCGTAAATACGGAGTAGGCTAGGATTACTAGACTTTATTTTTGTTCTTAAGAATTTGTTGTGTCGTTGTTCGTGTGTAAATAAAATCATGTACGTATATTTGGAATAAATCATCGTTTGGATTAGCGTATTTCCATGTGAAATTTTTATGTTGTCTACGTTTATACTATATTCCAAAGACTGATGAACTCTACATATTCCTCTATTATCTCCGTACGAACGTGACCTGGTCTATTTAGTCAACACAACGTGCGGACATGTTATGTAATCGCAATGATGTCATCTCTCTGCGAGTTCATTACGCCGTGAAACTAGACGTGCGTGCGGCGCGGCTTTTCATGTGTGCTGTTGTCACTCTTTATCCGTTTACTCTTCACCTCTATATCCTCAAACCATAAACGTTGGAAATTTTCCTCTACCCGCTCTTTCAGTATTATCCTCGCAATCGTCTGACAATAATCATTGGCCCTCTTACTTTGTTCGCTCTTCGGCTCTTTCTCTTACCGTAGCCCAACCGTACATGTTGCCGCTTTTCCTCTGCTCGCCCTTCCCTTCACCCTCCGTTCTTCCTTTATTTAGGAGCTAGCCATCGACTTCCACCTCTATCCGAAAAAGTTGGCACTCTTTTTTTGTCCACTGTTCTTCTCAACGCTTTGTCCGCTCTTTCCTTCGCCACTACACCGTACATTTTTTGTTCGATGTCTACCGTACTAGGGTCGTGTCTTAGCCGTGATGTTGTGCGAGAACATTCGTTGGCTTCTACACACGCATTTAGCCCAAGCTTCCCCGTTGTTTACAGAAGGAAGCGATGCACGGTCGTCACTACCATCGGTACGATACTGTCTCGGAGGAAAAGACGTGTACGACGCTTCACCTTGCTCTTACGACGAGCTCCATTGGCGGTCCTTCTTGACGACCCGCTCGCTCGCTATACTAGCGACCACGTGAGTAGACAGGAAAAGACGCTAACCGGCCTGAAGAGATAGTGTCCAGACAATGCGGAGTTTCGGACGAAGACTTGGAGATTGTTGTCGTTCTTCTGTATCTCGCGACAGGAACTCCTAAGAGTACCGAATCCTGAGAGATGTTAATCTTATTCCTACTCCTCTGTTCATCTTCTTCTTTTGTATCTAATTGTGTAAAGCTATGAAACACTCGGCTTTAACATCTTCCAACATGTGTCCAAGAAGCACGGTTTGTTTTCTGTCTTATTTTAGTAGTTCAGATTTGTATACATGTATACGGGTATGCGGGGACGTGTATGCTCCGTCGTCTTTTTCTAAGTGCTCTCCGATACTTTTTTGTGTCATAACGATGTTATGCATTATGTTCACCATGCTCGGTACCGTAATTCATCTGTCTCGGCAACAATTTATTACTATTTATTTAATCATACTTTACCAGCTTATTCGGATTAAAACATATGATTTGTTTCTCATATATTGAACACTCGCCTAGTTCGTCTACCTAGTTAAGAGTCATCATGTAATAACCGGTGCCGACTGAATCGTAGACTATGAGAACATATATTTTCTCTTGCACGTAGATGTAGCGTCATCGTATTATAAAACATTCTGTCTACCGGCCATGCCACGGAGGGACATAGAGATAAGCCTAGTTGTATTAATAGGAAACGTTAATACACGTGTGTTTAGTAAAAAAACACAGTTCCTAGTCATGCCTCTCATTTAACTAGATCGTTGATTAATAGATGATCAAGGTTTCCGGATCATGAACATTGAATATTGTTAAAAAATACACTCAAAGTAGATATAGCAATATGATCTAGTCATTAAGTTTACATTGCTACATCAAACACATAGAAATAGCCATAATCCTTAGACCATGAAATCATGTCAATCACTAACATCGGTCGAGTACTTTGATAACATCAAACGTCACACCGTAATAGGGTGAGTATAAAGGAGGGTTCAAGTATTCCGAAAGTGTTATGTAGAGGCTCATGGATCAAAAGTGGGATTTGTCCGTCCTAATGATGGAGAGATATACTATGTGCCCTCTCGGTGAAATCACATCAACACCTCTTGCAAGCATGTGACTAGGTCACAAGGATGTTGTATCACAGAATGAGTAAAGAGTACTCGTCGGTAAAAAGATCGAACTAGGATATGGTTGATACCTGTGATAGGATCTCGGTCAAGTAACATATCGCAAGACAATAGGAATTGGATACGACATTAATGGTTCACACGATAACAGGAGTTATCATTGAATGTGTAGGAGTCAGTACAGATCTCTAGATCCTGCTGCTAATTATTGATAAGAGAAGTGTCTCTATCATATCTACATTATTCATGAACCATAGGGTGACACACTTTTAAGTATACCGACACTATTGGGCAGATAAAAGATGCCAGAGGAAGTTTTTGATAGAGCTGAAATTGTTTCGATGATCACCAGAATTGTTTCAGTTCAAATTGCTGAAATTGGTTTCAGATGTGATATCGAAATAATGCAAGGGGCTTTATGAATTTTTTTGTTAATTAAAGTATTTAACAAAATTCTGAATAAAATAAATAAAAGTGTTTTAATTAAAGAGAAAAATACAGTTAAACTAGTGGATAATAAATGCATGTGAGTGGAGATGGAGTTTATGTGAGCAGAGAGTCCACCACATGAATGAGGGAGAGGTGGGGCACCCTCCAATGGCCGGTGGCCATGCCCCCTTGGGTTTACCCCTCCCCTATAAAAGGAGGACACTCCCTCCTCTCCATTGGCACCACCTCCTCGTGAAGGTTCTCTTCTCCCTCTAGCAAATTCTCCATGGTTTCAGATTAGTGGAGTACATGTTCTCGGTGGTTTCTTCGGAAGGATCTGTTGCTTCCGCTACTATGCTAGATTTTGTACATGGATGTTGTCGGGAGCCGGATGTGTGCCCGAACACGGATGCGCTGCTGGTTTGCGGCGCTCTTCAACTCGACTTTATGATCAGCAAGTGATCAATTACATCAATAATGAAATCAGTTTTCGTAAAAGGGTTTCGGTCTTCGAGGGTAAGTAATTCTGGTTACCCCCTTACTCGCTACTATCATCTAATAGATTAGATCTTGGCGTATTTAGAGAATCTCCAACGTAAGCGGTAAAATAGTGTCGCGCTCAAAAAACCGCCAATATAGTGTGCGTCGGCGTGTCTTAGGCGCTCCAACAGACGCTGCAAATTCTCGTGCGCTGCAAACATTTTAGAGCGCTTAGCATTTTGAAAAATCACGCACAGCATATTTGGCGCTTGCGTTGCAGCACGCGATAAAAGGCATAGCAAACACGTGAACGCAAAGGACCGTGCTGAAATTTCCCCATGTGCCCGCCTGCCTCCGCTCTCGCCCTCCCGCCGGCGATTATCTGGCCATGGACGGCGACAACGCCTCTCCGTTGACCCCTCCCTACTCCACCGTTGGTGTCGCCGCCACCGGAGATTCCGCGATTCCTAGCGCCGCCTGCGACCTCTTCAATGCTATGTGGCCGTCGACCGTGCAAGTCACCGTCGCGCCGAAGGCGTCCGTCCCCAAGCTTCTCAAACGGCTGGCATCTGTGGCGGCCGCTGCAGGCGGTAGCGTGAAGAAGGGGAAGGTCTCCGGTGTCAAGACGGACGCGGGCAGGGTGGGCAAGAGTATTGCCGCGCGTTGGGCACATGCGCCACAATTCCAACCACCGCCGTCGCAATTCCAGGGACCGTCGCCTACGACACCGCCTCCCCAATCTTTCACAACACCGGACGCGTGCCAAATGTTCTACCAAATGACTCAAAGGTATGCAATGGACCATTTTTTCATCTAGATGAATAGAATTTGATGTGTGATTGTGTTTGTACATAGGTAGTGTCCATGACGAGACTTTCATGGCACATATGAATGTTAGTTCATCTCATTCACAACAATATTGGTCTCAATATGGTGCACCTCAACCTCAACCTCAAGAACAAGACGATTTAGACGAGGACAGTGAAGGTTTGATGGATTCACCAAAGGGTAGAGCGGTGAGCCACACAACAGGAGAATACCAACTACTATGCAAGGCTTGGTGCAATATTGGCATGGATCCAACGGTTGGAGCCGATCAATCAAGAGAGACTTATTGGGTGCGCATAAAGGAGTTCTTTGATGGTGAGAATGCTAGTGGCATTGAGAGCAGCGAGAGGTCTCTCTGCCCTCATTGGTCGGTCATCAATGCCGATTGACAAAAATGGGCGGGGGTTCAAAAAACTGTGGATGCCATCAATCCAAGTGGCACTGGTGAGAAGGATAGAGTAAGTTGTTCTTTTATGTTCCATATGTCAAATATGTGATTGCTCTGTGGCTAATTTGTTCTCTTATTTTTTTTATGTAGCTCACTGTGGCCCAAAATCTAGCGGTAATGACAAGAAGACCAATAAAGTCCAGGTGACGAAAGTAAGACCGTTTACTTTAGCGCATTGGTACTTGGTGCTTGAGAAAGAAGAGAATTAGAGGAACCAAGATATGGAGGTGCCCATGAGAGCCACCTTGGAGCCACACCTTGTGGGTGATGATGAAGTGTCAAGTGACGGTGTCAAGACAAGCCCTACACCTAACTCGGTGGCAAGGCCCAAAAGACCAATGGGAGTTAAGCAAGAAAAAGATATGAAAGGGAAGAAGTCCGAAGATGGTGACATTAAGAAGGTTATGGAGGATATGGCGAGTGCACACAAGGAGTACACCGAGGAGAGGAGGATGGAGAAGGCCAATTTAACGGCGGCCGAGGAAAGGAGGTTATCATTGGAGGAGAAGAAGATTGCCATGGAGGAATATTCTCGACTCATGGAGCAATAGAAACAACTCTTCTTCATGGACACATCCAATTTGGATGAGAGGCAAATGGATTATATCAACCTTTGCCATGATGAAGTGTTGTCAAAAAATAATGATGGACACTACCTTTGCACCACCGATGAGCGGATTTGGAGGCTTTGGAGGCATGGACGACATGGGTGGCATGGGTTCCTATGTTGGTTTTGGAGGCATGGAAGGCATGAGCAGCATGGGAGCACCTTCAGGAGGTGATGGCCCAAAATATATCGAGCTCGTTGGGAAACCCCAAGAGGAAGGTATGCTGAGCACAGCAACAAGTTTTCCCTCAGTATGAAACCAAGGTTATCAATCCAGTAGGAGCAAGGAAACACCCCAAAGGTGTAGCTAGATGAACGTTGGCAGGGCGCACTACCGGTGCCAGCAGCAACATGGAGACCTGCACAATACAACCACAGAACTTTGCCCCCAACTTGCGATGAGGTTGTCAATCTCACCGGTTTTGCTGAAAACAAAGGATTAAACGTATTGAATGGAAGGAAGTAATAGTTTGCAGAAAGTAAACACAAAGAGTAAACAGTTTGATTGTAGATTGAAAGTAAAAGAAAGGACCGGGGTCCATAGTTCACTAGAGGTAGTTCTTGATACATTGCAAATGTATCTATAATTTTTGATGTTCCATGCTTGGTTTTACCCACTTTCTTGTGTTTTGTTCCAACTTTGGAGTACTTTTCATATGATTTCTTGGACTAACCTATTAACAAGAGCCACAGTGCCAGCTGCCTGTTTTCTGCTATTTTTGGTTCTAGGAAAGTCAGAAAATGAATATTCTCGGAATTGGACGGGACAAAAGCCAAAGTGCCTATTTTTCCGGAAGTCATCAGATGCCAGAATACGAGACGGAGAGGGGCCAGAGGCCGGCCACACCACCTGGCCACGCGACCAGGCTTGGCCCATGCCAGGGGGTGGTGTGGTGGCCCCTGGCAACCCCTCGGCCTCCCCTTCCGCCTATATATTGCCCTCAGGACGAAAACCCTAAGTGCCCGATCAAAAATCCACGAAAGAGTCTGTAGCCGCCGTCATCTCAATCCCTAGATCGGGAGGGATCTGAAGCTCTTCCCGGCACCCTGCCGGAGAGGGGAATTCACCCTGGAGGCCTTCTTCATCACCATGCAAGCCTCCGGTGTGATGCGTGAGTAGTTCATCCTTGGACTACGAATCCATGTAGTAGCTAGATGGCTGGTTCTCCTCCTTTGTGCTTTCATGTTTAGATCTTGTGAGCTCCGTTCATGATCAAGATCATCTATTTGTAATTATGCATGTTGTGTTTGTGGGGATCCGATGGATATTGAGATGCTATTTCAGATTGATTATTGATTCTATCATGTCTTTGTTATTTGTGATCTTGCATGCTTTCCGTTGTTAGTAGCTATCTTGGCCAAGTAGATGCTAGCAACTCCAAGAGTTAGTATTTATGCTCGATTGTGGGTTCATGCATCTGGTAATCTGGGGAAGTGATAGATATCTCTAAGGTACTAGATGTGTTGTTGCTACTAGGGAGAAAACAACAATCCTTTGTTCATAGAACAATCATATTGTTTATTTTACACGCAGTTTGTAAAGCAATAATCTGTTGCTTGCAACTTAATACTGGAGGGGGTTCGGATGATAACCTGAAGGTGGATTATTAGTCATAGATGCTGTTGGATGGCGGTCTATGTATAATGTTGTAATGCCCAATCAAGTTCCAAAGGAGTCAAGATGATTACTATATGCATGTATTGTTTTCTCGATGTTTGTCAATTGCCCCGCTGTAATTTGTTCACCCAGCATGTTATCTATCTATGGAGAGCCACCTCTAGTGAACTATGGATCCCGGTCCTTGTCTTTTACATACAATCCACAATCTTTTACTGCTTTGTGTTTACTTTCTGCAAACTTTTACTTCTTTCCATTCGATACGTTTAATCCTTTGTTTTCAGCAAAACACGGTGAGATTGACAACCTCATCGCAAGTTGGGGACAAAGTTCTGTGGTTGTGTTGTGCAGGTCTCCACGTTGCTACTAGCACCGGTAGTGCGCCCTGCCAAAGCTCAGCTAGTAACACCTTTGGGGTGTTTCCTTGCTCCTACTGGTTCGATTAAACCTTGGTTTCATACTAAGGGAAACTTGCTGTTGTGCTCATCATACCTTCCTCTTGGGGTTCCCAACGATCTCTACATCAACACCACACCAGCACTTTTCTGGCGCCATACACAGATCCATCAAGCATTTTTCTGGCGCCGTTGCCAGGAACAAAGAAAAAGAAGCTCCCACGTCAACTACACGCCATCAAAGATTTTTCTAGCGCCATTGCCGGGGAGTCAAGGATATCTTCACAAGGGGAGTCCCTCATAACCAATCTCTTTAATTTGTTATTTTTGTTTTGCTTAGTTTCTTTTTGCTTTGTTTGCTTGTTCTTTATCAAAAACACACAAAAAATTAGTTTTACAAGTTTGCTTTCTTATTTGAAAAACACAAAAAAATTAGTTCCTATCTTGAGTTGCCACTATGTTTAGCCTTGCTCCAGTCACTATGTCACCCAAGAAGTTCACTTTTAAACAAGGAATTGAGGAAAGTTTTAAAGAAGCTTGGTCTAGAATCTCTGATCTACATGAAAAAACTGAGCCTAAAATGACTCAATGCTTGTTCCTTAGTAGTTTTTACCTTGGAATTGCTCTTTGCTATAGATATGCTTTAGATGCTGTTGTGGGAGGAGATTTCCTCCAATGTAATGAGGATGATGCTATAAATGCTATAAAGAAATTGATCCTCACTTACAACTTGCCTAGCCAAACTGATATTTCCTTCGCAAGAATATTTGCTAGATTGAACACTCTTGAGACTAGCACTACTAGCTTAAAAGATTGCTATAATACGCTTAGGGAGCATCACAATTATGTTCTAATAAATTCTGAACCATCAAAGTGGCTCCCTACAGTAAATATTGAGATAAACACTGAATCTTTTCAAGCCCGCTGTGATATCATGTCTGAATTTTGTCTTATGCCCAAAGATATTTATGAATCTTTGAATCTTTGGGGGACTTACTGAAGGAGGAAAAGAAATATCTCTTGCTAATAATGCTACCATATTACCTATTGGAATAGCTGAAGGAGTGTTTACAAAGATCCTTGGGAAAATGATTTCTACTAATTATCTTGTTATTGAATGTGTAGGAAAAGGACAAATTACACTTGGAAGGTCCCTATTAGAACTCCTTGGAGCAATAATAGATGTGGGAAAGGGGACCATGCACCTTTCTTCTACACCAAACAATCATATTTTTCCCAAGGTTAAGAATAAAAGTAAGAGAGGTAAGGGCAAGAAATTTGGTTTTAATGCTTCTTCATTTGAGAACACTTGATTCTTTCTTGCTTCTTATGCCTAACTTAAAGGCGTTAAAGAAAAGTACTTATTGGGAGATAACCCAAAAGTTTTAGATGAGTCTTGGAATTTATTACTTTAGTAATAACCACTCCTTATCATTTTTATTTGCTTTTTGTGCCAAGAGTAACCTCTAATGAGAGAGAAGTAATGATTGGGAAAGTTGCTGTCCCGAAACAGATTTCTATGCTTCACCGTACAAATTCGTGTAAAATCTCTGAACGTCTTTTTGAGGCGTGAATTTTTGTGCTTCTGCCCCAGGTTGTTATCTAACTTCCGTTAGTTCAACACTTTTTGATTTGAGCAACAGAAGGTCTTCGAAAAACTTCGTCTTTACCTATTGGTCTGTTTTGACAGATTTCTACCATTTTCTGCATTTGCTTCTTGTTGGTTCCTTTTTGAGTTATTTTGGGGAATTGAGCTTTTTGAGGGAAGTGCTTCAGTAGCTAGTGTTCTAATGGAAGTTTATTTGGTGTTAGAACTGAACCTTAAGACTTATTTATCTTGAGTGCACTAATGTAGCTAATAAAGATTGTGTGAAGTTTTGTATGAAGGAAAAAATTCAGGTGTATGGAAGGAATGAGTAATGAGATGAAGGATGGACTAAAGCTCAAGCTTGGGGATGCCACGCGTGTCACCCCAAGAAATATCCAAGAAGTACAAGCATCAAAGCTTGGGGATGCCCAAGGCATCCCCTTCTTCATCAATAAAAATCCCAGGTTTCTTCCAAACGCTTCATTTTTATTGTTTCATGTACAGTTGTGTTGTTCTTGGAGCGTCTTCTTTTTCATTTTCGTTTTGGTTTTTCGTTTGCTTGGTTTTCTTAGTTTTCTGAATAAATTGGTTGGACCCCCTCTTTCATACATTGGTTTGCAAATAGTTTGGTTTGGTTTGGAAAAGAGTAGGAAAGTTCATGCTTATGTGGTAAAAAGAGCTCGTTTTTTACTGTGGCCTATGCTTTGTCATTCCATGCTTGATATTGTTTTGGCTTTATGCTTAGTATTCTTTGCTGTAGCATGACTTGTTATAAACAATTGAGATTGCTTAATGTGCCTTGGATGAATCATGCGTTGTTTTAGCATATTCAAGCATAATATAGTGGTATTCTCCTTTGATGCTTTATTTGGGTCGACTTGGCGCATGCTCACACCATGTTATGACTATCCAAAGTCACCATAGCCTTTATGATCCTTTAGTTTTCAACTTGTAGTATCACTTTATGCTTTGATCAATGATGTTTTGTCGCTCTGCATGATTATGGCCATTATTGCTCTCTTAGTTTGTCGCTCCCAGTCTTTTGCTAGCATCCACAACCAAGTATGAGTTCCACTCATACATCCAACTCCTTAAACCAAGTTATTCCAAAGAGTCCACCATACCTACCTACTAGCTTATGCTATTCCAAGTATATTCGTGCTTTTGTTTACCTTCCAAATTAAACTTGTTATGAGAAAATGAGTGATTAAAGCTCTCACGAACTTGATGGCACACTTTACTTTTCTTGCCCTTAATAAACTTGAACCATTGTGTCATCTATGTTGTATATGCTTGCACTTATTTGTTGGGAATTAGTAGAACCATGCTTTCATGGGGAACGCTTTCAACATTGCACTTGGTACTTGTACCTAGTTGATATCATGCTCTTTTGTATATGGATGTTGTCGGTGTGAAATGAAAGGGGAGCTTGTAAGTCCATGGAGTTATGTATATGTGTTAGAGAAACGTCTGGGCCGCTGGTCTAATCCATGCCGACATGGTGGAAACCTGTAGCGTAACCATAATGAGCTGTCTATGAAGCATTCTTCTTATAAAAAAAGTCCTATATTGAGAAAAAAGAGAAAAAAAAGAGATTATGAAAATAGGAAAGAGAGAAAAAAGCACCATATTCCCATGGTAAATAAGAAGATTGCTGAGATGCTTGTTGTCTGCTTGCCTTGTCATTTTGATATGGGGATTCTTCCGTATCATCGGGCAAGGGGTACCCTGTTGGCGGTTCTCTATGATACACATGTACTTACGATGACAAGAACTTACCGGTGACTAAACTTGAGTAGCATGAGGAGCGGCCCTCGTATACAAGGGACATGGGATTTCTAACTTATACTTCGTCAAGAATGTACACCGTAGTTTGTTCATTTTAACCTTAATCGCTTCAAGATGCTTATGATAGGGGCAATGAGAGCTGAAAGCTATAAGTACCATAATTTTTGGAAGCTCTTTATGAGACTTGAATCCCTGCTTCCTTCTATGAAGGCCTTTCTTCCACCATTATATTGAGTCTCCACCTTCTATCTTTATGCACTTACTTTGAGAGCATAGTGGCCATTCTTAGTTCTATGTGCATTGTCCCAAGACTAGTTGATTGATGCATAACTTGATATTGCTTGTTTTAAACTATTTGTATCTAGTCACTCTTATGAACTTTGAAGGTGTCCTATGCATTTATATTTTCTACTCTATTGAGGGACAAGCTGAATGCTATTATGCTATGTTTTCTTTATGTGAAACAAAAAAACGTCTTGCAAAGCATTGTTATTCATAAATCTTTTGTTTGTGCCTTTTCATGTCGCATCATAGTTTCTTTGTCTTATTGCTAGAACTTTGTCTTTCATGTTATGATTGAAGTACTATGATCCCAGCTTTGAATGTTTTACAAATACTTTGATCAAGTCTTTGATGGTGCATGTCACCTCAAAAATTATTCTTTCTTTTTATCACTTACCTACTCGAGGACGAGCAGGAGTTAAGCTTGGGGATGTTGATACATTGCAAATGTACCTATAATTTTTTATGTTCCATGCTTGGTTTTATCCACTTTCTTGTGTTTTGTTCCAACTTTGGAGTAATTTTCATATGATTTCTTGGACTAAACTATTAACCAGAGACATAGTGCCAGCTATCTGTTTTCTGCTGTTTTTGGTTCCAGGAAAGTCAGAAAATGAATATTATCGGAATTGGATGGGACAAAAGCCAAAGTGCCTAATTTTTCGGAAGTCATCAGATGCCAGAATACGAGACGGAGAGGGGCCAGAGGCCGGCCACACCACCTGGCCGCGCGGCCAGGCTTGGCCCATGTCAGGGGGTGGTGTGGTGGCCCCTGGCACCCCCTCGGCCTCCCCTTCCACTTATATATTGCCCTCGGGACGAAAACCCTAAGTGCCCAATCAAAAATCCACGAAATAGTCTATAGCCGCCATCATCTCCATCCCTAGATCGGGAGGGATCTGAAGCTCTTCCCGGCACCCTGCCGGAGAGGGGAATTCACCCTGGAGGCCTTCTTCATCACCATGCAAGCCTCTGGTGTGATGCGTGAGTAGTTCATCCTTGGACTATGGATCCATGTAGTAGCTAGATGGCTCGTTCTCCTCCTTTGTGCTTTCATGTTTAGATCTTGTGAGCTCCGTTCATGATCAAGATCATTTATTTGTAATTCTGCATGTTGTGTTTGCGGGGATCTGATGGATATTGAGATGCTATTTCAGATTGATTATTGATTCTATCATGTCTTTGTTATTTGTGATCTTGCATGCTTTCCGTTGTTAGTAGCTATCTTGGCAAAGTAGATGCTAGCAACTCCAAGAGTTAGTATTTATGCTCGATAGTGGGTTCATGCCTCTAGTAATCTGGGGAAGTGACAGAAATCTCTAAGGTACTAGATGTGCTGTTGCTACTAGGGAGAAAACAACAATCCTTTGTTCATAGAACAATCATATTGTTTACTTTACACGCAGTTCATAAAGCAATAATCTGTTGCTTGCAACTTAATACTGGAGGGGGTTCGGATGATAACCTGAAGGTGGATTATTAGTCATAGATGCAGTTGGATGGCGGTCTATGTATAATGTTGTAATGCCCAATCAAGTTCCAAAGGAGTCAAGATGATTAGTATATGCATGTATTGTTTTCTCGATGTTTGTCAATTGCCCCGCTGTAATTTGTTCACCCAGCATGTTATCTATCTTAAGGCATCCTTAGTCTTCTGGCATCCTTAGTCTTCTGGAAAAATAGGATTTTCCGTAGATTTTCCTGGATTTTCTGATCTTCACGATTTTGCCTCCAAACAGCACCTTTTCCATCAGAATCCTGACTACAGCGGTCCATGCTCCAAAAGTCATCAACCATGCAAAAACAGATGAAATAACATTAGTATCACCTCTCAATATGAAATATATCAATGAATAATAGTGAATTAAGACATAGAATAGTGATGCAAAATGGACGTATCAACTCCCCCTCAAGCTTAGACTTCGCTTGTCCCCAAGCGAAACTGAGCTCAATAAACATGGCCTTAGGTTTATGGAGTGAAGAGTCGATAAAAGAATACAGACAAGAAGCATCACATTCATCAAATACATTGATCATAATAGAAGACAACTCACTATTATATAACTCAACTTGTAATAAGTAAAGGAAACACAATAAAGATACATAAAGTGAATCATAATTGGTAATGGCAAACTTAGCTCTTGGTCGAAGAATAGTTGATAATTTGCTGGAGTTCACAAATAGCTGGTTTTTCAATGATAGCTTTCAAAGTCGTAAACATCAAGATAAGAGCAATGTGCAAAACAAGGAACATAAGAAACATGAGTGACTAAATCATCATATGAATGAATGAAACACAATAGCTCAAAATACTTGCTGAGATATAAGGGAGTAGGTTTACTGACTCAACTACAAAGTAAAAGAAAGGCCCTTAGTAGAGGGAAGCAGGGATTGCAAGTCTCATAAAGAGCTCCCAAAAATTATGATACTTACTAGCTTTTAGCTCTCATTGCCCCTATCATAGGCATCTTTAGGTGATTAAGGTTAAAGTGACACAACTAAGAGGATATGCTTGACAAGTTATAAGTTGAAATCTCATGCCCCTTACTTATGAGTACCGATCCTCATGCTACTCAACTTCAGTCACGAGAAAGCTCTTGTCATTGTAAATACATGTGTATCATTGAGAACCGCCAACGGGGTACCCCTTGCACATGACACAGGAGCTATCCTATAATCAAAATGACAAGGCAAGCAGACAGTGAGCATCTGAGCGATCTTTTTTAGTTGCTATTTGCATAGGTTTTTATTGAGGATGCTTCATAGAATGCTCACTATAGTTATGCTGCAAGTTTCCACCATGATTAGGCATGGCTTAGGCTAGCGGCCCAGGCGTTTCTCTAACACACATATAAACTCCATGATCTTACAAGTTTCACTTTTATTTCACACCGCCGGGATCCATAAGCAAAAGAACATGATATCAACTAGGTACAAGTACCAATGAAGTGTTGAAAGCGGTCCCCGTGATACATGGTTCGGCTAACTTCAACTCATAAAGCGCAAGCATATACGCAACAAAGAAGGACACAATGGTTCAAGTTTATTAAATGCAAGAAAGTAAAGTGTGCCATCAAGTTCGTGAGAGCTTTAATCACTAATTTTCACATAACAAGTTTAATTTGGGAGGTAGATAAAACAAGAATTTACTTGGAATAGCAATAATACTAATAGGTAGGTATGGTGGATACAAATGGCAAAGGTTTTGGTTTAAAGGAGGTGGATGCACGAGAAGAATTCCCTCTCAGTACAGGTTTTTGGCTAGCAAGGCTGGGTAGCAAGTATAAGAGTTGAAGGAAACAACCAAACATACAAGTGATAAATAAAAAAATGCAATCTTCCTTGGAAGCACAAAAGATCTTAACTAGAGAATACTAGACTTATGAGCAAATCAAGAAAGAAAGATGATGAAATAATTTTTCTTTAAAGGTACTTTTATCTTTTTCATTCAACTCTCAAAAATAGTGTTGCTACTGACCAAGCCAGGTTTGCCAAAACCAACTAAATTAACTCAATGATCGCAAAGTGATACCAATACTAACAACAAGATCAATCATATAACAATGAATTGAAAACTAATATAAGCTATGCAAAAGGGTGAATGATAGAACTTCTCATTAATATTCCATAACGGCAACTCACACCAAGGGATACATATCTAACGAGAGAGGGGAAACTTCCATAATGCAAACCATACTACATAATAACTCCTCTATTCATGATATGACTCTACTAAAAAGGTAAAAAGATAGAAGATAGTGATGTGATACCGCGGCACTCCCCCAAGCTTGGAACAAACCAAGGGGATGCCAAACCTGATGACGAATTACTCCTTAGGTGGTGGTGGTATCCTCTCAATGATCTCTATAATCAGCTTACCCAAGTCCTCAATCTCGAAGGTGAGATTACGAATCAGCTGTGAGTTTCGCTCAATGCGGCTCATGATCATGTCGTGTTGAGAAATCTAGCTCTTGCTATTCTTTCCCCACTCTTCCTCCTTGAAGTCTTCTTTGGGCAAATCCCAATTGGAGGGTAATTTCCCTTTGGGCATATTCTGGTATTTATGCTCATGGATAAGGGTATGGAAAGGATTCCTGGTGCGTGGAGGAAGTGACCGTGGACCCAAACTGTGACGAGGAGCTTTCCCCCCAGTCTGCATCTGTGCCATCCTTCTAACCCTGGCAGGTTTCACCACTCCATTGCTTGCAATGGTAGTGCCGGTGTGCGGACGTTGGCCTTGCTCCTCTTCACCTTCACTCTTGATCTCCTTCTCCTTCCCGGGGTCTTGGAGGTCTTCCTCCATAGGCTCCTTCCCTTTATCCTTGGCAGACACCATTGTGCTTCTAAGCTTTCAAAGAGTATGTCCTGACAGAAACAGATCGAAACAAAAACACGATGAAAACACGATATACGGACCTCGGGGGATCCGGGGGGTTATATATTACGAAGTTTCATGTCAAAAGGAAGGTACTGGGAGAAAACGAGTTGGAGGCGGAGTCCGGGGTGGACTCACCACCTGGTGGCGCGGCCAGGGGTGGGCCCGCGCCACAGGGTGGTGTGAGCCACCTGGCCGCTTCATCCGCCCCTTTTCGCCGTAGCTTTCCTTATCGACTGAAAACTGCAAAAATATAGTTGGATTGTATTTTCGCGGAACTTTTCTTACCAGAACTGTTACCTATTTGAAAAGAGACTCTGCAGGTCTCTAAATTTTGTATCTAGTAGATTCTTCTGGAGTCATCACTTGAATAACATCGATATCTTCATCTTCATTCACTTATTACTTGAGTCATAAAACCCTTCTCTTCCTTATTACACCATTATCTCCACTTCCTGGAAATTTCTTTCTCACAAAACTTCACACAGTTCTCATTAGCAACATTAGTATAAGTGAAGTGATAAAACCTTTTGAGTCCAACTTCAACTGAAAACCATCAAAACATAAGCTACTGTAGCAAGTCCTTCTGAAAACCCAAAAAGAATTCAAAAAGGAAATCGAATAAAGAAGCAAATGCAAGAGTGGCAAAATCTGTCAAAACAGACCAGCAGGTAAAGATCAATTTTTTCGAAAATCTTCTGTTGCTCAAATCAAAAAGTGCAAAACTAACGAAAGTTAAATAACAACCTGGGGCAAAAGCAAAAAAATTACAGCTCAATCCGACAGACAGAGGTCTCTCACGAATTTTTACGGTGAAGCACAAAAATCTGTTTCAGGACAGCAACTTCCCCAAATCTTACTTCTCTCTCATTAGAGGTTGATCTTGACACAAAAACCAAACAGAATGGATAAGGAGAGGTTATTACCGAAGTAATAACTTCCAAGACTCAAAGAAACAAAAAAACAAACTGAAAGCAAAAACAAATTAGGTTGTCTCCCATAAAGCTCTTTCTTTATAGCCATTAAGATGGGCATGATAATTTTGAAGAAGCTCTCATAGGGATATGAATTGAAGTGAAAGAGAGCATTAAAAAGCAAAAACACACACACATTTTAAGTCTAACCCACTTACTATGCAAGGGAATTTTGTAAACAAACAAGTTATTGAAACCAGAGGCAACTTGCATAGAAGGCAAAAGAAGCGCAATATAAAAACTTTCAGCACAAACGGGGAAACTTGATATTATTGAGATGCATAAGAACACTTTTCCCTCTCTCATAGTAACTTTCAGTATCATGCATAAACTTAACAATATATCTATCACAAGGACCATCATAGCAATGATCACTTATTCTAACAGAAAACACAAGAATACTAGCTCTGATAACACTACTTTGTGAAACAATATTAGAGGTATCCTTACAAAGGATAGGGTGTCCCTATTTTTCATACTTGGTGACAAAGTCTTTCACATTTGCTATTATAGGTTCATCAACCTTTTGTTTATCAGGTTCAACAGCTTTATTCATACTTTCATCTACCATACTAGCCTTCATAGAATGTTCCCTTATCTTAACTAGGAAAGGCATTTTCTCAATATAAGGTTCAGGTAAGACATGATTAGCAGTATAAACTTCAGTATTTCTTGTAGGAACACTATTAGCAACATCTTTATAAGGTTCATGATACTTATTCCACTTCTTTTTAGGCACTTCAATGTAGGAAGCAAAAGCCTTAAAATAAGAAGCAATAGCTTGAGTCTAGACCATAAGCATTTTTAATATTTTGAAAGTCATTAGTTCCCATAAAAGATTCAATGCATTCATAATCATAATTTATACCCGACTTTCTACCTTTGTCATTCTCCCAAGCTTCAGCATTGTCTTGAATACGGTCCAAAAGATCCCATTTAGCTTCTTCTTCCATACGAGTGAATGATCCAGCAGAAGAAGCATCCAATAAATCCTTATCATGTAGAGGGAGCCTTGCATAAAAGTTATTGATAATAATATTGTTGGGAAGCTCATGAATGGGACATTTGAGCATTAATAACTTCAATCTCCCCCAAGCTTGGGCTGTACTCTCTCCATCAAGAGGCCAAAAGTTGTATATTTGATTCTGATCTTTATGAATCTCACTAGGAGGATAAAACTTTGAATAAAAGAGAGGCACTATTTCCTCCCATTCCAGAGCTTGACCATTCTTCAGTAGCTTATACCATTCCTCAGCTCTTCCTTTCAGTGATAATGAGAATAAATTCTTCTTAGCTTGATCTGTAGTAATACCTACACACTTGAACAACCCGCATAATTCGTGTATAAAGAGCAAATGATCACCGGGATGGACAGCTCCATCCCCAACATAGTAGTTATCCATAACACGATCAATAATTATCATAGGTATTTTGAAAACATCATTCTCAGCAGGTGGTGGCTTATCTACTACCTTAGCAGTGGTAGTGGCATTACCAAATAAGAAACTCATCGAATTATCCATAACGAAGATAAAGCAACTAGCAGAAGTAAACAATACTCATAGTAGAAGTTTCCTTTACCAGTTCCACTCTCCAATAGCGCTTCACTCCCTGGCAACGGCGCCAGAAAATAGTCTTGATGACCCACAAGTATAGGGGGTGTATCGCAGTATTTTCGATAAGTAAGAGTGTCGAACCCAACGAGGAGCAGAAGGTGCTGGCTAGTGGTATGGATCAGGAATTCTCTACAAATACTTAGCAAACGGATTTTTAGGTGTTTTCGATAAAGCAAGTAAACAAAGTACGAGTAAATAAAAGACAGTAGGAATAAATGCAGCAAGTGGCCCAATCCTTTATGAAGCAAAGGACAAGCCGGTTGTATTACTTAAGATGACCAAACGTTCTTGAGGACACATGGGAAGACTGTCGAGTGCTTTCGCTTCATATAGTTTATTAATCTTCTTTAGCTTGCTAAGTGTTGTGTGGGTGAACCTGTGCTAATGTACCGCCCCATCCAAGACTAATACATACTTTTGATTATACCCCTTGCAAATATCCGTAAGTACAAGAAAGTAATTAAGGTAGAAACCTAACCAGAGCTTTAAACTCTAAGACCCTACGTCCCTTGTGCAATGGTTTCCTAACGGGGGTTCAGGTTTCTGTCACTCCGGCAACCCCTACGATTAGTAGCCAAATACACAATGCATTCCCCTAGGCCCATATAGGTGAAGTGTCATGTAGTCAACGTTCACATGACACCACTAGAAGAAGTACACCACAACTTAAATAACAATCTATTGAATCTTTCTCAACACAACTCCACTACTAACAATAAGACTTCTCTCATGTGCTCAAGAACAAAACAAACTACTCACAAGACATCATATGGATCATGATCAGAGATGGAATAATGATGTATAACAAACTGAACATAGACAATAATTCAATGGTTCACTCAATAGCATCAACTACAAAGAGTAATCAACACCGGGAAAGTTTCCCCTATGAACAATGCAACATTCAACTCAATTGTTACAGCAATATGGAGATGGTGATGTGGGTGCTGATGGTGATGATGGTGGTGGTGATGATGATGATGATCCCGATGAAGTCCAGCTTGATGGTGGTGTTGATGGCGATGATCTTCCCCCTCCGGGAAGGAATTCCCTCGGCAGAAATCTGTCTGCCGGAGAGATCTTTCTCTCTCGGTGTTTTCTGCCTCGCAGAGGCGGAAAAATCTTTCTGTGGTCGCTCCCCCAACTCTTAGGGTTTCGGGAGGATGATATACGCCAGAGGGGAGAGGCTGGAGTGGGCCAGGGCGGCCACACCACCTCCAAAGGCTGCCTAGGGTCGCCACCATGGGGTGGTGTGGGCCCCCTGTGGCCCATCTCCACTCCATCTTCTGGCATCCTTAGTCTTCTGGAAAAATAGGATTTTCCGTATATTTTCCTGGATTTTATGATCTTCGTGAATTTTGCCTCCAAACAGCACCTTTTCCATTAGAATCCTGACTACAGCGGTCCATACTCCAAAAGTCATCAACCATGCAAAAACAGATGAAATAACATTAGTATCACCTCTCAATATGAAATGTATCAATGAATAATAGTGAATTAAGACATAGAATAGTGATGCAAAATGGACGTATCATGAGCATGCGCCAAGTCAACCCAAATAATGCATCAAAGGAGAATACCACTATACTATGCTTTAATATGCTAAAACAACGCATGATTCATCCAAGGCACATTAAACAGTCTCAATTGTTTATAACAAGTCATGCTACAGCAAAGAATACTAAGCATAAAGCCAAAAATATATCAAGCATGGCATGACAAAGCATAGACCACAGTCAAAAACAAGCTCTCTTTACCACTTAAGCATGAACTTTCCTACTCTTTTCCAAACCAAACCAAACTATTTGAAAACCAGTGCATGAAAGAGGGGGGTCCAACCAATTTATTCAGCAAACTAAGCAAAGCAAGCAAACGAAAAACTGAAACGAAAACAAAAAATAAGACGCTCCAAGAACAACACAACTGTGCATGAAACAATAAAAATGAAGCGTTTGGAAGAAACCTGGGATTTTTATTGATAAAGAAGGGGATGCCTTGGGCATCCCCAATCTTTGACGCTTGTACTTCTTGGATATTTCTTGGGGTGACATGCGTGGCATCCACAAGATTGAGCTTTAGTCCATCCTTCATCTCATTACTCATTCCTTCCATACACCTGAAATTTTTCCTTCATACAAAACTTCACACAATCTTTATTAGCAACATTAGTGCACTCAAGATAATAAGTCTTTAGGTTCATTTCTAACACCAATAAAACTTCCATTAAAACACTAGCTACTGTATCACTTCCCTCAAAAAGCTCAATTCCCCAAAAGAACTCAAAAAGGAACCAACAAGAAGCAAATGCAGAAAATGGCAGAAATCTGTCAAAACAGATCAGCAGGTAAAACCGAATTTTTTCGAAGACCTTATGTTGCTCAAATCAAAAATAGTTGAACTAACGAAAGTTAGATAACAACCCGGGGCAGAAGCAAAAAAATTCACGCCTCAAAAGGACGTACAGATATTTTACACGAATTTTTACGGTAAATCACAGAAATCTATTTCGGGACATCAACTTTCTCAATCATTACTTCTCTCTCATTAGAGGTTACTCTTGGCACAAAAAGAAAATAAAAAGGATAAGGAGCGGTTATTACTTAAGTAATAACTTCCAAGCCTCATCTAAAACTTTTGGGTTATCTCCCAATAAGTACTTTTTCTTTAACGCCTTTAAGTTAGGCATGATAGTTTGAGAAGATGCTCACATAAGAAATATGAATTGAAGTAAAAGAGAGCATCAAGAAGCAAATTCAAAACACATTTAAGTCTAACCCACTTCCTATGCATAGGAATCTTGTAAGAAAATAAATCAAAGCACATAGTAACAAGAATGGGTAGATAAAACAAGAGCAACTTCAAAACTTTCAGCACATAGAGAGGTGTTTCATTACCATGAACACTTCTACAACCATATTTTCCTATCTCATAATAATTTTCAGTAGCCTCATGAATAAACTCAATAATATAGCTATCATCTAAAGCATGCTTTTCATGATCTACAAACACTAGAGCTTTATTATAAACATTTTTAAAAGAATCCTCGGGAACATGACATTCGTCCTCCTTTGGTAAGCATGGGGGACAATCAAATAATGTAAGGGGTAAAGAGTTACTCTCATTAGAAGGTAGGGATGGGTAGATCCATTCTTCCTCCTCTTGATCATCACTCTCCTCCTCTTTTTCATCCAATAAGCTTCCAGTTTCAGCAATTTCTTCTTCCATAGGCTCCTGCAAGGCATTAGTCTCTTCCATTGGTGGAGAGCATCTATTAAGATATTCAAGAATATAGCCATTTTCTACCTTGTAATTATCAAAGCAAAATTTAAGTATATCATCAACCTCATATTTATAAGGTGAATCATCAGTATTTTCAAGCAAACTAGCAAGTTCAAATGCACCCTTCCAAGCAATAAATTCTTCAATTTGTTCCACATCATAAAAGTCATAATTCCCTTTAACATAAGAAGATATGGTAACATTATCATTATACCCACATTGAAAAGGGAGGTGTTTATACCTCCTACAGCAACAAGATTTATCAAAGCAATAAGTAACATTATAAGTAGAGCACACGTTTATAGCAATGGTATACAATTTATCAATTTGTTCCCATAAGTGTTTCCCTTTTTGTGACAAGCGGTGTTCCTTATAATAATATTTTTGTTCTTCCGTGAACCCACTTTGCCAATAAGATTCAGTTTCAAAGAAACCAACCATTGATAGAAAGCATGATAAGGCAAGACAATAACAGACCAATGAAAATAACAACTATAGTAGGAACTACATTTTTTTGTAATTTTTTGATAAAGAAACAAGCAAACAAAGAAAAAGTAAACTAAGCAAAACAAAAATAACAAAGTAAAGAGATTGGTTATGAGGGACTCCCCTTGTGAATATGTCCTTGACTCCCCGGAAACAGCGCCAGAAAAAGTTGTCGATGGCCCAAAATATATCGAGCTCATTGGGGAACCCCAAGAGGAAGGTATGATGAGCACAGCAACAAGTTTTCCCTCAGTATGAAACCAAGGTTATCAATCCAGTAGGAGCAAGGAAACACCCCAAAGGTGTAGCTAGCTCAACGTTGGCAGGGTGCACTACCGGTGCCAGCAGCAACGTGGAGACCTGCACAACACAACCACAAAACTTTGCCCCCAACTTGCGATGAGGTTGTCAATCTCACTAGTTTTGCTGGAAACAAAGGATTAAACGTATCGAATGGAAGGAAGTAATAGTTTGCAGAAAGTAAACACAAAGAGTAAACAGTTTGATTATAGATTGAAAGTAAAAGAAAGGACTGGGGTCCATAGTTCACTAGAGGTGGCTCTCCTTAAGATAGATAACATGCTGGGTGAACAAATTACAGCGGAGCAATTGACAAACATCGAGAAAGCATACAAGCATATACTAATCATCTTGACTCCTTTGAGACTTGATTGGGCATTACAACACTATACATAAACCGCCATCCAACTGCATCTATGACTAATAATCCACCTTCAGGTTATCATCCGAACCCCTCCAGTATTAAGTTGCAAGCAACAGATTATTGCTTCTGAATTATGTAAAGTAAACAATACGATTGTTTTATGAATAAAGGATTGTTGTTTTCTCCCTAGTAGCAACAGCACATCTAGTACCTTTGAGATTTCTGTCACTTCCCCAGATTACCAGAGGCATGAACCCACTATCAAGCATAAATACTAACTCTTGTAGTTGCTAGCATCTACTTGGCCAAGATAGCTACTAACAACAGAAAGCATGCAAGATCACAAATAACAAAGACATGATAGAATCAATAATAAATCTGAAATAGCATCTCAATATCCATCGGATCCCCGGAAACACAACATGTATGAATTACAAATAGATGATCTTGATCATGAACGGAGCTCACAAGATCTAGACATGAAAGCACAAAGGAGGAGAACCAGCCATCTAGCTACTACATGGACACGCATCACACCGGAGGCTTGCATGATGATGAAGAAGGCCTCCAGGGTGAATTCCCCTCTCCGGCAGGGTGCCGGGAAGAGCTTCAGATCCCTCCCGATCTAGCGATGGATATGATGGCGGCTACAGACTCTTTCGTGGATTTTTGATCGGGTACTTAGGGTTTTGGTATTGGAGGCAATATATAGGCGGAAGGAGAGGCTGAGGGGGTGTTGGGGTTGGCCAGACCACCCCCTGGCGTGGGCCAGGCCTGGCCGTGCGGCCAGGTGGTGTGGCCAGGCCCCAGCCCTTCTCCGTCTCGTATTCTGGCTCTAGATGTCTTCCGATAAAAAAACGACTTTGGCTTTTGTCCCGTCCAATTCCGAAAATATTCATTTTCTGACTTCCTGGAACCAAAAACAGTAGAAAACAGGCAGCTGGCACTGTGGCTCTTGTCAATAGGTTAGTCCAAGAAATCATATGAAAAGTACTCCAATGTGTGGACAAAACACAAGAAAGTAGATAAAACCAAGCATGGAACATCAAAAATTATAGATACATTTGCAATGTATCAGGAGGCTTTGTAGGCTATGGCGGCATGGGATGCTTTAGATGCATGGGATCCATGGGAGAACCACCGATGATGGGTGCCTATGGAGGCATGGGAGCACCAACAGGTGGATTCATGGACTCCATGGTCGCTCCATCGAGTGATGCATATGGAGATTCTACGGGTAATGTGAACATCGTCCAAGTCTCAAATGGAGAAGAAAACAACTCGAAACCAAGCAATGGAGATGAGATTGACATGGAAAGTGTTTATGCTTGATGGAGTTGATGATTAATCATGGTTGTGTTAAACTTGATTGTGTTTTATGATGAATTTAAATATGCCATGAATTCTAGTATTTTTGGTTGATTTATTTGTTTGTGTTTTGATCTTCTATTTTGGAGATGGATGTGTGTTTTGTGTTTGCAGCGCCGTGCGTGCACTATATTGTCCAGTGTCTGGTGGAGCGCAGTTTTGCCGCGCGTGAGTTTTGCAGCGTTTGGTGGAGCACCGCACGATCGCACATGCTATAAACATAAAATGGCGCTGCAAACGAATTTTAGCGATTATGTTGGAGATGCTCTTAGGCGTTCTTATCACAAGGAAACTTTTTTTTATATGCTGCAAACCCTTCAGTGGTATCAGAGCCATATCTATGTGTAGATGTTCTGCACGAGTAGAACACATATGGTTATGGGTGTTGATGATCATGTTATTGCAACCTTTTGTGCATATTGGATCTTAGTGGCATAGTGGGATGAAGTGGCCTGGACTAAATGTACATGTCCTTGCACATTAGACTTGTTCCAAGCCAGACATGCAACGCGTATTGCATAAGTGGATAGCGGGTGTCTATCTCTCCTACTATATTAAAAATCTGGTTTACAGGTTGTTAATAAAAAATTATCACCATTGTGGTTTGAAGAACGTAGGTATGAATGGTTCTTTGTAAGCCCAAAGCCACGTAAAATATGCAAAAATAAATTAGAGGTGTCTAACTTGTTTTTGCAGGACATGTGATGTGATATGGTCATATGTTACAAATTTTATGTAGGCGATGATATTATTTGTAAGTTATGACAACCGGATAGAGCCATATGGTTGTTTTATTCTTTTATAGCATGCGTGCCGGAAATTTAAATCCATGTAATATATACATTAGTGGAGAACAACCAAGATGGTGGCACCATAGAGCTTGGATCCACACCGGTAGAATGATGGTGATCATACCATGGAGCACAAGATGGAGATCAAGTGCGAGAAAAGACCATATCATATCACATTATTTATGCATGTGATGTTTATCCCTTTTATGCATCTTATTTATGCTTATGTCTAGCTTAGAACTTGGTGATAGGATCATAAGATGATCTCTCTCACTAAATATGAAGATAGAAATGTGTTTTCCTTTAGTATGCACCATTAAGAAAGTTTGTCGTTTTGAAGCACCACGTGATAATTGGGTGTGATAGAATCTATGCTCGCATACAAGATGTGTAAGACAGATTTACACACGTGAATACTAAGGTTCTACTTGGCGAGCCTAGCATGTACAGACATGGCCTCGGAACACGAACCGAAAGGTAAAGCATAAGTCATATAGTTGATATGATGACCATATCGATGCTCGCCTTTGCAGCTGCACCAGTTCACGTGATGATCGGTCTTGGTGCAGTTAATTTGGTTCATGTAATCACCAAATGACTCGAGAGATGTTGTTTTTGAGTGGATTTCACGTAGTAATATGATTAAAGTTGAACTCAATTTATCATAAACTAAATCAAACCAAATTTGCATAGTTTGTTCTAGTCACTAGCATTCGTTTACTATCTTGCGCATAGTTTTAATTGAGATAATAGAACTACAGAGTTCTGGATATTTAACTTTATGAACTGGTATCGTATTGTTTTGAGTGTCAATCAAAAGTTTTCAAGTCATATTGCAAACTTTCAGCAAACTCCACTTACTCTATAAAGTTTAATAAGTAGTATTAAATCAAGAGTAATATCCAATGTTAGTATCTAAATATCATGATTGCCTCCATGATCCTTGGTATTCGAAAGTTGTTTCAGTATCAAGGTTATCTAGGACCTTAAAGAATTGTTTCCGAAACCATCATGTGTGGAAGATATTGTGATATTTGAAATAATGCTTGGTTGCAATATGATAGAATATAATTTTAGTAAGATACATGTTCTCATATTGTATGAGAATTTGTGAAGGTTGGAGATACTAGGCGTTCTAATCTCTTGAAAGGTTTTGAGGACTAACATTATACTCGTAATTCATCCTGATAGGCTATAGTAGCTTGATCATGAAAGTTATCATGATAGGATGAATAAAAGATATAGGTAAAATGTTTACTACACTAAAATATTACTAAATAATGGATTTTGGAAAAACGCCAAATATTTGATGATGGTGATACACATCAAAGTGCAAGTCCGAGAGTAATAGTGTTTGACACATCAAAGTGCAAGTCCGAGAGTAATAGTGTTTGACAAACACGCTTTGGACTATGTGTCATGTGTATGTCTCCATTGTTGATGTTTATAGATTCTTCTAAAAAGGAAAGGAAATGTTGAAAGAGAATCTAGAAAATATTTTGCAGAACAAAAAAGACTAGAAATGTCAAGCTTATGTATATAGATGATATACATGTTGTGGGTGTATTCTTTGTTTCTTAAACAATGTGGTTCTTGGGTATTGGATACTAGATTGGTTGGTTTGAAGTGTCATACATGACAACACAATTCATGAACTGCAATGGCTTAAGTAAGTAGCAGGAGAATATGGTATGATGTTCATCATAAACAAATAAAATGTTGTTGTGTTTATCGTTAACATCAAACCTAGCCTTCAAGATTTGTTTTAACAATTGTTATTTTGTTCCGCTATTATGAAAATAATGGTTATTGAAATAATTATTGTATTCCATAGAAGATGGATGAACTATTACAAGTCTAGTTGGAGAAATCACATCCATAACACTAATGCTAAAATGTCGCAAGACAAATTATTGGAATATCACTTGTGAGTGACATCACCGTTTAAATTATACTAGAAAGAAGACATGGAAAAAATCCATGTTGATGGATTTTTGGAGTATTTGATTTTGATCAATTGACGCTTGTAAGACTTTCCTAGAGATAATTAAAACTTCTCTCAAAGGCCAAATAAGAACGAACGACTAACCTATTGGACATCGTGCATGTTGATGTATATATTCCATTATGTGTAGTCGTGAACGGTGAATTTCAACTTCATATACTTTATCCATAAATTCGAGTGAATATATGTGTATACTTACTTAATAAGGAAGAAGTATGAAATATTTGAAAAATGATCAAAGTCTTTCAAGATGGAGTGGAAAATCATTGTAACAAGAAAATAAAGAATTTATGAGTTACTTATTTTAGCAAACACCTAAGATTTGGGAATCACTCCATTGATTTGCATTTCTCGAAACACCGTAGAAGTATGGAGTGTTCGAAAAATATAATCAAACCTTATTTGACATGGTAACAAAGGTGTCATTTATAAATCTTCCATTATATTTTGAAGATTAAGCTTTAGAGACTACCGCTTTTACACTAAAAAGAGAACCATCATGATCCGTTTGAATTGACTTCATATGAGTTATGACTTGGGATAAAACCTAAGTTGTCGTTTCTTAAATTTTGGTATGCTAGGCATAATTAAAATGTTTACAGCCAAAGTCGTATAAGCATGTTTTTGTAGGTTATTCCAAATAAACCTCTGGGTATTCCTCCATAACACTAAAGACAAAAGTGTTCATCGCTTAGAATGTCAAGTTTCTTTAGAAGGAATTTTTTGAGAAAATTTAAGTGGGGGGACAATAGAACTTTGATTAGGTTTATAAACCTAAGAACATGTGCTAAGTAGTGAGCGCCAAAAAGTGTCCCGGATATGGCTACAATGCTCATGGATCCCGTGCCTCAAAGGTTGTGATCACGGAGATCTAAGTTCCTACTAAACCATGTAGGTCGAGTAAACAATCAAATACTAAGCTTTGAGATCAAATCGTTATTGTTTGACAATGATGAACCAACTACATGCAAAGAAGCGATGACGGGCCCTTACTTTGTCAAATGGATAGAAGCCATAAACTCTGTGATAGATCCATACACAAGAAACCAAGTTTCTGAACTTGGAAGACCCTCTAGAAGACATGAAGCCTATCAGCCGTATTTGGATCTATAAAGAAACAAACATGGATATTTCACATCTATAAAATAGTCTATATGTCTAAAATGTTCAAGGAGTTGACTATGACAAGATTCGATTTTTCATATCAATATTTAGTCTGGATGGATTATTGTAGCAAACACTACATATATTGATTTTGGTATATGGTAGTTCAACAAACAAAACAACGTTCTTCTAATAGAATGGTTACCTAGGACGTGCACTTGACATGGTCCAAATGGTTTTGTTAATTCAAAGGATGCTAAAAGTGCATACAAACTTCATTGGTTGAGGTAAGCATGACGGAGTTAGAATCTTCACCATAATGAAACTGTTCAAATGTTTAGTTTCATCAGAGACAATGAAGATGCTTGTATTTGTAAGAAATTAAGTGGGAGCACTAAGACACATTTCTAATACATTATGTAGAATACATGTTGCCGGTTGGAAATTATGTATTTTTATTGACACATGTTAAGAATTTCATTAAAATTAAGATTTCGATGAAAGACTTAGGCAAAACCAGAATATTAGACATTAAATTCTATATGGATAGATTGAGCCGCTAATATGGTTGTGCAAAATGTACATAGATGAAATATTGAATGAGTTCAATATGGAAATGGCGAGAGAAGTTTTTGCCACATGGAAAAGGTTGAATCAAGATTCAAGTGTGTTGACATTTGGTGAGTGAAACATGATTCAAGTTTTTTGACACTTGGTGAGTGAAATCACATAATTTTTTTGATCAATCATATCGTGATATGCACACATCCAGATATGTCCTATGATCTAAACATTATGACCATATACCAGGGTGACTCATAATATGGTCATTGGATGACAGTAAGGATATTATTATGAGCTTTGGAAGAACTAAGAATACATTCTATATATAGAGGTGATAGAGAGTTCATTGTACATTGTTACATTGTACTAGTTTTGTCATAATATACAAATTAAGTTTATCTCAATTTAGGCTATAGGTTAAGGTGGCACAATATAATGGAAGAAAGTTCCATGATGGACTTACATGATTTTCAAAGTTAAAGACATTGTGACGGATACTACAACAAAGACTGAGTATATGACTTCTCTAGTAGCAGCTAAGGAGGGCATTTGTGTCAACAAGTTTGTTAATCAAACTAGTTGTAGTTCCAAACAGCATAATGCTATGAAGATATGTTGTACGACAATAGTATCAACATGTTTTAACCTCAAAGAACTAAGGTCTCACTAAAGGACCAAATTTATACAATGCCATCTCATTTGAGAATGAGTGATGCATAGAGATGCAAATACATGCAAATGCACACAGATCTGAAAGCGCCAGATTTGGAGATTAGGTTTTCCACAAGCAACGTGTATGAACAACACCGAAAAGCCATAGGTGTTAAATGTGCAAGTATCAACAAGATTATTGACTCTAGTGCAAGTGGGAGACTGAAGAGAATATGCTCGAGAGGCAATAATAAAATGGTTATTATCATAGTACATGTTTATGATAAATGTTTATTTATCATGCTAGAATTGTATTAATAGGAAACATTAATACATGTGTGTTTAATAAACAAACCAGAGTTCCTAGTTGTGCCTCTCATTTAACTAGCTCATTGATTAAAGATGATCAAGATTTCCTGATCATGAACATTGGATGTTAATAACAGGATTATATCATTAGAAGAATGATAGGATGAACATACACCCAAAGTTGATATATCATTAGACAATGAGATCATGTCAATCACTAACACCAGAAGAGTACTTTGATAACATCAAACATGACACTGTAACAAGGTGATTATAAAGGTGGGTTCAGGTACTTCGAAAGTGTTATGTAGAGGCTCATGGATCAAGAGTGGAATTTGTCCATCCTAGTGACAGAGATATATACTCTAGGCCCTCTTAGTGATATCACATCAACACCGCTTGTAAGCATGTGACTAGGTCACAAGGATGTTGTATCACAAAATGAGTAAAGAGTACTTGTCGATACAAAGACCGAACTAGGGTATGGTTGATACATGTGATCGGATCTCAGTCAATTAACATATCGCAAGACAAAAGGAATTGGGTACAATGTTAATGGTTCACACGATCACAAGAGTTATCATTGAATGTGTAGGAGTCAGTACGGATCTCTAGATCCCGCTGCTGATTATTGATAAGAGAAGTGTCTCTATCATGTCTGCATTATTCACGAACAGTAGGGTGACACACTTAAGGTATACCGACACTATTGGGCAGATAAAAGATACTAGAAAGTTTTTGATAGAGCTGAAATTGTTTTGGGTCAAATTGCTGAAATTGGGTTTAGATGTAATATTGAAATAATTCAAGGGTTTTTATGATTTTTTTGTTAATTAAGTAATTAACCAAATTCTTAATAAAATAAATAAAAGTGTTTAATTTAAAGAGAAAATGCAGTTAAACTAGTGGGTAATAAATGCATGTGAGTGGAGATTGAGTTTATGTGAGTGGAGAGTCCACCACATGAATGAGGGAGAGGTGGGGGCACCCTCCCATGGCCGGTGGAAATGCCCCTTGGGCTACCCCTCCCCTATAAAAGGAGGCCACTCCCTACTCTCCATTGCCACCACCTCCTCGTGAAAGTTATTTTCCCCCTCTAGCAAATTCCACATGACTTCGGATTAGCCTAGTACATGTTCTTGGTGGTTTCTTCGGAAGGATCTGCTGCTTCCGCTACTCTGCTGGAGAGTGGGCGTGGAGAATGTCGGGAGCCGGACGTGTGCCCAAGCATGGATATGCTGCTCGTTTGCGGCGCTCTTCAACTCGTTCTTGAGATTGGCAAGTGATCGACTACATCAATAATGAAATCAGTTTTCATAAAAGGCTTTCGTTCTTTGATGGTAAATTATTTTGTTTATCAGAGCCTCTCGTTCCTTGACCTAGGGTTTCGCCCACCACTTCCACCGCACTGCCTATGGGGAGATTGATCTCTGTTGGGGCGCATAACTCGTAGATTAAATTCAATATACGTTGTCAAAATTTTCATGCCGATTTGCTTGACCGGCGTTTGTTCTTCTTTTGCCGATCATAGATCGAATTGTGTCGGCCACCACCACATGTCATCATCGTGCGCCTCTACTCCAACATCGACATCAACTCATCTCTGGTAAATCCTCGCCAATGACCATGCCAAGGACGTTGTGCACGATGCCCCAAGGGAATCCTTCACGTGTCATCGCCTGCTTCTCCGTCCGCATGTCGCCACCTCACGGGCTCATGTTCGCCGACATGAACTGGGAGAATTGTGGGTGGCCGCATTTGCATCATTGTTGGTCATCATCGCCGGTAAAATCTACACCAACAACTCCGACGTACATACCGCATCATCGCCGCCACCACCAATCAAGGTCTTCATCAATGCCAACGGGTTCTGCATCGCCACGTTCCTGCATGTAGATGAATAAGACGGGTTTGATCCCCGATATCTACAACCTCTTCTTCAACAAATGTGAAATAGCTCCTGCATGTGGATGAATAAAATGGGTTTGATCTCTGACTTCTACTACCGCTACAGTTAAATTGCATCGACAACCACCTCACTGTCTTCGTCCACCACAACCTCGCAAGAAGAGTTATAGTCTAATTTTTTATTTGTGCTCAATTTTATTCTTGCAACCACTTCATCTACTCCAATGCATATGGTGTGCAATCGACCATACACGGAGGTCTTCTATGATGCTCCCTCCCACTCTAGATCGCATGGTTCATGATGATCCATGTCTTCGCACGTTCAGTATTGACAACACTGACAATTGCCTTCATCCCCGATGCGCTACTGGGTTTGGCAAGCTTGGCATGACGTGTCGCCTACCTCTACTACCACAACTCTAGCTACATCAGCCTTGAGTTGACTACCGCTGCAACCGCTTTTTACTATTCGGCTTATGCTCTAGTCAGACTGTCCACGACACTCCTTCTATTGGCGTCACTGTCGATCCGACTTCCTCTGGGTGAAGGTCCCGGGCACGGCGAGGTGCCAAAACCCAGGTCTGTCTGTCGGGATCATCCCGGCTCTGGTTCCCCTCAAGTCACGGGACAAATATCCCTTCACATAGGAGAAATGCCTCGTCGTGATACTAGGGAAGGGCCTATGTGCGGCGATGTGCCTAAGCCCAGGTCTTTCCTCTCGGGATTATCTCATCTCAGGCTTCCCTTCGGCCATGGGACAAGTCTCCATTCGCATAGGAGAGATGCCATGTCATGACGCGAGTGGTAGGCCCGGGCACGGCGAGGTGCCAGAGCCCGGGTCTGTCCTCCCGAGATTACCTCGTCTTAGGCTTCCCTTCAGCCACATGACAAGTCTCCCTTTGCATAGAAGAGATGCCACGCCATGATGCGAGGGGTAGGGCCCGGGCGTGATGAGGTGTTGGAGCATAGGTTTGGTCCCCGGGATCATCTCGGATCACACCTCTGTGTGGACCTCCTAGAAAGGCCCGTCATCATCTTCCTTGTAGGTATGAAGGCGTCGGCCTTCATATTCGCGACCAGGGATGTGCTCTCAATGGGCATGGTTCTCACGGGCCCCGCCCTGGCCACCTGGGTCGCCCTTTGTGTCTTCTCAATCTCACCGTTTAGAGCAATCCCTCGCGCGGTGGCCAATTTTGAGGCAGATGAAGCAGTCCCCGTGGGTTCGCATCTCCACTAGGGACTTGGCCCAGCTACAGTTGTTTAGGGCATGAGCTGGAGAGGTGTCGATGGGGCACTAGGGCCCACCATCTGTGTCAACGGTGGACATCTCAGGCGCCTTTTCTTTCTTGTATTCTGGTTTGATCGCTAGGGCCTGCCCTGTAGGCAGGCGCTTGGGATTCTTTTTCTTGGTGGAGTCTTTGTCGATGGCTTCACTGGGTTGAAGACACCCCTCTTCGACCCGGGCACACTTGTCTGCCAAAGCGAACACCTCCAGGGTGGTGTCGAGGTCGCACGTGCTCATCTTTTCACTCATGCGAGGGTCTCGAAGGCTAACATGGTACAGCGTTGATACCTTCTATCCGGATTCATGGATGTAGTATAATAGCTTTTCCCCTAGTAGACCTAGGTTTAATCGAACCTTAGAAAGCAACGCTAAAAGGAAATAAAAAGGACACATCTACAAGACTTTGTTTCTTTGTTTTACCTTTGTTTAGCGACCAATCTAGTTTACTTTTATAGTGGGTTCATTCAATGGATGTAGATATGCCAGGGTTGAAGATCCACCTACAGCTGCACATCATATGGGATAAGGGATAATAATAAGCATATCCATGTGTGATGTTTTAATAGGGATAATCTCTTGTGAGCAACACATCCTAATATAGTAGAGTCCATGTGATGCAAAAGGCATAGCAATAGTCTTTTGATCCAACTAAGTGCACCACGAATCCACATGCTAGAAATGATTATTAAGTATAAAACACAGATCAAAGCATTAAGTGGTGATGTTGTTGTGATCCCAAATGGGTCGCTAAGCGAAGGTTGTAATACCATTTCTATCACTTGGGTTCCTATGAGATCGCCGCTAGCCAAGTATCTCACCTCAAGCCTTTATCAATCTCGGGGGTCTTGGGTACCTACAAGTCCAAAGATCGAGATAGGAGACAAATAAACAAAAGATACAAACCTCTCTTTCAAATAATACACCATGCTCCCATAGATTAGATGAACATAATCGCTGCGAGGTTTCTCCCCAACCCGCAGCCCGTGAGGACTACTCACTCATAATAATAAGATCAAGGATAGAAAACATTGTGCAAAATAATTAGATTGAAATCAAATATTCTTACAATGGTCGTCGAATCACAAGGAGATCTCAAGTACAAAGTAATGGCTATGGCTAATGGAGGGGATGGAAGACGGAAGGGATGAACAATGGCGTGGATCTCCTTTGGTGGTGGTGCGATGCAATCTAAGAATGGCGGCCTTTTGCGCGGCGGTTGAGACCTCAAAATATATAGACGTCTTCATGAAAGTTGTAGGGTTTAACAAGACGAAGCCGCTGCCACATGGTACGAGAAGGCTCTGCCCGTACCAGTGGCCGTTACGGCTGCGGATGCCTGAAATTTGTTCCACAATTACTTGGTCATGTGGACTTCCTCAAAAACCTTCATTACGACTCCTGATTTCGCATTAAAATGCGTGATTTCCTGCACAAGACAAATCAAAGCAATTGTTTGCATATCTTTGCAATTATTAGTCATTAGTGGCAAGGATAGAGAGTTTCTTATCAATTTCTTGACTAAAAACAATGGTTAAACATGGTGGAAGATGGCTATTTTTGGAGCCATCAACCTCCCCAAATCTCAAACCTTGATCGCCCTCGATCAAGAAGAGACGAAAGAACTATAAGGAATTCAGCGTTTAAACTTGAAACAATGAGAATAAGGATTCACTTACGGTTGGTAGTCATATGCGTACAGCACTTCATTCATTTGAAAGGCTTATCAAAGTTAGAGAGATGACAAGAATACTATACAAGCTTCGGTAAGTCAAGCCAATCAAAGTAGAGTTTAATATATGCATAAATAACTAGAAGTATAACAATCAATCCAATTCTTCTAGTTAACTCTCAGCTTGCCAAGGAACACTAGGATGTTTTAATAGCATAATTGAGTAAGAGAGTTCATGTCCTAAGTAGCATAACAGTGAAGTGTCTTATTGACACCCACATCAGTAAATCAAGGCTATCAAAACACTTCTAATCCAATCATTGTCTTTCAAGAAAATTCATAAAGTAGTAACGAGACCATGCCAAGGAATTTTTATGTGGATTTTCATATATATATGTATATATTCCTTCTTCAAGGATAATTGAGTGTTTCTTTTACAATAGCTTTCACAACCTTTGAGAGTACCAATACTTTTCCCCATATATTGACACGTATGCCACTCATGTCATCAACTCATAGCCGAAATCCAGGGTTATAACATAGATCATTCTAAGGCTAGAGGATTTGTTGGCATCCAAAGGTGTGCATGAGAAACATAGAAGTTTTTTAACTAGTACCACGGTTTGATCCACAAGGTTAGATTTGGCATGTATCAAAATTACCACTAGACTTAATTTCGATGAAACAACTCCTTTCAAGAGTGACGTCAAGTCTGTCAAAATATCTATGAGGTTAAGTATCTTCAAGGGTATACTCTCAAGACAACCATTCATCAAACAAGTCATAAATTTCAAACTTTTTCTTGTTGTAGTTGTCTGGCAATATTATTTCCAAGGAAAGACTTGGTTAGCTAAAAGAACTAGAGCAAAAGCTTCCACAACTAATCATCCATACCAATAAAAATCTTTACTCTAACTATTTTGAATTACTCCCACTAGCATGGCATCTTAGCAAATCAACCAACTAAAATAAAGAACTCAAACTTCAAAAGTGGGAGACATAGGACATACCTATCATGAGTGCCTTCACAATCCTCTTCATTATAGGGATGTGTTCCTTCAATACTCAAGTACGATTATTCCCATAATAATATTAAAGCAAAGAGGCAAAGTGTGAATCCACGTTCACAAAAAAATGAAAAATGAAAAATCTTTTTGTATTTTTGAGGATAGGGTTTAAAGAATAGAAAATAACTTGCGACCAAGCAAGGAACTAAGAAAATAAAAACAAATGGAAAACAAAAGCAAACTAAAAACGAAAGCAAAGGAAAAAACCAAAGTGTTAGAACAAATCAACAAGAGTGTTAAGCTCTCAAGGATCTGGAGTATAACCTCATTATTACACAAATAAAATTGTCGGGGGAACACGTCCCCAAGCTTAGGCTTTTGCAAGCCCTTTTGTTGCTCATTGTGGTAGTGGTTGATAATCTCCCACGTTCCATTGGCTACTCCAATCATGGAACTAGGTGGCGAGGTTAGCAGAAGCATCTCAAAGGTTGATAGAGAGGTTGTCCATGTTTTGGATATTTCCTTCGAGAGCATAGATATCTTCATAGGTGGTGTAGTAGTTTGGTGGCTGTACATCTTGTTCGGGTCCCTCTTGTTCTACTTGTTCATATTATCCTTCCTCTCCCATGGGTATTTAATGATGGGGTAGACTTGCCTCAACCTGTGCGTCAAAACGCAAACGTCCATCCTTGATAGAGAATAGGCCATTAGGCAAAGGAGGTTGGATCAAGTGATCCGCTCTAGGTATATCAAGGAAATATCTACCATTAGTTCTAGAAATCATAACACAAGCTCTTAGAGTAGAAAAACTAAGATGGTGACTTCCTATCAATGGTTGGATGTTACCTAGGTTGACGTGAAGTGCGTGTGAAAGAATGGTTACAAATCTTCCTCCACATATGGGTCCTCGAGATTGCAGAGCTTGATGCTTAAGGTAAAACACAAGAAGGATGACCAAATTTGGCATTAAGTTACAATTGATAATAGCATCTTTTAAGAGGACCATCATGTCCTCCTCATTGACTCTAGTAAACTCACCACGTGTCTGCAAGGTGTTAGCAATAACATAAAACAAATAGCGAATAGCAGGATGATCAATTTGGTTCCCCTTGGGTGTGTTTCCACGAATTCTCATTCTATTGAAATACTCCCAAGGTGCAGAATTTAAAACAAAGGTGGTGGAGTGTATGTCAGTGGTGTTGTTGGCAAACCCAAAACATTGAGCCCATTAGTCGAGTGTTAAAGAGTACTCATAGTTCATAAGACGGAAGTTGATGTGATAAACTCCAGGCATTTGCTCCTTACAACAATAGTGATAGCACATTGTATGCGTCAAGGTGCCGAGGAATTCAAGCGTCAAGCGGTAGTACGTGGTGACATCCTAGAATACAAAGTCATACAAACCAACATTGTTGCAAAGTAAATCAAAATTAGCACAAATGCCAAGTTGGTTCAGGATATAGAGACACACCCACTTAGTGGACTTGATTTCTCGGAGTTTGAGACGACTGAAATGGTTCCGCTGAAACTCCTTGGTGAACTCAATACCAAGTGACTCGGGGGGTCAACGTATCAACGGGTGGTGCGGCAGCTTCCGCAGCCATCACACATGTACGGTTCCTCATATTCATCTAAAACAAAATAAATAAAGATTGCTAATTTTTTTAGTCCAACTAGTTAAGTGCCCGTGCTTCGCTATGGGTTACTTTTCAACTTTTTACCTATACACGTATATAAGTGATAATACAAATCATATATGAACAAAGACACATTTGTAATCAATAATTTCAACGGCAACACCGTTCACAAGAGCTTGCAATTAGACACATTTATTTGTAATCAATATTTTCAACGGTAACACCATGGACAAGACCTTGCAATTTTGGTTACTCAAACTACCTCTCCCTTTCTCCACGTATCTTCTCTCTCCCTCTCTCTCTCTTTATGTTATCTCTCAGTAAACGTTCCTCGTCTCTCAAAAATCAGACAACTGCAAAGGCATTACAAGGATGCATTTATTTTCCAAGGGCCAAATAGAGAAGCAAATTTAAGGTAGTACCAAAAAAAATCTCTCTTTCATTTCCCAGCCCCTCAACTACACCTCGTTCACCACACCGAATTTATACATTATAGTCACTTCACTCAAACAATGTGTCACTCCGCCACTGCAGGTCAATGTTTTCCCCAACTCTACGAAATGCCAAATTGTCCCCATGGCCCATGACTTCAGAGGAATTGCAGCAATCATCATCCCACTTTTGACAACAATATTTATGGTGGGCTTTCTGCTCATCCTAGAGTTGTGAATATCTAGAAAAATAATTCTCCAAGGTTTAAAAGCCCCAAACGAGACTCTATTTTCATGTCATTTATTTCTTTTAAGCATAGAGTATTTGGTTGGGCTTAATTTTGGCTTTTGTCTAATAAGACGCAATTTTTGTAAGCCATAATCCAAAATCCAGAAATATGCTCAACCAAACAGACCAAGTGTTCAACTCATAAGGAATATTCTAACTCGGTATTAAACTAACTCATAAAAATAATAACACAACATAATTTATCTGCTATAGATAGATAGCTAGCCAAATACCAAACTTAGACAACTTTATGAACTCAAATAACGGTTACAAAGTTAAACAAGATAAACAAAAGGAAAATTAGAGATAATTACGCACTTATATTAAATGAAAAATCCACATTCACTATGCACGTGTTAATGCACAACTTGAACCTGAAAATGTAACACCCAATAACAGACTTATAGCAGATTCCGCAATTACACACAATTCTGGTCTTGAAATGTTGTGATCTACACTCCATTTTCTGCGTCAAAGCCAACATTTGGATCGGATACGTTCGACTTTCCAGTTCAATAAAGAGACTTCATGCTACGCTTGATGCATGTTTGGATTCATCTAGAGTTATCAGCCTGGTCGCTTTAGGATAAGCAACCCATTCCGATTGAAACTCTTCTAAGAAGAAGACGTACTTGCCCCAGTTCATGCTTAAAAAAAAGATAATTCACATTTGTAGGTTGGCTCAAAAATACTGGAAAATAAATTAAAATGGAAAAAATACATTTGTGCTCAAGTACCGTGCAGGTGTGAAGATGAAATTATAACTATAATGCAGGCAACTTTTGACACATAAGAACAAAAAATTTACTCGTACACATGGTTAAAGATTGTACACATCGAATATATTGGACGATTTTAGATTGTGACCAGGGCATTTACCGAATAATTGCCAGTAAAGATTTTAGACATGGAATTTATCTACAGGTCATTTAAATATTGTAGTTTTTTCTTAATCTTTAGGCCCGATGAAGGAGTAAACACCTACTACGACCTCATGCGGTATGATCTGTTACTCTACATAACTATGTTATCATCACATCTGCTTTTCGTTATGTAGTTCAATCACACAGAAACATAACAGCGCACGGAGAGAAATGACGTGGAGAATCGGTGCGCCAACGCTAGAATCCTTGGCATGGAGGTGCAGAGGCACTGGATTGTGCATCCCATGCCGAATTCCTCTCAACAAATCATGTTTTCCTTAGGTATTAAGAAACTGAGATAGTGCGCGGGTCTTATTCAGGACAACAAATAACAATTCTAAGTAGAAATTGTAAGAAGGTCAAATAACAATCCTAATCAGGTCTTGTGAAGAACAAAAGATAGCAATATTTAATTTGATTCAGTCCTACTTGCAGATGTGATATCTACTACAACAGAACAACAATTTAACAGAGGACTTCTTTTTTTAGCAATACTGGAGGTATATTTGGAAGAAACTTAACTGTAGACCACCAGAACCACAATGCAACATCTCTTATGGTCCTGTTGGGAGCATAGCCTGTATCTTGTTGTACCTCATGATAATAGGTTCTCAGGAATATCTGCAAATTGCCATTACCATGGAAGAAATAATTAGCAACAGAAAGAATGTGGCTTTTTTTTAGACATGGTGCTCAAGCCATAAGGTAACATTTGACATGATTCTCTTCTCCTTCATTTTACGCCAATCAATCAGCTAGATTTTGGTGCGACCGATGGGTAATGCAAAATCCAAGTGGAGTTCTACATCTTGTCAAATAATGACGAATGCGATGCTATGGAAGAATCGTTCAGTATTGCTAAAAAATCAAAGGATAAAAGGTAGTTGCACAAATCCTGCTTTAGACTTTCTAGTTGATGCTCCATTAACTTAAGCACATCACATGGGGTGGAAAAGAAGCTTGCCCCATAACCAAATTGACAAGCTCCATCAGGACAAGCAAAATGATTGTAACAGCACAGTAGAAGCAACAATAATTCAAAGAGGAGGGGATCAAGTCTACCTCGAGAAACCTTCCTTGAGTATACTCTGCTCACGGTCACTCCATTCCGAAGGTGAGCAGGTGACAAACGTGTACTTGAACGTGGTCATTCTCCCACGGAACATGTCCCCTTACGAGCTCCTCAATGGCCCTATCACCGGTGTGTTACCAAACATGCCGCTATTGTTCAGGGAGAGATACATACTGGCAGTGCTGCTCGCTCACTCACACTACTCAGTCGCGAATCCTATCCCAGCAGCACCGCCGCCGCCACTTGTTCGTGGGTTCCTCACCGGAGTGGACTGTCGCATGTGGTTGGTCTTGTTCGACGCGCATCTCGTCCTCATCTCAGCCTTCCAACACCAAAATTGCTTCATGGATACAGATCATCCGAGTCACAATAGATAGTACATTTTTTATGTGCCCCAAATCTGAATAATCGAGCAAAAAGTAGAAACTTCTCTTTATCTTCTGCCAAACCAGTACAAAAACTATTATCTTCAAATCTAACATCCATATAGGCATTCATGAAAAGAGTACACATTTTATTATGTCCACTTCAAGTGACGACTCAATGCATGACTGAAATTACTCGATACCAATGATGCTAGCATATGCACTGAAAAAATCCTACACCCTGAACAGAAATAAGGACAATCTTCGTTGATTATAGAAACATTCTCATAGAAGAATTCTGGTCCGTCAGTACATATATCCAACGGTAGACTATATATATGGCAACACAACTATAAAATCAACCGATGTGCAATTTCCTAAGAATTTCTCCAAATCTGAATAAATTGTTTGCAGTACAATAAATCTTCCCTGTGTAAATTCCACAAGATCCTAGCGAACCTATATATATTGACCTTATGATGTATTAGAGTACTCAATTTAAAATATGTGGTGGCAGAATAATATACATACTGACAGTTTGACAGTTCAATCTAGCTAAGGTCGACTTGGCATAAGGATGTAAAAATATCGAGTGTAACATCTACTGTTAGAAAAACCGCTAAATAAATGCTGCTAGTAATGTAATCATGATTCAATGAACAAAGATAGTACTTCCTCTGTCCTAAAAAAGGATGTCTCAACTTTGTTTATATTCGTATGTATCTACACACTAAAATACTTCTAGATACATTCGATCTAGACAAAGTTAAGACATCTAGTACTGTTAAATCGTCCAATTTATAAGTTACTATTCTCAAACTTGAGGACTACAAAAATTTCTCAACATGTTTTCACTCCGTTGCTCCTTTCAGCATTCTATCTATGGAAATAAATTAATTTGTGTAAAAGATATAGGTTCTTATGACACCTCCGAATTAATTTGAACTTGCACCTTTTCAGATATTGCTTAAAAAATGCCTCATAGTTTTTGGCCAGGGATATCACAAATTAGATGCTCATATTTTTGTAGTGCCTTGTTATCTCTTCTAGCATCTGAACCCGCAAGCCCAAATCAAGTCCCTGTAATTGACACATGCCACTGAATTAGTACACCTGACTTGTTGCTGTATAGTACACCCTTAACTATACCATTTTCTTCAAGCAAAGATGCAACTATTTGTTGCTATAATCGGCACTGGAAACCCAACTGTAAGTCAAATCAAGCTCCTGGGATAATCTAATTCCATGTTTGAAACTATCCAAAACCTATGCTAGCTTGACGATGGTACTGTCTCTTGCACAAATACTAACAGAAAAAAATATAACTACGATTTCATAATATGATTTATTATTAGAAATCGAGCCATTTCCAAACTTTGCATGAATTCTCTTAATATCTCTGATTCATTTCCTTTGAATGGCACAAACCATGAATCCATGATCCTCATCCAACCTTAGAAATCAACCAACGGGGTTGACCACAAATGTAGGCATGAATTAACTGTAGGGCTCTCAGTGTGTATCCTTCAAGATAAAAAATAATCCCCGTCCTCAGATGCCCCTCAAGATCCAGTGATAGTTAGAATTACTTAATGGACATACGCATCAAGGAATTACTCAAGGGAAACATGCACATAGTCATAGTTCTAAAGCAGCTGTTTGAACTTACTTTGACTACTATAGTTGTTAGTGGCAATGGGGGAAAACATGTTGTGGCCCCTTGTACCAGCGCCGTGGACAAACTCATTTTTCATCAGTACCTCACCAACACCTGTGGCCCCTTGTCTCAACACTGACAATAATCATGACTTCTGATATTTGCGTTGCAGCATCTTCCGTCTCGAACCTAATATGTTAACCATAGAGCGCAGAAATAGAAGCATCCCCACACAGATGGATTAAAAAGAAAAATTCAGTATGTAGAATCTCAATAGAGAGCAGAAATAGAAGCATCCAAAATCCAGAATTATCAACTCTGTCCAAACGGGTAAGTCTGGCAATTGCAGAAAACCTTGGAGCATAAAAACATTTGGGCATTCCACATGTTCCTCGACAGCAGTGGCAGCACATTCCCTGATATTTTGTTGTATCAACGATTAACGCTGGAAGAATAGTGAATAAGAAAGAAAGAACTGAGGAATTAACAAATGAACCTGAAATTCCCAAGCATAAGACCCTACCGTATTTTTGGTCTCCAAGGAATATCCCGCAGAGAACCCACACTTGTCAGAATACCCATCAACAACGAGCACTATAAAATGCCTACAAACTTGCAAGGAAGAGCATGGGTAGATCAAGAGAAAAAGTCAAGTGACTCGTATAGATGAATTCACCCGATCTTAACACTTTCCACTTTACACACCTGAGACCCACACTTGTTCCATGCAGACTGCAGAGCTTAGCGTAACCTGCTCTTCAATTGCAAAAATTTAGTCACTCACATATCGCCTCCTCACGCCAACGCCGGTGAGGAGGAAATCATAACAAGACGAGCTCCCGTACCACAACGACGACCACCTGCCCATCTCGATGCTCAACGCCGCTGTCCTCTGCTGCTACCAGATACATGGCCGGCGGCACCGCTTAGACGTTTATGGCATGGCCAGAGGGAGACATGGTGCCTCGGAGCAGTGCCTCTGGAAGAGCTTGGCGCCGGCCACAAGGAAGAGAAAGAGAGATGGAGAGGGCTTGCCGGCGGAGCTGAGGGAGATCCGGTTAGGGTGAGATTGGGAGCGAGAGGGGTCGACAAGACAATCGGAAACGCTCGCAGTAATCACGGGAATGTACCATCGCAGGGAAAATATCGGGACATGGCTGGGCCAGGAGGAGGTGGGCCGTGGACACGCGACGAAGGACGGGCGGAGTGGGATGAGGCGCGACGAAAGTCGAGCGAAACGCTCAGTCGCCAGGATACGGAACACTTGGTTCTTTTTAAGTAGTAGAGAGTCACATATCGCCTCCTCACGCCAACGCCGGTGAGGAGGAAATCATAACAAGACGAGCTCCCGTACCACAACGACGACCACCTGCCCATCTCGATGCTCAACGCCGCTGTCCTATGCTGCTACCAGATACATGGCCGGCGGCACCGCTTAGACGTTTATGGCATGGCCAGAGGGAGACATGGTGCCTCGGAGCAGTGCCTCTGGAAGAGCTTGGCGCCGGCCACAAGGAAGAGAAAGAGAGATGGAGAGGGCTTGCCGGCGGAGCTGAGGGAGATCCGGTTAGGGTGAGATTGGGAGCGAGAGGGGTCGACAAGACAATCGGAAACGCTCGCAGTAATCACGGGAATGTACCATCGCAGGGAAAATATCGGGACATGGCTGGGCCAGGAGGAGGTGGGCCGTGGACACGCGACGAAGGACGGGCGGAGTGGGATGAGGCGCGACGAAAGTCGAGCGAAACGCTCAGTCGCCAGGATACGGAACACTTGGTTCTTTTTAAGTAGTAGAGATATAAATATAGCATAAACGATTATCTACACTTGTTACAAAAGAAACTCCTCTAAAAACAATACTAAGTATGCTTAATATTAAGATTACCTCAAGAACAAGACCTAAGTCTAGATTGATAATGATGAAAGATTGAGCAGAGTTTTGTTGCAAATAAGTTGGGGATCGGAGGACAAACATACCTTAGATCGATTGGGTGCGAGGAATCAAAGAAAGATTGAGTAAATTTGAAGATCCAATGGAGGTGGTTTGAAGTTTGAAGGAAGAAGAAAGAGAAAATTTTGTGTTTGAGGATTTTAGGTTACCTCCTCCTAGGTGATATGGCGGCCGCGTACGTGGTACGGGCGGGCGATACACCCGAAGCCCTGATACATTGCAAATGTATCTATAATTTTTGATGTTCCATGCTTGGGTTTATCCACTTTCTTGTGTTTTGTTCCAACTTTGGAGTACTTTTCATATGATTTCTTGGACTAACCTATTAACAAGAGCCACAGTGCCAGCTACCTATTTTCTGCTGTTTTTGGTTCCAGGAAAGTCAAAAAATGAATATTCTCGAAATTGGATGGGACAAAAGCCAAAGTGCCTATTTTTCCGTAAGTCATCAAGTGCCAGAATACGAGACGGAGAAGGGCCAGAGGCCGGCCACACCACCTGGTCGCGCGTCCAGGCTAGGCCCGTGCCAGGGGGTGGTGTGGTGGCCCCTGGCACCCCCTCGGCCTCTCCTTCCAATTATAAGATGCCCTCGGGACGTAAATCCTAAGTGCCTGATTAAAAAATCCGCGAAAGAGTCTGTAGCCACCGTCATCTCCATCCGTAGATCGGGAGGGATCTGAAGCTCTTCCCGACACCCTACCGGAGAGGAGAATTCACCCTGGAGGCCTTCTTCATCACCATGCAAGCCTTCGGTGTGATGCATGAGTAGTTCATCCGTGGACTACGGATCCATGTAGTAGCTAGATGGCTGGTTCTCCTCCTTTGTGCTTTCATGTCTAGATCTTGTGAGCTCCGTTCATGATCAAGATCATCTATTTGTAATTCGGCATGTTGTGTTTGTGGGGATCCGATGGATATTGAGATGCTATTTCAGATTGATTATTGATTCTTTCATGTCTTTGTTATTTGTGATCTTGCATGCTTTTCGTTGTTAGTAGCTATCTTGGCCAAGTAGATTCTAGCAACTCCAAGAGTTAGTATTTATGCTCGATAGTGGGTTCATGCCTCTGGTAATCTGGGGAAGTGACAGAAATCTCTAAGGTACTAGATGTGCTGTTGCTACTAGGGAGAAAAAACAATCCTTTGTTCATAGAACAATCGTATTGTTTACTTTACACGCAATTCTAAAGCAATAATCTGTTACTTGCAACTTAATACTGGAGGGGGGTCGGATGATAACCTGAAGCTGGATTATTAGTCATAGATGCAGTTGGATGGCGGTCTATGTATAATGTTGTAATGCCCAATCGAGTCTCAAAGGAGTCAAGATGATTAGTATATGCATGTATTGCTTTCTCGATGTTTGTCAATTGCCCCGCTGTAATTTGTTCACCCAGCATGTTATCTATCTTAAGGAGAGCCACCTCTAGTGAACTATGGATCCTAGTCCTTTTCTTTACATACAATCTATAAACTGTTTACTTCTTTGTGTTTACTTTCTGCAAACTTTTACTTCTTTCCATTCGATACGTTTAATCCTTTGTTTTCCGCAAAACACGGTGAGATTGACAACCTCATTGCAAGTTGGGGACAAAGTTCTGTGGTTGTGTTATGCAGGTCTCCAGGTTGCTACTAGCACCGGTAGTGCGCCCTGCCAAAGCTCAGCTAGTAACACCTTTGGGGTGTTTCCTTACTCCTACTGGTTCGATTAAACCTTGGTTTCATAACTGAGGGAAACTTGCTGATGTGCTCATCATACCTTCCTCTTGGGGTTCCCAACGAGCTCTACATCAACCACGCCCCAGTAACCTCTAATGAGATGGTGAAGCACAGAAATCTGTTTTGGGACAACAACTTTCTCAATCATTACTTCTCTCTCATTAGAGGTTACTCTTGGCACAAAAAGCAAATAAAAAAGATAAGGAGCGGTTATTACTGAAGTAATAACTTCCAAGACTCATCTAAACCTTTTGGGTTATCTCCCAATAAGTACTTTTCTTTAACGCCTTTAAGTTAGGCATAAGAAGCAAGACAAAGAATCAAGTGTTCTGAAATGAAGAGGCATTAAGACCAAATTTTGTTTTCATAGGAGAAGCAAAAGAAACCTTCTCTCTTTTCTTAGGGAAGTGTTCTATACCTTTCTTGAGTGGGAGTTGATATTTAATGGTGCCTTCTTTCATATCAATAATGGCACCAATAGTTCTAAGAAAAGGTCTTCCCAAAGTAATAGGACAAGAAGCATTGCATTCAACATCCAAAACATAGAAATCAACGGGGACATAGGAATTGTTAACCATAATAAGTACATCATTAAGACTCCCCATGAGTTTCTTTTTAGCATTATCATCAAGTGGGACATTCAAATAACAATCTTCAAGTGGAGGCAAATCAAGCATATCATAAATCCTTCTAGGCATAATAGAAACACTGCTATCAAGATCACATAAAGCTTTGAAATCAAAGTCATTCACTTTCATATTAATGATGGGTTCCCAACCATCTTCTTGTTTAATAGTAATAGAAGCTTTATGTTTCATCTTTTCTTCCTTAATCTTTATGAGAGCATCAGTAATGTGTTTTGTAAAGGCCATGTTCATAGCACTAGCATTAGGAATTTTAGCAAGCTTTTGTAGGAACTTAAAAACTTCAGAGATATTGCAACCATCAAGATCAAAACCATAATTATCATCTAAGGTAGTAGAGCCATTACTAGCCTCAACACTAGTGGTAGTGATAGTAGAAACACTAATGTTTCTAGCAATTTCATCTTCTATTTCCCACTTAGCATGTAATTCAGCTAATAGTCTAACATTTTCATCAATTCATACTTGTATGGCATTAGTAGCTGCAAAGGGATTATCATTAGTTTCAGGTTTAGCAGCCATTTTATTGATCAAAGGGGATTGAGCTTCCTTCACTAGGTAATCCAGGTTTACCATTATAGCCATAAGTATTATTAGGAGGGTAGGACCTATAATTGTTATTACCATAAGCATTGTTGCCAAAATTATTATTTCTTATGAAGTTCACATCAACTTTCTCCTCTTGAGCAACCAAAGAAGCTAAAGGAACATTATTTGGATCAATATGGGCTTTCCCATTCACAAGCATAGACATAATAATATCAATCTTATCACTCAAGGAGGAAGTTTCCTCAACAGAATTTACCTTCCTACCTTGTGGAGCTCTCTCAGTATGCCATTCAGAATAATTAACCACCATATTATCCAGAATTTTTGTTGCAGCACCCAAAGTGATGGTCATAAAGGTACCTCCAGCAGCAAAGTCCAATAGGTTCCTTGAAGAATAGTTCAATCCTGCATAAAAAGTTTGGATGATCATCCAAGCAGTCAGTCCATGAGTGGGACGATTTTTTACCAAAGATTTCATTCTTTCCCAAGCTTGAGCAACATGCTCATTATCAGATTGTTTAAACTTCATTATTTCACTTCTCATAGATATAATCTTAGTAGGAGGATAGTATTTTCCAATAGAAGCATCTTTGCACTTAGTCCAAGAATCAATACTATTCCTAGTTAAGGAATTCAACCACTCTTTAGCTTTTCCTCTCAAAGAGAAAGGAAACAATTTTAGCTTAATAATATCACCATCTACATCCCTATGCTTTTGCATCTCACACAGTTCAACAAAGTTATTTAGATGGGCAGCAGCATCTTCATTACCAATACCAGAAAATTGTTCTCTCATAACAAGATTGAGTAAAGTAGGTTTTATCTCAAAGAAAGTATCTTTAGGCACAGGTGGAGCAATAGGTGTGCTCATAAAATCATTGTTGTTGGTGCTAGTGAAGTCACACAACTTAGTGTTTTCAAGAGTAGTCATTTTTTTGTGTTTTCAAATAAAAAAGCAAACTAGTAAAACTAATTTTTTTGTGTTTTGATAAAGAAACAAGCAAACAAAGCAAAAAAGAAAATAAGCAAAACAAAAATAACAAAGTAAAGTGATTGGTTATGAGGGACTCCCCTTGTGAAGATGTCCTTGACTCCCCGGCAACAGCGCCAGAAAATATGCTTGATGGCCCAAAATATATCGAGCTCGTTGGGGAACCCCAAGAGGAAGGTATGATGAGCACAGCAGCAAGTTTTCCCTCAGTACAAAACCAAGGTTATCAATCCAGTAGGAGCAAGGAAACACCCCAAAGGTGTAGCTAGCTGAACGATGGCGGGCGACCATCGGTGTCGAGCAACGTGGAGACCTACACAACACAACCACGTAACTCCCCAACTTGCGATGAGGTTGTCAATCTCACCGGTTTTGCTGAAAACAAAGGATTAAACGTATCGAATGGAAGGAAGTAATAGTTTGCAGAAAGTAAACACAAAGCAGTAAACAGTTTATAGATTGTATGTAAAAGAAAGGACCAGGATCCATAGTTCACTAGAGGTGGCTCTCCTTAAGATAGATAACATGCTGGGTGAACAAATCACAGCGGGGCAATTGACAAACATCGAGAAAGCAATACATGCATATACTAATCATCTTGAATCCTTTGAGATTCGATTGGGCATTACAACATTATACATAGACCGCCATCCAAGCGCATCTATGACTAATAATCCACCTTGAGGTTATCATCCAACCCCTCCAAGATTAAGTTGCAAGCAACAGATTATTGCTTTACGAATTATGTAATGTAAACAATATGATTGTTCTATGAACAAAGGATTGTTGTTTTCTCCTAGTAGCAACAACACATCTAGTACCTTAGAGATTCTGTCACTTCCCAGTTACGGAGGCATAAACCCACTATCGAGCATAAATACTAACTCTTGGAGTTGCTAGCACCTACTTGGCCAAGATAGTTACTAACAACAGAAAGCATGCAAGATCACAAATAACAAAGACATGATAGAATCAATAATCAATCTGAAATAGCATCTCAATATCGATTGGATCCCCGCAAACACAACATGCAGAATTACAAATAGATGATCTTGATCATGAACGGAGCTCACAAGATCTATACATGAAAGCACAAAGGAGGAGAACCAGCCATCTAGCTACTACATGGATTCGTAGTCCAAGGATGAACTACTCACGCATCACACTAGAGGCTTGCATGATGATGAAGAAGGCCTCTAGGGTGAATTCCCCTCTCCAGCATGGTGCCGGGAAGAGCTTCAGATCCCTCCCGATCTAGGGATGGAGATGACTGACCATGAGACTCTTTCATGGATTTTGATCGGTACTTAGGGTTTTCGTCTGAGGGCATCTTATAGGCGGAAGGAGAGGCCGAGGGTGCTGGGTCGGCGGCACCACAGCACGGGCCAGGCACGGCCGTGACCGGTGGTGTGGTGGCCAGCCTTTCTCCGTCTCGTATTCTGGCATCTGATGACTTCCGGAAAAATAGGCACTTTGGATTTTGTCCCGTCCAATTCTGAGAATATTCATGTTCTGACTTTCCTGGAACCAAAAACAGCAGAAAATAGGCAGCTGGCACTGTGGCTCTTGTTAATAGGTTAGTCCAAGAAATCATATGAAAAGTACTCCAAAGTGTGGACAAAACACAAGAAATTGGATAAAACCAAGCATGGAACATCAAAAATTATAGATACATTTGCAATGTATCACCTGCCCATACCAGTAGTCGTTACGGTTGTAGACGCCTGAAATTTGTTCCACAATTACTTGGTCGTGTGGACATCTTCAAAAACCTTCATTATGAATCCGATTTCACATTAAAAGGTGTGATTTTATGCACAACACAAATCAAAGCAATGGTTTACATATCTTTTTAATTATTAGTCATTAGTGGCAAGGATAGATAGTTTCTTTTCAATTGCTTGACTAAAAACAATCTTTAAACATGGTGGAAGATGGTTCTTTTTGGAGCAACAGGCGCCACGATGGCTTCGGGGGTGATCTCGGGGATGGTGTGCAGTACCTGGCATCACTGAGTGAACTTGTGCAGGCTTTCCCCGGGCTTTTGAGATAGCTTGTGGAGGTCACTGACTGTCCCGGGACATTTGAAACTGAAGGGAATATGCCCGAGACGCAATAATAAAGTGGTTATTATCTCATTCCATGTTTATGATAAATGTTTATTTTGCATGCTATAATTGTATTAATTGGAAACATTGATACATGTGTGTTTAATAAAAAAAATAAAGAGTTCCTAGTTATGCCTCTCATATAAACTAGCTCGCTGATTAACAAGATGATCAAGGTTTCCTAATCATGGACATTGGAGGTTGTTAATAACGAGGTCACAATATTGGTGGAATGGTGTGATGAACATTCATTTGAAGTATAGCAATACAATCAAATTCATTATGTTTAAATTTCTATAACATCATATGAAGTAACTTTAGTCCTTAGACCATGAGATCATTTCAATCACTAAAACTAGAAGAGTAACTTGATAACATCAAACGTCATACCATAACAGGGTGACAATAAAGGTGGGTTCAGATACTTCGAAAGTGTTATGTAGAGGCTCATGGATCAAGAGTGAGATTTTCTATCCCGATGACAGAGAGATATACTCTAGGACCTCTTAGTGATATCACATTGATGTAGCTTGCAAGCAAGTGATAAGATCACTAGAATATTATATCACAGGAATGAGAAAAGAGTACTTGTCGGTAACGAGATCAAACTAGGTATGGGGATACCGATGATCAAATCTCGGACATGTAATATATTGCGCTACAAAGGGATTTTGTTACAAACGTTAAAGGTTCTCACGATCATTGGAGTCATCGTTGAATGTGTGGGAGTCAATACAGATCTCTAGGTCCCGCTGCTGATTATTGATCGGAGACGGGTCTCAAACATGTCTACATTATTTGCGAACCTTAGGGTGACACACTTAAGGTATACCGACACTATTTGGAGCAAATATGTTTCAGATAAAGATTATGAAAGCGCTGGAATCATTTTGATGGACACCGGAATTGTTTCGGGTGAAATTACTGAAACTGGTTCTACATGTGATATTTAAATGTTGCAGGGGTTTTTATGTGATTGTTTGTTAATTAAAGTAATTAACAAAATTCTGAATAAAATAAATAAAAGAGTTTTATTAAATGAGAGTTGCATTAATTTTGGTGGAAAATTAATGCATGTGAGTGGAAGTGTGAGTGGAGGGATGTTTATGTGAGTGGGAGCTCCATCCACATGAGTGATGGAAGAGGTGGGGGCACCACCTTGGCTGCCGGCCATGGGAGGGGTTGCACCCCTCTCCCCTATAAAATCCCCCCTCCTCCTCCTCCTCTCACTTCACACCTCCTCGTGAAGGATCTCCCTCCCCCTCTAGTTTATTCCCCATGGACTCGAATTAGCGAGGTACATGTTCCCGGTGGCTTTATCTGAAAGGAGATGCTTCCGCTGCATCACTGGAGCGAGGAGAGGTTGTCGGAGGATCGGACGTCTATGTGATAATGGATGCGTCGTTGAGTTGTGGTGCTGAACTTCCTTCCGATCTTGAGATCGGCAAGCGGACGACTACATCATCCACGAGTCCAACATCATAATGTGTTGTCGCTCTTCAAGGTTATGTTCTCTATGGATACATATCCATGCATTGATTTATCTAGGTAGATAGATCTTGGTGCTTAGTTGTTCACTTCATAGGAATTTTTTTTCTATGTTGTGAACCCAACAGAAACCTCCTTGGAAGGCCCCAACGAACTGGTCGTAGAGTTCTTCCCATGACTTGATTGAGCATGCCGGCAGGTTGATGAGCCATGCCCAGGCTTCACTCTTGAGAGAAGGGGTAACCAGTTGGTCATAACCCGCTCGTTGCCCCGGGCCACTTGCATAACCATGTAGTAAATCTGGAGCAAGTTCTTAGGATTGGTCTTCCCGTCGTGCTTGTCTGGTACATCGGGTCGGAACTTCGGGGCCATGTCACCCTTCGTAGTTCTGGTGTGAAGGCGATGTACCCGGCCGCAAATGTTGGGGCACTCCGCCCAGCTCTAGCCGGCTCTACATGGTCATGGAGATGATGCTCCCTGTGGCGTTTGATACGCGTCCGTGCGTTATGCCCTTGATGCTCGTTCAGGACCCGATGTAGGTCCCATGACCATGAGGTCTGGGAGGAGCCCATGGAAGCGAGATCGTCACCTTGCTCCTAGGGTGAACTCTAGGGAGGATCTCCCTTGTGGCGGCTCTCTAAGAGGCCGTGATTCCGAAGGTGACGGGCATGCTCTGTAGCTCTCCTTCTAGCGGGCGAGGGGGCCTGGCACCCACCACGGAGCCCCAGTCAACCCCCATAGCCCCATGGGAAGTAGGGGCCCTAACTGTCAAACGTGAGGTAGCTGGTCCTCCTTGGAGACGGGCGGCGCTAATTAAGTGTGCCAACCTCGCGAGCCACGCATTGGCGTGCGAGTTGTCACTGACTGCTTCCGGCGGAAACTCTAGCATAGCTTTCGCAGCAACTAAAGCAGCAATGGGACTGGGGGCCTAGGACGAAGTCGAGGCAAGTCATTGGCTGCCAGCATCGACCGAGACTCCCTAGGGCCGACGTTCTTCCTCGTGGGGACGTGGAATGGGTCGGTCAAGCGAGTTCTGCCTTGCAGGCTTGCTGTCCTCCCCTTCTGGCATCCCCGATGCACGTGAGCGCTCTGCCGAGATAAGCTCTTTGTTGGGTGGTGGTTCTGGTGTCGCGCCCCTCGAGGGCACGATGGTTCATGCAGACCCTCCATTGGATGCAGGTTGGCTGGTGGAATCTTCCTCTTGCCGATGTCGCTCTGCCTGAGTAGTAGCTCCCACCATACCATAGGCTGCTCCTCTTGAGCTTCGAGGCATGGTGATGGGGACTGCCATCGCGTGCTGCGGGAGGTGCGCCCCCTACCTGGCGCGCCATATGTCATGTCTTGATTTTCGACACCGGGGGGGTAGGGGTCCCCCTTTGTTGTTCGGCCAGGGGCACAAGTCTGCCAAGCTCAGTCGGCGAGCTAGACGAACACAATCACATAGAGAGAGAGACATAGTGTTTTTTACCTAGCTTCAGGTCCGTAGTGAGTTGATCCCTATGTCCTGTAACTAGCTACTATCTGATTATCACAAGGTTACATTGGTTCCTTCCCCGAGAAGGTTCTCTAGTCCAAAATCCTCCCCTTTTCTTGTTCGACCTGGGTGTCCTTTTATACATAAAAGGGGTCACCACAGGGGTCAGTGAACATGCGGCAGATGGCCCGATGCTACGTGGTCGGCCAAGATGTGCATGGCCTCGATGTGGAGGGCTTTCATTTTTTTCCCATACGCATCACCCTACGTCCGAGATAGTAGCCTGAGACATAGTCTAGGGGTAGCTCTACCTACTCTAACATAGATTCTTATCCAAGGTGATTCTGCACCCGGAATCTTAGGCGGGCAGCATGTACCCGGGCCAGCTAAGAGGCGTGGGTCGGGTCGCGAGTCCCTTCCAAGGGAGGCCCCTTGAGCAGGTTCCTCTATGGAACCGACAACATGAACATCATCCACATGCTAGGCCGGTGCGGAATACGACTTTTCACATGCAGAAAGGCTTTAGAACACGTCACCGCGAGGGATGCCTTCAAGTGACGCACTACATAACGCCCGCTACTTCATCACCGACACATCATCACCAAGGTCTCCATCAACACGCCGCCGCCGCTATACCGTCCACATGATGGACATACAAGTATGACTCCCTCTGGAAGTACATGTATTGCAAGGCACGACGATGGCATTGCCGCATCCACAACCTCGACGATAGCATCGACCATGTCCAACGACTAAGACTGCATCGACAAACTGGCATCATAATTATGATGCCCCTACGACCGCGCATATGGTTCTAGAAAAACCATGTGTGCTTGGCGGGTTCCTCCATACCTTGCAAAACTGGTGGTCTCACTTACGACCATGTCCAAGAGACGCCCAAGGTGCAAAATGTCCACAACTGCAGCTCCGTCCTAAAAACACGCAATTTTTTTGCGCCTCCGACACTGGCGGCCACACAACATACGATGACTACGACATTGAACACACCCACCTCGACTACGAATATATCACGATCGGCTACCTCGGCATCTACATCAACAACAACGTCTAAAGCTACGCATCGACAACAACTCTAGTCAACAGCGTTCGCGTCATCACATGTGACCATGACACTCCCATTGTGATTGCAGGAGGGAAGAGAGGCACTAGAAGGGGCCGTAGTCACCGCTCCTAGGTGCCGGCCATGATCATGTCCATCAGATATGTAGTTGATGATGACCAGGAGGAGAAGATAACTGACTTCAATAACACTCGCAATCGTCTGCTTCTCTTGCGCTATGACTGAGGAGGAATGTTAGAGTAGTGTACGGAATTAGACATAGACTAGGATACTACTTATGGTACTCCAAGTATCTTCCCCAGTCCCCCCTCCTGTACTTCTATATATACCCAATGAGGGTAAACCAAATAAACACAACGAAATATAGGGATTAACAATTTCTACACCTCCTTGAAGGCGACACCGAGGTTTATTCGCCTCTCCCATCCTACTTGTTCCGGGTGAAAGCCCTAATCTTTGGATTAGGTGGCGGTGGCGCTCTTATGTCGTTCCCCTCCTTGGAGGCGTCGTCTTGGATCAGTGGGGGTGGTAGTCGAGCTTGGAGATGGGCACCGAGCAGTTGGTAGCGGTTAGTCATTTCATTTGCCACGCGGTGCTGCGGCTAGCCTTGTCTGTTCGGTGCTTCCCCGATGGTACTTGCTTGTCGGTGGGTCGACGCCCTCAAGCCTGGGCGAGAAGGGAAGTGCTCCCTTCTCCGGCAGATTCGGTATCTCGGTGGTAAGTTGAGCTAGTCTAGCATGTGCTCAGTAATGGTGTTGTCATTTCCTTTCCCCACATCTTATATAGCGATCTCGTCTGGTAGTTTGTGTCCTTTGTGGTGTTTTGTGTTGTGGGCGGCGGTGGTGTTCGTGAGTGGCGGAGTGGAGGCGGCAGTGTTCTTTGGCTTCTCCTCTGGTATCTTGTTTGTTTTGTCCATGCGTGCTCAGGGTGAGCTTCTCTACCTCTTGATGGGTGTGGCACCCTCCGATCCAGGGTGAGAAGGTAGTGGCCTTCTTCGCAGGTGGAGCCATTGACGCAGCAACAATGCTTGCGGGTGGTCGACGATGGCTCTCATGTGGCGTGCCCCTTCACTCTTCTTCGCCTCCGGTCGGTTCACGTGGTTGGACAAGGGCTTCGATACTCAAGCGGCACTTCATTTTTTTCTTGCTTGTTGTATTGGTCACTTTCAGCTCTTTTGAGTTGCCACTAGTCTGGATTGAGAAAACGTTGGGGTACTTCTGGACTGAGAAAGGATAGCATATAGTGGTGGCCGACCACTCCAATGTCTAGAATTTTAGTCACACTATGAGAGAGGTACATGTTGCTTAGTTAACTCGCAGCTAGCTCCTCGAGGACAAAGTAGTGGAAGAAGAGTCCTTGTTGTCTAATCTTTGCCTCAATTTTTGGAGTAGAAGATGGTAATATTCCTATTCGTCACTTTTAGCTCATCCTTCATGATGATCTCTATTGTCATCATGCACTTTCTGCTCTAATATCTTCCAACCATATTTGTTACTTGTGTGGAGAGGTGCGTACTCTTGTAAGAGAGAACTCATTTTCAGTGTCCAGTTGTATTACAATAACATCATACATGTATGCATTGGGATATTCACTTCGGCTCGCAGGTGCAAATGAACCCATTGTAAGAAAATATTTTTCAAAATGTTAAAAAATTTGAAACAAAAATTCCGCATATACATTCGTACATTTTATGTTGGTTCATAAGTTTTTGAGATAAAAGAACATTTTATGTGTCGTGTATAAAAAAGACAAAAAATGTCGCGTGAATAGTCGTATTCATGTGAATATTTTGTATTTTTTATACACGACACATAAAATATTCTTTTATCTCAAAAACTTATGAACCAACATAAAATATACGAATGCATTTGTAGGATTTTTTTCGAACTTTTTGACATTTTAAAATATGTTTTCTCATAGTGGGTGCATTTGCACCTATTAGCCAAATTGCCGCCTCCGCGTGCATCTATATATACGATTGGCCTGACTACAATAGATGTGTAGGATGCATGGATAATGTAGACAACAAAAAAGAGATGCTAGAGTAAAAATAGTACCTGGCCCCATGAATTTATAAGGCCCACGCGTACTTTGAGAACAACATTAGCCACTAATTTGATCAGCAAAATATGAGTTATATGCCATAAAAATAGATCATCAAAAGAATTAAAGTATGAATCCAATAATATATTTTTTGCTATATTGATGCTATTTTATTGATCATATTATGGTCAATTTTGTAAAAAAGATATGTGCAATCTTATAAAGCCATACTGAGGGAGTATTTCTATATACTACTACCTTTTACTATGTGTGGTACAAGTATGTACATGCTCGTTCAGAAGCAAACCCTAAGACTGGGAAATAAGAGCACATGTAATTAGGTCCCTCGTCATATGGAAGATATTTCATTTTGTCATAATAGAATCAACCAATATACAATACTAGTGTGTCTATGACTTCTGATAAATTCATTATTTTCCAAATCAACAAATCAATTTGTATAATTCGACGAGTTGAGTTGGTATTAAACCGAATTAAGGGTGAAGGGAGATAGAATCACTTTGATGATTACTATTTCATGAAGAATGTAGACCAAAGCAAGAAAAAAATAGATGCACAAGTTCAATTGCACGTCAGATACAAGCCATGCTATTGCAGTACCGATTGAGGATATAGTATGTGTTTTATTTATTGTCATATCATAAACGACACACATTATACCACAAAAGAACCTACAAAGATCAATTAATGTCAAGAATTAACGGAGAGCCTCTATACCTCATAATTTATAGAATTTGCTACTTTGTTACACCTCTGGTAGACAATTTACTTATTATAGAAACATCTATAAAGATATTTATTAATCCAGACATTTTAGAGATCTTTGCCACCATATTTAAGTTTAAGTATATAATAAAATGAACAACTAGACACAAATACATAGACTAATATGTTGAGAAATGCAAATTAGTCATTCTATAATTCCTACAAATTGAGTGCTAGCATAGTGGTAGACGGTAAGAGTCTTGTCTAGTGCTCTATACCATCAGGTTCGACACCTCCCATGGGAGGAATATTTCAACTGAGTTTCTTTTATCTCCTACAAAAACATGGTCGATGTGTTCCTCCCCTCCGGTTTCATTTAGAATACTCTTTTGTAAAATCCCAGAGGATTCGGCTTAAGGAGATTTTGTATAGGGCAATGTTTTGGAAGAAACAACTATCTGATTTCCTTTAAAGATGTGAATGAAAGTATATTTCCACCGATAAAGGCTAAAATTTTACAAAAAATATGTTGGCTTAATGTATAGCACTACTATTTGTGGTTAACTTTCTTAATGTAATATAAGAATGTACAACTTAAAGTAGTAGGTTGATAGAGTAAGTTATAAAGAAGTAAAAAATGGTGTTAATTTTGCTAAGTGTGCCAGGATAATAAACTTTCTAAGATAATGTTTTTTTAATTTGCTAAATGTATATGTATTTTTTGCAACTTAAGATCCTTAACTTATAAAAAGATAAAATGTTATAATTATCTCGCATGTTGAAACAAACTGAACCATGCACTCACCACCACACTCCTCCTTCTCCTCCATTATCCCCCACCACTCTATAACCTGGCCTCGCCACCAACACGCTTCGCCAACCGAGGTATGAAAATACCGCCTTTTAAATTTATGATTTTTGTCTCAAAACTTCACTAAGGGTAGATGGTTTTACTTGGTTATGTTTTTGTCCTGGTAATTTTTGGGGGGAATAAAGAAATAGTCTAAAATTTGGTCGTATATCTCTAAATCCGGTTAACAATGTACTCCCCCAAGTACATTTAATTAAAGGGAATATACCGTAAAGGAAATAATAAATGTTATTATTTATTCTCAAATTCGTTATTGATTTTTTATATATTTGTGCTATAACTAATGTGGATATTGAATATGAGATTGAAAGGAAGATCAAGATGTACATGTAGAGAGAAACACCAAGTAGTTCCTAGTTCCGTCTCTAGGACTAGTTCATGTGTCGTTTGATGATCACTTTTTCGTAATAATGACATAGTTATTGTAATAAAGATGTCAATTACAATGCTAGGATCCATGTTATGTGCTCTCATCATGGACAGCACAATTGCGGTCACTAGTGGAATGGTGAAGCAAGAATAGCGCAACAAGTCTAGAGAGGTGACATTGGATATGATGAAGACCTTGAGACAAGTAAATTTCTGTAGTGCCTTTTCATTTGCAGGATTATATTTAAGTGCGATTATATCTGCGCCACTCTGTCTAATTCTTTCTCTCGATTGAAAATCTAAACCTAACTATGTAGTTGATATTTGATTGCCTCGGTAGAATGGTTAGATTTTCTGAAGGCAATGCAGATAACTTACGTCGTATGTATATATCTATATTTGCTTCAAAATTGAGCAATAAAAAGTTTCGATCTATCCTAGAACATTATCTTTTGCATTATTAATAGATATGTTCAAATGGCACACATATATGATTTGCTTGATCAAGACGTGTGTTGCAGGTACACACAAACTAGTCTCATAAACCACTATCAGGGTATTTGTTAGACCATACATTTTAGAGATTTTTGCCAACATATTTAAGTATAATAAATTCACACAGATGAACCTGAATGTGTTAGATCCGATGACGAAGCCTCTACAATGAGAGGAGCATGAGCAACATATAGTGGTCCAAAATCTCATCATAAAATTGTAATTATTATTGTTTTTTGTCGTGTTCGTGTAACTTTTTGTTTGAACATGTATGTTCAGGTAACTAATCTTAGCCTTGTTGAAGTGTCGAGGGTGATAAAATTAAATGAAATTTGAATACAAAACTGCCTCAACATTGTACATGCCCTTGGAACCTAGGTTCATACGAACCTAGTTGGCCAAAAATAGGCCAAGTACAAAGCTCAGTTTGAGAAGCACATCAATCAGAAACAAAAAAAATATAGTTGGTCTGAAAATAGGGAGTATATTCCAGGTCCCATGGGGGGTATTTTCTAATTCAAAAAACATAATATAGTACTTGAGAATTATTGTTTATTGGATCTCAAAGTAACTTCCTATCACTTGGCAGTCTTAATGTTGATCCGAGGCAGGCAAAACTGTTGATGGGCTCAAATTTATGTATGCAGTCGGGGACGATGGTACTATTACTATTGTTTTTGGCAAGCGCGGGCGTGAGTTTAGGGAAGCATAAAAAGGAACAGAAAATCGTCCGATCTCAGTACATATGGGATTTATGTGTATCTTATAAATGAAATAAAATAATTTGATTGACAGTATCAAACGAGTCACATGAATGTACGAAAGGAAATTAAAGGAAGTAATAAGGAAAGAAATACTACTGCGTAACCCGACGGTGCCGACTGCCGAGGAAAGGAACACGATAAATACGCCCAGCACAGCTGGAACCTGGAAGGAGCCCTCCTTAAAACCCCTCCACCGCCTCGTCCGATGATCAGATTGATTCCGAGGAGATCCCCATGGGCTGGCCGAGGAAGAGGAGGCTTACAAGATCGTCACGGCGGCGCCGCTTCCGCAGCAGGTTGTGCTAGTCGTCGGATCGAGCAAGCCCGCGCAAGGTTTTTCATAGGTATGCTCTAGCTCACGTCCAATGTCCAATTCAGTTAGATTGTGATTTCTCCAAGAAAATTGCAATATAACTAATATAACTAGTACGACAGTTGGGGTTGGGCCTTAAAAGACCTAGGACTTTTGAGAATCGCTTCAAAATACTACGAACTTTGGGGTTGGAGACTATAAATAACTACGAACTTTGCGTAATCGGACAGTTAGTCAGTTTGATCGCAATTCCGACTAGGCTCTCACACCAAAAAACTACAAACTTTCAGGCTGGAGACTACAAAAAAACTACGACCTTTGAGGCTCTCACGTCATGATCTGAGGTGGGCTTGCCATGTCGGAATTACGATCAAACTAGCTAACTGCCCGATTACGCATGTTTGTAGTTGTTTGTAGTTACTAGCCACAAAGTTCGTAGTTTTTTGAAGCGATCCCCAAAAGTCGTAGATTTCTGAAGCCCTAGCCCCAATTGCCGTAGTTTCTTGCAATTTACTCTGATTTCACATGTCCATAGTGGTTCTAGTTTCGCTTGTAGGCTTCCGATAGGCTCAGGTATGTCAACTTATCCCCTCAACAAATAGGAAAGCCTAGGTAGGAAAAATCTGTTATGCTCACAATGATGTTATTTCTAACAAATTTCGTTCCATGTCTCTCGCACTAGACTGCCTGAGCTCTCCCAATCGTGACTGGTTATCTTGGCGCATGAAATAGTTATATGCTGCTGGAACAGATGTCGGTGCACTTTATTTGGAAAAAAATCAGACATTTTTTACACCTTTTGTACTGATTCCAGCGACCTAGTACTAGTTTAATTTTTGTGTGCAGATTCTGCCTTTGCTAGCCAGGCTGATGGGGGTTTGTGGACGTGGTACCAGATGTTGCTGTGGCTGCTGGCAGGAGCGACAACTTCACCGTGATCTGTGCCACGACGAGGTTACTCCTCACAATAGCACCAGTAGACATGTCATCCCCATCATGGCTAGACTTTACAAAGAGTACGTCGTCATAGGCATCGATATCTCCAATCTGACGTTGATCGGAGATGAGATGGACTACACCGTTCTCCCTGGCAATTGGAGCATCGTTGGTGGCTACAAAACGAACGACTGCGTAACCCTGACTAAGTGCAACGTGATATATGGTCAATGAATTATAATCAATGGATATATGTAACAGCTATCTATTCATGTCGTGTGTGTTGCAGGTATTGGTCGTAAGGCTTTGTCTCTCATGATCTTATGATTGATAACACGGACGCCGCTCTCAACCACCAGGTGGTGGCGCTGAGGTCTGAGTTCGACATCTCCTCCATCTATCTATGCACCCTCAGTGGCTATCAGATATCGTCTATGCAAAGATGAGCACGTAGCTCTACCACGAGTGCCGAATCTGCAGCACCGTGAATTTCATCTTCGGCGATGCCATGACGGTGTTTCAGAAGTGCACCCATGCCTGGCTCTAAGGAATGTCCACTGGAATGACTGCGCAGGACTCGCGAGGGAAACCATGTGCATGCACCTCTCAAGTTGTGTATGTGTGTTCAATTATGCTCTCCATGCAGGCAGGCATATTGAACAATAATAGACTATTATTGTTCAATATGCATTCTTGCATGTAGACCATAGTTAAACCCACATACGCAGCTTCATAGATGCATGCACATGGGCCCCTCGTGACATGTGCCCTGGGTGGTCGCCTCTATGGCATGGGTACACTTCTAAAACACCGCCGTGGCCTTGCCAAAGATGAAATCCACGGTGCCGGAGATGCGCCACTCGCGGTAGAGTTGTGTGTTCATCTTGGCGTAGATTGTGTCCTGGTAGCCGTTGAAGGCGCAGCGGTAGATGGTGGACCTATCGGATGTTGACCTTAATGCCACCATCTGGTGGTTGTCAGCTCCAGTCGTGTTCTTGATCATAAGGTCATGGGCGACGAAGCCTTGACCATCAACACCCAACACGCGTGGCATGAATAGCTAGCTAGTGCATATATATTATAATCCATGGACAATATCTCACGTTGCACTTACTTAAGGTTGCGTTGTCACCAGTTTTGCAGCCACCGACAATCCTTTGATTACCGGAGAGGACGATGCGGTCCATCCCATCTCCGGTCATCGCCAGGTTGGATATATTCTTGCCTATAGCGACATACTCTTTGTAATGTCCAGCCTCGATGTGGATGACGTGCCTATTGGTGCTATTGTAAGGAGTTGCCTCGACGGCAGCACAGATCTTGGTACAGTTGGCGCTCCCACAACGACATATGCGACCATGTCCACGATTCCCATGAGGTTGGCTAGCAAAAGGCAGAATCTACACACACAAAACTAAACTTCTAGATCTCTCAACAAGCTTAGAAACAAAACTCTCTCTTAGTTGAATAACTCAATCTTTTTTATGGTACTTATAGGATCTGCATCATAAAATCGACTAAAATACAAGGTGCAATAGAGATCGAGTATATGTATGGAGTAGGATATGATGTTTTTATCACAATGTGTGGTCGTAATTTTTGTGTGTATCGTCTTTGTTGTCTTGTCCCAAAATCTGCATGTGTGGTGGATTTTATGTGAGATAAATGTTTTGTCGGGTGTATGGCATACATGTGTAACTAATTTTGGGTTCGTAGACGATGAGCCTCAGCAACTGTAGAGCAAGGATCAACAGTTTCTTTCGTTTTGTACTCGACAAACAATATAACAGACAGTTCCTAAGACCTTGGAAACTACATTGGATGGACTCTTGTTTTCTCTATATTTGTGATAATGAAACCTCTAATTATGTTTATGTTCTAAAAAACATAGCGTATTTCTGAAAATGTATTTAGCATTTATGGAGTACTTTATTCGCTCAATGAACTCTGTTTCAGGCAGCACCAAATGGAAAAGGTGGCATGGTACATCGAAATAAACAAAATAACAAGGTGAAAGAAGCTGTGTAGGTGTGAGGTTAGAGCATTTGGCTCCAATAGCCAACCCTTTCGTCAAATTTATAGGTGTAGTGACAGTTGTGTTGTCGGCACGAAGATGGTGTTGGGTTGATTTATGTATTCATTTTTTCAGATTTTGTTATATATAATTTTTAAAAAGTTACATGTATCACTTTGATGCAGAGGCTGCGTATTTCAACCTCTTTTTCAAAACAAAACAAAAAAAACAGCTAGCACACAATGAAATTTTCGTCTAGCTCTTCTTCCACAGCGACCAATCCCACCACGGGACCAACCCCAAATTCCCCCAATTGCTTTCAAGAAAGGAAAGAAGGAAACGTGTTCAAGAGGAGCAGGTGGTTGGATTTCCTCATTCACCATGACAGGAGAAGAAAACAAACAATGTACATGTAGGCCCAAGGGGTCTAATCGACTTTGCAATTTCGTGGGGCAACGTTGTTTCCTTCCCGTGGACAAAGTTGACAGGCTAACGAGCAAGTGTATACTCACAAGTTCTTGCGTGACAATCATGACAGTTTGCCTGCTGGCCGTGGGCCTTAAAAATTGATCACAGACTTACACAAACAAGTGCATACTTTGCATCAAACGTGTACGATCCTTTCCTCGTTTAATGGTACAAAGAAAAGAGTTAGATTAGAAGTAACCTTTTCCCCAGTGCGACCGGTGGTGTCATCTGGCACATGCTCCAATTATAGGATCTCAACATGGGACGAGTATCGCCAAAGATTCTTGAATAATGTTTATTCTAAATTCCTCAAGAAACTATCATGTCAACAATGTCTTTCCTATGGGTAGCTCTAATCATGCAGGAACATTGCCTACGGTGAATTATTCCAAAGCTGTGATACATAAATTGGCAAAAATAGTCTGTTGATAGCTTTATTGCTGAGCGAGTATCATATGCCTATGTTTAGACACAAGTACTAGCATATAAAAATTTGGCATTCTGTGAGATACAATCAATCGAAGAGAATAAAACAGGGTCCAATAAAAAACAAAAATGAATTTATTCAAAGGGCTTTAAGTTCGACATTTCAGTTCCATAGCTCTCTGTCTGGATTTAACTGAAGAATACAAAGTGATAAGCCCTATTGCTATTATCACCGACTCACTTTTATGTTTATCTTGGAAACCAATAAAGAAGAACATGATGAGGGTAAGCCTATAAAGCCTGCCAATTGATCAGCACTGAAGATTTAGATGACAGAAATAGGCAGTGAAGCAACAAAAGGAGAACATTTCAAATAAGCAATAGCACTTTAGTTCCAGCTAAATCTTCATAGAAGTCAAGGTACATATATACAACAATAACTTCTTCATACTACTTCTGAAGCTTCTTGCAAGGTGGCATTATGCTAGTATCTCACAAGACATCATCTTCTTGCAGGTACAGACCCCCGTCGGTCTCGATGGGCATAGAAGGCAGTGTTCCAGCTAGAATACAAGCGGCCCCTGCATCACCTGCAATAGTACACAGTACCTCGGCGTCCTGAATAGCCCGGTCCATATTGATCTGACCACTGAGCTCATTGATGAACTTGAGAAGGATGTCGAAGTCCATCTCTTCTCCAATTATCCGCAGACGGTACCTCTTCAAGATACCGACACACAAGTATAGGTGGAAGTGTTCTGACAGATAGTGAGTCCACACAACTTCCCACAGGAGCATGATCTGATCGAAACTGAACTCCCTGCAATCCATAATAAATTGGGTGAATTGGAGCTTAGAAGAGAAAGCGAATGACTGCTAACTGCTTTTTATTCAATTTAACAAATGTATAGCTCAATGAATAAATCTAACTATTATGCAATTAGTGTTTGTCAACCAAAAATGTTTAAAAAGAATAGGAAACTGGTAATAGAGAGAACAGTTTGTGTTTCGATTCTAGGTCAGTAACAACTTGCAGACTATGTAGCCAATTATAAAAATCCATAGGCATGTTTGGGTTGTTAGGTAAGCATTTACTTGTGAGCAAGGCAATCCTCGCTAAAGGATAACTAATTTTGTTACTTACTTGTTTTGCTAGCCTCCTAGGAGGATGTACTCCAACTCTATATTTTCAATGAAATGAAACGCAAAGGTCCTTTTGCGTTTTCTCAAAAAAATGTTCTCCCTTCATGTGCATCTCTTACCTCAACTCTGCTAAGCAATGCTACACAAAAAAACCAAATATACCCTGACTCTAAAGTCGGCTAAACCACGTCATCATGATAACATGATCGATGGGATTTGTTTTTTCCATGGCACGGCCGATTACTCTCTTTTTTTTAAAAAACAATTTACTGGTGGCCATCGCTCAATTGCTAGGATGGAAGCCAGTAGACTACCATGAAGGTGCTAGTCTACTGGCTGTACAAACCAATAAAGTTCTACTAGATCTCATCTACTGTTAGGGTTTAGGTTCCTAGGTTCAGCCCTGGTTACTGTGGCTGCTTGACTAACTGTCTGCTTTCCCTAGAAGAGAGGGAAACAAAACTAATTGTCTACTGCTGTTTTAGTTGCAAGCAGATCAAGGAAACAACAAAGGGAAGTTGTCTGAATACAAAACCTATCTTGATCCAAACCCCATAGCATAACGCTAAAAACTGCTTGTTGAAATTTATTCCTCTGTTCCTAAATACTCCCTCTGTTTCAAAATATAAGATGTTTTAGTTTTGTGAAAGCCGACCTACACACTAAAAGTGGTCTAGATACACTTCTTTCACAAAGCTAAAACATCTTATATTTTGAAACGGAGGGAGTATAAGACATCCTATTAGTTCAATTTAAACTGCCAGAACGTCTTATATTTAGTTGGAGGAGAACGCAAGGTAACTATACACAACTAATATAGCTAACAGCCTAGCACACCAATCACACAGAGAGAGAGACACGGTGTTTTTTACCTAGCTTTAGGTCCATAGTGAGCAGATCCCTATGTCCTGCAACTAGCTACTATCTGATTATCACAAGGTTATACTGGTTCCTTCCTCAAGAAGGTTCTCTAGTCCAAAATGCTCCCCTTTTCTCATTCGACCTGGGCGTCCTTTTATACAGAGAAGGGGTCACCACAGGGGTCGGTGAACATGCGGCAGAGGGCTCGATGCTACGTGGTCGGCAAGCTATGCATGGCCTCGATGTGGCGGGCTTTCATTGTTGCCCATACGCATCACCCTACCTTCGAGCTAGTAGCCTGAGACATAGGCTATGGGTATCTCTACCTACTCTGATATAGATTCTTATCCCAAGTGACTCTGCACCCGGAATGCTAGGCGGGCAGCATGTACCCGGGCCGGCTAGGAGGTGTGGGTCGGGCCGCGAGTCGCTTCCAAGGGAGGCCCCTTGAGCAGGTTCCTCCACGGAACCGACAACATGAACATCATCCACACGCCAGGACGATGCGGAATATGACTTTTCACATGCAGCAAGGCTTCAGAACACGTCACCGCGAGGGATGCCTTCAAGCGACGCACTACATCACGCCCGCTACTTCATCACCGACACATCATCACCAAGGTCTTCATAAACACACCGCCGCCGCCACTATACCGTACACATGATGGACATACAACTATGACGCCTTCTGACAGTACACGTACCGCAAGGCATAACGATGGCATGGCCGCGTCCACGACACCGACGACACATCGACCATGTCCAACGGCTAAGACTGCATCGACAAACCGGCATCACAATTATGATGCCCCTACGACCGCGCATATGGTTCTAGCAAAACTATGTGTGCTTGGTGGGTTCATCCAGTCCTTGCAAAACTGGTGGTCTCACTTACGACCATGTCCAAGAGACGCCCAAGACATACCTCCACAAGGTGTAAAATGTCCACAACTGCAGCTCCGTCCTAAAAACACGCAATTTTTTTGCACCTCCGACACTGGCGGCCACACAACATACGATGACTACGACATTGAACACACCCACCTCGACTACGAATATATCACGATCGGCTACCTCGGCATCTACATCAACAACAACGTCTAAAGCTACGCATCGACAACAACTCTAGTCAACAACGTTCGCGTCATCACATGTGACCATGACACTCCCATTGTGATTGCAGGAGGGAAGAGAGGCACCAGAAGGGGCCGTAGTCACCGCTCCTAGGTGCCGGCCATGATCATGTCCATCAGATATGTAGTTGATGATGACCAGGAGGAGAAGATAACTGACTTCAATAACACTCGCAATCGTCTGCTTCTCTTGCGCTATGACTGAGGAGGAATGTTAGAGTAGTGTACGGAATTAGACATAGACTAGGATACTACTTATGGTACTCCAAGTATCTGCCCCAGTCCCTCCTCCTCAGGCCCGTCTCCAAGATTTGGGGCCCCGTGCGACTTATAAAAATGAGGTCTTAATTTTTGTACACACTCAAGAACTAGTATAACAAAATCACACATTTAACTTATATTGTATAACTTCCGAATGTGCTATGTCATACAATGTTCGAAAAAATATCAACTATTCATTCAAAAATAATAAATATATCATAAAACAAATAAAACTAACCTCATGATCTACCAAAAAGCATCATCCGCCGGGTATTTCTTGAAATAAAATCTTCAATCATAGCATTATAGTTGATCTTCTCCAAAATATCACTCTCAAGTGCTATAGTCGCGAATCCACTGAGTCTTTCTTGTGTCATAGTAGAACGCATGTAGGATTTCAGCAACTTGAGTTTAGAAAAGCTCCTTTCAGCAGATGCAACAGTAACATGAATGGTCAATAAAATTCTGTATGCAATATTAGCAACAGCCAAATAGGGACGCTTCTCCAAAAACTTCAGAATATCAAGAGGACCCATAGATTTCTCAAGTAAATCTTGGATAAAAATTAACTCCGCCCATAATACTTCTCCATCAATATCCCTATGTTTTCCATGCTTAAGCGCAGCCTCAAGTTTGAGACAAGAATCCTTCAAACTGTCATCATCCATGGATCATAGCCTATCTGAAGTAAACAAGAAACCAAATATATATTCATACTCTTTGTACTGTTCAAATCTGGTGTTAAGTGAAGCAATAGCTTGATCAACAATACGCAAAAAATTATTGATCCTAAATGACTCCTCTACAGAATGTGATTCGGTCGGTGCATCAGCCGGCCCCTCGTCAAATTGTCTTTTCCTTGTAATTTTACGCTTGGTGCGAAACCCCGGATTAATATCCATCTCCATTGCAATTTCTTTAGCAGCTTCCAATGCTTTTGCAAAGCCAGTTTCTCTATACTTTGTGAAAAAGGAAATCAGCCCCTGTACAGACTCAATTGCAATATCAATAAGCATATCCTTTGACTGTAGGCTCTTGCTTACCAAATTAATAGAAGATAACATCTCATAACAGATGATTATAGATACTAAAAACTCAAAGTCACCGAGTTCATTTTCTGCCAATGATTTTGCTACACTACTTGTCAACGGATCTTTATCTGTTTCAGCCACTTGTAGCAAAGCCTCCCTTATATCTGACATTTGGAACCTTATAGCCTTAACACTATCAACATGACTCTCCCAACGAGTGGCTGACAATGACTTGAGAGTCAATCCTATTGTATTATCTTTAAGAATCTGCCACCTCTTAGTATAATTAGCAAATGTTGTATAGATGCGCTGTATAATTCCAAAAAAATCAGTTGCATTGCGACAAGAATTTGCCATATCACAAAGTGTCAAATTCAAACTATGACAACCACAAGACGAATAAAAAGCTCTTGGATTTATTTTCAAAAATCTGCTTTGTACCCCTTGATGCTTTCCTTTCATATTTGACCCATTATCATATCCCTGTCCTCTCACATTGTTTATATCAAGATCAAGATTCTTTAGCTCCTCTTCTAAAACATCAAATAAACCTTTCCCGGTGGTATCATTCACATCCAAAAAACCTAAGAAAGATTCCTCGATACAAGCAGAACCTGAAGATGTATCAACATACCTTATCATCAGAGACATCTGTTCTTGGTGGCTTACATCAGGAGTACAATCAAGTATTACTGAGAAATACTTTGCCTTTTTTACCTTTTCAATAATTTCATATATGATTGCAGTAGCTAGCAGAGCTATCAACTCATTCTGGAAGGAAGGACCAAGATAATGATCACGAGTTCTGTCATTTGTAATTCGGTCAACATGCTCTTTCATAACCGGGTCGAATTTAGCCAACATCTGAACCAATCCTAACAAATTGCCATTGTTGTCTTGGTACAACTTGCAATTACTGCCAGGCAATGCTATGTTATGTTCTCCAAGAAACTGTACAATCAAAAGAATCCTATACAAACTTTTCTCCAATGCTCCCTTTCTTTTTCAATTTCCCGATGAGCAACATGATCGATTGTTTGATTATTCTGCAACCTCATACGCAAATCATACCATGCACTCATGTTTGTGACATGTTCTCTACTAGCTTCATGTTGCTGAAGCCTAATGCTAAGATGTATCCAGTCACTGAAACCCTCATTTGCTAACAATCCTCTCACATGCCCCTTTCTTAATAACTTGCAACAAAAACAAAATATCTTATCAAGCTCTTTGTTGTACACAAGCCATTCTCTATCACATATTTCTCCATTTGGGAGCTCTCTATTGTATGCTGATGCAGAAAACCTTCTAATATTTTTGTCTCTAGGACTATGCTTAATAGACAAGTCTCTTTTAGGACCCTTTTGCATCAATATATCAATCATTTTAGGATCAAGACCATCCCAACATCTTGGATCAAACATATCAGGATGAGAAGAGCTATTGGTGTCACCGTGAACAGTAGCATCATTACCTTCATCACCAGTACTAGCATCATTACCTTCATTATCAGTATTAGCATCATCATGTTCATCACCAATATTACCATCGTCGCCTCCATCAAATTCTGAAGTACAAGCCTCAACTTCTACAACATCTGGAGTTTGATTTTCAGAATTTATTTGAGACTCTTTCACAACAAATTTATCTAGAGCGCCCTTTTGAGACTGAGCCGCTGCTTATAATCTCTGTTTTTTCTTCTTCTTCTCGTAACCCGATTGACACTTTGTCCTTCTCATGATTTGCCTGTCTCAGAAATTAAAAATTAATACTTCGTCCAACCCAAATTAGTTGAATAGTTGACTTAGATTTGTCTAGATTCAAATGTATCTAGACTTGTTTTAGACTAAAACAAGTCGAATCTAGACAAAAATAAGTCAACTAATTTGGGTCGGAGGGAGTAATAGATGAGTAATTGAGTACTGTATGCGAAGCTAGCAGGTTCATTGATAGCTAGCAGGTTCACTGATTTTCTACAGGCGATACCTAAGAAAGATTGGCCAGATCCTTACCGTGTGCGTAGCTCAGCTGACTCTGAGGGTGTGAGGCTGATAGAATTAGTAGAATTAGCTGATCGCAGTGATCGGTGATCGGCTGGGCGGCGGCCGGGCAGCGAGCAGTGATCTGGGGAAGGCGAAGGGAGGTCAGGGGTTGGACGCCAAGCGACGCGATGCGGTCACGCGAGTCACGCCAGGAAGGCAGCAGCCAGCAGGGAACGATCGCCAGCGCTTTCTGCTGGAGTGCTGGGCCTAGGCCGCGACGGACGCAGAGTATTACAGGGCCTAGGATGCACAAAATCAGGGGCCCTCCAAAATCGGGGCCCTATTCGGTCGAGCACTTCGAACCTGTGCATCGACAGGCCTGCCCCTCCTGTACTTCTATATATACCCCATGAGGGTCAACAAAATAAACACAATAAAATATAGGGATTAACAATTTCTACACCTTCTTGAAGGCGACACCGGGGTTTATTCGCCTCTCCCATCCTACTTGTTCTGGGTGAAAGCCCTAATCTTTGGATTAGGCGGTGGCGGCGCTCTTGCGTCATTCCCCTCCTTGAAGGCGTCGTCTTGGATCAACGGGGGTGGTAGTCGATCTTGGCGATGGGCATCGAGCAGTTGGTAGCGGTTAGTCATTTCGTTTGCCACGCGGTGCTGCGGCTAGCCTTATCTGTTCGGTGCTTCCCCGATGGAACTTGCTTGTCGGTGGGTCGACGCCCTCAAGCCTGGATGAGAAGGGAAGTGCTCCCTTCTCTGGCAGCTTCGGTATCTCGGTGGTAAGTTGAGCTAATCTGGCATGTGCCCAGTAATGGTGTTGTCATTTCCGTTCACCGCATCTTCTATAGCGATCTCGTCTAGTAGTTTGTGTCCTTCGTGGTGTTCTGTGTTGTGGGCGGTGGTGGTGTTCGTGAGTGGCGTAGTGGAGGCGGAAGTGTTCTTTGGCTTCTCCTCTGGTATCTTGTTTGTTTTGTCCATGCATGCTCAGGGTGAGCTTCTCTACCTCTTGATGGGTGTGGCACCCTCCGATCCAGGGTGAGAAGGCAGTGGCCTTTTTCGGAGGTGGAGCCACTGGCGCGGCAACAATGCTTGCTTGTGGTCGACGATGGCTCTCATGTGGCGTGCTCCTTCACTCTTCCTCACCTCCGGTCGGTTCACGTGGTTGGACAAGGGCTTCGATACTCAAGCGGCACTTCATTTTTTTTCTTGCTTGTTGTATTGGTCACTTTTAGCTCTTTCAGTTGCCGCTAGTATGGATTGAGAAAACGTTGGGATAGCATATAGTGGTGGCCGACCACTCCAATATCTAGAATTTTAGTCACACACTCACACTCTATGAGAGAGGTACGCGTTGCTTAGTTTACTCGCAGCTAGATCCTCAAGGACAAAATAGTGGAAGAAGAGTCCTTGCTGTCTAATCTTTGCCTCAATATTCAGAGTAGAAGATGGTAATATTCATATTCATCACTTTTAGCTCATCCTTCATGATGATCTCTGTTGTCACCATGCACTTTCTGCTCTAATATCTTCCAACCATATTTGTTACTTGTGTGGAGAGGTGCGTACTCTTGTAAGAGAGAACTTATTTTCAGTGTCCAGTTGTATTACAATAACATCATCCATGCATGCATCAGGATATTCACTTCGCCTCGCAGGTGTAAATACACCCATTGTGAAAAAACATTTTTCAAAATGTCAAAAAATTTGAAACAAAAATTCCGCATATACATTCGAACATTTTATGTTGGTTCACAAGTTTTTGGGATGAAAGAACATTTTATATGTCGTGTATAAAAAAGACAAAAAATGTCGCGTGAATAGTCGTATTCATGTGATGTATTTTGTCTTTCTTATACATGACAGATAAAATGTTTTTTCATCTCGAAAACTTGTGAACCAACATAAAATGTTCGAATGCATATGTAGGATTTGTTTTTGAGTTTTTTGACATTTTAAAATATGTTTTCTCACAATTGGTGCATTTGCACCTATGAGCGGAATTGCCGCCTCTGCATCGGGATATTCACTTCGGCTACCTATTCAGCACCTAGGGTGCAGAATAGTTATTTTGCACCCCCACATATTTTTATGTTCTCACTTTCAGAAATTTATGTTTTGTATAGTAATAATTATGTTCATATTCATCAGAAACACAAAAAAATCGACATAAAAATACAATTTATGAGTCATTATAGTGTAAAAAACATAGAAAATACGCATTGTACGTCGTATTTTTATACGGCGTGTAAATAATTTTTTTACGATATGTCTAAATTTTATTACGTTCTTCTTGACTTCTGACGTAAAAAAAATTACGTGCCATAAAAATCATGTACGATTTGAAAGATAGAGGGTGGGTGAAGAATAACTATTCTACACCTGATGCTAGAGTAAAAATAGTACCCTGGCCCTATGAATTTATAAGGCCCGCACGTACTTTGAGAACAACATTGGCCACTAATTTGATCAGCAAAATATGAGTTATATGCCACAAAAATAGATAATCAAAAAAATTAAAGTATGAATCCAATAATATATTTTTTGCTGTATTGATCCTATTTTATTGATCATATTGTGGTCAATTTTGTAAAAAAGATACATGCAACCTTATAATACGGAGGGAGTATTTCTATATACTACTACCTTTTACTATGTGTGGTACAAGTATGTACATGCTCGTTCAGAAGCAAACCCTAAGACTGGACAATAAGAGCACATGTAATTAGGTCCCTCGTCATATGGAAGGTATTTCATTTTGTCATAATAGAATCAACCAATATACAATACTAGTGTGTCTATGACTTCTGATAAATTCATTATTTTCCAAATCAACAAATCAATTTGTATAATTTCATGAGTTGAGTTGGTATTACACCGAATTAAGGGTGAAGGGAGATAGAATCACTTTGATGATTACTATTTCGTGAAGAATGTAGACCAAAGCAAGAAAAAAATAGATGCACAAGTTCAATTGCACGTCCGATACAAGCCATGCTATTGCAGTACCGATTGAGGATATAGTATGTGTTTTATTTATTGTCATAGCATAAACGACACACATTATACCACAAAAGAACCTACAGATATCAATTAATGTCAAGAATTAACGCAGATCCTTTGTACCTCATAATTTATAGAATTTGCTACTTTGTTACACCTATGGTAGACAATTTACTTATTCTAGAAACATCTATCAAGATATTTGTTAATCTAGTTTTAGAGATCTTTGCCACCATATTTAAGTTTAAGTATATAATAAAATGAACAACTAGACACAAATACATAGACTAATATGTTGAGAAATGCAAATTAGTCATTCTATAATTCCTACAAATTGAGTGCTAGCATAGTGGTAGACGGTAAGAGTCTTGTCTAGTGCTCTATACCATCAGGTTCGACACCTCCCATGGGAGGAATATTTCAACTGGGTTTCTTTTGTCTCCTACAAAAACATGGTCGATGTGTTCCTCCCCTCCGGTTTCATTTAGAATATTCTTTTGTAAAATCCCAGAGGATTCGGCTTAAGGAGATTTTGTATAGAGCAATGTTTTGGAAGAAACAACTATCTGATTTCCTTTCAAGATGTGAATAAAAGTAAAATTCTACAAAAAATATGTTGGCTTAATGTATAGCACTACTATTTGTGGTTAACTTTTCTTAATGTAATATAAGAATGTACAACTTAAAGTAGTAGATTGATAGAATAAGTTATAAAGAAGTACAAAATGTTGTTAATTTTGCTAAGTGTACCAGGATAATAAAGTTGCTAAGATAATGTTTTTCAATTTGCTAAATGTATATGTATTTTTTGCAACTTAAGATCGTTAACTTATAAAAAGATAAAATGTTACAATTATCTCGTATGTTGAAACAAAATAAACCATGCACTCACCACCACATTCCTCCTTCTCCTCCATTACCCCCCGCCACTCTATAACCCGGCCTCCTACAGAATTGGGTGGTGGTGCCACGCCACCAACACGCTTCGCCAACCGGGGTATGAAAATACCGCCTTTTAAATTTATGACTTTTGTCTCAGGACTTCACTAAGGTAGATGGTTTTACTTGGTTGTGTTTTTGTCCTAGTAATGTTTTAGGGGGATAAAGAAATAGTCTAAATTTTGGTCGTATATCTCTAAATCCGGTTAACAATGTACTCCCCAAGTACATTTAATTAAAGGGAATATACCGTAAAGGAAATAATAAATGTTATTATTTATTCTCAAATTCGTTATTGATTAATGTGGATATTGAATATGAGATTGAAAGGAAGACCAAGATGTACCTGTAGAGAGAAACACCAAGTAGTTCCTAGTTCCATCTCTAGGACTAACTCATGTGTCGTTTGATGATCACATTTTCCTAATAATGACATAGTTATGTAATAAAGATGTCAATTACAATGCTAGGATCCATGTTATGTGCTCTCATCATGGATAGCACAATTGTGGTCACTAGTGGAATGGTGAAGCAAGAATAGAGCAACAAGTCTAGAGAGGTGGCATTGGATATGATGAAGACCTTGAGACAAGTAAATTTCTGTAGTGCCTTTTCTTTTGCAGGATCAATATTTATTTAAGTGCGATTGTATTTGCGCTTCTCTGTCCAATTCTTTCTCTCAATTGAAAATCTAAACCTAACTATGTAGTTGACATTTGATTGCCTCGGTAGAATGGTTAGATTTTCTGAAGGCAATGCAGATAACTTACATCGTATGTACATATTTATATTAGCTTCAAAATTGAGCAATGAAAAGTTTCGATCTACCCTAGAACATTATCTTTTGCATTATTAATAGATATGTTCAAATGGCACACATATCTGTGAGGAGTATACTCTGTCAGGTCGGCTTATCGTATGCTTGCATAGGACATCGTGGATGTCCCGAAAACATCGAACTCTGCAGCGATGTGGAAGAAGCTATGGAAGCTTCGATTTATCCCCAAGGTTCAGGTCTTCTGTTGGAGGGCTATCAAAGGCTTTCTACCATCCTATTCGGAGCTAGCCAGGAGACACATTATGGACAATGGTACATGTAAACTCTGTGGGCATGGTGAAGAAACATGATTTCATGCTCTGATCACATGCAATCACGCCAAGCAGTTCTGTTCGGCGGCGTTTGTTCACTTTGGGGTGTCGTTGCCGCGATTGCACCCAGCGTCCTGGTTGCAAGATTTGCTGATGGGCCCCTTCCTGTCAGCGGAGAACATCCCGATCGTTATGACACTGTTGTGGTGTATATGGTCCAGTAGGAACAAGTACGTGCATGGGGAAGAGCAGTACAAGCCTCTAGGATCAATGAAACTGATTGAAGAACAGTTAGCACTGCTCGAGTTGCCGCCCCCTCAGTCTGTGAGGGTGAAGGATGTGCCGCGATGGGAAAGACCTCCTACTGGTTGGCATTTGGTCAACATGTACGTCTCTCTAAACTGCAGTTCAGGCGAAGCTGGTTCAGGCTATGTCCTCCGTAATGATATGGCGGAGTTCGTTGAGGCTGGGTGTCGGAAGCATGCACATGTTGATGACCCTCTTGTTAGCGAGCTACTACCTGTCGGGAAGGCCTAGAGGCGGCTGTTAGACTTGGGATACCCAAGCTTATCATCCAAACCGACTGCAGCGTGGTTGTGGATATGTGGAAGAAGGAAAGGGAGCCAAGATTCATGGGGGCTCACATAATTAGGGAGATGAAGGTTTTATGCAATTCTTTCCAGGAGGTCAAGCTTCACCATATAGGTAGAGAAGGCAATAAAACAGCACATTGTTGTGCTAAAGAAGCTTTAAGCATAGTTAGTCTAGTTCGCTTTGATGTAATTCCTGGATTCCTGACTGATGTGATTCAGTCTGAGTGTAACCGCTGTCCCGTTTAATAAAGCAGTGGATTACAATCAAAAAAATAGCACACATATATGATTTGCTTGATCAAGACGTGTGTTGCAGGTACACACTAACTAGTCTCATAAACCACTATCAGGGTATTTGTTAGACCATACATTTTAGAGATTTTTGCCAACATATTTAAGTATAATAAATTCACACGGATGAACCTGAATGTGTTAGATCCGATGACGAAGCCTCTACCATGAGCGAAGCATGAGCAACATATAGTGGTCCAAAATCTCGTCATAAAATTATAATAATTATTGGTTTTTGTTGTGTTCGTGTAACTTTTTGTTTGAACATGTATGTTTAGGTAACTAATCTTGGCCTTGTTGAAGTGTCGAGGGTGAGAAAATTAAATGAAATTTGAATACAAAACTGCCTCAGCATTGTACATGCCCTTGGAACCTAGGTTCATACGAACCTAGTTGGCCAAAAATAGGCCAAGTACAAAGCTCAGTTTGAGAAGCACATCAATCAGGAACAAAAAAAAATATAGATTGGTCTGAAAATAGGGAGTATATTCTAGGTACCATGGGGGGTATTTTCTAATTCAAAAAACATAATATAGTACTTGTGAATTATTGTTTATTGGATCTCAAAGTAACTTACTAGCACTTGGCAGTATTAATGTTGATCCGAGGCAGGCAAAACTGTTGATGGGCTCAAATTTATGTATGCAGTCGGGGAAGAAGGTACTATTACTATTATTTTTGGCAAGCGCGGGCGTGAGTTTAGGGAAGCATAAAAAGGAACAGAAAATCGTCCGATCTTAGTACATATGGGATTTATGTGTATCTTATACATGGAAGAAAATAATTTGATTGACAGTATCAAACGAGTCACATGAATGCACGAAAGGAAATTAAAGGAAGTAATAAGGAAAGAAATACTACTGCGTAACCCGACGGTGCCGACTGTCGAGGGAAGGAACACGATAAATACGCCCAGCCCAGCTGGAACCTGGAAGGAGCCCTCCTTAAAACCCCTCCACCGCCTCGTTCGATGATCAGATTGATTCCGAGGAGATCCCCATGGGCTGGCCGAGGAAGAGGAGGCTTACAAGATCGTCACGGCGGCGCCGCTTCCGCAGCAGGTTGTGCTAGTCGCCGGATCGAGCAAGCCCGCGCAAGTTTTTTCATAGGTATGCTCTAACTCACGTCCAATGTCCAATTCAGTTAGATTGTGATTTCTCCGAGAAAATTGCAATATAACTACGACAATTGGGGTTAGTGCTTAAAAAACCTATAACTTTTGAGGATAAATTCAAAAAACTACGAACTTTGGGGCTGGAGACTACGAACAACTACGAACTTTGCGTAATCGAGCAGTTAGTCAGTTTGATTGCAATTCCGACAAGCCTCTCACATCAAAAAACTACAAACTTTCGGGCTGGAGACTACAAAAAACTACGACCTTTGAGGCTCTCACGTCATGATCTGAGGTGGGCTTGCCATGTCGGAATTGCGATTAAACTAGCTACCTGCCCGATTATGCATGTTCGTAGTTGTTTGTAGTCTCTAGCCACAAAGTTTGTAGTTTTTTGAAGCGATCCCCAAAAGTCATAGATTTCTGAAGCCCTAGCCCCAATTGTCGTAGTTTCTTGCAATTTACTCTGATTTCACATGTCCATAATGGTTCTAGTTTCGCTTGTAGGCTTCCGATAGGCTCAGGTATGTCAACTTATCCCCTCAACAAATAGGAAAGCCGAGGTAGGAAAAATCTATTATGCTCACAATGATGTTATTTCTACCAAATTTCGTTCCATGTCTCTCGTACTAGACTGCCTGAGCTCTGCCAATCGTGACTGGTTATCTTGGCGCATGAAATAGTTATATGCTGCTGGAACAGATGTCGGTGCACTTTATTTGGAAAAAAATCAGACATTTTTTACACCTTTTGTACTGATTCCAGCGACCTAGTACTAGTTTAATTTTTGGGTGCAGATTCTGCCTTTGCTAGCCAGGCTGATGGGGGTTTGTGGACGTGGTAGCAGATGTTGCTGTGGCTACTGGCAGGAGCGGCAAATTCACCGTGATCTGTGCCACGACAAGGTTACTCCTCACAATAGCACCAGTAGACATGTCATCCCCATCATGGCTAGGCTTTACAAAGAGTACGTCGTCATAGGCATCGATATCTCCAATCTGACGTTGATCGGAGATGCTACACCGTTCTCCCTGGCAATCGGAGCATCGTTGGTGGCTACAAAACAGATGACTGCGTAACCCTAACTAAGTGCAACGTGATATATGGTCAATGAATTATAATCAATGGATATATGTAATAGCTATCTATTCATGTCATGTGTGTTGCAGGTATTGGTCATAAGGCTTTGTCTCTCATGACCTTATGATTAATAACACGGCCGCCGCTGTCAACCACCAGGCGGTGGCGCTGAGGTCTGAGTTCGACATCTCCTCCATCTATCTATGCACCCCAGTGGCTATCAGACATCGTCTATGCAAAGATGAACACGTAGCTCTACAACGAGTGCCGAAGCTGCAGCACCGTGAATTTCATCTTCGGCGATGCCATGGCGGTGTTTCAGAAGTGCACCCATGCCTGGCTCTAAGGAATGCCCACTGGAATGACTGCGCAGGACTCGCGAGGGAAACCATGTGCGTGCATCTCTCAAGTTGTGTATGTGTGTTCAATTATGCTCTCCATGCAGGCAGGCATATTGAACAATAACTATTATTGTTCAATATGCATTCTTGCATGTAGACCATAGTTAAACCCACATACGCAGCTTCAGAGATGCATGCACATGGGCCCCTCGTGACATGTGCCCTGGGTGGTCGCCTCTATGGCATGGGTGCACTTCTAAAACACCGTCGTGGCCTTGCCGAAGATGAAATCCACGGTGCCGGAGATGCGCCACTCGCGGTAGAGTTGTGTGTTCATATTGGCGTAGATTGTGTCCTGGTAGCCGTTGAAGGCGCAGCGGTAGATGGTGGACCTATCGGACGTTGACCTTAATGCCACCATCTGGTGGTTGTCAGCTCGAGTCGTGTTCTTGATTTAAGGTCATAGGCGACGAAGCCTTGACCATCAACACCCAACACGCATGGCATGAATAGCTAGCTAGTTGCATATATATTATAATTCATGGATCATATCTCACGTTGCACTTACTTAAGGTTGTGTTGTCACTAGTTTTGCAGCCACTAACAATGCTTTGATTAGCGAAGAGGACGATGCGGTCCATCCCATCTTCGATCATCACCAGGTTGGATATATTCTTGCCTATAGCGACATACTCTTTGTAATGTCCAGCCTCGATGTGGATGACGTGCCTATTGGTGCTATTGTAAGGAGCTGCCTCGACGGCAGCACTGATCTTGGTGAAGTTGGCGCTCCCACAACGACATATGCGACCATGTCCACGATTTCCATGAGGTTGGCTAGCAAAAGTCAGAATCTACACACAAAAAACTAAACTTCTAGATCTCTCAACAAGCTTAGAACCAAAACTCTCTCTTAGTTGAATAACTCAATCTTTTTTTATGGTACTTATAGGATCTGCACCATAAAATCGACTAAAATGGAAGGTGCAATAGAGATCGAGTGTATGTGTGGAATAGGATACGATTTTTTAATCACAATGTGTGGTTGTAATTTTTGTGTGTATCGTCTTTGTTGTCTTGTCTCAAAATCTGCATGTGTGGTGGATTTCATGTGAGATAAATGTTTTGTTGGGTGTATGTCATACATGTGTAACTGATTTTTGGGTCCGTAGACGATGAGCCTCGGCAGCTGTAGAGCAAGGATCAACAGTTTCTTTCGTTTTGTACTCGACAAACAATATAACAGACGGTTCCTAAGACCTTGGAAACTACACTGGATGGACTTTTGTTTTCTCTATATTTGTGATAATGAAATCTCTAATTATGTTTATGTTCTAAAAAACACAGCGTATTTCTGAAAATGTATTTAGCATTTCTGGAGTACTTTATCCGCTCAATGAACTCTACGTTTCAGGCGGCACCAAATGGAAAAGGTGGCATGGTTCATCGAAATAAAGAAAATAACAAGGTGAAAGAAGCCGTGTGTAGGTGTGAGAAACAACCTCATGCATGCGCGGTTGGGGCTCTCCCGTTTGCATGCAGTCCGTTCATGCCCCTAATTAAATGTGGGAAGTTAAGCAACGGCAGCTGATTGGAGTAGAGGTAAATCTAACCAGCGATTTGCAGTCCAATAGTTTTTTGCCTTGGTCTCGCCGCAGATCCTAGTGAGACCTCTAAGACTAGTCACAGTGGAGAGTATCATATACTACCTCCAAAGCTTAAGGCTTATATTTTTTTTCAAAAGTCAAACCGCGGAAAGTTTGACCAAACTTTTAGAAAAAACTATCAAGACCTATGATAGTATATAGATATCATGTGAAAATATGTTTCTTGATGTATCAAAGGGCATGGATTTCATATTGTAAATATTAATATTTAATTCATGGACCATATCTCGTGTTGCACTTACTTAAGGTTGCGTTGTCACCAGTTTTGCAGCCACTGACAATGCTTTGATTATCGGAGAGGACGATGCGGTCCATCCCATCTCCGATCATCACCAGGTTGGATATATTCTTGCCTATAGCGACATACTCTTTGTAATGTCCAGTCTTGATGTGATGACGTGCTATTGGTGCTATTGTAAGGAGCTGCCTCGGCGGCAGCACTGGTCTTGGTGAAGTTGGCGCTCCCACAACGACATATGCGACCATGTCCACGATTCCCATGAGGTTGGCTAGCAAAAGGCAGAATCTATAGACAAAAAATTAAACTTCTAGATCTCTCAACAATCTTAGAATCAAAACTCTCTCTTAGTTGAATAACTCGATCTTTTTTATTGTACTTACACGAGCTGCACCATAAGAGTAAAATAGAAGGTGCAATAGAGATCGAGTGTGGACCATATCATATGTATGGAGTAGGATACGATGTTTTTTATCACAATGTGTGGTCGTAATTTTTGTGTGTATCGTCTTTGTTGTCTTGTCCCAAAATCTGCATGTGTGGTGGATTTCATGTAAGATAAATGTTTTGTTGGGTGTATGTCATACATGTGTAACTGATTTTTGGGTTCGTAGACGATGAGCCTCAGCAGCAGCTGTAGAGCAAGGATCAACAGTTTCTTTCGTTTTGTACTCGACAAACAATATAACAGACGGTTCCTAAGACCTTGGAAACTACATTGGATGGACTTTTGTTTTCTCTATATTTGTGATAATGAAACCTCTAATTATGTTTATGTTCTAAAAAACACAGCGTATTTCTGAAAATGTATTTAGCATTTCTGGAGTACTTTATCCGCTCAATGAACTCTACGTTTCAGGCGGCACCAAATGGAAAAGGTGGCATGGTTCATCGAAATAAACAAAATAACAAGGTGAAAGAAGCCGTGTGTAGGTGTGAGGTCAGAGCATTTGGCTCCAATAGCCAACCCTTTCATCAAATTTATAGGTGTAGTGCCAGTTGTGTTGTTGGCACGAAGAATGTGTTGGGTTGATTTATGTATTCATTTTTTTCAGATTTTGTTATATATAATTTAAAAAAAGTTGCGTGTATCACTTTGATGCAGAGGCTGCGTATTTCAACCTCTTTTTCAAAACAAAACAAAAAAAACAGCTAACACACAATGAAATTTTCGTCTAGCTCTTCTTCCACAGCGACCAATCCCACCACGGGACCAACCCCAAATTCCCCCAATTGCTTTCAAGAAAGGAAAGAAGGAAACATGTTCAAGAGGGGCAGATGGTTGGATTTCCTCATTCACCATGACAGGAGAAGAAAACAAGCAATGTATTCCCTCCGTTTCAAAATATAAGATGTTTTAGTTTTATGAATGGAGTGTATCTAGACTCCTTTTAGTGTGTAGGTTTATTTAGACTTGGAGTGAACCTAAACGCTAAAAGTGGTCTAGATACACTTCTTTCACAAAGCTAAAACATCTTATATTTTAAAACGGAGGGAGTACATGTGGGCCCAAGGGGTCTAATCGACTTTGCAATTTCGTGGGTCAACGTTGTTTCCTTCCCGTGGACAAAGTTGACAGGCTAACGAGCAAGTGTATACTCACAAGTTCTTGCGTGACAATCATGACAGTTTGCTGCTGGCCATGGGCCTTAAAAATTGATCACAGACTTACACAAAGAAGTGTATACTTCGCATCAAACATGTACGATCCTTTCCTCGTTTAAGGGTACAAAGAAAAGAGCCAGATTAGAAGTAACCTTTTCCCTGTGCGACCGGTGGTGTCATCTGGCACACGCTCCAATTATAGGATCTCAACATGGGACGAGTATCGTCAAAGATTCTTGAATTATGTTTATTCTAAATTCCTCAAGAAACTACCATGTCAACCATGTCATTCCTATGTGTAGCTCTAATCGTGCAGGAACATTGCCTACGGTGAATTATCCCAAAGCTATGATACATAAATTGGCAAAAATAGTCTGCTGGTAGATTTATTGCTGAGCGAGTATCATATGCCTATGTTTAGACACGAGTACTAGCATATAAAAATTTGGCAGTCTGTGACTTTCTCTTTTCAATAGAAAAAAAAGGTATTTAAGCAGTGTGTGTTTTGAGATACAATCAATCGAAGAGAATAAGACAGGGTCCAATAAAAAACAAGAATGAATTTATTCAAAGGGCTTTAAGTTTGACATTTCAGTTCCATAGCTCTCTGTCTGGGTTTAACTGAAGAATACAAAGTGACAAGCCCTGTTGCTATTCTCACGGACTCCCTTTTAAGTTTATCTTGGAAATCTATAAAAAAAGAACATGATGAGGATAAGCCTATAAAGCCTGCCAGTTGATCAGCAGTGAAGATTTAGATGACAGCAATATAGAGTGAAGCAATAAAGAGAACATTTCAAATAAGCAAAAGCACTTTAGTTCCAGCTAAATCTTCATAGAAGTCAAGGTACATATATATAACAATAACTTTTTCATACTACTTCTGAAGCTTCTTGCAAGGTGGCGTTATGCTAGTAACTCACAAGACATCATCTTCTTGCAGGTACAGACCCCCGTCGGTCTCGATGGGCATAGAAGGCAGTGTTCCAGCTGGAATGCAAGCAGCCCCCGCATCACCTGCAATAATACACAGTGCGTCGGCGTCCTGAATAGCCCGGTCCATATTGATCTGACCACTGAGTTCATTGATGAACTTGAGAAGGGTGTCGAAGTCCATCTCTTCTCCAATTATCCGCAGATGGTACCTCTTCAAGATACCGACGCACAAGTACAGGTGGAAGTGTTCTGACAGATAGTGAGTCCACACAACTTCCCACAGGAGCATGATCTGATCGAAACTGAACTCCCTGCAATCCATAATAAATTGGGTGAATTGGAACTTAGAAGAGAAAGCGAATGATTGCTAACTGATTTTTATTCAATTTAATAAATGTATAGCTCACTGAATAAATCTAACTCTTACTGTTTGTCAACCAAATTAATTTAAAAAGAACAGGAAACTGGTAATAGAGAGAACAGTTTGTGTTTCAATTCTAGGTTAGTAACAACTTGTAGACTATGAAATAACTTCACTGCAGTAGCCAATTATAAAAATCCATAGGCATGTTTGGATTGTTAGCTAAGAATTTACTTATGAGCAAGGCAATCCTCACTAAAAGATAACTAATTTCGTTACTTGTTTTGCTGGCCTCCTAGGAGGATGTACTCTAACTCTATCTTTTCAATGAAATAAAATGCAAAGGTCCTTTGCGTTTTCTTAAAAAAAAATTGGTCTCCCTTCATGTGCATCTCTTACCTCAACTCAGCTAAGCAATGCTACACAAAAAAAACCACTGCGGTGGTGACGGGGGATGATGTTATGGTGTATCTCTTACCTCGATACGGCGGATGCAAACCACTACGGTGGTGGCGGGGGATGATGCTAGATAGGTCTGGCGGGCTAGGACGGTTTCTGCGGGACACCTTCGTCATCCTCGCGCATCGCAGAGAACGGCGGCGATAGGGACGCTCGGTGACACAGCTGCCTAGTGCTCCAGGAAGCACAGCTAGGGGCAAACGACGCCACGCGGTGATGCGGGTGCAGCAGCGCAAGCGGCGAGACTCAGCGCGCACGGCAGCGACGCGGGCTTGCCAGCTGCCTGTTTTCTGCTATTTTTGGTTCTAGAAAAGTCAGAAAAAAAATATTCTCGAAATTAGACGGGACAAAAGCCGAAGTCAATATTTTACCGAGGGGGACACGGATCCAGAATACGAGACGGAGAGGGGCCAGGGGCTGCCCACACCACCTGGCCGCGCGGCCAGGCCTGGCCCGCGCCAGGGGGTGGTGTGGCCGCCTAGGGCACCCCCTCGGCCTCCCCTTTCGCCTATAAGATGCCTCTGATACAGAAACCCTAAGTACCCAATCAAAATTCCACGAAAGAGTCTGTAGCCACCGTCATCTCCATCCCTAGATCGGGAGGGATCTGAAGCTCTTCCCGGCACCCTGTCGAAGGGGAGAATTCAACCTGGAGGCCTTCTTCATCACCATGCAAGCCTCCGGTGTGATGCGTGAGTAGTTCATCATTGGACTACGGGTCCATGTAGTAGCTAGATGGTTGGTTCTTCTCCTTTGTGCTACCATGTATAGATCTTGTGAGCTCCGTTCATGATCAAGATCATCTATTTGTAATCATACATGTTGTGTTTGTGGGGATCCGATGGATATTGAGATGCTATTTCAGATTGATTATTGATTATATCATGTCTTTGTTATTTGTGATCTTGCATGCTCTCCGTTGTTAGTAGATATCTTGGCCGAGTAGATGCTAGCAACTCCAAGAGGGAGTATTTATGCTCGATAGTAGGTTCATGCCTCTAGTAATCTAGAGAAGTGACAGAAATCTCTAAGGTACTAGATGTGTTGTTGCTACTAGGGAGAAAACAACAATCCTTTGTTTATAGAATAATCGTATTGTTTACTTTACACGCAATGCCTAATTCAATTATCTGTTGCTTGCAACTTAATACTGGAGGGGGTTCGGATTGATAACCTGAAGGTGGATTATTAGTCATAGATGTAGTTGGATTATGGTCTATGTTTAATGTTGTAATGCACAATCAAATCTCATCGGAGTCAATATGATTAGTATATGCATGTATGCTTTCTCGATGTTTGTCAATTGTCCCGCTGTAATTTGTTCACCCAACATGTCATCTATCTTAAGGAGAATCGCCACTAGTGAACTATGGACCCCGGTCCTTTCTTTTACCATCAATCTATAACTGTTTACTTCTTTCTGTTTACTTTCTGTAAGCTTTTACTTTCTTCCACACAATATGTTTAATCCTTTGTTTTCCGCAAAACCGGTGAGATTGACAACCTCACTGTAAGTTGGGGGCAAAGTTCTGTGGTTGTGTTGTGCAGGATTCCAAGTTGGAAACAACACCTTAGAGGTGTTTCCTTGCTCCTACTGGTTCGATAACCTTGGTTTTATAACTGAGGGAAACTTACTGTTGTGCTCATCATACCTTCCTCCTGGGGTTCCCCAACGAGCTCGACATCAACCACGAGCCAGCAAGTATTTTTCTGGTGTCGTTGCAGGGAGTCAAGGATATCTTCACAAGGGGAGTCCCTCATAACCAATCTCTTTACTTTGTTATTTTTGTTTTGCTTAGTTTATTTTTGCTTTGTTTGCTTGTTTATTTATCAAAAACACACAAAAATTAGTTGTACTAGTTTGCTCTCTTTATTAAAAACACAAAAAAAGACTACTCTTGTAAACACTAAGTTGTGTGACTTCACTAGCACCAACAACAATGATTTCATGTGCACACCTATTTCTCCACATGTTCCTGAAGCTACTTTCTTTAAAATTAAACCTACTTTACTCAATCTTGTTTAGAGAGAAGAATTTTCTAGAATTGGTACTAAAGATGCTACTGCTCATCTTAATAACTTTGTTGAACTTTGTGAGATGCAAAAGCATAGGGATATAGATGGGGATATTATTAAGCTCAAATTATTTCCTTTCTCTTTGAGAGGGAAAGCTAAAGAATGGTTGCAATCCCTAACTAGGAATAGTATTGATTCTTAGACTAAATACAAATATGCTTTCATTGGAAAATACTATCCTCCTGCTAAGATTATATCTATGAGAAGTGAAATAATGAAGTTTAAAAAATCTGATAATGAACATGTTGCTCAAGCTTGAGAAAGAATGAAATCTTTGGTAAAGAATTGTCCCACTCATGGACTGACTGCTTGGATGATTATCCAAACCTTTTATGCAGGACTTAATTATTCTTTAAGAAATCTACTGGATTCTACTGTTGTAGGTACCTTTATGACCATTACTTTGGGTGCTGCAACAAAGCTTCTGGATAATATGATGGTTAACTATTCTGAATGGCACACTTAGAGAGCTCCACAAGGTAAGAAGGTAAATTCTGTTGAAGAGACCTCTTCCTTGAGTGATAAAATTGATGTTATTATGTCTATGCTTGTTAATGGGAAAGCTCATATTGATCCAAATCATGTTCCCTTAGCCTCTTTGGTTGCTCAAGAAGAGCAAGTTGATATGAACTTTATAAGAAATAACAATTTTAGCAACAATGCCTACAGGAATAATTTTGATAACAATAATTATAGGCCATATCCTCCCAACAATGGTAATGCTTATGGAAATTCCTACAACAATAATAGGAGTGGACCCTCTGAACTTGAGGTTATGCTTAAAGATTTTATTAGTAAACAAACTGCTTTCAATAAAACTATTGAGGAAAAACTCTCTAATGCTGAAAGAAACATAGCATCATTGGCTGAAGCACAATCCTCTTTGATTAATAAAATGGCTGCTAAACCTGAAACCTAAAAGAAACAAGTTAGAATTGATGAGAATGTTAGACTATTAGCTGAATGGCATGCTAAGTGGGAAAGACAAGATGAAATTGCTAGAAATATTAGTGTTTCTACTATCACTACCACTAGTGTTGAAGCTAGTAATAGCTCTACTACTTTAGATGATAATTATGATTTTGATCTTGATGGTTGCAATATCTCTGAAGTAATTAAGTTCCTACAAAAGCTTGCTAAAAATCCTAATGCTAGTGCTATGAATATGGCCTTTACAAAACACATTACTGATGCTGTCATAAAAATTAAAGAAGAAAAGATGAAACATAAACTTCTATTCCTATGAAACTAGAAGATGGTTGGGAACCCATCATTAACATGAAAGTGAATGATTTTGATCTTAAAGCTTTATGTGATCTTGATAGAAGTGTTTCTATTATGCCTAGAAAGATTTATGAAATGCTTGATTTGCCACTATTGGAAGATTGCTATTTAAATGTCCCACTTGATGATAATGCTAAAAAGAAACTCATGGGGAGTATTAATGATGTTCTTATTATGGTTAACAATGCCTATGTCCCTGTTGATTTCTATGTTTTGGATGTTGAATGCAATGCTTCTTGTCCTATTACTTTGGGAAGACCTTTTCTTAGAACTGTTGGTGCCATTATTGATATGAAAGAAGGCACCATTAAATATCAACTCCCACTCAAGAAAGGTATAGAACACTTCCCTAATAAAAGAGAGAAGATCCCTTTTGCCTCTCCTATGAAAACAAAATTTTCTCTTAATGCTTCTTCATTTGAGAACACTTGATTCTTTTTCTTGCTTCTTATGCCTAACTTAAAGGTATTAAAGAAAAGTACTTATTGGGAGATAACCCAAAAGTTTTAGATGAGTCTTGGAAGTTATCACCTCTGTAATAACCGCTCCTTATCCTTTTTATTTTCTTTTTGTGCCAAGAGTAACCTCTAATGAGAGAGAAGTAATGCTTGGGAAAGTTGCTGTCCTGAAACAGATTTTTGTACTTCACTGTAAAAATTCGTCTAAAATCTCTGTACGTCGTTTTGAGGCATGAATTTTTGTGCTTCTGCCCCAGGTTGTTATCTAACTTTCATTAGTTCAACACTTTTTGATTTGAGCAACAAAAGGTCATCGAAATAATTGGTTTTTACTTGCTGGTCTGTTTTGACAGATTTATGTCATTATTTGCATTTGCTTCTTGTTGATTCCTTTTTGGGTTCTCTTTGGGGAATTGAGCTTTTTGAGGGCAGTGCTACAGTAGCTTGTGTTTTAATGGAAGTTTTATTGATGTTGGAACTGAACCCAAAGACTTATTATCTTGAGTACACTAATGTTGCTAATAAAGATTGTGTAAAGTTTTGTATGAAGGAAAACTTTCAGGTGTATGAAGAGAATGATGTAATAAGATGAAGAATGGACTAAAGCTCAAGCTTGGGGATGCCACACGTGTCACCCCAAGAAATATTCAAGAAGTACAAGCGTCAAAGCTTGGGGATGCCCAAGGCATCCCCTTCTTCATCAATAAAAATCCCAGGTTCTTCCAAACACTTCATTTTTATTGTTTTATGCACAGTTGTGTTGTTCTTGGAGCGTCTTCATTTTTTGTTTTTTGTTTGCTTGGTTTTCTTAGTTTGCTTGAATAAATTGGTTGGACCCCTCTTTCATACATTAGTTTTCAAATAGTTTGGTTTGGTTTGGAAAAGAGTAGGAAAATTCATGCTTAAGTGGTAAAAGGAGGTTGTTTTTGACTATGGCCTATGCTTTGTCATGTCATGCTTGGTATTGTTTTGGCTTTATGCTTAGTGATTTTTTATATAACATGACTTGTTATAAACAATTGAGATTGCTTAATGTGCCTTGAAAGAATCATGCTTTATTTGGGTTGACTTGGGGCATGCTCACACCATGTTATGACTATCCCAAGTCACCATAGCCTTTATGATTCTTTAGTTTTCGACTTGTAATATCACTTTATGCTTTAATTAATGATGTTTTGTCGCTTTGCATGATTATGGCTATTATTGCTCTCTTAGTTGGTCGCTCCTAGTCTTTTGCTAGCCTCCATAACCAAGTATGAGTTCCACTCATGCATCTAACTCCAAATCAAACCATGTTGTTCCAAAGATTTCACCATACCTACCTAGTAGCATATGCTATTCCAAGTATATTCATGTTTTTATCTACCTTCTGAATTAAACTTGTTATGTGAAAACTAGTGATTAAAGCTCTCACGAACTTGATGGCACACTTTACTTTCTTGCACTTAATAATCTTGAACCATTGCGTCCATCTTTGTTGTGTATATGCTTGCGCTTTATAAGTTGAAGTTAGCAGAATCATGTATCATGGGAAACGCTTTCAACATTGCACTTATTATTCCGTTGATATCATGATTCCTTTGCTTATGGATCCCGGTGGTGTGAAATAAAAGGGGAACTTCTAAGATCATGGAGTTTGTATGTGTGTTAGAGAAACGCCTGGGCCGCTAGCCTAAGCCATGCCTAATCATGGTGGAAACTTGCAGCATAACCATAATGAGCACTCTATGAAGCATCCTCAATAAAAACCTATGCAAATAGCAAATAAAGAGATCGCTGAGATGCTCATTGTCTGCTTTCCTTGTCATTTTGATTATGGGATAGCTCCTGTATCATGTGCAAGGGGTACCCCGTTGGTGGTTCTCTATGATATGTATGTACTTACAATGACAAGAGCTTACTTGTGACTGAAGTTGAGTAGCATGAGGTTCGGTACTCGTAAGTAAGGGGCATGAGATTTCAACTTATAATTTGTCAAGCATATCCTCTTAGTTGTGTCACTTTAACTTTAATCACCTAAAGATGCTTATGGTAGGGGCAATGAGAGCTGAAAGCTAATAAGTACCATAATTTTTGGAAGCTCTTTATGAAACTTGAATCCCTGCTTCCTTCTATGAAGGTCTTTCTTTTACTTTTATGTTGAGTCTCCACCTTCTATCTTTATGCACCTATTGAGAGAACATAGTGTCCATTCTTAGTTTAATGTGCATTGTCCCAAGACTTGTTGATTGATGCATAACTTTGATATTGCTTGTTCTTAAACTATTTGTATCTAGTCACCTTTATGAACTTTGAAGGTGTCCTATGCAATTATGATTTGCTACTCTATGAGGGACAACTTGAATGCCACTATGTTATGTTTTCTTTATGTGAAACAAACAAACGTCTTGCAAAGCATTGTTATTTATGAATCTTTTGTTTGTGCATTTTCATGTTACAGCATAGTTGCTATGTCTTATTGTTAGAACTTTATCTTTCATACTATGTTGAAGTACAATGATCCCAGCTATCCATGTTTTACAAATACTTTGATCAAGTTTATGATGGTGCATGTCACCTCAAAAATTATTCTTTCTTTTTATCACTTACCTACTCGAGGACGAGCAGGAGTTAAGCTTGGAGATGTTGATACGTTGCTAACGTATCTATAATTTTTGATGTTCCATGCTTGGTTTATATCTACTTTCTTATGTTTTGTCCACACTTTGGAGTAATTTTTATACACTTTCTTGAACTAACCTATTAACAAGATGACACAGTGCCAGCTGCCTATTTTCTGCTGTTTTTGGTTCTAGGAAAGTCAGAAAATGAATATTATCTGAATTGGACGGGACAAAAGCCGAAGTCAATATTTCACCGAGGGGGACACGGAGCCAGAATACGAGACGGAGAGGGTCCAGGGGCCGCCCACACCACCTGGCCGCGCGGCCAGGCCTGGCCCACACCAGGGGGTGGTGTGGCCGCCTAGGGCACCCCCTCGGCCTCCCCTTTCGCCTATAAGATGCCTCCGATACAGAAACCCTATGTACCCGATCAAAATTCCACGAAAGAGTCTGTAGCCGCCACCATCTCCATCCCTAGATTGGGAGGGATCTGAAGCTCTTCTCGGCACCCTGCCGGAGGGGAGAATTCACCCTGGAGGCCTTCTTCATCACCATGCAAGCCTCCAGTGTGATGCGTGAGTAGTTCATCCTTGGACTACGGGTCCATGTAGTAGCTAGATGGTTGGTTCTTCTCCTTTGTGCTACCATGTCTACATCTTGTGATCTCCGTTCACGATCAAGATCATCTATTTGTAATCATACATGTGTTTGCGGAGATCCGATGGATATTGATATGCTATTTCAGATTGATTATTGATTATATCATGTCTTTGTTATTTGTGATCTTGCATGCTCTCCGTTGTTAGTAGATATCTTGGCCGAGTAGATGCTAGCAACTCCAAGAGGGAGTATTTATGCTCGATAGTGGGTTCATGCCTCTAGTAATCTAGGGAAGTAACAGAAATCTCTAAGGTACTAGATGTGCCGTTGCTACTAGGGAGAAAACAACAATCTTTTGTTCATAGAACAATCGTATTGTTTACTTTACACGCAATGTGTAATGCAATTATCTGTTGCTTGCAACTTAATACTGAAGGGGGTTTGGATTGATAACCTTAAGGTGGATTATTAGTCATAGATGCAGTTGGATTACGGTCTATGTATAATGTTGTAATGCCCAATCAAATCTCATAGGAGTCAAGATGATTAGTATATGCATGTATGCTTTCTCGATGTTTGTCAATTACACCGCTGTAATTTGTTCACCCAACATGTCATCTATCTTAAGGAGAATCACCACTAGTGAACTATGGACCCTGGTCCTTTCTTTTACCATCAATCTACAATTGTTTACTGCTTTCTGTTTACTTTCTTCCACACAATACGTTTAATCCTTTGTTTTCAGCAAAACCGGTGAGATTGACAACCTCACTGTAAGTTGGGGGAAAAGTTCTGTGGTTGTGTTGTGTAGGATTCCAAGTTGGAAACAACACCTTGGAGGTGTTTCCTTGCTCCTACTGGTTCGATAACCTTGGTTTCATAACTGAGGGAAACTTACTGTTGTGCTCATCATACCTTCCTCTTGGGGTTCCCCAACGAGCTCGAAATCAACCACGAGCCAGCAGGGATTCAGGGGCTCACCGCGGGCATGATGGTGGGGTCGAGAAGGCATGGGGCGATGGTGATCTTGGACGGTGCAGGCGCTCCAGAAGCTAGGGTTTGGCGTCGGCTCAAACTCGCAGCGCTGGTACTGGTGCGTCTCCTCCTCGCCTCCGGGTACAGACGGGGTCCAGGGATGACGGCGAGCTTCTCCAACACCTCAAGGTCCTCGCCTCCTTCTCCCCTCGTCGGCGATGAGGTGGTGGCCGAAGGTGGCCGGTTACGGTGGCGGTGGATAGCAGAGAGGGTGGGGAAGGCAGAGGGTGGCGTTGGGCAGCGCCTAGGCGAGATCTGGATGCCAGGGGTGGTTCTTGGGTAGATAAGGATAGGGAGAGGAGCTTCACATGGGGTGCCTGAATAGGGTTTCTCCTTCTCTCTCCTTTACTCCTCTCTCTCTCTCTCGGGTAAAGGTGGTCAAGGGGGACCTAGGACAGCTGGGACACCTAGGTGTTCATCTTGGACAGTAAGACAAGGAAAATGGAGGGTGAGCTAGTGAGTGTAGGGTGTGGTTCTCATGGTCACATGGCATGGCCATGTGTGCTCGGGTTAGGGCCTAGGGTTAGCAAGGGGGGTAGGTGGTTAGGTTGGTGGTGGTGTGGTGTTTTGGTGCAACCAAAACACAAGGGAGGAGATTAGAGCTTAGCTAGGTTTAGCTAGATTATGGTTTTAATTTGAATTTGTTTTTATTTATCTTTGTTTTGGTTTGCATTATTGAAACAAGTTGTCAACTAGGTTTCCACAAAACACAAACTCAAACAAACCCAAAGAGGACAAGTAGGAGGAATAAAGGTGGACCAAGAACTTGTTTGAATTTTGGAATCCTCTTGTATGGGTTTAAATCAAACAAGCTTTCCTCCAATATTCCAAATAAAATTCAAATAAGGAGAAGATGGAAGGGAACTTGCATGGGCCATGCATGGTTCAAATTGACCACTAGTACTAGTTGTGATGACATCTAGATACCCATATGGACATTTATTTATGCATGCATTCAAATTTGAATAAAGGCCAAACAAAATTGATACAAGCTTGCTCTCTCATATGGTATGGATTAAAACAAGCATAACTGAATATAAATAGGCCATGCTAGGGTGTGGTTCCACTAGAAGAATATTTGGCCATATTTATATTTAGACATGCTCACCCTTTTAAAACAAACCATATAAAAGATATAAGCATCCCCACATGTGGCTCCACATCATTTATATTGTGAAAACAATAATAAACAAGTATAAGAGCATGTGGTAGAAGTGGATCCATCCTGATATATGTGAGCTAGACAAGAACCAAAAGAAGTGCAATATCCCACATATAATTTGGATGGTGGAATTATAAGGTGATATCAAATAAAGGTGGTGGAATTAAGAAAAGATATGCCCTCAACTCAACTTGGGCATCAAGCATTTATCAAGAACCAAATACAGTGTATCAAGATGCAACTACAATATATAATGCATATGGGATAAGAACCAAAAAGAGGGGTTTTATATGATGCTCAAATGCAAGGTGGCACGGTGACATGAGCATGATATAATGATGATACAACAATACATGTAGGAAGTAGCATTTTATTATTAAACCATGTAACATTACAGATGTTAAACAGATGGGATGCTACACATGGCACCATGGTGGAGGAGATCAAGGAGTTGCTCAAGGGTTTTGATGATCACCATGTAAGACCGTGCACAGAACCGGCAATGGTGTGGCGCATATCTTAGCAAAAGAGAGTTGCGTTAATAAAGTGTGTAAAACTTGGTTAGGTTCTCAGCTGAGTTCATTGTGGACCGATTGGCATCTGAGAATGCCCCTTGATTAATATATAGCAGCTAATTTTCTCTCAAAAAAAGTCTAGGAGGTAATGTTATCAAGAAAACTGCACATAATCAAACAATAAGCATGTAACAAAAAACATAAGCTGCAGGCAACGGGGTTGTCTCCTATAATAATGTATGATTTTTTGTGGACAACCAAACTAGTAGTATTTCACGGCTGAGAGGTTGCATGGGTCCATAGCGTCCATCACTAGAGCCATGGTCCCTAGATGCCCAATATGGCTGCGAGCAATCCAAACGCTCTTTGTGATTATTGATTCATGTAGACTTTAGAGTAAATCAAGAAGAAGACCAGAGGTCCACTTTGGCTCCTAGTTGCATATTCATCCATTGTATCTTAAACATGTTTTTGTCAAACAATCGGAAAATAATCGCGTATACATCCAGATATTTTATGTCCGCGAATAAAGTTTTGAGAATAAAGAAAAAATTGTGGCAAGTTTTTAAAAAATAACATTTTTTTATGTTTCATTGCGACTATTCACGAGCCATTTTTTGTATTTTTACACGAACTATAGAAAATGTTCATTTTCACGAATTTTTGTGTGTGAATAGTATGTCCGGATGTACACATGGATTTTATTTTTTGACATTTTTATTTTTGAGTGCATCTGCATTTATGAGCCAAAACACCATGTCCAAAAAAACTACTCCCTCCGTCTCAAAATAAGTGATTTGGGTTTGTCTAAATTTGAATGCATCTAGATACGTTTTAGTATAGATACATTCGAATCTAGATAAACCCAAGTCACTTATTTTGGAACGGAGGGAGTAGATACACAAGTTCACTTGCACGTGGTTATACCCCCCCCCCCCCCCCCGCGTGCCGCTCCCGTGTGAGCGACTCGGACATTGACCCTCGCTGCCACCCCTCTTCCCCTCCTCCGCCCCCTGTCCCTCCCTCGTCACCACGGGTGGACACCACCGGGCGAAGCCTGCGTGGCCAAAAACGGCCGTGGTGTTCCTCCCACTCGGTTCCTCTTTCCAAGCCGGCCACACCTCCTCGAGTGACTTGGTGGTCGATGACATCACGGCCCCATCTAGTTCTAGCGTTGGTCGATCTCGGCAGCCATACTAACTGTGTTATATGCCGCTGGTTGGAGTTGGCTGGTGCTAACTGATGCGCTCGACTTTCGACGTAGAGCTTGTTGAGAACCCCAAGAGGAAGGTACGATGAATATAGCAGCAAGTTTTCCCTCGGTTATGAAACCAAGGTTTAATCGAACCAATAGGAGCAAGGAAACACCCCAAAGGTGTTACTAGCTGAGCTTTAGCAGGGCGCACGACCGGTGCTAGTAGCAACGTGGAGACCTTCACAACACAACCACAGAACTTTGTCCCCAACTTGCGATGAGGTTGTCAATCTCACCATGTTTTGCGGAAAACAAAGGATTAAACATATCGAATGGAAAGAAGTAAAAGTTTGTAGAAAGTAAACACAAAGCGGTAAAAGATTGTAGATTGTATGTAAAGTAAAAGGACCGGGATCCATAGTTCACTAGAGGTGGCTCTCCTTAGATAGATAACATGCTGGGTGAACAAATTACAGCGGGGCAATTGACAAACACCGAGAAAGCAATACATGCATATACTAATCATCTTGACTCCTCTGAGACTTGATTGGGCATTACAACATAATACATAGACCGCCATCCAACTGCATCTATGACTAATAATCCACCTTCAGGTTATCATCCGAACCCCCTCCAGTATTAAGTTGCAACAGATTATTGCTTTACGAATCGTGTAAAGCAAACAATACGATTGTTCTATGAACAAAGGATTGTTGTTTTCTCCCTAGTAGCAACAGCACATCTAGTACCTTAGAGATTTCTGTCACTTCCCTAGATTACCAGAGGCATGAACCCACTATCGGGCATAAATACTAACTCTTGGAGTTGCTAGCATCTACTTGGCCAAGATAGCTACTAACAACGGAAAGCATGCAAGATCTCAAATAACAAAGACAAGATAGAATCAATAATCAATCTGAAATAGCATCTCAATATCCATCGGATCCCCGCAAACACAACATGTATGGATTACAAATAGATGATCTTGATCATGAACGGAGCTCACAAGATCTAAACATGAAAGCACAAAGGAGGAGAAACCAGCCATCTAGCTACTCCATGGATCCGTAGTCCAGGGATGAACTACTCACGCATCACACCGGAGGCTTACATGGTGATGAAGAAGGCCTGTGGTAATTCCCTCTCCGTGGGTGCCGGAAGAGCTTCAGATCCCCGATCTAGGGATGGAGATGACGGGCCATGCACTCTTTCGTGGATTTTTGATCGGGTACTTAGGGTTTTCGTCCCGAGGGCAACTTATAGGCGGAAGGAGAGGCCGAGGGGGTGTCGGGAGCCACCACACCACCCCCTGGCGCGGTCCCAGCCTGGCCGCGCGGCCAGGTGGTGTGGTCGGCCCCTGGCCCTTCTCCGTCTCGTATTCTGGCACTTGATCCCTTCCGGAAAAATAGGCACTTTGGCTTTTGTCCCGTCCAATTCCAAGAATATTCATTTTCTGACTTTCCTGGAACCAAAAAACAGAAACAGGCGGTAGCCTGTGGCTCTTGTTAATAGGTTAGTCCAAGAAATCATATGAAAAGTACTCCAAAGTTGGAACAAAACACAAGAAAGTGGATAAAACCAAGCATGGAACATCAAAAATTATAGATACATTTGCAATGTATCAACATCCCCAAGCTTAACTCCTGTTCGTCCTCGAGTAGGTAAGTGATAAAAAGAAATAATTTTTGAGGTGACATGCACCATCAAAGACTTGATCAAAGTATTTGCAAAACATTCAAGGCTGGGATCATAGTACTTCAATCATAACATGAAATACAAAGTTCTAGCAATAAGCAAAGAAACTATGATGCAACATGAAAAGGCACAAACAAAAGATTCATGAATAACATGCTTTGCAAGACGTTTGTTTGTTTCACATAAAGAAAACATAGCATAAAAGTATTCAGCTTGTCCCTCAATAGAGTAGCAAATATAAATGCATAGGACACCTTCAAAGTTCATAAGAGTGACTAGATACAATAGTTTCAAACAAGCAATAACAAGTTATGCATCAATCAACTAGTCTTGGGACAATGCACATAGAACTAAGAATGGCCACTATGCTCTCAAAGTAGGTGCATAAAGATAGAAGGTGGAGACTCAATATAATGGTGGAAGAAAGGCCTTTTGTAAAAGGAAGTAGGGATTCATGTCTCATAAAGAGCTTCCAAAAATTATGGTACTTAATAGCTTTCAGCTCTCATTGCCCCTATCATAAGCATCTTGAAGTGATTAAGGTTAAAGTGAACAAACTATGGTGTACATGCTTGACGAAGTAAATCTCATGTCCCTTGTATACGAGGGCCGCTCCTCATGCTACTCAAGTTTAGTCACCGGTAAGTTCTTGTCATCGTAAGTACATGTGTATCATTGAGAACCGCCAACGGGGTACCCCTTGCCTGATGATACGGAAAAATCCCATATCAAAATGACAAGGCAAGCAGACAACAAGCATCTCAGCATTCTTCTTATTTACCATGGGAATATGGTGCTTTTTTATCTCTTTCCTCTTTTCATAGTATCTCTTTTTCTTTTCTTTTCTCTTTTTTTCTCTCAATATAGGACTCTTTTTTTATAAGAAGAATGCTTCATAGACAGCTCATTATGGTTATGCTGCAGGTTTCCACCATGTCAACATGGATTAGACCAGCGGCCCAGGCGTTTCTCTAACACATATACATAACTCCATGGACTCACAAGCTCCCCTTTCATTTCACACCGACGACATCCATATACAAAAGAGCATGATATCAACTAGGTACAAGTACCAAGTGCAATGTTGAAAGCGTTCCCCATGAAAGCATGGTTCTGCTAATTCCCAACAAATAAGTGCAAGCATATACAACATAGAAGACACAATGGTTCAAGTTTATTAAAGGCAAGTAAAGTAAGGTGTGCCATCAAGTTCGTGAGAGCTTTAATCACTAGTTTTCTCATAACAAGAGGAAGGTAAATAAAAGCATGAATATACTTAGAATAGCATAAGCTAGTAGGTAGGTATGGTGGACTCTTTGGAATAACTTGGTTTAGAGAGTTGGATGCATGAGTGGAACTCATACTTGGTTGTGGAGGCTAGCAAAATACTGAGAGCGACAAACTAAGAGAGCAATAATGGCCATAATCATCCAGAGCGACAAAACATCATTGATCAAAGCATAAAGTGATACTACAAGTTGAAAACTAAAGGATCATAAAGGCTATGGTGACTTGAGATAGTCATAACATGGTGTGAGCATGTGCCAAGTCAACCCAAATAAAGCATCAAAGGAGAATACCACTATACTATGCTAAAACAACGCATGATTCATCCAAGGCACATTAAGCAATCTCAATTGTTTATAAAAAGTCATGCTGTAGCAAAGAATACTAAGCATAAATCCAAAACAATATCAAGCATGGCATGACAAAGCATAGGCCACAGTAAAAAACGAGCTATTTTTACCACATAAATATGAACTTTCCTACTCTTTTCCAAACCAAACCAAACTATTCGCAAACCAAAGTGTGAAAGAGGGGGTACAACCAACTTATTCAGAAAACTAAGAAAACTAAAAACCAAAACAAAAACAAAAACGAAAAAGAAGACGCTCCAAGAAAAACACAACTGTGCATGAAACAATAAAAATGAAGCGTTTGGAAGAAACCTGGAATTTTTATTGATGAAGAAGGGGGATGCCTTGGGCATCCCCAAGATTTGACGCTTGTACTTATTGGATATTTTTTGGGGTGACACGCGTGGCATCCCCAAGCTTGAGCTTTAGTCCATCCTTTATCTCATTACTCGTTCCTTCCATACACCTGAAATTTTTTCTTCATACAAAACTTCACACAATCTCATTAGCAACATTAGTGCACTTAAGATAAATAAGTATCAAGGTTCAGTTCTAACACCAAATAAACTTCCATTAGAACACTAGCTACTGTAGCACTTCCCTCAAAAAGCTCAATTCCCCAAAGGAACTCAAGAAGGAACTAACAAGAAGCAAATGTAGAAAATGGCAGAAATCTGTCAAAACAGACCAACAGGTAAAGACGAATTTTTTTCGAAGACCTTCTGTTGCTCAAATCAAACATTGTTGAACTAACAAAAGTTAGATAACAACCTGGGGCAGAATCACAAAACATTACAGCTCAATCCGACAAACAGAGCTCTCTCAGGAATTTTTACGGTGAAGCACAAAAATCTGTTTCGGGACAGCAACTTTCCCAATCATTACTTCTCTCTCATTAGAGGTTACTCTTGGCACAAAAAGCAAATAAAAAGGATAAGGAGAGGTTATTACAGAGGTAATAACTTCCAAGAATCATCTAAAACTCTTGGGTTATCTCCCAACAAGTACTTTTCTTTAACGCCTTTAAGTTAGGCATAAGAAGCAAAGAAAGAATCAAGTGTTCTCAAATGAAGAAGCATTAAGACCAAATTTTGTTTTCATAGGAGAAGCAAAATAAATCTTTTCTCTCTTTTTAGGGAAGTGTTATATACCTTTCTTAAGTGGGACTTGATATTTAATGGTGCCTTCTTTCATATCAATGATGGCACCAACAGTTCTAAGAAAAGGTCTTCCCAAAGTAATAGGACAAGAAGCATTGTATTCAACATCCAAAACATAGAAATCAATGGGGACATAGGAATCGTTAACCATAATAAGAACATCATTAAGACTCCCCATGAGTTTCTTTTTAGCATTAGCATCAAGTGGGACATTCAAATAACAATCTTCAAGAGGAGGCAAATCAAGCATATCATAAATCCTTCTAGGCATAATAGAAACACTACTATCAAGCTCACACAAAGCTTTGAAATCAAAGTCATTCACTTTCATATTAATGATGGGTTCCCAACCATCTTCTTGTTTTATAGGAATAGAAGCTTTATGTTTCATCTTTTCTTCCTTAATCTTTATGAGAGCATCGGTAATGTGTTTTGTAAAAGCCATGTTCATAGCACTAGCATTAGGACTTTTAGCAAACTTTTGTAGGAACTTAATAACTTCAGAGATGTTGCAACCATCAAGATCAAAATCAACTTTATCATCTAAAGTAGTAGAACTATTGCTAGCCTCAACACTAGTGGTGGTAATAGTAGAAACACTAATGTTTCTAGCAATTTCATCTTCTCTTTCCCACTTAGCATGTAATTCAGCTAATAGTCTAACATTTTCATCAATTCTTACTTGTATAGCATTAGTGGCTGCAAAGGGATTCTCATTAGTTTCAGGTTTAGCAGCCATTTTATTAATCAATGAATATTGAGCTTCAGACAAAGATGATATATTTCTTTTAGCATTAGAGAGTTTCAATTGTAAACTAGGAATTTCCCTATTTAGACTCTCAAGTTGATGGATAATGTTCTTCAAAATGATAGATTGTTCCTCCATAGTTTTAGTAAATAGTTTATTTTGCTCATATTGCATTTGCATGAAGTTTTTAGTGGCTCTTTCAACTTCTAAAATTCTTCCTTCACTAGGTAATTCAGGTTTACCATTATAGCCATAAGTATTACTAGGAGGGTAGGCCCTATAATTGTTGTTACCAAAATTGTTCCTATTAGCATTATTACCATAAGCATTGTTGCCAAAGTTGTTATTTCTTATGAAGTTCACATCAACTTGCTCTTCTTGAGCAACCAAAGAGGCTAAAGGAACATTATTTGGATCAATATGGGTTTTCCCATTAACAAGCATAGACATAATCATATCAATCTTATCACTCAAGGAGGAGGTTTCCTCAACAGAATTTAACTTCTTACCTTGTGGAGCTCTCTCAGTATGCCATTCAGAATAATTAACCATCATATTGTCCAGAAGTTTTGTTGCAGCACCCAAAGTGATGGTCATAAAGGTACCTCCAGCAGCTGAATCCAATAGGTTCCTTGAAGAATAGTTCAATCCTTGTGAAGATGTCCTTGACTCCCCGGCAACGGCGCCAGAAAATCTTGATGCGCTCGACTTTCGACGTATAGCTATGGGAACCCCAAGAGCAAGGTACGATGAATATAGCAGCAAGTTTTCCCTCAGTTATGAAACCAAGGTTTAATCGAACCAGTAGGAGCAAGGAAACACCCCAAAGGTGTTACTAGCTGAGCTTTGGCAGGGCGCACTACCAGTGCTAGTAGAAACATGGAGACCTGCACAACACAACCACTGAACTTTGTCCCCAACTTGCGATGAGGTTGTCAATCTCACCGTGTTTTGCGGAAAACAAACGATTAAACGTATCGAATGGAAAGAAGTAAAAGTTTGCAGAAAGTAAACACAAAACGGTAAAAGATTGTAGAGTGTATGTAAAGTAAAAGGACCGGGATCCATAGTTCACTAGAGGTGGCTCCCCTTAGATAGATAACATGCTGGGTGAACAAATTACAGCGGGGCAATTGACAAACACCGAGAAAGCAATACATGCATATACTAATCATCTTGACTCCTCTGAGACTTGATTGGGCATTACAACATAATACATAGACCGCCATCCAACTGCATCTATGACTAATAATCCACCTTCAGGTTATCATCCGAACCCCCTCCAGTATTAAGTTGCAAGCAACAGATTATTGCTTTACGAACTGCGTGTAAAGCAAACAATACGATTGTTCTATGAACAAAGGATTGTTGTTTTCTCCCTAGTAGCAACAGCACATCTAGTACCTTAGAGATTTCTGTCACTTCCCTAGATTACCAGAGGCATGAACCCACTATCGAGCATAAATACTAACTCTTGGAGTTGCTAGCATCTACTTGGCCAAGATAGCTACTAACAACGGAAAGCATGCAAGATCTCAAATAACAAAGACAAGATAGAATCAATAATCAATCTGAAATAGCATCTCAATATCCATCGGATCCCCGCAAACACAACATGTATGGATTACAAATAGATGATCTTGATCATGAACGGAGCTCACAAGATCTAAACATGAAAGCACAAAGGAGGAGAAACCAGCCATCTAGCTACTCCATGGATCCGTAGTCCAAGGATGAACTACTCACGCATCACACCGGAGGCTTACATGGTGATGAAGAAGGCCTCCAGGGTAAATTCCCCTCTCCGGCAGGGTGCCGGGAAGAGCTTCAGATCCCTCCCGATCTAGGGATGGAGATGACGGGACTCTGACTCTTCGTGGATTTTTGATGGTGCCAGGGTTTTCGTCCCGAGGGCAACTTATAGGCGGAAGGAGAGGCCGAGGGGGTGTCGGGAGCCACCACACCACCCCCTGGCGCGGTCCCAGCCTGGCCGCGTGGCCAGGTGGTGTGGTCGGACCCTGGCCCTTCTCCGTCTCGTATTCTGGCACTTGATCCCTTCCGGAAAAATAGGCACTTTGGCTTTTGTCCCGTCCAATTCCAAGAATATTCATTTTTTGACTTTCCTGGAACCAAAAACAGCAGAAAACAGGCAGCCTTGTGGCTCTTGTTAATAGGTTAGTCCAAGAAATCATATGAAAAGTACTCCAAAGTTGGAACAAAACACAAGAAAGTGGATAAAACCAAGCATGGAACATCAAAAATTATAGATACATTTGCAATGTATCACTGACGGGCTCGGGGAAGAGTTGACTTTGGGTGTTAGGGTTTGTGTCATCCTGGAGGTTGGGTGGAGGTTGTTTGCGTGTGTGCATCGGTGTACAGTGACTAGCGACGGTAGTTCCCCTTTCTTCCCTCTCGGATCGCTCTTGAAGGGGAGTTGGAGGTGCGACCCTAGATCTGGATAGGGAGCTTTGATCTGGTTCTAGTCAGGATCCGTGGCTGGTGAATTGGCTCGGTGGATGGCAGCCTTCGTCACGTGAGTCTTTTTTGTCTAGCCAGATCTGACAAATGTTGGAACATCCGTCTTGTTCTTGCCTTCCCTGGGGACGGCCAACCGCTAATGCTCTATGGGGGCGCCAACGTCGGGATTGGTCTAGTTCCCTCTCTCCATCTCTATTGACAGGGACGTCTATGTGTAAGATGGTGTGTGTGTCTGAAAGCACTGCAAGTCTTCGGCCATTGGTGGCACCGCCGACATCTACTGATGCCATTATCCTCCTTGGAAACGTGGCTATGACGCCCATCGTGCTGCAGATTGCCTTCCCATAGGCATTGTTGTTGCCTTTTGACTTGTGCCATCTTCGAGTTCCTCTTCGGACTCTCTATTCATTGATGCCTTGTATTGGGTCAGCTCGGCCTCTTCTTAACGGTGTGCTTGCCGGTTTGTGCGTCCTCTCTTGAGCCTAGGGGGTAGTCGGAGTTGGTGATCTGCCATGAGGGGATACCGGTGTTTCCATCAGCCGATTGCAAACTTGGTTGTTAGGGAGAAGCCATAGGGGTCACTTGGGGTGGGTGTTGGAACTAGGAAAAGCTATGAACAGCTATGCCTTGTGCCAACAACGGCGCCGCCCTCGAGCATTGTTTCCCTTCCTGAAGGCATTGTCATGAAGTTCCCCCTTTGAATCATGGAGTTTAGTCTTCTCATTGGTGCAACTAGCTGGTGTCCTCGGTGCTCGTGGTCCTTTGCAAGCCAAGCCGTTCAGAGGTGACAGGCCGGTTTGGTGCAGTTCCTCCGTGTGGAGTTCCGATACTTGAAGGTTGAGATCGAGTTTCCAGTGCGCAGTTGAAGACCTGAGCTTTATGTAGGAACAAGTAGATTAGCTTTGATTGTGATTTCTTCTTTGTCTTTAGCTTCGCACAATTTGTGCTTGTATATCTAGCTGGTATCCCTAGTTTTTTTCCAGTTTGTTTCTGTCATTATAATCCTAGCCGGTTGATGTCTTTCGTTAATTCAAAGTCAGGCTCACTTTGAGCTTCCATCTAAAAAACGTACACTAGCACGTGCGATACATGCAATGTTATCGCACTACCGACTGAGGGTATTTGTTATTTGCATTGCCAGAGCATCAAAGACACATATTTTACCACAAAAGAACCTGTAAAGATCGATTTATGCCTAGGATTCGTGGATTTGTATCTCATAAACTCTAGAACTTGCTATTTTGTTACAACTACTTTAGACAATTTACTTATTCTAAAAATCTTTATCAAGATATTTGTTAGACCATACACTCTAGAGTTTTTTGTCAACATATTTAAGTATAATAAATATAAATGGATCTGAATGTGTCAGATCTGATGACGAAGCCTCTACGACGAGCGAAGCATGAGCAACACCGTAGTGTTACAGAAAACTCATCATAAAATTGTAACTATTGTTCCTTTTTTGTTTATGTTCGTGTAACTTTTTTAACATGTATGTTCTTGTTAAAGTGTCGAGGGTGAGAAAATTAAATAATAATTGAATACAAAAATTGCCTCGACATTGTACATGCCCTTAGATCCTAGGTTCATATGAACTCATGGATTGGCCAAAATTAGGACAAATACAAATCTCAGTTTGAGAACCACATCAATAGAAAATGAGAAACAAAAAATATAGATTGGTCTCAAAATAAGGAGTATTTTCCAGGTACCATACAGAGTATTTTCCAGGTACCATAGGGAGTATTTTCAAATTCAAAAAACATAAGACAGTACTTGTGAATTCTTGTTTATCGGATCTCAAAGCCTAGAACTTGGTAGCGTCAACGTTGGTCTTAGGTAGCTCTCTGTTTTCCCCGGCAGCTTGTTTCTTCTTGATCTCATCGTCTGGCCGTGCAACCATCTCGGGCCTGCTCCTGTAGAAAATTAAGTGCAGACCCAGAATAGTCAGAACTTATGGATATTTATTGGGTTGTTCACTCATTAAAATAATATTCGCGAAATAGTATAGTGTGTAGTGTGGTACCTCATGTTGTAAGCGTGTAGGCGGAGGCCGTAGCCCAAGAACACCGCCAAAACGAGGACACAGATCCACATCAAGACCACCCCTCCGACCTTGCTCACGAGTAGGAAGGACAAGGTGAACAACATGAATGACGAGAGGTACCAGCAGACCAAGACTTTTCCGGTACCACATTCCACCCCAAAGACGGCGACGGTGCGGCATCCACCCTGCCGCGAGGGGTTGAGCGCGCAGATGATGGCGACGGGGAGACAGATGCAGAGAATGGTTGACAGGACGAAAACAGACACTAAGCTGCAGTCCGGGACATAGACGCAAATCGTGACGATTGCACGAGCGGAAAACACAATCACGACAGACATGATCAATTTCAATTCACGGGCGAGCTTCTCCTCCGCCTCTTGGGCGGGGGCAGTGTTTTCGGCTATCGCTGCAGCGGCGGCGGACTTCCCAGAAGCACTGTGCTTGGCGAGGGCTTTTCCGAACAAGCAGGCCATCCAAACGGAATCGAGGTACACGATGACCGCCCCCGCCGCGTGGCTGAGGACACCATCCGCGTGGCTGAGGACACCATCGAGGTACAAGATCTCTGTTGTCATCATGCACTTTCTGCTCTAATATCTTCCAACCATATTTGTTACTTGTGTGGAGAGGTGCGTACTCTTGTAAGAGAGAACTCATTTTCAGTGTCCAGTTGTATTACAATAACATTATCCATGCATGCATCGGGATATTCACTTCGGCTCGCAGGTGCATATGCACCCATTGTGAGAAAACATTTTTCAAAATATTAAAAAATTTGAACAAAAATTCCGCATATACATTCGAACATTTTATGTTGGTTCACAAGTTTTCGGGATGAAAGAACATTTTATGTGTCGTGTATAAAAAAGACAAAAAAAATGTCGCGTCAATAATCGTATTCATGTGACATATTTTGTCTTTTTTATACACGACACATAAAATGTTCTTTTATCTCAAAAACTTATGAACCAACATAAAATGTATGAATGCATATGTAGGATTCTTTTCGAACTTTTTGACATTTTAAAATATGTTTTCTCACGGTGGGTGCATTTGCACCTATGAGCCAAATTGCCGCCTCCGCATGCATCTATATATACGATTGGCCTGACTACAATAGATGTGTAGGAGAGTAAAAAGATGCACGGATAATGTAGACAACAAAAAAGAGATGCTAGAGTAAAAATAGTACCCTGGCCCTATGAATTTATAAGGCCCACGCGTACTTTGAGAACAACATTGGCCACTAATTTGATCAGCAAAATATGACTTATATGCCACAAAAATAGATCATCAAAAAATTAAAGTATGAATCCAATAATATATTTTTTGCTGTATTGATCCTATTTTATTGATCATATTGTGGTCAATTTTGTAAAAAAGATATGTGCAACCTTATAAACCCATACTGAGGGATTATTTCTATATACTACTACCTTTTACTATGTGTGGTACAAGTATGTACATGCTCGTTCAGAAGCAAACCCTAAGACTGGACAATAAGAGCACATGTAATTAGGTCCCTCGTCATATGGAAGGTATTTCATTTTGTCATAATAGAATCAACCAATATACAATACTAGTGTGTCTATGACTTCTGATAAATTCATTATTTTCCAAATCAACAAATCAATTTGTATAATTTCATGAGTTGAGTTGGTATTACACCGAATTAAGGGTGAAGGGAGATAGAATCACTTTGATGATTACTATTTCGTGAAGAATGTAGACCAAAGCAAGAAAAAAATAGATGCACAAGTTCAATTGCACGTCCTATACAAGCCATGCTATTGCAGTACCGATTGAGGATATAGTATGTGTTTTATTTATTGTCATAGCATAAACGACACACATTATACCACAAAAGAACCTACAGAGATCAATTAATGTCAAGAATTAACGCAGATCCTTTGTACCTCATAATTTATAGAATTTGCTACTTTGTTACACCTATGGTAGACAATTTACTTATTCTAGAAACATCTATCAAGATATTTGTTAATCCAGACATTTTAGAGATCTTTGCCACCATATTTAAGTTTAAGTATATAATAAAATGAACAACTAGACACAAATACATAGACTAATATGTTGAGAAATGCAAATTAGTCATTCTATAATTCCTACAAATTGAGTGCTAGCATAGTGGTAGACGGTAAGAGTCTTGTCTAGTGCTCTATACCATCAGGTTCGACACCTCCCATGGGAGGAATATTTCAACTGGGTTTCTTTTGTCTCCTACAAAAACATGGTCGATGTGTTCCTCCCCTCCGGTTTCATTTAGAATACTCTTTTGTAAAATCTCAGAGGATTCGGCTTAAGGAGATTTTGTATAGAGCAATGTTTTGGAAGAAACAACTATCTGATTTCCTTTCAAGATGTGAATAAAAATATATTGCCACCGATAAAGGCTAAAATTTTACAAAAAATATGTTGGCTTAATGTATAGCACTACTATTTGTGGTTAACTTTCTTAATGTAATATAAGAATGTACAACTTAAAGTAGTAGATTGATAGAATAAGTTATAAAGAAGTAAAAAATGGTGTTAATTTTGCTAAGTGTGCCAGGATAATAAACTTGCTAAGATAATGTTTTTTCAATTTGCTAAATGTATATGTATTTTTTGCAACTTAAGATCGTTAACTTATAAAAAGATTAAATGTTACAATTATCTCGCATGTTGAAACAAACTGAACCATGCACTCACCACTATATTCCTCCTTCTCCTCCATTATCCCCCGCTACTCTATAACCTGGCCTCCTACGGAATTGGGTGGCGGTGCCTCGCCACCAACACGCTTCGCCAATCGAGGTATGAAAATACCGCCTTTTAAATTTATGATTTTTGTCTCAGAACTTCACTAAGGGTAGATGGTTTTACTTGGTTATGTTTTTGTCCTAGTAATTTTTTAGGGGGATAAAGAAATAGTCTAAATTTTGGTCGTATATCTCTAAATCCGGTTAACAATGTACTCCCCAAGTACATTTAGTTAAAGGGAATATACCGTAAAGGAAATAATAAATGTTATTATTTATTCTCAAATTCGTTATTGATTTGTATATATTTATGCTATAACTAATGTGGATATTGAATATGAGATTGAAAGGAAGATCAAGATGTACCTGTAGAGAGAAACACCAAGTAGTTCCTAGTTACGTCTCTAGGACTAGCTCATGTGTCGTTTGATGATCACTTTTTCGTAATAATGACATAGTTATTGTAATAAAGATGTCAATTACAATGCAAGGATACATGTTATGTGCTCTCATCATGGACAGCACAATTGCGGTCACTAGTGGAATGGTGAAGCAAGAATAGCGCAACAAGTCTAGAGAGGTGACATTGGATATGATGAAGACCTTGAGACAAGTAAATTTCCGTAGTGCCTTTTCATTTGCAGGATTAATATTTAAGTGCGATTGTATTTGCGCTTCTCTGTCCAATTCTTTCTCTCGATTGAAAATCTAAACCTAACTATGTAGTTGATATTTGATTGCCTCGGTAGAATGATTAGATTTTCTGAAGGCAATGCAGATAACTTACGTCGTATGTATATATCTATATTAGCTTCAAAACTGAGCAATAAAAAGTTTCGATCTACCCTAGAACATTATCTTTTGCATTATTAATAGATATGTTCAAATGGCACACATATATGATTTGCTTGATCAAGACGTGTGTTGCAGGTACACACTAACTAGTCTCATAAACCACTATCAGGGTATTTGTTAGACCATACATTTTAGAGATTTTTGCCAACATATTTAAGTATAATAAATCACACGGATGAACCTGAATGTGTTAGATCCGATGACGAAGCCTCTACCATGAGCAAAGCATGAGCAACATATAGTGGTCCAAAATCTCGTCATAAAATTGTAATAATTATTGTTTTTTGTTGTGTTCGTGTAACTTTTTGTTTAAACTCGTGTATGTTCAGGTAACTAATCTTGGCCTTGTTGAAGTGTCGAGGGTGAGAAAATTAAATGAAATTTGAATACAAAACTGCCTCAGCATTGTACATGCCCTTGGAACCTAGGTTCATACGAACCTAGTTGGCCAAAAATAGGCCAAGTACAAAGCTCAGTTTGAGAAGCACATCAATCAGAAACAAAAAAAAATATAGATTGGTCTGAAAATAGGGAGTATATTCCAGGTACCATGGGGGGTATTTTCTAATTCAAAAAACATAATATAGTACTTGTGAATTCTTGTTTATTGGATCTCAAAGTAACTTCCTAGCACTTGGTAGTATTAATGTTGGTCTCGGGTAGCTCTTTCCTTCCCCCGGCAGCTTGTTTCTTGTTGATCTCATCGTCGGCTTGTTTCTTCATGATTTGATCGTCTGGCCGTGCAACCATCTCGGGCTTGCTCCTGTAGAAATTAAGTGCAGACTCAAAATAGTCAGAACTTTTAGATAATATTTATTCGGTTGTTCACTCTATAAAATAATCTTGGTGAAACAGTTGAATGCCGTACCTCATGTTGTGCACGTAGTAATCGTGCAGACGGAGGCCGTAGCCCAAAAACACCGCCAAAACGAGGACACAAATCCACATCGAGACCACCCCTCCGACCTTGCTCACGAGGAGGAAGAATAAGATGAACAGCATGAATGACAAGAGGTACCAGCAGACCAAGAATTTTCCGGTACCACATTCCACCCCAAAGACGCGACGGTGCGGCATCCACCCTGCCGTGAGGGGTTGAGCGCGCAGATGATGGCGACGGGGAGACAGATGCAGAGAATGGTGGACAGGACGACAACAGACACTAAGCTGCAGTCCGGGACATAGACGCACATCGTGACGATTGCACGAGCGGAAAGCACAATCACGACAGACATGATCAATTTCAATTCACGGGCGAGCTTCTCCTCCTCCTCTTGGGCGGGGGCAGGGTTTTCGGCAGCCGCTGTAGCGGCGGCGGACTTCCCAGAAGCACTGTGCTCGGCGAGGGCTTTTCCGAACAAGCAGGCCATCCAAACGGAGTCGAGGTATAAGATGACCGCCCCTGCCGCGTGGCTCAGGACAGCATCCACGACGAAGGCCAGGAGGGCGGTGTAGGCTAAGAAGACGAAGAGGAGCGCCTTGCGGGTGCGGGTGCGGGCGCGGAGGACGCAGACCGCGGAGTAGAAATAGGAGCAGAGCAGCAGCGAGAGCCTCCACACGGCGATCCGCGTGTCGCCGCCGGAGCGCCCCAACACGACCGGGAACAGCGCCGCCGCGACCACCGATTGGAAGAAGAAGATTAGCCACACGACGTTCTTGCGCTGCTGCGGGGCGTCGGCGTTGTTCTTGGTCCGGGCCTCGACAGACTCGTGTTTCTCCATCGTCGCCGCTAACCACGATCCGAGGCCGGCAAAACTGTTGATGTGCTCAAATTTATGTATGCAGTCGGAGACGATGGTACTAGTATTACTATTGTTTTTGGCAAGCGCGGGCGTGAGTTTAGAGAAGCATAATGAAAAGGAAAAGAAAATCGTCCGATCTCAGTACATATGGGAGGAAATAATTTGATTGACAGTACTATCAAACGAGTCACATGAATGCACGAAAGGAAAGGAAGAAAAGGAAGTAATAAGGAAAGAAATACTACTGCGTAACCTGACGGTGCCGACTGCCGAGGGAAGGAACACGATAAATACGGCCAACCCAGCTGGAACCTGGAAGGAACCTTCCTCAAAACCCCTCCACCGCGTTGTCGTCCGATGATCAGATTGATTCCGAGGAGATCCCCATGGGCCAGGCAGGCCGAGGAAGCGTCACGCTGAGGAAGAGGAGGCTTACAAGATGGTCAAGGCGGCGCCGCTTCCGCAGCAGGTTGTGCTAGTCGTCGGATCGAGCAAGCCTGCGTGAGGTTTTTCATAGGTATGCTCTAGCTCAGGTCCAAATTCAGTTAGATTCGTGATTTCCCCTGTCCATAATGGCACAGAATCACAGACCGAGGTCAAGGATGGACAGATTGCTTAATGGTTCTATGCTGCTGGAACAGATGTCGGTGCACTTTATTTGGAAAAAAAAACCAGACATTTTTTACACCTTTTGTACGGGAGAGTTTTGATTCCAGCGACCTAGTAGTAGTTTAATTTTTGTGTGCAGATTCTGCCTTTGCTAGCCAGGCTGATAGGGGTTTGTGGACGTGGTAGCAGATGTTGATGTGGCTGCTGGTAGGAGCGGCAACTTCACCGAGATCTGTGCCACCGACGAGGTTATTCCTCACAATAGCACCAGTAGACATGTCATCCCCATCAAGGCTAGACTTTACAAAGAGTACGTCGTCATAGGCATCGATATCTCCAATCTGGCGTTGATCGGAGATGAGATGGACTACACCGTTCTCCTTGGCAATCGGAGCATCATTGGTGGCTACAAAACGGACGACTGCGTAACCCTGACTAAGTGCAACGTGATATATGGTCAATGAATTATAATCAATGGATCTATGTAATAGCTATCTATTCATGTCGTGTGTGTTGCAGGTATTGGTTGTAAGGCTTTGTCTCTCATGACATTATGATTGATAACACGGTCGCCGCTGTCAACCACCAGGCGGTGGCGCTGAGGTCTGAGTTCGATATGTCCTCCATCTATCTATGCACCCTCAGTGACTATCAGACATCGTCTATGCAAAGATGAACACGTAGCTCTACCACGAGTGTCGAATCTGCAGCACCGTGAATTTCATCTTCGGCGATGCCATGACGGTGTTTCAGAAGTGCACCCATGCCTGGCTCTAAGGAATGTCCACTGGAATGACTACGCAGGACTCGCGAGGGAAACCATGTGCATGCATCTCTCAAGTTGTGTATGTGTGTTCAATTATGCTCTCCACGCAGGCAGGCATATTGAACAATAACTATTATTGTTCAATATGTATTCTTGCATGTAGACCATAGTTAAACCCACATACGCAGCTTCATAGATGCATGCACATGGGCCCCTCGTGACATGTGCCCTGGGTGGTCGCCTCTATGGCATGGGAGCACTTCTAAAACACTGTCGTGGCCTTGCCGAAGATGAAATCCACGGTGTCGGAGATGCGCCACTCGCGGTAGAGTTGTATGTTCATCTTGGCGTAGATTGTGTCCTGGTAGCCATTGACGGCGCAGCGGTAGATGGTGGACCTATCGGACGTTGACCTTAATGCCACCATCTGGTGGTTGTCAGCTCCAGTCGTGTTCTTGATCATAAGGTCATGGGCGACGAAGCCTTGACCATCAACACCCAACACGCATGGCATGAATAGCTAGCTAGTGCATATATATTATAATTCATGGACCATATCTCACGTTGCACTTACTTAAGGTTGCGTTGTCACCACTTTTGCAGCCACCGATAATGCTTTGATTACCGGAGAGGACGATGCGGTCCATCCCATCTCCGGTCATCGCCAGGTTGGATATATTCTTGACTATAGCGACATACTCTTTGTAATGTCCAGCCTCGATGTGGATGACGTGCCTATTGGTGCTATTGTAAGGAGTTGCCTCGACGGCAGCACTGATCTTGGTAAGGTTGGCGCTCCCACAATGACATATGCGACCCTGTCCACGATTCCCATGAGGTTGGCTAGCAAAAGGCAGAATCTACACACAAAAACCTAAACTTCTAGATCTCTCAACAAGCTTAGAACCAAAACTCTCTCTTAGTTGAATAACTCAATCTTTTTTGGTACTTATAGGATCTGCACCATAAAATCGACTAAAATGGAAGGTGCAATAGAGATCGAGTGTATGTATGGAGTAGGATACGATGTTTTTTATCACAATGTGTGGTCGTAATTTTTGTGCGTATCGTCTTTGTTGTCTTGTCCCAAAATCTGCATGTGTGGTGGATTTCATGTGAGATAAATGTTTTGTCAGGTGTATGTCATACATGTGTAACTGATTTTGGGTTCGTAGACGATGAGCCTCAGCAGCTGTAGAGCAAGGATCAACAGTTTCTTTCGTTTTGTACTCGACAAACAAAGATGGTTCCTAAGACTTTGGAAACTACATTGGATGCACTTTTGTTTTCTCTATATTTATTATTATAATGAAACCTCTAATTCTGTTTATGTTGTAAAAAACACAGTGTATTTCTGAAAATGTATTTAGCATTTCTGGAGTACTTTATCCGCTGAATGAACTTCGCGTTTCAGGCAGCACCAATGGAAAAGGTGGCAGGATTCATTGAAATAAACAAAATAACAAGGTGAAAAAAGCCGTGTAGGTGTGAGGTCAGAGCATTTGGCTCCAATAGCCAACACTTTCATCAAACTTGTAGGTGCAGCGCCAGTTGTCGCCACGAAGATGGTGTTGGGTGGATCAGTATATTCATTTTGTCAGATTCTATTGTATATAATGAAAAAGATTATGTGTGTTACTTCGATGCAGAGGCGGCTTGTTTCAACCTTCGTTTCAGAAAACAAGAAAGCAGCTAGCACACAATGAAATTTTCGTCTAGCTCTTCTGCCTTAAAATTTTCCACGGCGACCAATCCCACCACGAGACCAACCACAAATTCCCCAGGTGCTTTCAAGAAAGGAAAGAAGGAGACGTGTTCAAGAGGGGCAGATGGTTCGATTTCCTCATTCACCATGACAGGAGAAGAAAACAAACAATGTATGTGAGCCCAAGGGGTCTAATCGACTTTGGAATTTCGTGGGTGACGTTGTTTCCTTCCCGTGGACAATGTTGGCAGGCTAACGAGCTAGACCTAAACATACTCACAAGTTCTTGTGACAATCATGACAGTTTGCTGCTGGCTGTGGACCTTAAAAATTGATCACAGACTTACACAACAAGTGTATACTTTGCATCAAACGTGTACGATCCTTTCCTGGTTAAAGGGTCCAAAGAAAAGAGCCAGATCAGAAGTAACCTTTTCCCCAATGCGACCGGTGGTGTCATCTGGCATATGCTCCAATTACAGGATCTCAGACCCGGAGAGGGCAGAACTGCTTGCCTGTAAGAGGGCTTTAGAACTTGCAAAGGAGATGCAAATGGGCAAGATCATTCTGGAAACGGACAGCACTACAGTTAAGACGAAGCTGGAGTCGATGGACCTGGATAGATCAGCGAACGGACCTCTGGTAGAGAATATCAAGAGAAGCCTAGGTGATTTTGATGGTCACCTGGTGATGCGCGTACGTCGATCAGGTAATGAGGTAGCTCACAACTTAGCGAACTTAGGCTGCGGGAATAAATTACTCCCTCCGACCCAAATTAATTAACTTGGATTTGTCTAGATTCGGATATATCTAGACTGTTTTAGTGCTAGATACATTCGAATGTAGGCAAATCCAAGTCAATTAATTTGGATCGGAGGGAGTATGTAAAACATGGCTGGCTATTCCGCAAGAGGATGGTATGAACTTATTGGCCTCTGAGAGTGCCGGATTCTGATAGTAATAAAAACCGCAGCGATTGATCTCAAAAAAAAACATGGGATGAGTGTCACGGAAGATTCTTGAATTATGTTTGTTCTAAATTCCTCAAGAAACTATCATGTCATTCCTATGGGTAACTCTGATCGTGCAGGAAAATGGCCTATGGTGAATTATCCCAAAGCTGTCATACATAAATTGGCCAAAATAGTCTGCTGGTAACTTCATTGCTGAGCGAGTAGCATATGCCTATGTTTTGGCACAAGTACTAGCATATAAAAATTTGGCAGTCTGTGGATTCCTCTTTTCAATAGGAAGAGAAGGTATTTACGCAGTGTGTGTTTTGAGATACAATGAATCGAAGAGAATAAAACAGGGTCCAATAAAAAACAAGAATGAATTTATTCAACGGGCTTTAAGTTTGACGTTTCAGTTCCATAGCTCTCTGTCTGGGTTTAACTGAAGAATACAAAGTGATAAGCCTTGTTGCTATTCTCACCGACTCACTTTTAAGTTTATCTTGGAAACCTATAAAGAACATGATGAGGATAAGCCTATAAAGCCTGCCAGTTGATCAGAGAACATTTCAAATAAGCAAAAGCACTTTAGTTCCAGCTAAATCTTCATAGAAGTCAAGGTACATATATACAACAATAACTTCTTTATACTACTTCTGAAGCTCCTTGCAAGGTGGCGTTATGCTAGTATCTCACAAGACATCATCTTCTTGCAGGTACAGACCCCCGTCGGTCTCGATGGGCATAGAAGGCGGTGTTCCAGCTGGAATGCAAGCGGCCCCCGCATCACCTGCAATAGTACACAGTGCCTCGGCGTCCTGAATAGCCCGGTCCATATTGATCTGACCACTGAGCTCATTGATGAACTTGAGAAGGGTGTCGAAGTCCATCTCTTCTCCAATTATCCGCAGACGGTACCTCTTCAAGATACCGACACACAAGTAAAGGTGGAAGTGTTCTGACAGATAGTGAGTCCACACAACTTCCCACAGGAGCATGATCTGATCGAAACTGAACTCCCTGTAATCCATAATAAATTGGGTGCATTGGAGCTTAGAAGAGAAAGCGAGTGACTGCTAACTGCTTTTTATTCAATTTAATAAATGTATAGCTAACTGAATAAATCTAACTACTCCCTCCGTTTCATAATATAAGATGTTTTAGCTTTGTGAAAGGAGTGTATCTAGACATCTTTTAGTGTGTAGGTTCACTCCAAACCTATATGAACTTACGCACTAAAAGGGTCTAGATACACTCCTTTCACAAAGCTAAAACATCTTATATTTTGAAACGGAGGGAGTATTATGCAATTAGTGTTTGTCAACCAAAATGTTTTTTTATTCAACCAAATTAATTTAAAAAGAACAGGAAACTGGTAATAGAGAGAACAGTTTGTGTTTCGATTCTGGGTCAGTAACAACTTGTAGACTATGTAGCCAATTATAAAAATCCATAGGCATGTTTGGATTGTTAGGTAAGCATTTACTTGTGAGCAAGGTAATCCTCGCTAAAGGATAACTAATTTTGTTACTTGTTTTGCTGGCCTCCTAGGAGGATGTACTCAAACTCATCTTTTCAATGAAATGAAACGCAAAGGTCCTTTGCGTTTTCTCAACAACAAAAAAATGTTCTCCCTTCATGTGCATCTCTTACCTCAACTCTGCTAAGCAATGCTACACAAAAAAACCAAATATACCCTGACTGTCAAGTCGGCTAAACCATGTCATCATGATAACATGATCGATGGGATTTGTTTTTTCCATGGCACAACCGATTACTCTTTTTTTTCTTTTTAAAATTTATTGGTGGCCATCGCTCAATTGCTAGGATGGGAGCCAGTAGACTACCATGAAGGTGCTAGTGTACTGGCTGTACAAACCAATAAAGTTCTACTAGATCTCATCTGCTGTTAGGGTTTAGGTTCCTAGGTTCAGCCCTGGTTACTGTGGCTGCTTGACTAACTGCTTGACTGCCATGAAGGTGCTAGTCTACTGGCTGTACAAACCAATGAAGTTCTACTAGATCTCATCTGCTGTTAGGGTTTAGGTTCCTAGGTTCAGCCCTGGTTAATGTGGCTGCTTGACTAACTGTCTGCTTTCCCTAGAAGAGAGGGAAACAAAACTAATTGTCTGCTGCTGTTTTAGTTGCAAGCAGATCAAGGAAACAACAAAGGGAAGTTGTCTGAATACAAAACCTATCTTGATCCAAATCCCATAGCATAGAGCTAAAAACTGCTTGTTGAAATTTATTCCTCTGTTCCTAAATACTCCCTCAGTTTCAAAATATAAGATGTTTTAGCTTTGTGAAAGGAGTGTATCTAGACCCCTTTTAGTATATAGGTTCACTCCGAACCTACACACTAAAAAGTGGTCTAGATACACTCTTTTCACAAAGCTAAAACATCTTATATTATGAAATAGAGGGAGTATAAGACATCCTAGCAGTTCAATTTAAACTGCCAGAACGTCTTATATTTAGTTGGAGGAGAACGCAAGGTAACTATATACAACTAATATAGCTAACAGCCTAGCACAGCATTTTTCAGCGTCAAAGAACCTTGCGTTGCACAAAGATTGACTCACAGACACCAGCACGGAGTTGTGACAATGGCTGTGCAGAGCGGTAGATATTCTCTGGGCTCGATGCCAGTTTCCAGCAGAGGGGACTGGGGCCTGGAGGATCAACGGGGGTTCGCTGGACAAGGTTGGGATCAAGCCAGGTGTTGGTCACCGGTACTGGCCAAAGAAACATAGTAGCAATGCAAGGAAGCTGGTGGCTAGAGGGCTGGTACGGGGTCAACCCTTGGGTCATAATGGTCGCCCCTATTGGACCCTAGCTTTTTTCTGGGCTGAACTGGACCATGTGCATCTAACCTAGAAGCAACATATGGCTTCATCTTCTGGATAACTATGGAAATAATTAAGATACACTTAGTTTGGCTACCGAGGAACACTTGTTGCCTTCGTTATCTTGATTTAAGTAAAATTGACGAGTTAAATTCAAAAGCAGCTCTAAGAACCTAGAACGCAATGCACAAATTTGATGCTGGAAGCTAAACTGATATGTAGCATTTGTATAATGAATGGATCTAAAATAAATCGAAGTGTATAAGATGGAAACACTGCAATTTCAAAATTAAAATAATGTTACCTTTTGAATTGTATAAGAACCCAGCGGAAACAGAAGAAGTAGTTTAGACAGTCGTTCTGCCTAAAATAGTTATGCAGCGAAGGATCGAGAAGCTCCACTAGCTATGAGTTAGAAAAAAAACACAAAGTTAGTATGTTATATTCATATTAGATTGAGAAGTAAGAAAATGATACAACTACTTACTGTGAGCACTAAGCTGAACAGCATTCATCAAAGACAACTGTATAATGAATAACCACACCATGGTAGGACTAGAAGACAATACCATGGATCGATGCACGCAGCTAGAAAATTAATAATTCCTCTGTTTCAAATTATAAGACATTTTGGTAGTCTAAAGTAGCCAACCAAAATGTCTTGTAATTTGGAACAGAGGTAGTACTACTGTTAGAGTACGTCATGGGCCTGGGCTGGCAGTATAGCCCATTAGTCTTAGGGTTAATTAGAGATAAGGGTCACTTGCTTAGGGGTCAAGTAAGCCTTGCTTGGGAGTCAAGTAAACCTCTCTATATAAGGAGAGGAGATGTATCAATCTAATAAAGCAAGAATTAAGAAGGAAATCCCTTCCCTCTTGCCACCGGCCGTGGGCAAGCCCCCCGGCCGGCCCTCTTGCGTCCTCCCTCTAGCAATACCATAACAACTACATCATAACGCAGCATCTTACAAAGTTGAAGTATCTTTAAAGCCTTGCCATTTGAAAAGGGAACTGGGAGTATCATAAGATTAATGAGCACAAACCATGTGCCCAAAGCGAAGTTGTTTCTCTTGATTTGCACTAGATACGCCAACAAAAATATTCCAGTAGATACTCAAGCTCTGCAGATAGTATGGTGAATGGATAGTCAATAGCCCTTACATACCTTGGATAATCCAAGTAGTTGAGCATGCATGCCATTCTGATCACGATTAAAATTGCCTCCTAGTCGTTCCATCAATGAAGCAAAGCACCAAAATGATTCGGACTCATCTTCCATGACATAAAGTATAGGTGCCAAAAAATCGCTCATTCCCTGGAAGACAGATCAATATATAAGGTTTGAAGTTACAGCAAGACAACAGACAGAACTCCAGCAAGACAACAGACAGAACTGTATGGGCGCCATAAAAATGACAAGTTTATGTAAGGTTTGAAGTTAAACATTGTATCCCAAATAATTAGTTACTAAATTGTATAAATTTACAAGTTAATAACATAAGGATTTACTGAGTTAGTATACACTATCAAGTATCAATTACAAAACAGCCAATGTACCAACATGAATCCCCTGTACGTGTCAACACGGCGAAAATATTGACAATTGTCCAAAAAAATCCACACCTATAGACGTATGATGGCATGCCAAACCCTCCCGGTACTTGTATTCAAACTATTAGATCTATCTAAAACTGGAAGCATATAACCAAATGGATATATCCTAGTAAATTCACTATCTATCTCTGATGATGCCATCTTAAACAAGGATGAGAATTAAGCATTTTCAAGCATTAAGGCCAAGAGATGGTAACTAATAAGTAGTCAAAGACAGCTAATGGACACTTCAGTTAAATGCACAGTTCTTTTACATGGCATGCAATGCAGGGCCATATGTAACTGAACACTTACTTGACAATAACCAAGGTCAAAATTATAGAAGGAATATGTCAACAAGATGTCACGTAGAACTACAACATTCCGATTGTCATCTCCTTCATAGTAGGGAACAGATCGATCTGTTCTCACCTTCATGCGAGAAAAAAAAAATCAAAATGTAAGTAAAAATAACAGTACAGAACTATAAATAAGAAGGGAACAGTCAAGAGGAAACTTATCCTTACCACATCTTTGTCAATAAGGCCTTTTCTTTCCCTAAACTTGGTGAACCTTTTAGCTTGCGTGGCTGAGATACTCTGAAAAATGTCAAAGGTATCAGAATTATCACGAATATTTATGTAAAATAGAGATTGGAGTATCTCCTAATCTGAAAGTTCTGTTTATGATAAAATCAAAACAGCTGAAGTGACCTAACAGTACTTTCAACAGGGTATTATCTATGTAACAAGCAGTAAAACATAACCAGCCAATGGACAAAACCATACGCAGAAAATTTGTCCAAAGCTTAATACCAACCCTTTTCCTACTCATCAAACCCAGAAATGCCTCGCAGACCATAAGCCTAAGAGAGCACTGTGTGTTCAGTCTTTTCCATAATATAAGTCAAAACCACGTTCAGCCTTCCTCGGTCAATTGTCCACTCTGTAACTGCAATTTGTATTTGGCAGATCAATAGTACAAAGAACCTGCCAATATATGCTGACAGTCTCTATGGTTCTGCGGATTCAGCTTCTACATTACTATATAGGCAGCGCATATCTGGTGTGTCCACAAACCACTAGTTGCTGATCAAAATTTTAACTGATAAGTCTATTCATACCTCGGGCACAATTAATTGCAGAAAATTGAACTTATGAACCTGGACTAACCTTCCACTGGGATTTTATGGCTTCATATTCTTCTCGTTTCATTGCAGCAAGGTATTCCCTCTCAGCTTGTGTTGAATCATATTCATGATACCCCAACAAGAATTTCCAGACCTACATGTTCAATCTTAGTATATATGCATACGATTGCCTTGCTGACTAATTATCGCAAATCAGGGACCAGGTATAAAACCTCTTTTCTCAGAGCATGATCAACTCCCCCATAGAAAACCTTTTTCCTCAGTGCCTTCGAATCCAAAATTCTACCTTCAGGATCTAAGAAAGCTCTCCACTGTTCAAAGATATTTAAACCAAACAATATAAGGATTCAGAGGAAACATAAACGTACTGACAATAGAGGAATAAGTACTAGATGGTTGCTGATGAAGATCCATGAAACTAAGGAAATGAAGTTCAGAATAAACTCACACAATTCTTAGTGACTGCAAAAAAAGACAGAATAGCTTTTGGTAAGCAATCCTTTTAACTCATGGTGAAGCGTCCAGCATACTGCAGCTTAGTTTGTGACATTACCAAGGATATCTAGGAGTTTGCACTGGAGAAAAGGGGTAATGACCAGCCAAGAATGGTTTTTTTCATATCGAAGGTTTCGATATCTGATAATCCCTCCAATCCATAATAAGTGTCGCTGATTTAGTACAGGAGGTCCATAATAAGTGTCGCTGATTTAGTACAGGAGGTAGTACAAAAGTTAGTAGGCCAGCCAGGAAGAGCAAGGTTTGGAACTTATCGGACAACACCCCCATTGCCATTATAACTTCTTAGAAGTTCTTGATATCCAGGCCATAAACCAAAAATTGACATGATGGTTCCTAGAGTCTGAGCCTGAGACTAGGTGAATCTGGGGAATGTATATACCCAACTTAGTATTATAGATCCATCATTTAACTGTACTTAGTTTTCATGATGACCATAATACTTTATGATGATGAACACACTATAGATCTAATGCTGGACTCCTCCCATGGTTCATAACATACAGAAGATGTGTTATGCGAACTCAGTTACGGAACTAGCAACAATTACTGCTGCTTTGTCAGCAGAACGTGTAACATGGAATTTAAGGAAACATATATAGATGGTGAAATGAAGTGCTCAATAAAACTATATCAAACATCCAAGAATTGTTACCTCTTCAACACTTAATGGGCTGCCTCTCTTTTTTCCCCACACTAGCAGTAACTCATCAGACTATCAAAAGAGTAAGGAAACTGATGTTACAAAAAATAAAGTATGCTCAGTTCAATAGTTCATAACTATGCAAGGCTAAGCAGGTCAAAATTTGAACGTCATCAAAGATCAGATCATGAAAATAAGCAGATCATTTTTTTCAGTTTTTACTTAAATCATGTTTCAACTTCAATTCCAACTAACTATTAGCAATTCTGGGTTCAATAATTTGTAGAAGCTAAAGTTAATACAGCCTGTAATGACTGATGGTGAGTTAACAGATTATGTTATTAAACTGAGCATATGTCAAAAAAAAAGTGCAGCTCCAGTTTTCCGCTAAGTAGAAGTGGCCCTGATTCTAATTGACGTTTTGAAGTAAATGCCAATTTTATTTGAACATCAGTGAGCTGTGTCCACAGCTTGTAAGCTTCTGCTTCAAGATGTATTTCAGTGATTATTTGTGGTGCCTGAATGGATACAAAAACAAATATTATGCAGCATATGTTACCTCTACTGAGTTTGAGGGCGAAGAAGCATTATCTGGCGTTAATTGCTGATCTTTGTACTTTTCACTTGCTATGTTGTCCAAAACATGTTGTTGTTTCTGCCGTCCATAAGCAGGAGAACCACTACTGTGATTTTCACGGAAGAGGCTTGATGTTGTCTCGCGGGCAAATTTTGTAACCAGTGAGAACTTCTCCAAAACTTGAAATGAAATTTCACGGCCTGGATCGTTTGATTTGTGCTTTTGCTTTGATCCATATTCAGACATGCTTGAAGGCCCCCCATATTTACCACCATCTCCATGTCTAGTTTCACTAACTGAACCAGTGAAGCTGAGCGAATTCTGCCGTGACATTGCATTCGCCACAGAGGCAACCCCTGGAAGCTCCAGAGATGACAGGCTTTTCTACAAAGGCATCAAAATAGTTGGATTAAGGATTAAGGCTTTTCTACAAGGCACCAGTGTAAAATACTGCATCTGTAATTACTGTATTGGGCAACTCCTTGGTTAGATCAAAAAGAAAAATAACAGCAAAGTCAAGATTAATTCACAGAAGTCCGATACTTGAGGACTTAAGTTCAAACTTAACAGACTCACAAGGTCAACAGTTGCTGCATGAAATAAAGAAGGAAGCCAAAGAACAACAAAAAAATGCTATTGAGGGTACCAGGTCAGTTAAGTAAGATAAATTGAACTGCCACAACAAAATTCCAAATTATTAACAGAGAATGGTTTGCTCGATTCAAGAAATTACAGTGGGATAACACACCTGAAGAGGATCTTCAAAGTCGTTGACGAGAAATACATTAGGATCGTCGTCCGACCTGACAACATGAGAGAATACATTCGAATCACAAGCAGGAAAAAGAATAGATTCTTTCACAGATATTGCAAAGAGCTTTTATATCTGGAATTTTTATCGGCGTGGACCTTGTGGTCGGTCTTTGATGCTTCATTCAATTACATTTCAATAGGATGGGTTGATTTTAAGATTCACAATCAAGCTCTAGTTGAGTAGATTGCAAGGTCATCAAGCTTCAGTTGAGTAGATTGCAAGGTCAACAGTCAAGATTTACTCCTCCAGTGTAGACTCATGTGGCATTAAGATACAGCAGGAGGAAAGCAAAACATGCATTCAGAAACTGTAGTTAAGCATATGGTTGGTAGCCTTAACGTATTATGATTTGTCCATAAAGGCATTTGGCAGTTATTTCAGAACTTTGGTCAAGATAACTTCATGTTCTATTTCTTGGAAGGAGCAATTTAGTCATTAATAGCAAAAAAAGTGCAAACATGATCAAATATTTAAGACCATTGAGCCCAAGAAAGAAAACCTGATAATGAAGACGTGTTGCTTCAGTGTTGCGAACAATTCGCGAATTCCACCATTGTAGAAATAGAAAGGAGGAAAAGCCAAGCCTGCAGAAGTTGACAAACAAGATTAATAAGACTGGTACCACGTTCTCTTTTTTCTGTAAGTGTTTATTTAATGACTGTATTTAATTGGCAGAAGAAAATCTGCTAGGTGCAAACAATACAGTATTTGGAAGATAATAATCCGTGACTGCCAAGATACAAAAATCACGCAGCGTTTCAAACTAGCTGTAAGATAAAGAGGAACAAACACCAAGAAAAAGGTTTCACCTGATGAGAGGACAATGATGATGTACTCCAAACCAAATGTAGGGGTGTGCCTACGGATGAAGCGCACGTCACTTAGAGGCAAGGCCTGGATGGTGTACAGGTTTCTATCTGCACGGAACCGAGTGTGTGAAGAGTCATGCACCATCGCTGATGGTTGGCCAAATTTAGCATTGACTAAAGACACTAACTATGGTTCCTTACATTTCTCGATTTCTGCAGTGATTGAACTGGTTGAGAAGCTGTCGACTCCCTCATTTGGCTCCCAACTCTGTCAGACGTATCAGACGAAGCATTAGCAGGATGAGAAGAAGAATCAGGCAACTTAGGAACAGCACACATCACCAACAAAGCTGTATTCAGGTAGCAACTAGTCTAATGTCCAGTACATACAAAGGATACTATGAAGTGGAAACAGCAAGCAGAAATAGCAACATGATAGCAGAAGATAAGTCATGTATATGATGTGGGTAGGCTCACCAGGAAGAGGGAACCGAGCTGCAAGTAGAGGCGCAGCTTCCCGCTGATCCTGCCGGGGCCATACTGCGTGGGGTGGATGGTAACTCGCTCCTTCTCGTACACCACATCCATCCTCGCCGACTCCTCCGACCCTAGGCCCCCCATGTCGGTCCGCATCGCCTTGGATCACCAAAACCACGGAAACGAAATCAGTTCAACAAAAAAAAAGGAGGGGGATACGGAGGCTACGTACACCACGGAACACGCAGCTGCTGCAGAATCGATCGCGCATGGAAGCAAAGGGCAGTTGCCCCCAAAGTATCCGATGCTAAAACAACAGAAGTGGGGAAGCAGAAGCAAGCCCCGAATCCGTCCCCCGGGACACCTAATCGAGCAATTCGTTGGCCCCAAATCGCGCTAGGGTCGAGTCGACTGGAGGCGTGGGATTGATCGGTCGTGTTAAGTGGAAGAGGAAGAGTTAGGAGTGCGGGCGCGTACCGCGTGGACGGAGGCGGAGACGGATGCGGCGGCGGCGTAGTCGGAGTCGTCGGACAGGTCGTGGGGCTCCGGCGAGCGCGGGTGCCAGGCGTCGGCGGCGTCTGCTGCTGCTTCCCCACCCATCGGTCGGCGGCGTTGCTCGCTGTGGATTGATTCGGGTTTTTCTGCTCAGTCGTAATAATGGGGATCTCTCTTGGGAGTATATAGGCTTGGCGTTTTGCCCCGTCTCTCACTTGCCCCTCTTCGCTTGGCTGCCAGCCACCGGGCGATTAATCGACCCAAGCCCAAATATTTTTAGGCTGGAGAAATAAGAAGGGCAGTTGAGAATTGATGACTGTTTAGTAGGCTGGCTTCAGAAGAATACGGGATTGTATACGTGAAAAAGAAAGAGTCCGAAGAATTAGATGTTTTGCTCGATCCTTTTAGAGTTTGTTTTGTAATGGCTCAAGATAGCTCTTGTGCCTGTACATGTACTACTATCCATTAATTATAATGGAGTATAATAACATGGTATTGATTGTTAAAAAAAAAATACTACTGTATATATTGCTCGATGAAAGGGATTATGCAACAACAAAAAATCTGCAACGTATTTCATCATTTGACTGTTTTGAAAATAAGAAGGCAAACTCATCATTTGAACGGAGGTGTCAAGTTGTCAACAGAAAGTGGCCACATGCGCAACCACCTGGAAACAATTCGAAGCCCAAAAAAATTGTACTTACTGGTTTGGTCTGGAACCTGGAGAAGGGAAAAACAGATTGGTCGTGCCTTAGAGACAAAGGCAACGAAAGAGATCAGCATCACCTCACCTTAGCCGCGTCGACAAGGACGGAACCAAACTCCCATCCCACGCAGCAACTACTCTACATGGCCAAGCAACCTATTCCTACTACTTCAACTCAGGTTTTTGGTTCCCCGAGTTTCATTGCTCCCTGTTATTAAACAAAATCGAAATTCGATTCAAAGAATTTTGAAAACAAATATCCAGATGTTCTAATGACAAACGTGCAAAATATCAAGTGCAAATACTTTTGTTATTCAACTACACAAAAATGACAAAACCTGGATCTGGCATGCATATTTTCAAATACCTAAATTTTATCATTGCACATGCTTGTGGGATACAACATTAACTATGTCTACAACTATTTTCAGATTTTTTTTATTTTTGAAACATGTAAATATGATTTTTGAATTTTTAAAAATGAAGGGAGCACTGAGGAGCCAAAGACAATTTCCGCTAGTATCGCCTCCTGTATACAATCTCTTACTCTGCAAGCTCGACAAAAGACAACATAGCCATCCAATGGTCGGCAGATGATTTTCTGCTGAGACCATTTAACTGTGATTTGCTTTCCTTTTTTCAAATCAAAACAAGAGGCACACCAGACACAACCACAATATTATGCCCCCAAGATGAACGATCGCAACAACTCTGTAAGGTCAAGCAAGTAATCCGCTGGATCACTTGGGATAAGGAACAATAATTGCAAACCTAATATTCAAGTGTCGCTTCACGAGGCGAGTTTGGACTAATGTTAAAGAGTGGTTAAGCTTTTATGATGTGATGCTAAGCGATTGGGATGGTGCGACAAACGTCCAAGAATGGTGGAGCTCTTTTGTTCTCAAGAGAGGCCATGCTAGGAAGACGATGGCCTCCCTTGCTATGCTTTTCTCATGGGAGGTGTGGAAGGAGAGAAATGCCCGCGTCTTCCGCAATCACTACTCCACTATCCAAATGGTGGTTTCAAGAATCAAGGAGGAGATGGCTTTGTGGTCTAGGGCCAGAGCTAAAGCGATTAGTAATATAATGCCGCGAGAGTAGTTGCTTATTTTGTTTCTTAGCCTCTTTGGCTTTTCGTTTGGTTTGTACCGCACTTAAGACCTCTTTCTTTCTCTATCAATGAAATGGCAAGTTTGCCTCGTTTCAAAAAAAAAAAAAAATCTGTGATTGTTACAGACAAACCTCAACTCCCTGACTGATTGTTACAGGCATCGCTGCCTTGAGAGTACGTACGTAGTAGTACACATGGCATCAGCTAATTTCTGTGAGCGCCATTCAAACTATGTCTGCCTGTCTATCTGTCTACTACAGATATATTTCAATTACATGACGACACGACATGATAATAATGAGTGCAAAAACTACCAATACATCATATCAGCAAAGCACGCGACCTAGAGTGAGTCTCAAGAATGGCATATCACGAATCCAGAAACAGAAAAAAATAACACTAGAAACAACCCTAACCAGAGAAAACCTTCTGCAACTCTTGTCATGTCGTGAAGAAAGACCATAGCGTTTTCCCGATTGATCTGTCCCGCCTCGCTGAATCATCGTCGTCCTCGTCATCATCTTCAACCACAAGCTCACTTCCTGATGGTGTCGTAGGCATCGCATCTGCCAGCGCATCTTGACCATCAACAACATCACCATACTCCTCACCAGCAGGAGCATGGGCATCAACAGTTTCAGCCTAACATCAACAACATGACATGGTACCCCAGTTAGCTAAGGTCCTTGATATTTGCACCACACAACCCAAGAAAGCATGCACCTACGATAATGCAAGCAATCCCAGGCGTCTCATGGGTATAAGATAAGGATAGGAAGCACAAGAGAGTATTTACCTGGGAGAACTCTTGCAATTGTGATCCACCATCAGCTGATTCAGAGGCCCTCTTGCTGGCAGCAGGTTCCTCGACTTTAGAGGTTCCTTCTGTATCATCAGCTTCTACCGTCTGCTTTTTTCCTGTCTTCGCAGCTTTCCTTTTGTCGGTCGGAGCTGCTTTTGCACTACACCATGCAAAGCGACAATATTTATTTACCCCCCCAATTCAATAAACAAAAGGCAAGACAACCCAGGGTGAAAAAGGAAATAAAGGGGTCAATGTTATCGACTTACACTGTAGTGCGTCTCAAGTTGTAGCGTTTTTCACCTGGGGCTTGTGTCGATGGGCCAGCTGCTTGCCGCCTCTTGCGACGCTGCCCACCAACTGAAATACTTTCAGACTGTGCTTCGCTGCCTTCTTCGTCTTGCTCACTAATTGCTACTCCAGCAAGGCGCCGCTTCCTTGTGCCACCAACAGTAACTGAATCTTCCTGGTCGTCATTCTTCTCATCAAAATCCTCACCAAGTATTACTTTAGCATCTTCAACTACCGCAAGAACAGAATTTGTCCTTTTCACACCTCTTGCTCTACCCTTCCGATTTGGTTGGCGTCGTCCTTGCTTAGATGTTTCAGGTTGCAAATCTACTTCAGGGGGAGCTGTCGAGTCCTTTCCATTTTGGTCTGCAGAGGCAATGGTTGTGTCAACTGTCATGTCATTAGCGCCACCAAATGACTGAGCTTCTATACAATTATCTGTGACTCCAACAGACGACTCCATCTGGACATCATCTGCTATATCAAGCCTTTCAGATTCTTCATTCCCCGTTGCTCCAACGTCACCAGGGAGATCCTCAGCATCAAAAGAATTATTTGCTACCTGATAGACAGGAGTTGGCTCATAATCTTCACTCGGTGATGCTTCCTCTAGTCTTGCACCAAAAGGAATGTTTCTTTCCGCTTCCTGTTCTGATGATTGCTCAGCCTTTTTCCTGGGAGAAAACTTGAAAAGCCTCGAACACTTCTGCAACAATGAGAAACGACCAGCTGAAAGCATTCCTGTGTCTTCAGCCAAGGTATCAGTGTTCGGGGAACGATCATCTCCATCAACAGCCAAAGTTGGGTAGTTGATATCAGCGTTGTCCTCAAGAGATAGATCACCAAAGCCCTCAAAAATAGAAACCCCACAGCTTTTGCACACCTTGTACTTTTCAAACATACCGATGAGGTTATCCCTGTCCCTGATGTATGCTTCTCGGCGAACTTTAAGACTCTTGCTGAGTGCATTTAGACTATCAATGTCTTCTCTGATATCTGCCTTGTCCGTTTCCAATTTTTGCTTCTCCTCCACTAGGACATCCCTTTCCCTCTGGAACTGTTGTTTCTCCAATATTATCTTCTGAATCTTGGACTCATTCAAATTGATAGCATGCTTTAGTTGATCTTCTATAAAATCCCTTTGCTTATTTAACTCATTCTCCTTCTCTTCCAGTTCCCTCTCTTTCTTTGCTAGTCTGTTCTCCATCTCCATCTCCAGTTCATGGCGATGGAGCTGCAAATTACGCTCAATATCACCACGTTCTTTCCTAAGAAATTCATCAATCTCCTCACGTTGGTGTTTTATATCATCCAACAGAGCTTTTTCCTTGAGTGTAAGATTCTCCTGCCGCTCCCTCAATTTTGCATCCATTTCATCTTGTGCATCCTTCAATCTCTTCTCTTCATTGTCAAGCCACCTTTCTAGATTTGTTTTTTTATTCTCGAGAGTATTTGCCTCCTTTTCTTGCTGAGCTCTTTTCTCATCAAGCTGTTCCCACTCTTCTTCAAATTTCTGCCGCTGCTTCCTCAAATCTTCCGTTTCCTCGGAGAGGGAGTTGCTTCGCATTCTGTACTCGTCGATCTCTTTCTTCAGTTGTGCTGTCAGCATGCTATGCTCTTGCCTCTCTTCCTCTGTAACTTTCAAATTGTTTTGCTCTTCTAAAATTTTCTTCTTCTCAGCTTCTATTGTGACCTTCACACGTTCAATATCTGATTTATACTTCTCAGCCTGTTTTCGCTCCTGATCCAATTGCAGCTTTTCCTCTGATAACTTCTTCTCTTCAATTTTCAGTGACTGGTCCCACTTCTTCAGAGCTTTCGATTTGGTATCAAGATCATTCTGCAGTTCTTCCAGTTTTTTCTTCCTCTCATTCAATGCTTGCTCACTTTTAGAAATTTTCTCCTCACGAGACCTGAGCTCTTTTTCCTTCTGTACCAAATCAGCTTCTCTGTGTTTCATCTTTTCATCAAAAGATTTCCTCTCATTCTCCAGTTCTAATTCAAAATCTCGTCTTTTTGATTCAAGCTTCACCTTATGATCCTCGACAAGCTTCTGAAGCCCCATCTGAAACAGAATTCGTTGATAAGATCAGATCACTGAAAAAGGTGCATGCAAGGAAGTACACATTGCATGCTGCACTGAAAATGTTCTGACATATATTGGTTGTAATAACATCTTATATTATGGGACGGATGCAGTAGCTGGCAAGCATAATAAGGAATAGAAAAGGGCATCTGTAAGAAAAGCTCGATGGCTAGAAAGCAACGAGGCAAACACAGGATAGTTGGCCAATCAGCCAATTCAAATCTCGCAAGGTTAGCAAGTGACATAACATATTGAGAAGAGAAATAAATCAGCCAGGCATATAAACATGAAAGCTACACCACGTAAAATTAAAGAAAAAACTCAAGGAGAACATAAAATATCAAAGAAAAAGCTACACCTACTTTTTCTCTTGCACTAGCTTTTTCTTCCCTCTCAGATAACATCCTCTCTCTTTCTTCCAAAGTCTTGCGCTTTGAGTCAGCATCCTGCAAATCAATCCAAAATTAACAACATATATCTTTTGATTATAGTATCTACTCAACATAAACCAGAATAAGCAGAAAAGAATAGGCAAGTCAGGTCACTGAGGTACCTTTTCTTGCGAGCGTAATTCAGTTAGCCTTTTGGTAATATCGTCCTCCTTTGTTTTCAAAGTGATTTTAGTGGACTCCACTATCTTTTTTGCCTCCTCCAGTTCTTCCTGTTTTCTCTTACAAAGTTGGTCGTTCAAATTTGCTCTCTCCTCTCGGTCATTTACTGATCTCTGCAACTCAACAAGTCTACTCTGACTTTCTTTAAGCTTTTTCTCCCAGTCCTGCAGAGAGTCCTCCTGATCCGAGAGTTGCTTCTCTCGGGCCTTCCTCCTAGAGGTGCCAAAATAATGAAACATGGTATAATCGTCTGTACAGCACAATACATATAAAGTAGAGAAATAAGAAAGAAAAATTGTCGTACTCAGTCTCAAAATATAGCTTCTCCTTCTCCAACCTACGTTGACGAGCTTCTACCTCCTCCAAATCCCGGTCAGCTTGTGACTTCTTACGGTTGGCCTCTGCAAGCTTCGCATCTGCCGCATGGAGCTTTCCATCGATTTCCAAGGATTTTTCCTCCAAATTAGCCTCAAGAGATTGAGCATCAGCTATCTTCTTCTGAGATGTAAACTTAACCAGAGCTATCTCTTCACGCATTTCGCGTACTGCCTTTTCAAGCTGCATATTCAAACAAACAAAAAAGGCGTAAGGAAAACCAGAAGGGAAGTATTCGAGTACATAAGCAGAAGACTAGTAAAAATAACACTGATGACTATGATGGATGGATTCTCTAAAATTCCTACCAACTCGTCATGTCTATAAGAGGTTATACCCAAAACTAAGACAACATCAAACACTGAGATTGGAAATTTTTAAAGTGATGTACGAAACATTAATCTACTCATCAGTTAACTGCTATTAGCAGTGTTAGCAGAAGCCAACAAAACAAGAATAAGAAAATATGAGATATAGAACAACATACATCAGCTACACATTGTTTCTCAACACCCAGTGCTTTTCGCATGTTTTCTTCTCGCCTTTCATATTCTGATATGGCATTCAAGTGTGCAGCTTGCTCCCTCTTTAAAATCTCTTCTTTTTGTTCAAGTACTTGGCTGACTTCAGCAAACTTGGCTGCCCACTCCTTTTTCTCAATCAAAAGCAGCCCCATATTGTACTGATATTCGTGTAACTGCAAACATACACACAAAAACACACATGTAAATAACTATGACTACTATGGAATGATCAATGTATGAAAAGAAAGGTTAAATGTCCTGACAGAGAAATACCGTGATGAGGGAAAAGCAGAGGTGTGACGAAAAATCCAAATTATAGAAAGTGCAGGAAACAGAAAATTGATGTTTCACGTAAAGACCTTTTCACCTTTGCATAAATATTATTTTTAAATGGCAGAAACACTCGCTATAGTTTACAGTTATTTCTGTACTAGAGAACCCAAACATAATGACAACTAACATGGCTGAGAAAAGTGTTTAGTATAAAAAGAGCCAATCTAACAGTGTGCTTTGTGCAGCGCTTAACTTACAGAGTTTGGACATAGCAGTGAGAAAAGTTGAGTTAATCCATAGGACACGTGAACATTTGATTCTTTAAGAACCGGTACAGAGTAAACAAGCGTTGGAGCCTTCAGGAAACTTCGGTCATGGTAACAACACTGTTAACCCTAAGTTTTGGAATGCTTGCTGGTTAAACTGAAGACTTGGAGGCATTTTGCTTGTTTAAATGTTGCTACTTTTACTTTTCACATAATAAATGCGATAAAAAAAAAGAACACTATAGGACAGTGCTTGGTCTTACTCGAGAGCCCTAGTTTGAAATAGAAGACCAAAATTAGATTCAGAAGCTGCACCAAGTGAACAAAGAAGCAAAGATTGGGTAGAACCTCCGCCTCGAGCTCGACAGCTCTCTGTGAAGTCCCCTTGGCCTTGCCAATGGGCGCAGACGCGGGCGGAGGGCCGCCACCACTGCCCCGCTGGTTCGCTGGGGACGGCGTCGACCACCCATTCCAGCCTTTTCCCTGCGGAGTAAACATCACGGCTTCTTGCTCCCAATTCCTCCACGGCGCATCAAAAGAAACGAGGCGCCTCTCCCTGTCTGCAATTCCGAAAGCCAAGAAGAGCACACAGATTAGCAGCCAAACAGGCTCCTTCCCGCAAAACCCTAATTCGCCGAGGAAACACAGCAAAGAAACCCTAATTCTTCAAGAAACGCGACGGAATCCACCCACGGAGCCACAAGAAAGCCTCCCGTTAACAAGCACCAAGAAGCTTCCCCCGCCGAAAGGTCCGGAATTTCAAACCCTCGAAGCGCTCACCGGGAGGTGGCCGGGTCTCTCCCGGCGCGGCGGCGCGGTGGAGGCCGGCTCTCCGGGCTTGTGAGGGGCCGGGGTTGGGTCGGGGTCGGGCTCGGGGAGGGGCTTGGGGGTTGGGTAGGTGAGTGCGTCGTGCGGCTGCGGTCAGATTTGGGAAAGGCAGCCGGGAGCGGGGGAGCGGGGAGAGAGAAAGAGAGGGGCAGAGGCGGGCGGGGGGCTAGCTGTAAATTCGCAGGGTCCGTCTCTGGCTAAAAAGCGGTGCTCGCGAGGAGGAGCGTGCGGTGCGGCAAATGACCACGGTGCCCTCCTGATTTGTTTGTGGTTTCGATTCGATGGTGAAATCATGCGAGTCCGACTTGGCCTCCTCCTATTGGATGATTACTTGACCCAACTAGCATAACAACGGCATCGATGTTTTGGCTGACAGCCTGACACGGGGGCCTAAACTTTGTCATAGGCACGATAGGTTGGAATATAGTGCTAACCATAATAATGGCTTAGAGTACGAAACTTTGACCATAATTGTGGGCTCGTTGATTAAAGTTCAAAATAATTAACCTGAAAAATAGATTCTCTATGAACTTTTTTGTCACATAGCTGGTTTTCATGGTAGTATAAAGAGTTTTGTCACAAACTACGTTTGATGCAATTAAAGAAAAAGGCTTGTCCACGTAAAATAAGTTCATAAAACAAGTATGTCAAACAACTAAGAAGAGTCCCTATAGTCCTCTTGTGGTACAATCAAACAATATGTATTGTGATTCATATATCTTAATTTATTCTACTTTCTCCGTCTCAAATTAACCGATTCAACTTTGTCTACATAAACATGTATCTACACACGTTTAATAATAAGTGTAATAATAGATACTACCTCCGTTCCACAATATAAGCCTTTTTAGTAAGCTAAAACAGTTTGCTAAAAAAGTTTATATTATGGAACAGAGGTAGTACATGTGTATCTTGACAAAGCTGAATCAATTAATTTGGGATTGAGGGAGTAGATTTTAACATGAAGTTTAATTAATGTGTGTTTCTCTATTCATGTTCTTTTTTTAGGCCATGAAGGCTGTAGGTGGGTCATATTTTTTGACCTTTGAAACATACATATAGACTAATCTCTCATGGTCTCAAAATGCTAGGTTTGGTTTTAGGCTCGTCCATGGTGGGATTGGAGCGCTCACGAAGATCAGGAGCGGCATTTTAACGGGGTGGTGGTGCTTGTGAGTGCGGGACTTCAGAAGTGAGAGTTCAATCCCTTCGCTGCGCGTTTATAAGCATGTGCTCCTCTAGTGTGAATGTAAACTTTGCAAGACTACAAAACTGAGGGGGGCGAGTTTAATGAGCTAGATGTAGGCTATGAACTTACCAAGGCAAGCAAAGAGGTCGTTCATGAAGATATGAGCTAGTTGTTTTGGGTGAGCTGGAGCAATGCCACGAAGGAGATTCATGCCCATACATATTGGTTATGTAGTGGAATAATGTCCTTATTCCTGTGTGCAATCATATATCATGTGTTTGGTATGGATAGCTTTGTTGGTTCAACCAGCTAACAACGCCATTGTTCAATCTCAACAACATCATGCGCCTTTGAGCTTAACGAGAGTATAAGCTTCACAACTCCCACGTGTCATGTTGTGTCTTCCCTTGGATTTTGGCAATAGTGTGATTCGAACTATGGAGAGAGGTGGGGACATCATGAGCATAGAAAGGCAAATAACACCTATGCTATGTTAGAGATCAAGGTCTCAACTGAAGATGGAGAGGGTTCGATAATGTCGGGAATTTATGAAAATCTCTACTTAATTAGTTTGATTTGTTAGATGGTGTAGATCAGCAGACGAGAATATACAACTTTGTTCGACATAGATGTGAAGACATAAATAAATTCTTCCGAGCACTCTAGCATGAACTTCGTGAGACTATGGAACTAAGTTGTGAGTTCGACGAGCTAATTGTAGGCTACCACCAAGGGGAGCAATGCGACCCAATTGTAATATAGGATGTAGTATGTTCGTGGGAGTATCAAAATGGGAGGACACTCATACTCATATATACTAGTCAGATAGTGGAATAATGTATTTGTACCCATGTCAACGGTGCAACCCTGATTCCTACAGGAGCTATGTTGGGGTTCAACTTGATAACAAAACTATTGTCTAATTTTGTCATTCCTGTGATCCTAGCGCTGAAATGGATGGTTGAAGTTCCATCCTGACACCCACATTGTGTTTCACTCCTGTGTTTAGCATTAGGTTTTAGGCTACCAAGAGGTATAGTGACAATAACATCATAAAAAGCAGACGAGAGAAAAATGGTAGCTCGGCAAAAGAGAAATTAAAGACTACTCCCTTCGTCCCATAGTATAAGATGTTATCACAACTATATGAAGGAGGGAGTAGTAGGCATGAGATAGAGAGGGACCGCTGATATTGGGTGTTTTATGAAAGGGTGCGTCTAATACTTAGTCGACTGACATCATCCCACAACTTTGTACCACATGAATATATGGCGTGATTGTTTGCTGGGTTGCAACCAGAAAATTGCATTTGCAACCCACTTACAACTAAAAAATCTTAGTTGCCATCCATTTTATAATATGTGAATCATTATTTTTCTCAGTTGCATTCCGCTTGTAACTAAAAAAATCTCAATTGGAAAACACCCGCAACTACTCAGCTAGCATGAATCACAATGCAAATCCAACGATCGAAGAATAACTAAGCTCTAACTTAACAGACTATTGAAAATTAACAAAACCGTTCATGAAATCAATACTTTAACTAGTTTGACTTGTTAGATGAATACATAGAGTAGGAGACGAAGACTAGACGGCTTTGTTTGAAAGGGACATGGACACTTGTATAAAATCCTGTCGTGATCTCCATCTGCAACAACAGATGTTGTTTGTTTATGACCCCTATGTAAGACAAGACGCTAGACAATGTCGTGTCACCACAATCTTAGGTAACTAACTAACCGCCATATGATTTTTGAAAGGGAGCTCACAAAAGAAGAAAACACATGTAGTACGATTCAAACCTGGTACGGGTCCGTGCTATCGGCTCGGACTGGACTCGCCTAACCAGATCCTCCTCAACGCATCTCATCTAAAAAAAAAATCCTCCTCAACGGAAAATAGCATGACGGTTTTAGACTTTTCGCGTCCCGCCACCAGGCCAACCCAAAGGAGGGATGACGCATCCTCATGTCCACCTGACGTGGATGTTCCGTTACGCAAGGGTAGAACCGTAAATCCGCACCGCCGCTACTGCGTCGTGGGTGGGGCTCGCTGCTGGACTATCCAATTCCAGCTTCGAATTTCGGGTGAGGGGTTTGGAATATGCTCTACGGCCCCACGCTAAATGCACCTGCCTCTCGGACGACACCTGTCGCTGACCTGTGGACCAGCCTGTCATAGGCCCACCCGATTAAATGGGTCACATGTGCTGCGGCGGGCCGGCGCCCGTCTGTCTGATTCGTTCGTCCAATCGTCCCCATGCTGTTTACAGCGTGGTCCGCCGAGGCGCCAGGCCAGGCGGCCAGGGTGTGACGGGAATGTCTCGGCCTTGCCTTGGAGGGTGGTTTACTACGACGGTGGACGCATCGTATCTCCTCTCCGATATCTCTGCTCCGATTATTCTTTCTTCGGTAGCAGTAGTTCCAATTTGGGTAGAAGTAGGGAGCTGTTTGATGGGTCAGAGCGTCTCCAATTGAAAAACCCTATTACATGCTACTGTACTCGCATTTTACAGTTTTGAAATCGTTTGCGCAGAATAGAGACGACAAATGAAACTGAACTATTCGAATTCTTGCACGACAAATGAAACTGAACTATTCGAACTCTTGCACTAATTCGACGAAAAACATGGTTCGATCGTACACAAACTGCAACGATTAGAACGTACTTTTACAACTTATGCAGCGATTCAAAAGTTGCTCGAGTAATTACATTAACTACGGAGGGAATCACCGCGTCCTAGACCAAAATCGAGCTCCGGCGAGATTCGAACTTTAGGGCGTGGCGGCGTTTGGGAGCTCCGGCGCGATCACTCCTCGAAGAGGTCGATCAGGTCCGCCGCCTGCAGCTTGGCAACGGTGTTGTGCGCCTCCTTCCTATCCCTAGCCAGGCACGCCTCGACGAGCGCGATGACCATGCGCCTCTCATCCTGCTCGCGGATGATCTCCGCCTCATCTCCACCGTGAGGCGCTCCTCGTCGGAGTCTTGCGCGTAGTCGGGGGCGACGAGGACGCGTGCAGGCGAGGGGAGGGGGACAAAGAGCTCCATTCATCGAAGGAGGGGGAGGAGCGAGGTGCGAGGACCCCTCTCCAAAGGGTCGCGTGTCGGCGTGCGTGTACCCTCGGATGATGGGATATGCTCCGCGACTGCGTGCGATACCGCTCTAGAGGCACCGCGTAGCGACGAAGGGATGGTGGAGGGTGCATGCCGCAGTTGGTCCACTTTATCGCCGAGCGCACGAGGAACTTCCTCCCTCCTCGGCCAGGTCGCCACACCGTCGCGGTGGGCGATTGACGTCCCCTCCACCTCTGCTACGGCCGCCACCCACCCCAAATAGTGCGTGCCCGCTAAACATTGTGCCGATCTGCCTCTCACACTCGTGGAATTGCTCATCGGACTTTTTGGTGCGGCGGCGACGAAGCGGCGAAGCTAGGGTTGGGTGCGGGAGAGAGTGAGGGTTTCGACCCGCATCCGCCGCTCCGATCAGTACTTATACCGACCCACCACTCAGTTTCACGGGCCACTGAAAACAATTTAACGGGCCGACCTAGAGTATGATGTCTGCTAGCTCGGTCTCTCACTCGTGAACCTGTAAACTCACCGGAATTTCATAGTTCCGACCCATTTACAGGGGTCCATTAGAGATGCTCTTAGAGCATACCCAACGGTGTCCCCCAAATGGCCATTTGATGTCCTAAATGTTGTCCGCGGATAGCAAGGATTAAAAATGAGCTCCCAGTGGGGGGCGCAAATCGTCCGCAAGCCGCGAACCGGCGCATCCGTGGTTCAAATCGGGGTAGCATTTCCGCTCGCGCGGACGGGCGACGAACAACGCAAGCGTCCTCATCTTCCCCCTAGCCCACTCGCCAGGGCTGAAATTTCCCACATTCCTTCATATTCCCCCGCATCCAATCCCCTAGGAAGCCATCATTGTCGCCGCCCCTAACCACCCCCGCCTTCCTCGTCGTCCTCATTCCATCCTTCGTCCCTACAACCGCACCGCAACCCGCCATCGAGGCTTTGCGCAAGCCAAAGAAAGAGACGTTTGCAGAAAGCAAGAATAGGGTCGCCCGCCATGTTGGTCTGAAATCGTGACGGACGCAAGAAGCTGCTGATGTTGTGCTCGCGGTAGAGACGGAGAAGATGGCGGCGGTCCATGCCCCCGCCACCAACGAGCCCCTCGTTGCCCAGGCCTAGGCCATCACCGAGAAACTTCTCAACACGGGGCGCTAAACATGGCCATCACTACCAGCAACGCCGACATCCTCCATACGGCGGTTGCGAGTTCGACAGCATCCATCACCCACCTGCCACCGACGAGCACCACCTCACCTTTGTTGCTGACCCCGAGTTGATAACCCCCAAAAGTAGGGGATCATTGTAGTACCTCTCAATGTAGAAATAGGGTATCAATCCTTAGGAGCAAGAATGAAAAGTTATCTGTTCTCTACAACTAAAGTGTCACAAGTTTTAGTTGATTATGCACTAAGCAAGTTAAAGTAATAAAGAAGTTGATTTAATTCTTTGGAAGTGGAATGCAACTAAATAATAATGTGAAAGTGTCTCAATCCTCTTCAATGCAAAAGGATAAGACAATCGGTTTTCTCTTATAGGAACAATGGACATGGGTTCATGGATTCACTCAATCCTCTCTCTCCATCTATGGTGATGATCATGTTATAGATAAAAGTACACACAATTGGCATGTTTTAGTGATAACTTTATGGCAGCTACATGTCCTAAAACACATAGTTGAAAGAAATACTCATTTGTGCTGCTAGGTCACCCTTGTAATAAGGCTAGCATTGGTTGTTGTCACACCATACATCATACTTCCCCCTCTTTACCCCTAGATAAAGGATGTTTTGCTACATTGTGTCACTCAATACATTTGCCGCTATCACTCGGCCACCCATTACCTACATACATCATACTTCTTAATGGAAAATACTCCAAACACTAGTGCGATGATCTATTTGTTGTGCGTATTACCACATCTCTCTCATCTACCTTCACTTGGTGGTGTCAAACACCTCATGACATGGGTAAACAAGGCATTTTGCATAGATCAAACCATTACATGCATCATAGAATATTTCCAAAGTATGACAAGTCATAAAAGATCCAATACAACGGTAAATGCAAAATAAGTATTATCTCATACCATAATATCCACCATAGGAATTACATAGATAGATCCATAGTCATGCAAGGCACATCATATGGACTTCAACAATGATCATACATAGAGATATTAGATCAAGTTACCACCACAAACCCACAGTACAGGGGTGGACTACTCCCCTCTCATCATGGAGAGTGATGAGGAGGTATTGATGAAGGAGTAGAGGTGGTCAGAGGCGATTTTGGCAGTGGTTCACCCTCCAATCTTCCTCTAGAGGTGGCCCAACAGACTCTCTATTTTAGTGTTTTTTATCTGCCCCTTCGTATGTTCTGAGATCACATCGAGACACCTTTATATAGGTGTTTTTAGGTCAACACGAGCTTGTGGGCGAAAGGTTGAGGCAAATCGGACGACCGAGGGGGAAAAGACCCCAGGTGGCGCGCCCTACATGGTTAGCCACTCCATGGGCCCTAGTTTCCATCTTGTTAATCTCCTTTGGTCCTTCTTTGGCTTTCTGTATGCGTCTCTAAATTTGTGAACCATTGCTGACTCGTGTATTAACGAGCTCGTTGGGGAGCCCCAAGAGGAAGGTATGATGAGCACATCAGTAAGTTTTCCCTCAGTTATGAAACCAAGGTTATCAATCCAGTAGGAGCAAGGAAACACCCCAAAGGTGTAGCCAGCTGAACTTTGGCAGGGTGCACTACCGGTGCCAGCAGCAACGTGGAGACCCGCACAACACAACCACAGAACTTTGTCCCCAACTTGCGATGAAGTTGTCAATCTCACCAGTTTTGCTGAAAACAAAGGATTAAACGTATCGAGTGGAAGAAAGTAATAGTTTGCAGAAAGTAAACACAAAGCAGTAAATAGTTGATTGTAGATTAATAGTAAAAGAAAGGACCGGGGTCCATAGTTCACTAGAGCTGGCTCGCCTTAAGATAGATGACATGTTGGGTGAACAAATTACAGCGGGGCAATTGACAAACATCGAGAAGGCATACAAGCATATACTACTCACCTTGACTCATTTGAGATTCGATTGGGCATTACAACATTATACATAGACCGCCATCCAACTACATCTATGACTAATAATCCACCTTCAGGTTATCATCCGAACCCCCTCCAGTATTAAGTTGCAAGCAATGGATAATTGCATTACCAATTGCGTGTAAATTAAACAATACGATTGTTCTATGAACAAAGGATTGTTGTTTTATCCCTAGTAGCAACATCACATCTAGTACCTTAGAGATTTCTGTCACTTCCCCAGATTATCAGAGACATGAACCCACTATCGAGCATAAATACTAACTCTTGGAGTTGCTAGCATCTACTTGGCCAAGATAGCTACTAACAACGAAAAGCATGCAAGATCACAAATAACAAAGACATGATAAAATCAATAATCAATATGAAATAGCATCTCAATATCCATCAGATCCCCGCAAACACAACATGCAGAATTACAAATAGATGATCTTGATCATGAACGAAGCTCACAAGATCTAGACATGATAGCTCAAAGGAGGAGAACCAGCCATCTAGCTATTACATGGACCCGTAGTCCAGAGATGAACTACTCACGCATCACACCGGAGGCTTGCATGGTGATGAAGAAGGCCTACAGGGTGAATTCCCCTCTCTGGCAGGGTGCTGGAAAGAGCTTTAGATCCCTCCCGATCTAGGGATGGAGATGACGGCGGCTACAGACTCTTTCGTAGATTTTTTATCGGGTACTTAGGGTTTCCGTATCAGAGGCAATATATAGGCGGAAGGAGAGGTCGAGGGGGTGCCTGGGGCGGCCAGACCACCGCCTGGCGCGAGCCAGGCCTGGCCACACGGCCAGGTGGTGTGGTCGGGCCCCAGCCCCTCTCCGTCTCGTATTCTGGCTCCAGGTGTCCCTCGGTGAAAAACTGACTTTGGCTTTTGTCCCGTCCAATTCCGAGAATATTCATTTCTGACTTTCTTGGAACCAAAAACAACAGAAAACAGGCAGCTGGCACTGTGGCTCTTGTTAATAGGTTAGTCCAAGAAATCATAAGAAAAGTACTCCAAAGTGTGGACAAAACATAAGAAAGTAGATAAAACCAAGCATGGAATATCAAAAATTATGGATACGTTTGCAACGTATCAACCATGTCCTTTGACCTTGCTCTTTTTGGAATCACGTAGCTCCTGTAGTATCAAAAATACTAACAGAAGGTATATTCTGCCAGACAGAGTTAGAACCAGAGGAGAGGGGGTTGTTTAGAAAATCCCCGAAATCATTAAGAACATTGTAATAACTAATAATATGATGAAAATATGTGGGAATATGTATCAATAAACTATAAAGTTCATATATGCATTTTACATGCATCACGAGTGCACCGGCGCTCGCGACGCGTTGGTGAAGACCTCCTTCTCGCGTGAGAAATCGTTAGAGGTTGGTGAGTTGCTTCCAACGGAGTCGTTTATTCTGTCCCTCTACCTCAACAGGACACTAGTGCCTAGTGAATCACCGGTGGTCCATAGCAAGGCATTGCGTCATTGTAGTAGCGGCGAGATGCTGGTCCCCTATGACATGTTCGGCAGAATGGTCAGCCCGACATTCGTCTGAAAGGTATGAACTAGACCAGTTATTGTACAATACCATTGTTGTTGTCACATTTTGTGTATATCATATATAATTGTTCGTAGGAATGATGATGATGATGATGATGAAATGGTGAGATCACCATTTTTGTGGCCAGGACTCAATAAGGAGTCTCGATTGAGCATGAACCATTGTTTGAGGATGAGCTCACCCGCGTAGCTCCCGTAGTGAGGACTAGATCTTACACGGATGAGGAGGATATAGTTTTTTGTGGTGCTTGGATGGAGGTGGGACAAGACCCAATATGTGGTGCCCAAGAAAAGGGAATCGAATTTTGTAAAAGGTTCATGATCACTTTAATTAGCATCGTGAACTGTCGCCCTACAACTTCTTAAGTGACCACAATGCAAACTCTCTAATAGAGATGTGGGGGTTCATGTCGGTGGAGTGTAGCAAGTTCCAAGCGCCTTTGATCGTGTCAAAAAGCGGCATGTGAGTGGAGAAGGCGTGGCCACGATGGTGGTCAATGCATTACTCTACTTCAAAGAGTGTCATGAAGGGAATCCCTTCACATTGGTCCATGCTTGAAAAGAAATCAAAGATTGTCCAAAGTGTGGAGAAATCTATGAGATATTTAAGCGATACAAAAAATGGGCGGGAAGAATAATAACTCCTCGATGGTAAATCTTGAGGAGGTGGAAACTAGTGAGGCCCCAAAAGGCAATCGCGGGGGTCGGCCAAAGGCCAAAAGGCAAGCAAGACCAATCTTATTCGTGGAGCCAATGTAGTGTCCTTGGAATGCACTTTTAAGGTAATTATAGCCGACAAAGAGGTGACAAGTGAGAGTGAAAGGGTAAGATGGTTAACGTGGAGGAGGTGAATAGGTTTCTACAAATTTCTTTATAATCTTTTGCAAGTTTTAGGCTTTGTGGTTATAAATGTGCCTAACTGCAAACTAGGTGAGGCAGCCTAGATGATGATACAAGATACTTCAAGCACAAAGGCTATCACAAGGTAAACAACACAAGTAAGATATTTAGTAAAGATATAACCGAAGCACGCGGAGATGAAGACGTATTCCCGTGTTCGCTCTCTTTGGGAAGGGGGCTATGTCACATTGGAGAGTTGTGAGGTCCCATGAAGGATTCCCCAATGCCACAAAGTTTCACCTTCTTCTCTGAGCCTATTCCACGAAGAAATATCTCACTTACTCGTGGTATACTTTAAGGTAGTCTCCAAACCCTCACAAACTTCCCACAGAGAAAATCACAACTCGAATGACTCGAAAGACATGTTGCCCCTTAACAACAAGAGGAACCGCACGGGAAGAAAGTGGAGAAATCCCTGGTCTCCCAATGTGGTCAAGGGAAGGGCAAATCCTTCGGTGAAGCGCCTCCAAATAGCTCGATCTATGAAATGGTGGAGTTATGTGAAGTTTTGATGGAGGGAATGGCCTATAGGGTGGTGGAGAAAGGTGGGGCGGCGGCCATGGCCCTAGAGCATGGGGGAGGAAGAAGATGGAATGACCAACTTTCCCCACGCGCGAAGGATATGTACCATTTTTTGATTCGACGATGAGTCCGGCCGGACCGCAGTCCTAGCTGAACAAATTGGCGCAGGCCGAACCATTCAACGGCAGCCGAAACAACTTACAGAATAGTTGTTTGGTCATTGCCGAACCAGTTGGTGTAGGCCTGAGCTTCCAGCGGTAGGATCGTCTCAGCCAGACTCACCGCCGAAACTTCCGAGAAAAAGAAAAAATGGGTATTTGGCATAGAAAGAGATGGTGTATAATTTTGTGTGTGACCAAAGGGACATGTACACAAGATGCAAAGACAAATATTCTAGTCATACCCATTAGAGTAAGAGCAAATAAAATGTGAATAGCAACAATGGGCATGAGTTCAAACACATTAAGAACCAAATCACATGATACACAAGAGGCAAATGGTTGGCGGGGGATTTCTCCCCCTATGTTAAGCACAAATATCATGGCATCACAAAGATAGATGCTTGGACCCATATCATGACATGAGATCAATTTATATTGCAGACATGGGTAAGCATCCAACCAGGACATGGTAGGATGACTATCCCCATATGTGTTGCGCGACTAGGCTACATAGTGATGAGCCCATTTTTTAAGCATATTTATCTTATGTTTTTGCATAAGTAGAGTTAGGATTTTGGTATTTTATGGTGTTTGTGCGCACCTTTTCCCCTTGTTTTAATATGATCCCGAATTATTAAGTCTTTTATGAATATATCAATTGAATTGACATGTTATATAATAATATGATATTCCTAAGTGATAAATTTCATTTAAATGATTTTCCATGCGGCTGGTAGAAGAGAGGATGTGAGGAGAAGCTACTAAAAGCTTAACGACATGCAGTACAGGCGGAGCTCGCCCGTACTGTCCGCCCATATTACCTGTCAGGATGTCCGCCTCGTCAAATAATCCCACCATGTGAAGACGGATCTGAGATCCAACATACACGAGTAAATTGCAGGAAGCTACCACAATTCAGTCAGTCAGAACGAATCAGTACCAACATTCGTAATTTTTGCATGTCGGTACCAATTCTGAGTCACAGCATTGCGAATCGCACTAATTTATGGCTAAGAGTATTTTGACAGCAGTCTTGACTAGTGGAGCCCGTCCATAAGGGTGACTTCGTAGCATACAAGGAGGAGCAGCTGAGCTGGTTGTGGTGCCCACCTGCCAGCCCCCCGTCCTCTTTGCCTCTTGCCCTCTCTCCCCCTCGATGACGCGTTGATTGCAATAGAAGTTGTCGCCACCGCTCCCCGGCAAACTAGTCGTCGCCTACTCCTACTGCATGCCCTCTAGCCAGCCACCGGGCTTCCCCCTACTGCGTGCCCGCTAGGTGCTGGCCTCCCCCTGATGCACGCCCGCTGGCCTGCCGCCGGCCTTTCCTGCAGCGCCCCTGATGCACGCCTTCCCTGTAGCGCACCACCCTCCACCATCAAGGACAACCGGATGAAGCAGGCCGCGCCCATGCTCCAATATCGCACTCGGTCGGCTCGATGCTAGCGGGGTCGCCCAACGCCGGTGGAAGGGAGCCCCATCAATGGAGGAGTGACACGTCGACAGATGAGCACTGTGACGGTGCAAGGGAGGCGCGCCAGCGAGGAGGCATGATGATTCAGCTTCACCAGCGCCTCCTCGAACTCCACGGCCAGGGCGAACTGCTGCGGCCAGGACATACAAGGGGGCGGTGTCATGCGATGACTGACTGTAGATGGACAAGAGGAATGCGGGCGCGCGGCCGCCGGCATATGGGAAAAGCGAGGGCGGGCGGAGAGCCGGCTGGGCGGCAAGAGGAGGGCGGGGCATACGACGACAGCTAGTGGGCAAGGGAAGGCCAGGGGAAGCCCATGGCGGGGTCAGACGAGCCTGATGAAGACGGGAGGAAGAAGAAAGAGGAGGATAATTAAAATGGTTGGATGACAGGTGGACCCTACGTTCACCTGAGCTTGTTCTCCATGTGGGCTGCCAAGTCAGCTCCTACAAGTGGGTCCTAACTGTCAGTGTTGCTGTCAAAATACTCTTAGCCATAAATTAGTGCGATTCACAATGCTGTGACTCAGAATTAGTACTGACGCACAAAAATTATGAATGTTGGTACTGATTCGTTCTGACTGCCTGAATTGTGGTAGCTTCCTGCAATTTACTCAACATACACAGACACCTCCAATCATGAAATACCATGCTAGGAAGGAATCTGGAGGAGGAACTTGGAGAAGGGCAAACCCTTCCTACTACATGGATCATCGGAGGAGAACACATCATCCCCTCATCATAAACCGCTGCATCTCCATCAACGCCATCATTCCCTCTCTCATTCATTAGATGTTGTTGTAATTCCAAATACAGTTGTGGGTTTGCACTTGATTTTACCTCTGAATTTTCAATCCATCCATATAAATATGATGATGTTGTTGATTGCCTCCATATGTGAGTAGTACCCTTTGTTCTTGGGGAGATGGAGAAACCCTAGCACTATTATGAAAGAAAATAAAGATAATCTATAACTTTGGTCTTTTATCTTTACTTGATCTATGATATTGTGTTATATCTCTCTCTATAGATGGTATGTGAAGTCGATCACATAACATTTGCCTTCGGGACTAAAGAGAGGGAACTACCCTTTGGACGTGTATGGGAGTATGTCCGTGCGGTGACCTATCATACCACTGCATGATGTAGTACACTATAGTCATTGACATAACACCAATGAAACACCGTTCACTAGTATTACATCCCTCAGAGTGGTACAACAGAAACACATCAGGTCCAAGACATGACCATAGATTACAACTCGACTCTTTATAAAAGATCCAGAGAACACTCTAGGTTAAAGAGGAGGAAATAACTTCTTACAAAGAAGAACCAAAATAACAACTCATAACTATCTAGTTACTAAGACTAGCATATAAACTAATTGGCTTGCAATTGCTGCTAGTGCAATGCTCTATAGAAGTAGGTTTTATGACTAGAGAATCTATTCCTATCTACTCAGGAGCTTCGTCTTCACTCTGTTTGATGTATATACGGACTTCATTGACTTTATTGAAGAACTTGAGCTGTCGATGATGGTTTCTTGAGCATATGTTGGTGTTGATGTTGTCTTCAACGGCTTAGAACCTAGCAAGGGTTAAGAATGTACGATCGAGTACGATCATACTCAGCAAGTTCACTAAAAAGGAGTGTATGATGCACTATCTCTATAGCCACGGACCACAGGTTGTAGGCAATGCAGATTTTCGTCAATATTTCTTCAAAGGTTGCTTCTATTCTGAAAACTATGTCCGACAGCCTTCACATGTTGACCAGAACTTTCATGGAGTTCCTTTCCTGCCACGTTCGTAGCTCCTTCCCGGAAAAGGGAGTAACATGTCATAGTTCTTACACTCTGTAGAGGTGCGTTACTTTACCCATGATAGACCTTAGCCTTGTTGCTCATCCAAGTTGCAGGCTCGTCCACACTTCCTTGGTATGGGGCCCAGTCTAAGATCCGAGCCAATCACTGCCCCTCTCCGCGACCCCACATGAAGACACGACCTCCCCAAGCATATATACCTTCATTAACCCCCATATAGGCAGATATAACCCTAGCAACCCCTTGGAGACTCCAGTGAGCAGATCATGTCCCTGGCAACCCCCATATAGGTAGATATACCTCTGGCAGCCCCTCATGGAAAGTCTAGACACCAATATCGTGGGGAACTAGGAGTCCCACCCATCTGCTAGATTCTCCGCGAGAAATCTACAGCCTCACGATAAGGCCATCCGTCCATGCGAAAGGAAGAAGATCCAGCTGACTTCTCCATCCCATTCCAAATCTCATCTCTCCATCTCCTCTCACTCTGACATTTCTCTCTGTCTTGTTCCCCTTCTCATTCTCGTGCGAGCGCCGCCACACTTACTCTCGGCGCTGCTCCGGCCATCGCTGGCCAAGCCCGGTGCCACCGTCTGCTAGAAAGACTCCGCACTTCCTATTCTCCTTCTCCCCACTACATCGATTTGCACCCGCACCCCTATGCGCGTGACTCGAGAAAACCCTAGTCCCGAGCTCGGGCTTACCGACGCCGCTCCTTAGCCCCCATGCTTGTGCTTCTTCTTGCTGCTCGATCACGAGAAGCCCTCCACTGTTTTCGAATTGCTTCTTACACCTTCTCCATGGTGGGGTTTAACTTCAGAGTTACTGTTGCAGTCCTCTTGAATCCTTCATGCCAAAGGGACGGTGTTGTGGTGGGGAGGCAGGTGTTGTGATACTGCTTCTTCTTCGGCACCAGTGGGACAAGAGGCTGCTGCAACCCCGATGCCGACCTCCCTATTTTCTACAGTTACTATGTTCTGGCTACTTCTTCTTCTTCTACTCCAACCCAGGTAATTCATATGTGACCGGCCCTCAAGCCGACGCTTGCCTGGTTGGATCCTAGTTTCTAGTTTTAGTGTTCTAATTAAGCCTGGAGATGATCTTTGTTTATTCATATGGTTGTAGCAATACATGTGCTAGTTCTATAGACGAGTTATGGTCATGTGGTGTTCCTATTAGCTGGTTGTGCTAAACCCATGCATAAGATATATTTGATGAACTGGACCTATGATTCAGTGATGAATTTGGCCCTCTCTTGGAAATGTTTGCATCTCTTAAAATGATTCCTAGTAAAAGATGGCTAGGAAAATGATTTGTCTATTGTATGTGTTCCATGTGCTTTACTCTTTATCGATCAATCAGGCCTGAGATCAAGTGAGGTAATTTTAATTGCCTCTGCAATCTGGACAGTGTCCGATGGTCTAAGAATGATTCATGGGTTCATGGTCTAGGAAAATTATTTGAGAATTTCGTTTGGTCTTAGAGATTATTAGGTGCTGATTCAAATAGTGGATTCTGTTAAGTCTGGTTGTTCCACTGTGGTGCCTTGATGTCTACTCACTTCTATTCTTGTAGACAGTTGTTGGGCCTCCAAGTGCAGAGGTTTGTAGAACAGCATCAAGTTTCCCTTAAGTGGATTACCCAAGGTTTATCGAACTCAGGGAGGAAGTGGTCAAAGGTATCCCTCTCAAACAACCCTGCAATCAAGATACAAGAAGTCTCTTGTGTCCCCAACACACCCAATACACTTGTCAGGTGTATAGGTGCACTAGTTCGGCGAAGAGATAGTGAAATACAAGTGGTATGGATAATTATAAGTGGTAACGATGCCAGAAAAGAGCTTGACGGGAGGAAAAGACTAAAGGCAAAAAGATGGAAGCAAGCAAACATGTAACATATCTAGTTGCAAACGGTGTTTCAATGCTTAGAAACAAGGCCTAGGGATCATACTTTCACTAGTGAACACTCTCATATAAATATCTTCTCTTTATGATACTACTCTGAACTACTCTCCGGTTGGATAACTCTAATCCACGGTATGGGTATAAAAGCACACCTCAAAGTTCACTTTCCCCATCTATATAACCCCTCACTATCACCTTGAGCGCTAGATGGTTCCAACAAACACAACAATCTCATAGAGACATCCAAATCAAATTATACTCATGACAAGTATTTATGTAACCTTAGCCAAAGTGCCACACGGTGTGCACACTGTGAACTTCACACACGTGGGGATAAGGAGAGATTCATTAAAGCGCTTGAGTAGCAGAATAGATCTATAGATTACAAAGCTCATGATCTCAATAAGATCACGCATAGAGAGAGAGAGAGAGAGAGAGATGAACACATAGCTACCGATAGAGCCCTTAGCCTCGAGGAAGAACTACTCCCTCATCATCATGGGAATCAGCAACAGCGATGGAGATGGTGGTGGATATCGATGGAGATGGCTCCGGGGGCACTTCCCCGTCCGGTGCCTAACAGACTTTTCCCGAATCTTCCTTGATTGGCGGCGGTGCTGTGGAGGTTTTCGTGGCTTTCTCCCGGATTATTTAGGTTTCTGCATCGGAGGCTTCTTATAGGCGAAAGGGGAGGCCGAGGGGGTGCCCGAGGCGGGCCAGGCCAGGCCACGCGGCCAGGGGGTGTGGATCCCCTCGAGGCCCTTCTGCTCGTCTTACGCCTCGTGTTCCCCTCGGTGAAATATTGACTTTGGCTTTTGTCCCCTCCAATTCCGAGAATATTCATCTTCTGGCTTTTCTAGAACCAAAAACAGAAGAAAACAGGCAGCTGACACTGTGGCATCTTGTTAATAGGTTAGTCCCAGAAAACATATAAAAATACCTCAAAGCATTGACAAAGCAAAGCAAAGTAGATACTAAACAAGCATGGAACATAAAAAATTATAGATACGTTTACATCGTATCAAGCATCCCCAAGCTTAACTTCTGCTCGTCCTCGAGTAGGTAAGTGATAAAAAGAATAATTTTTGAGGTGACATGCACCATCACAATCAAGATCAAACCGTTTGCAAGCATTGAAAGCTGGGATCAAAGAACTCTAAACATGAGCATGAAAGATGAAGTTCTAACAATAAGACAAAGTAACTATGCTGCAACATGATAGGATACAAACAAAGGTTCTTGAATGACAATGCATTGAAATATGTTTGTTTGTTTAACATATAGAAAACATAGCATAGTGGCACTCAGCTTGTCCCTCATGGAGTAGAAAAACATAAATGCAAAGGACACCTTCAAAGTTCATAAGGGTGACTAGATACAAATAGTTCAAGAACAAGCAATATCATCATTATGAATCAATCAATAAGTTTTGGGACAATGCACATAGAACTAAGAATGACAACTATGCTCTCTTAATTGGTGCATAAAGATATAAGGTGGAGACTCAATATAAGAGTGGAAGAAAGGCCCTTCAAAGGGAAGCAGGGATTTCAAGTCTCATAAAGAGCTTCCAAAAATTATGGTACTTGTTAGCTTTTAGCTCTCATTGACCCTATCATAATCATCTTGAAGTGATTAAGGTTAAAGTGAAAAAAAATATGGAGTATATGCTTGACAAAGTATAAGTTGGCAATCTCATGTCCCTTGAGTACGAGGGCCGCTCCTCATGCTACTCAACTTTAGTTACCGGTAAGTTCTTGTCATAGTAAGTACATGTGTATCATAGAGAACCGCCAACGAGGTACCCCTTGCACATGATACGGGAGCTATCCCATAATCAAAATGACAAGGCAAGCAGAGAACGAGCATCTCAGCAATCTTCTTATTTACCATGGGAAAATGGTGCTTTTTTCTCTCTTTCCTCTTTTCTCATCTTTTTTTCTTTTTCTCAATCTCTATCTCTTTTTTAAGAAGAATGCTTCATAGATTTCTCACTATGGTGATGTTGCAAGTTTCCACCATGATTAGGCATGGCTTAGGCTAGCGGCCCAGGAGTTTCTCTAACACACATACATAACTCCATGGACTTACAAGCTCCCCTTTTATTTCACACCGACGACATCCATAAACAAAAGAGCATGATATCAACTGGGTAGATATTTACACGTGTTGAAAGCGTTCCCCGTGACAGCACGGTTCTGCTAACTCCCAACTTATAAGTGCAAGCATATACAACATAGATGATACAATGGTTCAAGTTTATTAAGGGCAAGAAAAATAAAGTGTGCCATCAAGTTTGTGAGAGCTTTAATCACCAATTTTCACATAACAAGTTTAATTTGGAAGATAGATAAAACAAGAATATACTTGGAATGGTGTAACACACCATGCATAGGAATTTATAGTGGACTCTTTGGAATAACTTGGTTTCTTGGGAGTTGGATGCATGAGTAGAGCTTACTCAATACAAGTGGAGGCTAGCAAAAGACTGGGAGCGACCAACTAAGAGAGCAATAATGGCCATAATCATGCAGAGCGACAAAACATTATCAATCAAAGCATAAAGTGGTACCACAAGTCAAAAACTAAATGATCATAGAGGCTAAGGTGACTGGTTCATAGTCATAACATGGTGTGAGCATGTGCCAAGTCAACCCAAACAAAGCATCAAAGGAGAATACCACAATATTATGCTTTTGTATGCTAAAACAACACATGATTCTTTCAAGGCACATTAAGCAATCTCAATTGTTTGGAACAAGTCATGCTATAGAAATAATCACTAAGCATAGGGTCAAAGCAACATCTAGCATGACATGATAAAGTCTAAGCCACAGTCAAAACAAGCTCCCTTTTGTACCACTAAAGCATGAAGCTTTCTACTCTCTTCCAACACCAATCGACTTATTTGAAACAACTCACAAAGATAATAATAAATAAAGATCAGTGAGCTTGTCTCACAAATCCACAAAGAAGAACTAAAAAGTTCTAAGCTGAAAGCACATGAAAACTAAGGCTAAACCCAGTGCTAGCAAAAGAGAACACTCACAAAACAATAAGAATGAAAACTAGAGTGTTCTTAACAATGAAAGCAGAGTGTGTCTCTCTCCAAAAGAAGTGCTGGGATCCAACCAACTTATTGCAGCAAACCAAGCAAAATAAAACTAAAAACAAAAACAAAGACGCTCCAAGAACAACACAATAGTGCATGAAACAATAAAAACGAAGTGTCTAGAAAGACCTGAGATTTTTATTGATGAGAAGGATGCCTTTGGCATCCCCAAGATTTGATGCTTGTACCTCTTGAATATTTATTGGGGTGACACGGGGTGGCATCCCCAAGCTTTAGATTTTGTCCATTCTTCATCTCATTACATCATTCTTTCCCTACACTTGAAAATTTCCTTCATACAAAACTTCACACAATCTTCATTAGCAACATTAGTGCATTCAAAAGATAATAAACCTTTGGGGTTTAGTTTTAGAACAGCAAAACTTTCATTAAAAACACAAGCTAATGTAGCAATTCCCTCAAAAATCTCAATTCACCAAAACGAACCCAAAAAGAAATCGATAAAGAGGCAAATGCAAATAATGGCAGAAATCTATCAAAACAGACCAGTAGGTGAAAATCGATTTTTTAGAAGACCTCATGTTGCTCAAATCAAAAAGTGTTGAACTAATGAAAGTTAGCTAACAACCTGGGGGATTTATTCAGAAAATTACAGATCAATCCGACATACAGAGATTTTTCATGAATTTTTACAGTGAAGCACAAAAATCTGTTTCGGGACAGCACTTCCCCAAATCTTACTTCCCTCTCATTAGAGGTTATTCTTGGCACAAAAATCAAATAAAAAGGATAAGGAGAGGTTATTACAGAAGTAATAACTTCCAAGACTCAAGAAAAGGTTATCTCCCAAGAAGTACTTTTCTTTAACGCCGATAATTTGAGAAGATGCTCACATAAGAAATATGAATTAAAGTAAAAGAGAGCATCAAGAAGCAAATTGAAAGCACATTTCAGTCTAACCCACTTCCTATGCATAGGAATCTTGTAAAGAAACAAGTCATAAAAGCACAAAGCAACAAGTATAGGAAAGCAAAACAAGTGCAACTTCAAGACTTTCAACATAAAGAGGGGAAACTTAATATTATTGAGATACATAAAACCATGTTCCCCTCTCTCATAATAACTTTCAGTAGCATCATAAATAAAATTAACAATATAAATATCATATAGAACATTCTTATCATGAGCCATATGCATAAAAGAATTAATACTCCCCACATAAACATAGTCATTCTTATTAATTGTAGTGGGAGCAAATTCAACAAAATAGCTATTATTATTCTCATCACCATAATCATCAAATATAGGAGACATATTGTAATCATAATTAATTTTCTCCTCAATAGTAGGTGGACGGAAAATATCATATTCATCATTGCAATCATCATATATTGGAGGTATAGTATCATCATAAGCAATAGAATAATTATCTTCCAAAGTGTGTTCATTTGTAAACATATCATCATTGGAAGGAACATGGATATCACTAATAGTACAACAATTATTAATATCATCATTTTCAGAATTGGTACCGAAGAGATTCTCAATATAAAAAGTAGTGTGCTTTTCCCAATCATGATCACTACTATAGGTAATAGGCATAGGAACATCATCGAGTTCAGACTCATCAAAAACTATAATAGGAGCAACGTGCTTAAGGGAAAATACCGTTTCCTCTCTCCTTTTACTCCTCCTCTTCTTCTTTTTCTTCTTCTCTTTAGGAGGGAGAGGCTTGAAAGGAAGCTTCTCCATATACCCTGGTTTATTGTTAGAGATAATAGAAGAAACTTTGGAGGATTCCTTCTTTTCATTAATAAGATCAAAACACATATTAGTCCTGTCATATTTTGGTAAAATCTCATCTTTTATAATATTTTGTATGTAAGTATTTGTGTGGCAATTATCAACACAATACAGATGACAACCATGCAGGACGCTATTCATACCAAAAGCACGCATATCTATCAAAGAAGTTTTTCTTGATAACTCTTCACACCCCAAAAATAATGTAAGTTCATCATGTTGATTAGGAGTGATCATGTCATCACAATACAAACTTGTAGTACTCATTGGATTAGAATGGCTATTATTATGGCCTGAGCATTGAAAATTGGAATGACCCACTTCAAAGCAGAGTTCACAAATAAAAGGACAGAGGGCACAAACTTTTTTACCAAGATCATTTAGAGCTCTATACCACGTTCTAGTTTTTTCATTCCCGTGGGTGATACAATATTCTTATTCAATTTGCTTATTCTCACAAGGTCTATGTATTCCACAAAAATTAACATGCTTATAAGAAGTAGTACTTTCAGTGGTTTGAGCATGTTTATTGCTATCATTAATAACAATTTCATTTTCCATGCAAGTGTCTTTAAAAGGCTCATGATACATGTCCCATTTTTCTTTAGGAGCATTAATATGAGAAGCAAAGGCTCTACAAAAATCAACAAGAATTTGAGGATCAAGACCATATTTAGCACTAAGCTCTTGAAAATCAGCAGTTTCAGTGGAAGACTTAATGCAATCATACTCATAGTTTATACATGGTTCTTTACCTTTCTCGTTATCCCAATCTTTGGTATTGCTTTGAATTCTTTCAAGAAGAGCCACTTAGCTTTGACCTCGTTACTTGTGAAGAATACCTCTAAACAGGTATCTAGATAGTCCTTGTAATGTCCTGAAAGCCTTGCATAAAAATTATTAATAACAATATTACTGGGGTGCTCATGAATGGGACATTTGAGCATTAGTGACTTCAATCTCCCCCATGCTTGGGCAATACTTTCTCCATCATGTGGATGAAAATTATAAATGTAATTCCTATCTTGATGAATTTCATGAGGAGAATAAAATTTAGAGTAAAAGTGAGATTCAAGTTCCTTCCACTCCAAATGATGAGGATCATCTAGTAGCTCATACCACTCCCCTTGCTTTGCCCTTAAGTGAAAAGGGAATAGCTTCCTCTTAACTTGGTTCATTGAAATACCTGCACACTTGAACAACTCGCATAATTCGTGTATAATGAGTAAATGATCACCATGAAGGACAGTTCCATCTGCAAAATAATAGTTATTGATAACACGTTCAAAAAAATTTATAGGTATTTTAAAAGGGACACTTTCAGTATGTGGATTTAAAATATCGCAAGTATCATTAGAATTACCACATATGGGAGATAAAGTATCATCAGAGCAGATTTTCTTCTTTAAAGCTGGGGAACTAAAAAGATCATTTTTATAAAAACTAACTTCCCCAAGCTTAGACATTTCCATAGCATTAGTAACAAAGGTGTTCGAAAAATTCATACTAATAACATTACTATTAGCATGCAAAGAAAGTTCCATGGGTTTTTTAATTTTCTTTTTAGACCATTCATGTTCTATGTTAGGAAAAATACTAAAAAGCTCTCTAATTTTGTTGTTCTTTTCCATTAAGCCTAACTAGTGAAAATAAAAACAAGAAACAAAAAGATATAATTGCATAATCTAAAGGAAATAACTTCGAGCACTCACACACCAGCAACCGCACTAGAAGATAGCTTAGTAGCTAGAGGATGTGAGTACCTTTTACCTTACCTCCCCAGCAACAACGCCAGAAAATAGCTTGATGTCTATGCACTTCTATTCTTGTAGACAGTTGTTGGGCCTCCAAGTGCAGAGGTTTGTAGAACAGCAACAAGTTTCCCTTAAATGTATTACCCAAGGTTTATCGAACTCAGGGAGGAAGTGGTCAAAGGTATCCCTCTCAAACAACCCTGCAATCAAGATACAAGAAGTCTCTTGTGTCCCCAACACACCCAATACACTTGTCAGGTGTATAGGTGCACTAGTTCGGCGAAGAGATAGTGAAATACAAGTGGTATGGATAATTATAAGTGGTAACGGTGCTAGAAAAGAGCTTGACGGGAGGAAAAGACTAACGGCAAAAAGATGGAAGCAAGCAAACATGTAACAAATCTAGTTGCAAACGGTGTTTCAATGCTTAGAAACAACGCCTAGGGATCATACTTTCACTAGTGAACACTCTCATATAAATATCTTCTCTTTATGATACTACTTTGAACTACTCTCCGGTTGGATAACTCTAATCCACGGTAAGGCTATAACAGCACACCTCAAATTTCGCTTTCCCTATCTAGATAACCCCTCACTATCACCTTGAGTGCTAGATAGTTCCACAAACACCACAATCTCATAAAGACATCCAACTCAAATTATACTCATGACAAGTATTTATGTAACCTTAGCCAAAGTGCCAAACGGTGTGCACACTGTCAACTTCACACACGTGGGGATAAGGAGAGATTCATTAAAGCACTTGAGTAGCAGAATAGATCTATAGATTACAAAGCTCATGATCTCAATAAGATCACGCATAGAGAGATAGATGAACACATAGCTACCGGTAGAGCCCTTAGCCTCGAGGAAGAACTACTGCCTCATCATCATGGGAATCAGCAACGGCGATGGAGATGGTGGTGGAGATCGATGGAGATGGCTCCGGGGGCACTTCCCCGTCCTGGCAGGGTGCCGGAACGGAGACTTTCTGTCCCTCGAATCTCCCCTTCGGTGGCGCCGGTGCTATGGAGGTTTTTGTGGCTTTATCTCGGATTATTTAGGGTTTCTGCATCGGAGGCTTCTTATAGGCGAAAGGGGAGGCCGAGGGGGCACCCGAGGCGGCTGCCCCCAGGCGTGGGCCAGGCCAGGCCACGCGGCCAGGGGGTGTGGCCCCCTCGAGGCCCTTCTCCGTCTCGTCTTCTGGCTCCGTGTTCCCCTTGGTGAAATATTGACTTTGACTTTTGTCCTGTCCAATTTCGAGAATACTCATTTTTTGGCTTTTCTAGAACCAAAAACAGAAGAAAACAGGCAACTGGCACTGTGGCATCTTGTTAATAGGTTAGTCCTAGAAAACATATAAAAATACCTCAAAGCATTGACAAAGCAAAGCAAAGTAGATACTAAACAAGCATGGAACATCAAAAATTATAGATACGTTTACGACGTATCATGCCTCATTAGAGTGTGCATAGTGGATAGACTAGAGTAGCATGATTTTCTGTTATATATATCCTCTGCCAATGATGCTTGGTCTAAGGCCCAATTTATGGATAAGAATAGATATTGGCTTTGGTTCCTTTTTTCTTAGCTTAGTGATGAGATTCTCATAGCAACTCTATGTGGATCTAAGAGCTCTATCTTCTAAACCATTTCCTAGATACATGGTTAAAAACAGAGTCTATGGTTGTTTTTGTGGAATAAGCTCATTACCTGGTGGATGCTTATTTATTTACCCGCATCTGTGCCCAATGCATTTCTGCTAGGCTAGATTTACACCTGTGGTGCCTCACATGAGTGTACACAGGGTAAATCCTTGCTTAACATGATTTGTATTGATGGTGCTCATGCTTTGAGAAATATTAGATCCACAAGTCAGATGAGAATATGACCTGATGCTACTGCCGTTGTTGGAGTAGTTTGTGTTGTGTCCGCAACATAGACAACAAAAAATTCCTACGATGAGAACTATACGCCAAAATCTATCTACTAGACACAGAGCAATGGGTGGACATACATCCATGGAGAACTTACCCTCGAAGACAACGAGTTTTGTTAACGAGTAGGAACTCGTGGTTGATGTAGTCGTACACTTGACGATCTCAAGATCGTGTGGAAGTCCGAGCGCCGCAAATCAGCAGCACATCCGTCCTCGCACACACGTTCAAGCCACCGGACAACCTCCACCTCCTCGCTCCAGCGAATCAGCGGAAGCAGCAACTCCTTCCAAACACAAGGCCACCGGGAACATGTATCTCGCTAATCCGAGACCATGGGGGAATATCTAGAGGGGGAGAGAGATCCTTCACGAGGAGGTGTGCTTTGTGAGGGAGGAGAGGGGGACTCATCCCCTACCATGGCCGGCGGCCAAGGAGGGATCCCCCTCCTCTTCCTCATTCATGTGGTGGAAGCTCCACTCACATCAATTCAAGCTCCACCCAAAGTTCCACTCACATGCATTAAATTTCCACCAAATTTAATGCAACTCTCAATTAATAAAACTCTTTTATTTATTTTATTCAGAATTTTTTTAATTACTTTAATTAACAAACATTCACATAAAACCCCTTGCAACATTTCAATATCACATGCAGAACCACTTTTTGCAATTTCACCCGAAACAATTCCGGTTTCTATCGAAACAATTCTTGTTTCTATCGAAACATTTCCTGCGCTTTGCAAACCTTTTGTCTGAAATATATGTGCTCCTAAATGGTGTCCGGCAACCCTTAAGTGTGTCACCCTATGGTTCGCGAATAATGCAGACATGATTGAGACTCCTCTCAGATCAATAATCAGAAGCGGGACCTGGAGATCCATACTGACTCCTGCACATTCAATGATGACTTTTGTGATCGTGAGAACCTTTAAGGCTAGTAATTTAATCCCTGTGTCTCATGATATAATACATGTCCGAGATTCGATCATCGGTATCCAAATACCTAGTTTGATCTCATTACCGACATGCACTCTTTTCTCGTTCCCGTGATATAACATTCTAGTGATCACATCACTTGCTTGCAAGCTATCTTAATGTGATATCACCGAGAGGGCCCAGAGTATATCTATCCGTCATCGGGATTGACGTTTCCTTTCAATACAATTATAGCATCCAAAATAAACATCTATCATATACAAGGAATACATAATAACAACTTTATTATTGCCTCTCAGGGCATATTTCCTTCAGTCTCCCACTTGCACTAGAGACAATAATCTAGTTTACATAGTGATAAATCTAACACCCATGGAGTTATGGTGTTGATCATGTTTTGTCCTAGGGAGAACTTTAGTCAACGGATCTGCTACATTCAGGTCCGCGTGCAGTTTACAAATCTTTATATCTCCATCCTTGACATGCTCGCGGATGGAGTGAAACCGGCGCTTAATATGCTTGGAATTCTTGTGAGACCTTGGTTCCTTGGCGTTGGCTATGGATCCATTGTTGTCATAATAGATCACCATTGGGTCCAATGCACTAGGAACCACACCTAGTTCCATTATGAACTCCTTCATCCAAACTGCTTCCTGCGCCGCTTCTGAAGCAGCAACATATTCCGCCTCCGTCGTTGATCTAGCCACCACAGGTTGTTTGGAGCTCCTCCAACTAACTACTGATACGTTCAAGAGAAATACGTATCTGGATTGAGACTTAGAGTCATCTGGATCAGTGTCAAAGCTAGCATCGACATAACACTTAGCGACTAGCTCTTCTTCACCTCCGTATACAAGAAACATATCCTTAGTTCTTCTCAAGTACTTAAGGATATTCTTGACCGCTATCCGTGTTAGAACACGGATCAGATTGGTACCTACTAGTGAAACTAATAGCATGTGCCACATCCGGTCTTGTACATAGCATGGCGTACATTATAGAGCCTATGGCTGAGGCATAGGGGATCTTATCCATTATATCTATTTCTTCCGCCGTAGCCGGACTTTGAGTCTTACTCAATGTCTTGCCTTGCAACATAGGTAAGAACCCCTTCTTACTTCCGTCCATATTAAACTTCTTTAATATCTTATCAAGGTATGTACTCTGCGATAGCCCAATTAGGCGTCTTGATCTATCTCTATAGATTTTAATGCCTAATATATATGAAGCTTCACCAAGGTCTTTCATCAAAAATTTGCTGTTTAGATAACTTTTAACACTATTTAAAAGATCTATATCATTTCCAATCAATAATATGTCATCCACATATAATATCAGAAATGCCACATTGCTCCCACTCACTTTCTTGTAAATACAAGCCTCTCCATAACTTTGGACAAATCCAAACTCTTTGATCACCTTATAAAAGTGGAGATTCCAACTCCGGGATGCTTGCTTCAGTCCATAGATGGATCGCTGAAGTTTGCATACCTTATCAGCATCCTTAGGATCGACAAAACCCTTAGGTTGTATCATATACAACTCTTCTTCAATATTACCATTAAGGAACGCAGTTTTGACATCCATCTGCCATATTTCATAATCGATATATGCAGCAATTGCTAACATAATCCTAACCGACTTTAGCATCGCTATGGGAGAGAATGTCTCATCGTAGTCAACTCCTTGAATTTGTCAAAACCTCTTTGTGACAAGTCGAGCTTTATAGATGGTCACATTACCATCAACATCCTTTTTCTTTTGAAAATCCATTTATTCTCAACGGCCTTTCGATCGTGAGGTAAGCCCACCAAGGTCAAAACCTGGTTTTCGTACATGGATTCCATCTCGGATTTCATGGATTCTAGCCATTTGTTGGAATCCGGGCTCATCATCGCTTCTTCATGTAGGGGTTCGTAGCATGGAAAACAAAAATTTTCTATCGCATACAAACAAACAAGCCAAGATCTATCTACTAGATTGTAGCAACGAGTCGATGGAATAACTCACCCTCGAAGATTCCAAAGTGTTTAACGAGAGCAGATTCTCGTGGGTGATGTAGTCGTACTCTTTCCGATCTCAAGATCGCGTGACGATCCTTCCCCAGCGTTCCATGGCGCTCCTTGATCGGTCACACGTTCGGTTTCGACGAAGACCTTCCTCTCCCTTGTTCCCAAAGGCAGCGGAGGTTGTAGCACTCTCCTCGCGATTCCAAGCGACAACTGGCGTGGTTGGGAGGTAGAGGGAGATCCCAGGCTTCGCCTTAAGCCGGTGCAGTATGGTGGAGCTTATGAGAGAGGCTATTAGTGGTCTAGTAATTAGACACACCAATTAGAGGGCTCTAAACCAATTAGAAGGCTCTAAAGCAAAGCAACTCTAAACCGGGTCTAGGTCTAGTTTCTAGTTTAGAGGATAGGAACTTGTGTGTCTAGAGGGAGGCCTGCCGCCTCCCTTTATAGGTGGGAGGGCTGGCCTTGAGGAGGAGGAGTCCCTCCCCAACTCGCCTAGGGCTGGCCCGGCTTGGGAGGAGGACTCCTCCCCAAGTCGGTTTCAACTTCTCCTCTTTCCGAAAAGCTGGCGGTTTGACTTTTCAATTTAGGAATTAAATAAACCCTTTATTTTGGACAGCGAGAACACTTAGTACATGATGCAATCATTCCATCTTGCAATGACACATTCATGTACCCCTTCCCCCCCGGAGTGCCGGACATTCCGGGACCTTCTAGAATGTTCGATGAAAACACGGAACCATTCCCCAACTCCGAAATGGGACTTTCCTTATATGAATCTTATTCTCCGGACCATTCCGGATCACCTCGTGATATCCCGGATCCCATCCGAGACTCCGAACAACATTTGGTCTCTTTCTCATAATACCATAACTACTCAAACAACGTCGAATCCTTAAGTGTGTCTCCCTACGGTTCGTGAATTATGTGGACATGATCGAGACACTTCTCCGAACAATAACCAATAGAGGAATCTGGAAATTCATATGGCTCCCACATATTTCTACGATTACTTTGCGATCGAATGAACCACTTACATACGATACCAATTTCCCTTTGTCTCACGATATGTTACTTATCCGAGGTCATGATCGTTGGTATCTCTGCATACCTAGTTCAACCTCGTTACTGATAAGTACTCTTTTCTCGTTCCCGTGATATGTGATCCCTTGTGACCAAGTCACATGCTTGCAAGCTAATTGGATGACATTTCACCGATAGTGCCCCGAGAATATCTATCCTTCATGTGGATGGACAAATCACTCTTGATCCATGTGTTTCAACCAATACTTTCCGAACACCCAATGCCACTTTTATAGCCACCTGTTACGGTGTGGTGTTTGATGACATCAAAGCATCCATCCGAGAAAGGCAATATGCATGATCTCATGGTCGAAGGAATTAGGTTACTATGTATCAGAAAGCATATAGCAATTGAACTATTGAAATGACTTGATCTTTATGCTACGCTTGTCTATAGGAGTATGTCCACCATATCATTCTCCTAACGATATGATCTTGTTGTTGATAACATCTCAATGTTCATGACAAAGAAACCACATCATCAATCAACCAACAAGCTAGTGAAGTATAGAGGCCATACTAGGGACTTCAAATTAAGTTTACAAATCACACAAGTATTAATGGTTTCCTTGTTAATACTATTATAGCATGAATGTAAACATTTATCATAAACACAAAGATATATAATAATAACTACATTTATTATTACCTCTAGGGCATATCTCCAGGTCTCCCACTTGCACTAGAGTCATCTAATCTAGATTACATGGTAATATACCGAACACCCATGGCGTTTGGTGTTGGTCATGTTTGCCCTTGGGAGAGGTTTAGTCAACGGATCCGCCACATTCAGATCTGTGTGTACTTTGCAAACCTTTATATCCCCATCCTGGATATGTTCTCGAATAGCGTGAAAAGCAGCTTGATATGCTTGACTTCTTGTGTGACCTTGGTTCTTGCGCATTGGCTATGGCGCCCATGTTATCACAGAGATAGACATTGGGTCCAGCACTAGGAACCACACCCAGCTCTGTAATGAACTCTTTCATCCATATCGCTTCTTGTGAAGCCTCCGAAGCGACCATGTATTCCGATTCGGTTGAAGATCTCGCCACAACGCTTTGCTTTGCACTCCTCCATTAACTTCTGCACCATTCAAAATAAATACGTATCCAGTTGTGATTTAGAATCATCGGATCGGTGTTCCAACTAGCATCGGTGTAACCATTAACAACGAAATGTTCATCACCTCCATAAGAAAGAACCATATCCTTAGTTCTTCTCAAGTACTTAAGGATGTTTTTGACCGCTGTCCAATGATCCACTCTGGATCACTTTGATATCTGCTAGTTAGACTAACGATATGCGATGTCGGGTCTAGTACATAGCATGGCATACATTAGAGATCCTATGGCTGAGGCATAGGAGTCTTACTCATCTTTTCTCTATCTTACGCCGATGTCGGACTTTGAGTTTTACTCAACGTCGTGATTGAGCAACATGGGCAAGAACCCTTTCTTGCTATCTTCCATTCCAAACCTCTTTAGAACTTTGTCCAAATATGTACTTTGTGACAATGATATTTGGCGTTCGATCTATCTCTATAAATCTTTATGCCTAATATGTAAGTGCTTCGCCAAGATCCTTCATTGAAAACTATTATTCAAATACTCTTTGACACTATTAAGAAGGTCTACATCATTCCCAATCAACAGTATGTCATCCACATACAGTATTAAGAATGCTACAGAGCTCCCACTCACTTTCTTGTAAATACAAGCTTCTCCATAAGTTTGTATAAAACCAAAACTTTTGATTACCTTATCAAAGCGTTGATTCCAACGGGATGCTTGCTTCAATCCATAGATGGACCGTTGAAGTTTGCATACCTTGTTAGCATCTTTAGGATCGACAAAACCTTTGGGTTGCATCATATACAACTCTTCATCAATGTCTCCATTGAGGAATGCTGTTTTGACATCCATCGCCATATCTCATAATCATAATATGCAGCGATTGCTAACATAATCCTCACGGACTTTAGCTTCGCTACGGTGAGAAAGTCTCATCGTAGTCAACTCCTTGAATTTGTCGAAACCCTTTTGCGACAAGTCGAGCTTTATAAACGATAACATTACCATCGATCTGCTTTCTTCTTGAAAATCCATTTGTTCTCGACACCTTCCGGACATCCGGTAAGTCCACCAAAGTCCATACTTGGTTTTCGTACATGGATCCAATCTCGGATTTCATGGCTTCTTGCCATTTATTGGAATCTGGGCTCATCATCGCTTCCTCATATGTCTCGGGGTCATCGGTGTTGTCCACCAACATGACATTCATAACGGAATCATACCAATGCAGGTGGTACGATTTCTCGTTGACCTCGAGGCTCTGTAGCAACTTCAACGAAGTTTCATGATCACCATCACTAGCTTCCTCTCTTATTAGTGCAGGCACCACAGAACTTCTTCGGTCTGCGCTACTCGCAATTCGAGAGAAGGTTCGACAACCTCGTCGAGTTCTACTTTCCTTCCAGTCACTTTTTTGAGAGAAATTCCTTCTCTAGAAAGGATCCATTCTTGGCAACAAAGATTTTGCCTTCGGATCTATGATAGAAGGTATACCCAATAGTTTCCTTGGTATCCTATGAAGACGCATTTTTCCGCTTTGGGTTCAAGCTTGTCCTATTGTAACTTCTTTACATAGGCATCCCCAAACTTTAAGGAGCGACAATTTAGGTTTCTTCCCAAACCATAATTCATACGGTGTCGTTTCAGCGGATTTAGGCGGTGCCCTATTTAAAGTGAATGCGGTGTTTCTAATGCATAACCCCAAAATGATAGTGGCAAATGTAAGTGACATCATAGAACGAACCATATCTAAGAGAGTTCGATTCTGACGTTCGAGACACACCATTACGCTGTGGTGTTCGGCGGTGTCAATCGCGAAAGTATTCCACATTTCTTCAAATGCTCGCCAAACTCGTAACTTAGATATTCACCTCCACGATCGAGCGTAGAAATTTAATCTTCTTGTTACGTTGATTCTCTACCTCACTTTGAAACTCCTTAAACTTCTCGAAAGTTTCGGACTTATGTTTCATGAAATAGATATACCCATATCTACTCAAGTCATCCGTGAAGGTAAGAACATAACGATAACCCTGTTGCGATGCTACACTCATTGGACCACACACATCGGTATGTATGATTTCCAATAAGTCGTAGCTTCGCTCCATCATACCGTAAAATGGAGTCTTAGTCATTTTACCCATCGGACATGCTTCGCATCTTTCAAGTGATTCAAAATCAAGTGATTCAAGAAGTCCATCGAATGGAGTTTCTTCATACGCTTCACTCCAATGTGACCAAGACGATTGCCACATATAGGTCAAATTATCGCTGATTTCAAACGTTTAGCCTCAATGTTATTAATATGTGTATTTCTACTATCGAGATTCAATATGAATAGACCATCTATCAAAGGTGCATGTGCATAAAACACATTACTCATATAAATCGAACAACCATTATTCTCGGATTTAAACAAGTAATCATCTACAATAAACAAGATCCCGATATAATGTTCATGCTCAACGCAGCACCAAATAACAATTATTTAAGTATAAAACTAATCCCGATGGTAGATGAAGAGGTAGTGTCCCACCGCGATCATATCAACCTTTGATCCGTTTCCCACGCGCCGTCACCTCGTTCTTTACTAGCTTCCGTTTATTCGTAGCTCTGTTTGAGTTACAAATATGAGCAACGAACCCGAGATCAAATACCCGTGCACTACTACGAATACTAGTGAGATACACATCAATAACATGTATATCAGATATACCTTTCTTCTTGATGTTGCCGTTCTTCAAATCTGCCAAGTACTTTGGGCAATTCCGCTTCGAGGACCTTCTCCCTTGCGGTAAAGCACTCGGTTCAGGCTTGGGTCCAGCCTTGGTCCTCTTCGTCGGTATGGTAACTTTCTTACCACCCTTCTTGAAGTGTCCTTCGCTTAGACTTGCCTTTCTTGAATTTGGTGGTCTTATTGACCATCAACACTTGGTGCTCTTTCTTGATCTCCACTTACGCAGATTTTAACATAGCAAATAGTTCGCAACTCTTTGTTCATGTTCGCATGTTGTAGTTCATCACAAAGTTCTTGTAACTTGGTGGTAGTGATTGGAGGATGCGGTAAACCCCCAAAGTATCAGGAATCACTATACCCAAACTTTGAAGTTTATTTGCGTGCCCAGACATCTTAAGCACATGCTCACTGACGGAGCCACCCTCTTCCCTCTAGCAGTTAATGAACTTTTCAGAAGCTTCATAACTTTCAATTGCCGCATGAGTCTCAAAGATTAATTTGAGATCCTCGACAATATCATATGGGTCGACTCTTCAAACCTTTTACAAGCTCGATTCTAAACCATACAAGATAGCACATCGAACTATGGAGTCTTGATTCTTAGGCGAGGTAAACATTCTTTACTTCATCGGTAGCATCACCGCAGTGGGTCACCTAGCGGTGCATCCAGCACATAGGTCAAATTACCACCGTGAGGACAATCCTCAAATTGCGGAACCAATCCATGAAGTTGCTTCCATTGTTTTCAACTTTTCTTTCTCTAGGAACGCATTAAAATTGATGGTAGGGGCTGCCATTGATCTACAACATATTTGCAATAGTTTAGACTAAGTTTATGACAAATTGAGTTCAAATTAATTAATGAAATTAAACTAGGTGAACTCCCACTCAAAACAACATCCCTCACATTGTTTTAGTGATCACACGAACCAAATCCACTACATCAACACCGATCATCACGAGAGTTGATATAGTTTCAATGGAACAATCATCATGTTCATCATATCTACTATATGATTCATGCTTTGCCTTTCGATCCGTGTTCTGAGGCCATGTGCATACATGCTAGGCTCGTCAAGACAAACCTTAGCTTCCGCATAAGCAAATCTGGCTTGCTTACGTTGTAGTCACCATGAATCAAAGACACCCGATCATCACGTGGTGCTTGAGCGACAAGCTTTGGCAGTGCATACTAAGGGTGAACACTTTAGAACTTGAAATTTATGTGCATGAGGGATCATCTTATAATGCTACCGTCGTCTACTAAGCAATACAAGATGCATAAAGGATTAACATCACATGCAATTCATAATATGTGATATGATATGGCCTTTCTCCTTTGTGCTTCCGATCTCCATCTTGAAGCACGAACATGATCTCCATCATCTCCGGCATAGCATCAAGGTCAATGACGCTTCTTCATGGTTGTCGTCCACCAGCTTCAACTATTACAACTATTTTGAATAGACACCGCAGTCTTAATGAAATTAAAGACAACCATATGGCTCCTGCCGTTGCCAACTTACAATAAGGAACATTGCATACATCAAATATAATCACAATCATGGCCATATCACATCATCGCACACCTGCAAAACAAAGTTAGACGCTTCTACTTTCTTTGCATATTTTACGTGGTTTGGGGCTTTCCATAAGTGTCGTTCTAACTTACGAACAAGAACCACAACATTGATACTAGCATTGTTGATTACCCGTTGTAAATTGGATCTTAACTATGCTAGGAGAAAGCAGCACCCATAAAGCCACTTATGCAATACAAGTTGCATGTTGCGTGGAGCAAGTCTCATGAACGATGTCATGTAAGGTTAGCCGGGCGCTTCATCCCAACATACCGCAAGATGCAAAGTACACAAAAGCAATCTACAATAAAAGCATCAACGCCACAATGACCATTGTGTTCTACTCGCTGTGAGATCTACATATAGACACGGCTCGATACCCTTTGTAGGGGTTCAGAGCATGGAAAACAAAAATTTTCTATCGCATACAAACAAACAAGCCAAGATCTATCTACTAGATTGTAGCAACGAGTCGATGGAATAACTCACCCTCGAAGATTCCAAAGTGTTTAACGAGAGCAGATTCTCGTGGGTGATGTAGTCGTACTCTTTCCGATCTCAAGATCGCGTGAGCGATCCTTCGCGCCAAGCAGCGTTCCGCAATGGCGCTCACACGCTCGGTCGATTGGACGAAGACCTTCCTCTCCCTTGTTCAGCGGCAGCGGAGGTTGTAGCACTCTCCTCGCGATTCCAAGACTGGCGTGGTACGAGGTAGAGGGAGATCCGCAGGCTTCGCCTTAAGCCGGTGCGTAGTATGGTGGAGCTTATGAGAGGCTATTAGTGGTCTAGTAATTAGACACACCAATTAGAGGCTCTAAACCAATTAGAAGGCTCTAAACCAAACAGCTCTAAACCGGGTCTAGGTCTAGTTTCTAGTTTAGAGGATAGGAACTTGTGTGTCTAGAGGGAGGCCCTGCCCCTCCTTTATAGGTGGGAGGGCTGGCGCGGAGGGAGGAGGAGTCCCTCCCCAACTCGCCTAGGGCTGGCCGCCCGGCTTGGGAGGAGGACTCCTCCCCAAGTCGGTTTCAACTTCTCCTCTTCCAAAACTGGCGGTTTGACCGGCAGCAGTTTGACTTTTCAATTTAGGAATTAAATAAACCCTTTATTTTGGACAGCGAGAACACTTAGTACATGATGCAATCATTCCATCTTGCAATGACACATTCATGTACCCTCCCCCAGTGCGGACATTCCGGGACCTTCTAGAATGTTCGATGAAAACACGGAACCATTCCCCAACTCCGAAATGGGACTTTCCTTATATGAATCTTATTCTCCGGACCATTCCGGATCACCTCGTGATATCCGGATCCCATCCGAGACTCCAACAACATTTGGTCTCTTTCTCATAATACCATAACTACTCAAACAACGTCAATCCTTAAGTGTGTCTCCCTACGGTTCGTGAATTATGTGGACATGATCGAGACACTTCTCTAACAATAACCAATAGAGGAATCTGGAAATTCATATGGCTCCCACATATTTCTACGATTACTTTGCGATCGAATGAACCACTTACATACGATACCAATTTCCCTTTGTCTCACGATATGTTACTTATCCGAGGTCATGATCGTCGGTATCTCGCATACCTAGTTCAACCTCGTTCTCGATAAGTACTCTTTTCTCGTTCCGTGATATGTGATCCCTTGTGACCAAGTCACATGCTTGCAAGCTAATTGGATGACATTTCACCGAGAGGGCCCAGAGAATATCTATCCGTCATGTGGATGGACAAATCCCACTCTTGATCCATGTGTTTCAACCAATACTTTCCGAACACCCAATGCCACTTTTATAGCCACCCTGTTACGGTGTGGTGTTTGATGACATCAAAGCATCCATCCAGTAAAGGCAATATGCATGATCTCATGGTCGAAGGAATTAGGTTACTATGTATCAGAAAGCATATAGCAATTGAACTATTGAAATGACTTGATCTTTATGCTACGCTTGTCTATAGGAGTATGTCCACCATATCATTCTCCTAACGATATGATCTTGTTGTTGATAACATCTCAATGTTCATGACAAAGAAACCACATCATCAATCAACCAACAAGCTAGTGAAGTATAGAGGCCATACTAGGGACTTCAAATTAAGTTTACAAATCACACAAGTATTAATGGTTTCCTTGTTAATACTATTATAGCATGAATGTAAACATTTATCATAAACACAAAGATATATAATAATAACTACATTTATTATTACCTCTAGGGCATATCTCCAACACTTCATACGTCACAGGGTCATCTATTTCATGAAGAGAAGGTTCAATAACCTCTTCGAGTTCTACCTTCTGACTACTCACACCTTTCGTGAGAAACTCCTTCTCAAGAAAGGATCCATTCTTGGCAACAAAAACCTTGCCCTCGGATCTGTGATAGAAGGTATACCCAATCGTTTCCTTAGGGTATCCTATGAAGACGCATTTTTCCGCTTTGGGTTCGAGTTTATCTGGCTGAAGTTTCTTCACATAAACATCGCATCCCTAAACTTTAAGAAATGACAGCTTAGGTTTGTCTCCAAACCATAATTCATACGGTGTCGTTTCAATGGATTTAGATGGTGCCCGATTTAAAGTGAATGAAGCGGTTTCCAGTGCATAACCCCAAAATGACAGTGGCAAGTCAGTCAGAGACATCATAGATCGAACCATATCCAATAAAGTACGATTACGACGTTCCGACACACCATTACGTTGTGGTGTTCCGGCAGGCGTGAGTTGTGAAACTATTCCACAATTTTTCATATGTGTGCTAAACTCGTAACTAAGATACTCTCCTCCATGGTTGGGCCGTAGAAATTTGATCTTTCTGTTACGATGATTTTCCACTTCATTCTGAAATTCGTTGAACTTTTCAAAAGTTCCAGACTTATGTTTCATCAAATAGATATACCCATATCTACTCAAATCATCTGTGAAAGTAACAAAATAACGATATCCACCTCACGCTGACACACTCATTGGTCCACACACATCAATATGTATGATTTCCAATAAATCTGTCGCCCGTTCCATTGAACCGGAAAACAGCGTTCTAGTCATCTTTCCCCTAAGGCATGGCTCACATGTATCAAATGATTCAAAATCAAGTGATTCCAAAAGTCCATCAGAATGGAGTTTCTTCATGCGCTTAACGCCAATATGACCTAGACGGCAGTGCCACATATATGTATATATATCATCATCAAGTTTAACCCTTTTAGCATTAACAGAATGAATATGCATAATACTACTATCGAGATCCAATAGAAATAAACCATTCAACATAGGTGCATGACCATAAAAGATATTATCCATATAAATCGAACAACCATTGTTTTCAGATTTAAAGGAATAACCACTTCACATCAAACACGATCTGGATACAATGTTCATGCTCAGTGCAGGCACAAAATAACAATTATTCAGATTTATCACTAATCCCGACGGCATCTGGAGAGGCAGCGTTCCGACGGCGATCACATCAACTCTTGATCCATTGCCAACCCGCATAGTGACCTCATCCCTTGCTAGCTGTCACTTGTTCCACAGCCCCTGAATCGATTTACATATATTAGCAACCAATCCCGTATCAAATACCCAGGTGCTACTGCGTGTACTAGTCAAGTACACATCAATAACATGTATATCACATATACCTTTGTTTGCCTTGCCAGTCTTCTTGTCCGCCAAATACTTGGGGCAGTTGCACTTCCAATGGCTAGTACCTTGCAATAGTAGCACTCGGTATCAGACTTAGGGCCAGCTCAGGGTTTCTTTTCAGGTGCGGCAACAAATTTGCCGCCCTTCTTTCCCTTCTGCTTGCCTTTCTTGTCCTTCTTGAAACCGGTGGTCTTATTGATCATCAACACTTGATGTTCTTTCCTAATCTCCACTTCAGCCTTAAGCATCGATGTAAGCTCGGGAAGAGACTTCTTCATGCCCTGCATATTATAGTTCATCACGAAGCTCTTGTAGCTAGGTGGCAGATATTGGAGAACACGATGTATGCCTAAGTCAATGGGAATCATTATTCCCAAGGACACAAGCTTATCGACGTACCCAGACATTTTGAGTACGTGCTCACTAACGGAGCTGTTCTCTTCCATCATGCAGCTAAAGAACTTTTTAGAAGCATTATAACTCTCTACGGCAGCATGGGTATCGAAAATCATTTTCAATTCTCCCATGTTATCAAAGGCATTGCCATTTTCGAAACGCTTTCGAAGTTCTGGCTCTAGCCCATACAGTATGCTATAATGAACTAGGTTGTGGTCCTCCTGACGAGTTATATAGACATTCTTTTCCTCGTCAGGGGCATCAGGAGCTGGTGGGGGGCCCTAGCGGCGCCTCTAGCACATATTGCTTTTGTGCAGCAGTGAGGAGAATCCTCAAATTCATAGCCCAGTTGGTGAAGTTGCTACCATTCGCATCAAGCTTCTCTTTTTCCATGAACACATTGAAATTAAAAGCAGGTGGTGCATCTACAACAGAATTTGTAAAGTTTATTTAGACTAAGTTTATGATAGATTGAGTTCAACTAATCCAAATTACTATAGAACTCCCACTCAAAAATGACATCTCTTGTGTCTTTTTGGTGATTACATGAACCAAATCCACTACACCAAGTCCGATCATCACATGAGTCGGTGTAGCCTCAAAGGCGAGCATCAATATGGGCATCATATCAACTATATGACTCATTCTTAACCTTTTGGTCCGTGTTCCGAGGCCATGTCTGTACATGCTATTCTCGTCAAGTAAGAACCTTAGTATTCCGCGTGTGTAAAACTGTCTTACACCCATTGTATGAAAGCGTGGAGTCGAGTAAACCCGATCATCACGTGATGTCTCGAAACACGATCCATAGGATGGTGCATACTGAAGGAAGAACACATTTTATCTTGATATCTAAATGAGGGATCATCTTACAATGCTATCAAACGCGCCAAACTAGCAGTATAAGATGCTAACATCTAATGTGTAAAGTGAGATGATATGGTCCATGCATTTGATATCTATCATTTGCATCGTGGTATGATCTCTATCATTCCTGATGGGGATATGCCAAAGGGGGTATGCTCAGCTGTAGGTTTCGAGTGGGTCGGAAGGCCCATGAAATGCGCTGAAGGATGATCGGACTCTGAGGAAAGAAGAGGCCCATCGACTGGCGACTGGAAGCCAGGAGCGTAGCAGAAGCCTAGTCGGATTAGGTCAAAAGCTCCTGGATCCTTATCTTGTTCGGGGACAACTTGTAAACCCGGGGAGGTGCTTCATATATAAACCTCCCTAGGGTATCGTAGAGACTCACGTTCCATCATACACCCCCTCAAGCGACTCCCTAGGGTAACTCGCTCTCTCATAATCTAACCTAGCAGGAGTAGGTATTTACCCTCCGGGGGGCCGAACCTGGGTAAACCCTTGTGCACCTGCCCCCATCTCGCATCGCAGATGGCCGCCAACTCTTCCTCACGAAACTCTCAATTGCTGCCTATGGCAGCGACTGCCGTGGCCATTTCCACGACAGTGGCGCCCACCGTGGGGCATAACGGGACTAGCCTGAGTTCTGCGGTGAGACCCTACTCGCCGAACGAGCGGCCGTTCGTCACCGGCCGCATGATCGCCTTCGGCGGGATCTTGCAGATCCTGCCCAACAGCTACATCCCGGCGTCGCGCCCGGTCACACACGCCGCGGTGATGCCGGTCGGCTCCATCAACCTCTTCGTCGGCTTTACTGGCACGGTCGACCCAGTCGCGACCATGATCGTCGGTGGATCGCCTCCACACCGCGATCTGCTTTCGGAGGAGCAGGTCCGCTCCATCAGGGGCCTCGTCGCCGAGTACGACTCGATCGCTAGCGACGCAGTCGAGACCAACGTCGCCACCAACGACGACGCCCTAAACGACGACGCCGACTCTACGACCCCTGCATTGGCCAACGGATCCATCACCGCCGCGTCACGGGAGGACTCCATCACGCGAGTCTCCAACCCCGAAGATTTCGAGGATCCTTCCATACTGGGGATCTTCGACTCCGACTTCGTCTCGGAATCCCCCGAGGATCTTCGCGCCAGATCCAATCGCTTCAACGCGATTTACATGGCGGGTAGCACGGCCGCCTCGCCAGATCCGTTCTCCACGCCGATTCCGCCGACCGCAACGGCCACGAAGGTGGAACAAGCCCGCCTGCGGCTCCAGGAGGCGCAGCGCAACGAACTCGCCGAGCACGAGAAATACTGCCTCGAACGAGAGACGGCGAGGGAGCTGTCACTCTATCACCAGCGCGCCGATCGACCCGCCGAACCCGATGTTCAGGGCCGCGTCCTGAACTTCAACGACGAGGGCGACCCCACACGCGCCGCCGAGCGCGAACACGGTGAGAACGCCGCCAGGAGGAGGCAACCCAGCAAGACCACCACCTGGAGCACCGGCGAATGGGGCCCCTCCACCACCCATGGGCCGTGCGCCCCCACCTGACCAACCACGGATCATCATCTCGCCTCAAGCTCGGGACGCCAACGGGCTACCACTGTACTCCACCCCGATGGACAACATCGTCGCGGCCGACGCCGCGATCGCCAACCTCGATGTCCAAGGCGACGGCGCGCTACAGATCCAGTACGCCAAGGCCCTACTTGTCAGGTCCGTCGAGCAACAAGCCGTGGGAGTCAATCCGCGTGGGCAGATGTATTCCCGCTCGTCATCAAGCAGGGCGGCATCAAGCGGCCACCCAACCGTGGCCAAGGCGATAGTTTGCCCACCACCCCAACCCCTGGCAAACCAACCGCGGGCCGCCAACCCGGCGTTGTCGACCAACGAGCCGCGACCTGCGAACAACACCGTTGCTGCAAATGGGCAACCACTCGACGCCCGAACGCACATCATCAACAATCAGGCGTGGCGGTCGTGCCAGCCCTACGACCTGCGACACACCCTAGCCAACCGCGGCGACCCGGAGCCAAGAGGCTCGCTCAGTCGAGTCAGGCCACAATGCTTTGGACCCATGATCCGCGAGAAAAATACCCCGCCAACTTCAAGGCCCCCAAGGAGATCGAGAAATACGACCCGACGTACGACCCCGCCGTTTGGCTGGACACATATCTCATGGCAATGGGGATCGCAGGCCACACCGACCTGCTCGCCGCTCGCTACCTCCCCCTGATGATGGAGGGTGCGACCCGACAATGGATCAATACGCTACCCACCGACATCATCGACTCCTGGGAAGAAATGTGGGACGCCCTCGTCAGGCACTTCGAGGGTTCCTACACCCGCGCCACTACCATCGAGGACCTGGAGCGATGCATCCGGGGACAACGTGAGTCGACCCGTCGGTGGATCCAAAGGTGGCAAGAGCTGTGGATAAACGCCTCCGGCATCCACCCAGACACGGCTATACACTGCTTCAAGAACGCGTGCCGGTACGAACCTCTGGTCGCCAAGATCAAGAGGGTCTACCAGACGCTCGATAACATCCTCGACCTCCTCGAGATCGCCAAGCGCTACGCGGAGGAAGACCCCAACCAAGACTCTGACGACGAGTTGGGAGGAAGACAGTGCACCAGCATCCATGACAGCGGGCGACTACGCGACAAGCGCTACAACAACACCCGCATCACCGGCAAGCGCCGGACTGATGGGCGAGTCGACTTCGTCGCCAACGCCGGCTACGGCCAACGCGACTCCAAGAACTACCGCCGCGACGGAGGAAACTACCGCGACAGCGAACTATCATAACAACGCGACGAGGCCGAATTAATTCGACCGTCACCGCTTAATCAGCCCTGCATCTACCACAGCAGGGAGGGAAAACCAGCCACCCACACCAGCGCCGACTGCCACTCTCTCAAAGAGATCGAGAAGGCAAGACGTGCAAGGGAGGACCCCAACAACAACCAACCGCGGAACAACGGGAACGGCGGCGACTTCGGAACCGCTGTCGGGTCGCTACATACCTTCACCGGGCTCGGCACCAAGCATGAGAAGAAGGTACTCGCCCGCGCGGTCACCGTCAATGCGGTGACGCAAGTCGATATCCCCCGCTTCCTAAACTGGTCCGAACAGAGCATCACCTGGAGTCGCCAGGACCACGCGCCAAGAATCGAGTATCTAGGGCGAGTCGCCCTGGTGGTCAGGCCAAAGGTGGCCAACTACTGGCTGCCCAAGACACTGATGGACGGTGGGAGCTCCATCAACATCCTGTACCTCGACACCTTCAAAAGGCTCCAGCTCCCAGAAACAGCCATCAAGCCAACACTGACGACCTTCCACGGCATTGTCCCCGGTCGGAAGGCATACCCGATCGAGAAGGTGATGCTGCCAGTCACCTTCGGCACCCCGGCAAACTACCGCACGGAGATGATCGTCTTCGAGCTGGTAAACTTCCGCAGTCCCTACCACTGCGTCCTGGACCGCCAGGCATTCGCAAAGTTCATGGCGACCCCACACTACGCCTACAACATGATGAAGCTCCCCGGGCCGAGCGGCATCATCACCGTCTACGACGACCCTGATATGGCCGTGGAATGCGAGGAAAAAGGCACCAAGCTCACTGACACCGTCATCGTCGCGGAGACTGACCACGCGGAGGAGCTCGCGAAATACGCAGGCAACATCAACAAGGACGATCCCACCATCCTGAAGAAACCGATCGCCGCGAACTCCACGTTCGAGGCAACCACGCACACCCGCACCGTCGAGCTCGTCCCAGGCGACTCCAGCCAGACGGTCACCATCGGGGCGCATATGAGCCCCGCATAGGAAAGCACGCTCATCGGGTTCCTCCGTGAGAACCGCGACATCTTTGCATGGAAGCCATCTGACATGCCAGGTGTCTCGAGGGAACTCGCTGAGCACAAACTCAATGCCGACCCCAAAGTGCGACCAGTAAAACAGTCGCTACGGCCCTTCAACGAAGAGCGCCGTCGAGCAATCGCCGAGGAGGTCTAGCGCCTGCTAGCCGCAGGCTTCATCCAACTAATTAAGTACTCCAAGTGGCTGGCAAACCCAGTCCTGGTCCTCAAAAAGAACAACACCTGGAGAAGTCGCTATGTTTCCTCGATGCTTACTCTGGTTACAACCAGATCAAGATGGCGGGATCGGAGTCGCTATGTTTCCTCGACGCTTACTCTGGTTACAACCAGATCAAGATGGCGGTCGAAAACGAGGAGAAGACGGCGTTCATCACGCCATTCGGCGCGTTCTGCTACACGGCCATGACATTTGGCCTCAAGAACGTAGGCGCCACATGTCAGAGGTGCATGCAGGAGTGCCTAGCGAGCCAAATTGGCCACAACATCCACGTCTACATTGACGACATGGTGGTAAAATCCACCCGCCAGGACGATCTACTTGCCGACCTAGCAGAAACCTTTGCAAATCTGCGGAGGTACAACATCAAGCTGAACCCCGGAAAATGCACCTTTGGCGTACCCACCGGACAACTTCTGGGGTACGTAGTCTCCAAGCGAGGCATTAAGGCTAACCCCACCAAGATCGACACCATCATGTGACTCGGTAAACCCAAGTGCCTGCGCGACGTCCAAAAGTTGGCAGGGCGAGTCGTGGCTCTCAGTCGCTTCATCCCCCGACTAGGCGAGAAGGCAATGCCCCTATACCGCCTGATGCGCAAGAACCCAACATTCCAATGGGACACAGAGGCCGACAACGCACTGAAAGCACTCAAAGAAGTGCTACTCGTGACACCACTACTCGTCGCGCCACTCGATAGAGAGCCAATGCTCGTCTACGTCGCGGCCTCCAACCGGGTCGTCAGTGCCGTGATGGTCGTCGAACGACCAGAAGAGGGCAAGGAGCGCCCCATACATCGCCCAATATACTACATCAACGAAGTTTTAACAGACTCACGACAGCGCTACCCGCAATACCAAAAACTGGTGTACGCGGTATTCCAAGCACAGCAGCGACTCCCGCACTACTTCCAGGAGCACCCAATCACGGTGGTATCCTCCGCACCCCTGCAAGACATCATACGCAATCGCGATGCGACTAGGCGAGTCGCCAAGTGGGCCGTCGAGATCGACGTCCACAACATCAAATACGAGCCCCGAAAAGTGATCAAGTCGCAAGCCCTGGCCGATTTCCTCACCGACCGGGAAGAGGCACAGCAACCAGAGAAGCTCCCATACCTCCACTACTGGTCGCTCCACTTCGACGGCTCCAAGAACGCCGATGGCGCGGGGGCTGGGATCATACTGACCTCCCCCAAAGGAGACAAGCTCCGCTACGTACTCCACCTCAACTTCAAACCCTGCACCAACAACGTGGCGGAATACGAGGCCCTCCTCCACGGCATGAGAGCCACCAAGGAGATGAACATTAATCGCCTACGATGCTACGGCGACTCCGACCTAGTCGTCGGCCAAGTGGCCGGGACATGCAACACTGTTTCCCCAACAATGATAGTGTACCGCCAGGCCGTCGACCAACTGGGAGGACACTTCGACGGCTACTCCGTCGAGTGGATCGATAGGCGTAAAAACAAGGAGGCAGACGCCCTTTCCCGCATCGGGTCGGCTCGACAGGCGCCACCAGTAGGCGTCTTCCTCGAGATCATCCACAAGCCCTCTGTCAGCCCACCGAAGGAGATCGACGTCGGGATCCCACTACAACCAGAACCGGCCTTAGTCGCCATGGTTGTGGAACCTAGCGACTGGACAGCGCCATATGTCGCCTTCCTGGAACACAAACTCCTACCGAGCAGAGAGACAGAGGCGCGGATGATTGTACGCCGCTGCAAATCCTTCGTCATCATCAATGGCGAGCTCCACAAGCGCAGTATGACCGACATGTTCCAGCGCTGCGTACAACCAGAGGAAGGCCGCAAGATCCTCCAGAACATCCACGCTGGTGACTGCGGCCATCACGCCGGCGCCAAGTCGCTAGTCGCCAAGGCCATGCGGCACGGTTTCTACTGGCTCACCGCACACGCCGACGCCACCGACGTTGTCCAAAGATGCATCGGATGCCAGAAGTACGCCAACAGACACACCTTCCTGGTTTGGCGCTCAAGACAATCCCCATCACGTGGCCATTCTCCGTATGGGGCATGGACATGGTCGGCCCGTTCAAGAAGGCCCCATCGGGCTTCACTCACCTCCTGGTCGCAGTCGACAAGTTCACCAAATGGGTGGAGGCCAAGCCGATCAAGAAGTGCGACGGCAAGACGGCTACCAAGTTCCTCCGCGAACTCATCTACCGGTACGGCTACCCACCCAGCATCATCACAGACAACGACACCAACTTCGCGAAGGGGGCCATGGCGGAATTCTATGAGGAGCACGACATACGACTCGACCTCGCATCAGTCGCCCACCCGGAATCAAACGGCCAAGCAGAGCGTGCCAACCAGAGCGTCCTCCATGTTCTCAAACCGCGACTACAGGTGCCCCTCGAGCGCACCCCAGGATGCTGGGTCGATGAGCTCCCCTCTATGATATGGGGGATCCGCACCTCCGTCAACCGATCAACCGGATTCACGCCTTTCTTCATGGTGTATGGCGCCGAGGCTGTAATGCCAACAGACCTAGAGCACGACTCCCCTCGAGTCGCCAACTACGTCGAGGCGGCCAACAAAACCGCCCGCCAAGACAGCGTCGATCAACTCGACGAAGCACGCGACCTGGCTCGCTCTCGCACCACCATATACTAGCAAGGACTTCGCTGCTATCACAGCCGCCGAGTGCGAACTCGCACCTTCCAGGAAGGCGACCTGGTCCTACGACTGGTCCAAGACAAGAAGGGCACGCACAAGCTATCCCCCCCATGGGAGGGGCCATTCGCCATAGGCCGAGTCCTTGGCAATGATGCCTACTACCTCATCGACATACGGGGTGACGACCAATTGGAGGTCGGGAGGCCATGGAATGTAAACCTCCTAAGAAAGTTTTATACTTAGAACCTCACACTGTACTCCATCGGCATATATAATGAAATTCATTCGGATCGCACAAATTGTGTCCACTCGCCATATTCTGGTGCCACTCGCACTCGTACATGCTAGCAATATGCTACTTACGGAAGTCAACCTCTGGTCGAGCGACCGGCACGGCCAAGTAGTGCGACACAAGGCACCGGAAAAATTCGGGCCTTGGGTCGTCCACGAAAAACGCCAACCCGGAGCCGCCATTGGAGTCGCCTAGCCTGACTGGCCCGCCAGGCCAAGACATCCGATACACGCTTCTCACAGCAACCTGTGCCTCCCACCCTCGCGCAAAGTGACTCGAACGGTTAAGTACCACGCACGGGGACTCCACAAAACGGAGACCCCACGCGGCTCGGGAACACACCTAGTAAGAGAGCTGCCTAGGGCTCGCCAAGCGACTGGCTCTCTGGGCCAGGGGAGGAGACGCGTTACAAACAACGTATTCATAACCTGCAACAGGATCACGACCAATACGGTCTAGCACAATGCTCGAGGACTCGTTCACAAACGAACCTCACTCGCACTCGGGGACTCGCCGCTCAGAAGACGCGAGGGACAAAAACAAATGCAAAAACAAAGCAAACACATATAAATACACAGTCGAGTTATACCCCATTAAAGGGCGGACGCGCTCGGGGACTCGCTCAAATTGATGAACAAAACACTACCTTAATAATAACACAAGTCGACCAAGTCCCTGCGACACGGATTACAAAAATCATACAAACGTTCGCCACTTGGCATCTATTACAACTTTTACATTTGCTCACTCTACAGGCCCAGACGAAGAAGAAGCGCCACCACCCTTGACGCGCACAAAGGGCTGCCACGGGTTCGTCGGGTACGTGGTCAGTGACTTCACCAATGACGACCGGAAGGGCTGCTCCGACTTCATGTCGCGGTGCTCCGGCTCGGGGTCGCCAGGCGCCAACACCGTCTCCTGGTACGGCAGCAGATCCCCCATCGCCAAGACACGATCGACATAAGGAGTGGCCTTTGCGGTCAGCTTCAGCACCTCCGACATCTCCACCGTGTCGGTCGCCGAGGGATAGCCACTCGTGACATCGTCAAGATCGAAGTCGTCGGGGAAATGCGCGAGACCCAAGCTCAACACCGTGGCGGCCCCGCATCTGAACGCCGAGCGCGTCATCCACTCCACAACCGCGGGCACCTTCTCTAGATAGCGCCACACCTCCATGAGCCCCCCAGGGATGACTTCGGTGGGAGACATGCCCAGAAGAGCCGCCTGGACACACAACGCCGAGGCCGTAGCCGCATTCACCACGGCAATTACGCACTGCGAGGCAGTATAAGTATGCACCACCAGGTCGCTTTGGCCTACCACAGCTGCAAAGTCAGACGTCAGTGAAACAATGAAACCCCCAAAGCGGGGACCCGACAAAAGGCTAAGGCAATGATAGAAACTCACCAAGCAGCTTGCGGCAATTCTCCTTGACGTGCTTCTCCAAGGCGGCCTGGTCGTTATGTAGTCCCACGATGATGGAGTCCGTGGCCTTGCATTCCTCTTCAGCAGCAGTGACGTCAGCCTTCGCCCGCACTTCCGAAGAAATCGAAGCCGCCTTAGCATCCTCCAACTCCTTGACCAAGGAGGCCACTCGCTCATTCGACGCGTCCAGTTCGGCGAGTGGGACCCTCACGCGCTTTGGAGACCTCAGCCGGGAAACTGTCTGCAAGAGGAGATGTCAGAATATTGCATAAAACCAACTCACAACAAGCAAAGAAGAGCAACGCCAAACACTCACGATCCTCTCCTGAAGCCGCCGGTTCACCTCGTGCGCCTCGCGCAAGTCACGCTCCAGGCACTCTCGCGCAGCCTGTCGATCAGTCGACTCCCGCTGCAACCCCTGCAAAACAACAAGACCAGCTAAGCATCGGAGAAGGAAAAAAAAACAAAACCAGTTCCCAGCAACTGAAACTCAGCGACTAGGAACTCGGGGACTGGAGCAGGAAGAAAAAATTAAGACCAGTTCCCAGTCGCTGAAATTCAGTGACTAGGAACTCAGGGACTGGAGCAGGAAGAAAAAATTAAGACCAATTCCCAGCCTCTAAAATTCAGTGACTAGGAACTCGTGGACTAGAGAATATAGGAAGATAAAGACAATTCCCAGCCGCTGAAATTCAGCGACTAGGAATTCGGGGACTGGACATACCTGAATGGCAGCGCCGAGCATCTTGTGAAGTTCAAGGCGTCGGTCGGCGGGATCGTGAAGGAGGTGCGCCAGCGAAGCCTCAATCTCCAGCCCACGATTTCCGAATCACGGAGATTGCATCCGCACCACTGAAACCCCCGCCATAAAGCGAGGAGCGTCGCCATCGAGACCGGCACCTCCGGCAGGCCGGATCACCGGGCGCTGGCTCGACCATGCCGCCCCCTCTTCGACGAGCGGCACAGCGACTGGTTCCGTGGCGCTCCCCCGGTCGCGGCGGAGTCGGTGCCGCCCTTCTATTTCTTCGCGACTTCAGCAGACGCGACATCCTCGGAGGCCTTCCTCTTCCTAGGGAGATCACCTTCTCTCGTGACAGTGGCCGGGGGAATCTTGGCCACCGAAGGGCGACCAATCTTCTTAGCCCCCGACCTGCACGAGCCCTTCTAATTAGCACAACCACGACACGGAAGATGCAAAGCAAATTGGGACAAGGAGGTATAACTTACTTGGCGACTGGAAGAATGCGAAGACCGGTACTGATATGGGCAGGCTTGTCCAACTCGGGACCCAGCTTGCGACTGAGCCCCCGCTCGAACACGTCCTAAGCCCACGAAACCGAAGGCTTCCTTGACGACGAAGACGCAGTCGCCGGGATCTCCGGCTCCGACGCCGTTGCCTTCGACGGCAGCGGCGACTTGGGCGGCACCACGTCGGTGGCTTCTTGGCTTGGGACCACTGAGGTCGACGGCGTGATCGAAGCCAGGGGCGCCTCTACCACCACCTCCGTGTCCTCGCCCTCCAACCCCTTCATCGGGATTGTGGCCCTCGGGACCTTGTGCGAGACTTCAGGAGACCCTTCACCGTCGGAGTCGTCGTCCGACCCGAACACCACTGACGACCTGACAGGTGACACGGGCCTTTTTGCCGGCGACTTGGGCCGGCGTGGGGGCTTCGAAGGCGTAGCGGTGCGCCAGGACGTCTACTCCTGGGCGACCTCGTCGCCTTATTCGAACTCATCCAGGCTGTGGCTCGCTTCGACCTCTCGCTATTTCTGCATTCGGGTCTTGCGAGCCACAGGCGCTGGGGGAGCGACCTCTTCGTCTTCCCCATCGCTATCAGAAGGATCCCCCTCGGAATTTTCCTCTAGCTCTTGGGGGACTTCTTCATCGAGCGGAGGGAGCCAACCCTCCAATACCTGAAAAAGTTGAGAACCACTGCGAGTCAAAAACGCGACAAGCGAAAAGAATGAAATTGGAATACGAACGGAGCGATTAGAAAGAAGACTTACTGTAGGGGCTTCGTTCTTCACGGGAGTATACGGGGCGACTCCGACTGTCGCACCCGTGAACTCCGCGTCGGTGATCTTCTTCAGGGCGGCCTTGTAATCTTCGGCCTCCCACGACTCCTTGCTGGTGCGAGATGGATCAAGCTTCCCGTTGTACTCGTACATCCAGTGTGGACGAGCCGCCAGCGGAACCAGGCGCCGCCCGAGCCAGCAATTGTAGAGGTTGATCGGAATCAACCCCTGGTCCTTCAGCTTCTGGATCTGATCCATCATTTCCGTGACAGCCATCCGCTAATCTTCAGGGAGCTTCTTTGGCGCCAGTCGATGGGGCTCGCTCCTCTCGGCAACGAATTCAGGAAGGGAGACCTCACCGGAGGGAGTAGCTTCCTTGACATAGAACCAGCTTTTCTTCCACTCGCTGGCGGCCTTCTTCGGCAGGAGGAGCTTGACGAAGTTGGCCTTCGGCTTCAGCTGGAAAGTGACCCCTCCTGCGGCCAGCATCAAGCCGCTGGACGCCTCGCGCCCGATGCGCCCGTGGAGGATCTCCAGCCATAGTGGGAAGTATGGCCTGCAGCCGATGTAGCACTCGCAGAAGGCAACGAAGATCGCCAGCTGCTCGATGCTATGCGGACCAAGATCTGAGGGCTTGATCGCGTAGTACGTGTAGAAGCAGCAGAAGAAGAGCGAAGTGGGGAACCCTAAGCCCCTCTCGAGATGGCTGGTGAAGCAGATGAACTCGCCGGACCGCGGTTTCGGCTCGGTCTCGGAAGAGGGGGGAACTCGCCAATTCCCCTTGCGGAGCACCCCGGCGTCCTCGAAGGATTTCAGCTGGTCTGTGGTGCACTTGGATTTTCCCCACGAGCCTTTGGGAGGCGCCATTGAGTGAAAAGTGGAATCGCGCGATGTGAGGAGAATAGGTCGGGGGTGAGCAGAGAGGAAGAGCAAATGAGAAAGGACGAAGAATGCGAAGCAGGATCGCGAAGCTGATGCATCACTCCCCTTAAATGGGAAGGTCACCCGCCAAAATTGGGATAGCCGTTACCCACGGTAATTGCGCCGTAGTTACCGTTGGAAATTCCAACGGATAGTTTGACTAAGGTTGACGGTCCAACTCCGGTGATCCACTCGCCACCCGCTAATCTCTCTTCTCGCCGAAATGACGACTGGGCAGCAATGATGTTCATTAAAGTGACGAGTGGAGCTGTGGAGAAATTCTCTTCGGCATTAATAGAGTCCACCGCCGATTCGACTGGGCGCCCAAATTGGGCTCGCCTACTTCAAGCACCAAAGAACGCTACCGCATCAACGATGGCCTCGGGGACTACTGATGGGGATATGCCAAAGGGGGTATGCTCAGCAGTAGGTTTCGAGTGGGCCGGAAGGCCCGCGAGTACGCCTGAAGAACAACGACTAGACTCTGAGGAAAGAAGAGGCCCATCGACTGGCGACTGGAAGCCCATGAGCGTAGCAGAAGCCCAGTCGGATTAGGTCAAAAGCTTCCGGATCCTTATCTTGTTCGGGGACAACTTGTAAACCCGGGGAGGTGCTTCATATATAAACCTCCCTAGGGTATCGTAGAGACTCACGTTCCATCATACGCCCCCTCAAGCGACTCGCTGCCTAGCCACCGAGCTCGCGGCCCCTGTAACTCGCTCTCTCATAATCTAACCTAGCAGGAGTAGGTCTTTACCCTCCGGGGGCCCGAACCTGGGTAAACCCTTGTGCATCTGCCCCCATCTCGCACCGCAGATGGCCGCCAACTCTTCCTCACGAAACTCTCAATCGCTGCCTATGGCAGCGACTGCCGTGGCCATTTCCACGACAATTCCTTTGTGTGTAAGGCCAAGGTCTATGGAACTTACAATTAAGTGTGTTGTAAGAGTATCTATCATACATCTACTTACAACAATACCATATCAAGACACTAGCCCAGCAACGATCTAAACTAGACACCTCTAATTTATCAATTGCAAGTTTTACGTGGCTTAGGGCTTTCGGAGATAGAACCGGTCTTACCTACGAACATGAATCACAGCGAGGATAACCAAGTTATTAGCAACTCGTAGTAAATCAGATATTGACTATAGTAGGAGAGACATACACCCGCTAGCCACTTATGCAAAACTAGTTGCATGTCAGTCGTGGAACCAGTCTCATGTACGATGACATGTAAGGTTGGTCCGGGCCGCTTCATCCCACTATGCCACCAATATCCAAAATACATAGAAGATGCAATAACATGATCATCATAGCCCACATATAAACATATGTGTACTACGCGTGCAAAGAACCTACGCATAGATCAGGCTCTGATACCACTGTTGGGTCTACAACATAGAAAACAAAAATTTCCTACGATGAGAACTATACACCAAGATTTATCTACTAGATACAGAGCAACGGGTGGACATACATCCATGGAGAACTTACCCTTGAAGACAACAAGTTTTGTTAACGAGTAGAAACTCGTGGTTGATGTAGTCGTACGCTTGCCAGTCTCAAGATCGTGTGGAAGTCCGAGCGCCGCAAATTAGCAGCGCATCCGTCCTCGCACACACGTTCAAGCCACCGGACAACCTCCACCTCCTCGCTCCAGCGAATCAGAGGAAGCAACAACTCCTTCCAGACGCAAGGCCACCAGGAACATGTATCTCGCTAATCTGAGACCATGGGGGAATATCTAGAGGGGGAGAGAGATCCTTCACGAGGAGGTGTGCTTTGTGAGGGAGGAGAGGGGGCCTTTTATAGGAGAGGGGGGACTCCTCCCCTACCATGGCCGGCGGCCAAGGAGGGAGCCCCCTCCTCTTCCTCATTCATGTGGTGGCAGCTCCACTCACATCAATTCAAGCTCTACCCAAAGTTCCACTCACATGCATTAAATTTCCACCAAATTTAATGCAACTCTCAATTAATAAAACTCTTTTATTTATTTTATTCAGAATTTTGTTAATTACTTTAATTAACAAACATTCACATAAAACCCCTTGCAACATTTCAATATCACATGCAGAACCACTTTCTGCAATTTCACCCGAAACAATTCCAGTTTCTATCGAAACAATTCCTGTTTCTATCGAAACATTTCCTGTGCTTTGCAAACCTTTTGTCTGAAACATATGTGCTCCTAAATGGTGTCCGGCAACCCTTAAGTGTGTCACCCTACGGTTCACAAATAATGCAGACATGATTGAGACTCCTCTCAGATCAATAATTAGAAGCGGGACCTGGAGATCCATACCGACTCCTCCACATTCAACGGTGAATTCTGTGATCGTGAGAACCTTTAATGCTAGTAATTTAATCCCTTTGTCTCATGATATAATACATGTCCGAGATTTGATCATCGGTATCCAAATACCTAGTTTGATCTCGTTACTGACATGCACTCTTTTCTCGTTCCCATGATATAACATTCTAGTGATCACATCACTTGCTTGCAAGCTATCTTAATGTGATATCACCGAGAGGGCCCAGAGTATATCTATCCGTCATTGGGATTGACAAATTCCACTCTTGATCCATGAGCCTCAACATAACACCTTCGTAGCACTGAACCCACCGTTATAATCACCCTGTTATGGTGTGACGTTTGATGTTATCAAGATACTCTTCCGGTGTTAGCAATTAACATGATCTCATGGTCTAAGGATAAAGATTACTTCGTATGATGTTATAGCAATATAAACATAATGACTTGATCGTAATGCTATACTTCAGATGAATGTTCATCACATCATTTCACAAATGTTGTGACCTCGTTATTAACAACATCCAATGTCCATGATCAGAAAACCTTGATCATCTTGTTAATCAACGAGCTAGTCTTAAAGAGAGGCATAACTAGGAACCCTTTTTGTTTATTAAACACACATGTATTGACATTTCCTTCCAATACAATTATAGCATGCAAAATAAACATCTATCATATACAAGGAATACATAATAACAACTTTATTATTGCCTCTCAGGGCATATTTCCTTCAGTTTGCTCATCTGTAGCTTGATCCTCAGCTTATCAAGCTCCTGATAATCTGCATATCTTATTCTTTTATCCTCCTTATTGCTGGCCTGCTCTTCTTCTATTTTGGATCTTTCTCTTCTACTGGTGCTACTGGACTACTTCTACTTGGGTGCTCATGATAGTTATGGTGGTGGACTCTAATGTATACTGGTGGTGAACTAGCAAGATCAAGTGGTGAAGTGGATGTTGTTATTGGTGATGAGCTGAGAAGAAATGGTGGCTGGTGAGGATAATGAAGTGGTTGGTGTGTGTGTGGTTCTTGCTAGCTACGGCTGGGTCAGAAGTGTGGTGCTTATGTTCTGCTGCTCTGCTCCTTGTGCTATTGACATCACAACACTTGCATGTCATGTGAGTTGCTTGTGGTGGCCCCCCTTGTACCTTGTATAGGTGATCATATTGCCTTTCTCCTTCTCCTTCTCTGAGCTACGGCTGAGCTGATGATTAACTTGTGCTAATGCTTTCTTATTGATGTGCCAAGTGGAATTTCCCTCCTAGCCTATGATGCAATAAGTCTGAGGCAAATATCCTGATAAGAAAAGATAGTAAAGGGCCCCTTTATTGCAAACTCGATGATGAATTGCTGGCTTGTCACTTCTAAGCCCCAATCTGAGAGTTTCCTAACCCAAAACTTCCTTTCTTTTTCATTATTTTTTTCTTGTTATTTGTTTCTTTTGCAGGGTTCAACAGAGAAAGGAAAGGTTCAGGAAGATGATGATATCATCTAAAGCATTAGTGTAGAATCTTATTTTATATTTGAATATTGTAAGAACAATGAAACATTCTTCATGTATTAAATATTATTGTTTCTTTTTTTGTGTTGAAAATGTTGTAACTTCTTCTTATTATTTTATCAATTGTTATAATTTTATTTATCCTTTTGGAACATTGTATTATCATTATTATTGTAGCAAAGTAAATGCTTTCTTTTATTTCATTTGTAAATTGTACTATTTACCAATTGGTGGACCTCTTATATACTTTTATTATTAAATGTTATGGCAGTGTAATATTGATTATTCTTGGAATAATAATTCCAATTTATTATGTAAATCAGATGTAATGTGATTTTCTATTATTATCTCACATGCTTTAATGTAATTACAATTTCTATTACTAATTCACATTTAAGTTATTATTATTCATATTTGAATTGATTTTGAATTGTTTTCCCCCAAAAAACAAAGATGTTCCACAAAGGTCATGTCGAAATCCATCGCACTCACGTCAATGCCTAATCCTACTCATCGACATAAGAGAGACATCAATCCCTTTGCTGAACTTATTCAAAAGCAGAAAATTTACCCAGATTTTCTATGCATGAATGCAATGCACAAACCTGTGTCCCATATATTTCTTGGTGCTAATCATGGGATGTTACAGACTCTCCCCCCTTAAAATAAACTTCGTCCCCGAAGTTCGCACTCTCTTACGTTTCAGAATGAGGAAGTTACTTGTGTTGGTCATGACATTTCTCAACTCCATGGTCATCTCAAATGGGAATAACTGTAGTATCCCATATCCAGATCTTTTCCTTGAGCTCTCATCATTCTTGGCAATCTCGAATTTGTTGTCTCCAATACCCCAAAGTTCCTTTTACTATCACCCCTTAGGGATATTTCCTTATTATAAAATCCTTAAATTGGGGTCTCTTCTTTAGTTCATTTCCCTGATTAGGTATTCTAGTCCAACTCCTTTACTTGATCATCGAGCTTCCTTATTATACTATGTAAGGTCTAGAAAGTCTTACTAAAACAGAGTTTTAAATTCTATTAGACAATAGTTGTGGCCAAAAGACTAAATTTTTGCTTTATCATGGTATGGTTTATACTGGTCATCTTTCTGAAGATTAGTTTTGAATACATTTAGTCCATACTTATTGGAGTTTCTTGTTCCTCTACATATATACAATTGGATGTGCTTTATTCCCTCTTAAGGACCACTTAAGAGTTGTTTCCTTTAGAATTAGTCTATTAGGATTAATCTATTTTATCACCTTCAAGCTTTTACCTTATTAAGCCTTAGATAATATTTTGTTATCACCTTAAGTACTTCTTCAACTTCCATTTATTAATTGCTTAAGGTTTGAGCACTACTATCTTGAAATAAACTCCGGTCTTTCATCCTGACATACTCTTGGGAGTACTTTTATAATGAGGATTTCCTATCAACTTCTGAGAATAAGGCTTAACCTCATCATAATCTAATACTTATTTTCCAACCTATATTTGGAGAGTTGAATAACAATACCTCCCTTTTACTGTTTACTCAAAGAAATAGGCAACAACACTTCAGTGTTTATTGTTTACTCTCCCCCTTGGGGTCTTCTAACAGTCTCTACACTGTATGTATAATACCCATTAACTCAATATTAAGGATATTGGTCTCTATCTAGCTTATACTTTACCTTTGGAAGGTCTCACAAAAGAATCTGTGATATACCCTCACAGTTGTGGCTCTCCGAAACGAATCTACCAACATTACTTGTCTTACTTTTATCTTTTGGACGTTCTCTCTTTGGTAAGCCCGATTTCACGAAGCGTCTCGAAAGACGATTTTTAATTGTATACTTCTTTATATCTATGTTAACTTAGGCCAAGTTTTATGCTCTTTAAATTACACTAGGATGACCTAACTAGCTAAACCGCTAGGATACCAACTACGGATACCAGCTATGGATACCATCTATGGATCCTTCTGGGTGTATGAATTACCCTATGGGTTTTAGACTTCTTACTGGCATTCTCTCTGAGTTGTCAGAGCTTGAATACCACCCTTATTCCAAGACTTCTTCACTTCCATGATCTTGGTACAACTACTTCATTATCTTCTTAGCAACATCACCTATCTTGAGTGAACTTAAGTTCATCCTTCATGTTTCTCTCCATTTTCTTTAATATTCCTTCTTGTTGCCAACTAATAATAAGTTGGGATTGATCCATCCTTCAGAATCGTGTTGATACTCCTTGTATTTGCTTCCTTCTTCCTGCAAGTCTTCATCTTGATCTTCGCAACTTATCACTCCCTTACACGAATTCCCTTTTCTATCTAGGTCTATAACATCAAGTAATAACTTGATGATGCAACATGCATTTGCACATCAAGTCAAACTTCATGCACCGATCTAGTCAATCAAGAAGATCCAAGAAAAACCAAGAAATCCAAACATGGTACATATAACTCACATCATTCTAAGCCCGTAATATAGTAGTTGAGTATAATACCTCTAGAATTCAGGCTTAGCTGTGTAGTATATGACACCTCCTAGTATAGGTTTATACTGTGATACTTAGCACTTAGGCGTTAAACTACTCTTTGCCTCAATACTTACCCAAACTTCCCAATTGCAATTGGATAATTTTGAGAAAAATGATCTCAATTGGGTTTTGACTAACCTCTTATCTTTCTATTGGGACTACTAAAGACTACCAATTTTCCATTATATCGTAAACTATCCTCACATGATCTCTCAAAAGTACTAACAAAATTGTAGGCAATACCTTAATCCAAAAATTATCATAATATTATAATACCTATGACTTCTATCATAGACCTACACTGTTCTTTACTTACTTCAACTATAAGATTTGTTGCTGAGTACTTGTCCTAATTACAAACTTATCATGGTCTTGGAGCTAATCCCACCATGATAACTCTTCATTTTAGCTTACTATTAATGATTCTTAACAGAATTCTACTCCATCACATGGGATTCTCAAGTGAATGCCACATGATTTACTTCCCATTATAACTATACATGGTCTATTATTCTACCTTACATGGTAAAGTGGTATCAACTAGTGGTAAGATGCTTCTAATTTATAGGAATTCTAAATATAGACTCCATCGCTAATACTACTCCACATGATATCCTAAACTTAGTCGTAATCATCTTTGATATTTTAACTTACTTAAGACATCTTAGTGGTGTTATACCTATTTAGGGCTACACTCTAATGACATTTCTCTAGAGGAGACATATAACTTATCCTTAAGAAAGATGATAAAAACATCCAACTTAAGGGTGACAAGGTTTATCCTCAAGTGGATACCCATCACAAATCTTGGTTTAGATAAGATGGCTCCTATAGTCACTATCCAACCTATAGATCTTCCTAAATGGGTTTTAATCCTAAGGTCAAAGCATATGCTCTGATACCAGCTGTGGTGACCCAGCATACCACTGCATGATGTAGTACACTATAGTCGTTGACATAACACCAATGAAACACCGTTCACTAGTATTACATCCCTTAGTGTGGTACAACAGAAACACAGCAGGTCCAAGACATGACTATAGATTACAACTCGACTCTTTACAAAAGATCCAGAGAACACTCTAGGTTAAAGAGGAGGAAATAACTTCTTACAAAGAAGAACCAGAATAACAACTCATAACTATCTAGTTACTAAGACTAGAATCTAAACTAATTGGCTTGCAATTGCTACTAGTGTAATGCTCTATAGAAGTAGGTTTTATGACTAGAGAATCTATTCCTATCTACTCAGGAGCTTCGTCTTCACTCCGGTTCATGTATATACAGACTTCATTGACTTTATTGAAGAACTTGAGCTGCCGATGATGGTTTCTTCAGCATATGTTGGTGTTGACATCGTCTTCAACGACTTAGAACCTAACAAGGGTTAAGAAGGTATGGTTAAGTACGATCGTACTCAGCAAGTTCACTAAAAAGGAGTGTATGATACACTATCTCTACAGCCACATACCAAAGGTCATAGGCAATGCAGGTTTTCATAAACATTTCTTCAAAGGTTGCTTTTATTCTGAAAACTATGTCCGACAGCCTTCACAAGTTGACCAGAACTTTCATGGAGTTCCTTTCCTACCGCGTTCATAGCTCCTTCCCGGAACAGGGAGTAACATGTCATAGTTCTTACACTCTGCAGAGGTGCGTTACTTTACCCATGAGAGACCCTAGCCTTGTTGCTTATCCGAGTTGCAGGCTCATCCACACTTCCTTAGTATGGGGCCCAGTCTAAGATCCAAGACAATCACTGCCCCTCTCCGTGACCCCACATGAAGACACGACCTCCCCAAGCAGATATACCTCCGTTAACCCCCATATAGGCAGATATACCCCTAGCAACCCCTTGGAGACTCTAGTGAGCAGATCATGTCCCTGGCAACCCCCATATAGGCAGATATACCTCCGATAGCCCCTCACGGAAATTCTAGACACCAATATCGCGGGGAACTAGGAGTCCCACCCATCTGCTGGATTCTCCACGAGAAATCTACAGCCTCACGATAAGGCCATCCGTCCATGCGAAAGGAAGAAGATCCAACTGACTTCTCCGTCCCATTCCAAATCTCATGGTTAACACGTAATATACGGCACTAGAATCACTGGCGACATTGGTTGTTAAGTCCTAGATATTATGTTTCTTTACCACTAGAACTGTATTAGTAGATTATTACCATTTGGTAAATAATCCATAGTCATATTATTATGAAAATAGTGTTTTTGGACCTTTTTGAAATGCAGGTGATGACAACATTTAAGTTACAAGCATTTGATAGAAAATAACCAAAGGACATGAGCAAGTGTGAACTTGCCTTTTGTGATTGCAATATTATGCAATCACGGTCTTCAAGACAATAGAAGATCCAAATTCTGCAAACAACATCATTGGTCTGGTAAGGACTGATGTTTAAAGCAAGATGCAATTATGCATAAGTAATGTAATGCAGTTTTGAAAACCCTGAAGTAATACCCTAGTGTGGTGAATGAGTTAAACTTAGGTGATTTCTTTAAGATTTAGTTTGTTTATAAGTTTACTTTACAAGCCAATATACATATACAAGGGACTTAAGACTAACATGTATGATATAAAGTAAATATAACAACACATGCTTAGAGTTATTTGATATTATGTATCTATTATGGGAGTTTTTGCTTTAGGTTGATTGAAACTATTATCATATTGTTTTTGTTTGAAGTGGAAAAACGAATAACCTTTGAAGAAAAGGTTTCTTTGCCAATGTTTAAACAATCTGTGGGGTTAATTGAATGTGATCAATGTCGTTTGTATTTGCTCGATAGGTTTGAAGATGCTTGAAGATTTACTTGAAATCATACCAAAGTTAACTATAAAAACATATTTAGACTTTAGATATTGTGTTTATAGCTTGGTGGACCAAAGTTAACTTTAAAACATGAGTAAACTTGGGTGTGATGTGTCTAAACTATTATCAGGTTTTTAGGGTCATGGTAGGTATGATCAAGAGTGTGAGATCATTCACTTCCAATTTAAGTGAATGATAAGTTTAAATGTGATTTGTTATTATGAATATAATTTATCTTATTAAGGAAAGTAAATTTAGATGATTTTAATAATCTATTAAAGTTTGAAATCATGTTTTAGAATGGTTAAGGGATAAATAGCATTCACTTTTATTATAAGTGAATGATGCTTAAAATTTACTCAAAATTGTTGGTTTAGTTTGCATTTTACCTAACTTAAATAAGTAAAGTTGTATTTTTCATAGGTAGGTATTATTTTTATGGTCATTTGTGTATATCGTATATATTTTTAGGAATTTTCTATATTTTTATAGGGTTGAAATTAATTTAGGGGTAATATGGTCATTTATTTATTTTATTCCTTTTTATGTTAAATTCTAAAAAAATGGAACTGGGCGGGACCCAAGAGCCAGCCCAACCCACAGACCGATCTGTCCCACCAGGCCCAATTGGCTCGGGTCAACTCGACCCCGGCCCGTCCCCTCTCTCCCTCTCCTCTCACTCTCACATTTCTCTCTGTCTTGTTCCCCTTCTCATTCTCATGTGGCCGCCACACTTACTCTCTCCTCTGCTCCCATCGCCATGCCCGCGGTGTCACTTACGGAAAGACTCCGCAATTCCTATTCTCCTTCTTCCCGCTGCATCGATTTGCACCCATGCCCCTATGCACGTGACTCGAGAAAACCCTAGTCTCGAGCTCGGGCTCACCGGTGACGCTCCTTAGCCCCCACGCTTGCGCTTCTTCTTGCTGCTCGAGCACGAGCAGCCCTCCGCCATTTTGGAATTGCTTCTTACACCTTCTCCATGGTGGGGTTCAACTTCAGAGTTACTACTACAGTCCTTTTCAATCCTTCACGCCGAAGGGATGGTGTTGTGGTGGGGAGGAAGGTGTTGTGCTACTGCTTCTTCTTCGGCACCGATGGGATGGTAGGCTGCTGCAACCCCGGCGCCGACCTCCCTATTTTCTACAGTTACTATGTTCTAGCTACTTCTTCTTCTATTCCAACCTAGGTAATTCGTATGTGACCAGCCCTCAAGCCAACTCTTGCCTGGTTGGATCCTAGTTGCTAGTTTTAGTGTTCTAATTAAGCCTACAGATGTTCTTGGTTTATTCATATGGTTGTAGCAATACATGTGCTAGTTCTATAGATGAGTTATGGTCATGTGGTGTTCCTGAACATGTGCTACTTCTGTGAACAACCTACCTCTAATAGTCAGACTCCTAAAACCTATGATGTTGCTGTGGTATTTTCAGTTTAATTATTGGCTTTACAAAATGGTTCCCTATGGATTTATGTGGTTCTAGGTGGTGATGATTCCTGATACATTGCAAATGTATCTATAATTTTTGATGTTCCATGCTTGGTTTTATCCACTTTCTTGTGTTTTGTTCCAACTTTGGAGTACTTTTCATATGATTTCTTGGACAAACCTATTAACAAGAGCCACAAAGGTACTGCTTTTCTGCTGTTTTGGTTCCAGGAAAGTCAGAAAATGAATATTCTCGAATTGACGGGACAAAAGCCAAAGTGCCTATTTTTCCGTAGGGATCAAGTGCTGAATATCAGACGGAGAAGGGCAGGAGCCACCACACCACTGGTCACGTGGCTGCCTGGCCCGTGCTGGGTGGTGTGGCCGCTCCCGACACCCCCTCGGCCTCTCCTTCCGCCCATATATTGCCCTTAGGACGAAAACCCTAAGTACCCGATCAAAAATCCACGAAAGAGTCTGTAGCTGTCGTCATCTCCATCCCTAGATCAGGAGGGATCTGAAGCTCTTCCCGTCACCCTGCTGGAGAGGGGAATTCACCCTGGAGGCCTTCTCCATCACCATGCAAGCCTCCGGTGTGATGCGTGAGTAGTTCATCCTTGGACTACGGATCCATGTAGTAGCTAGATGGCTGGTTCTCCTCCTTTGTGCTTTCATGTTTAGATCTTGTGAGCTCCGTTCATGATCAAGATCATCTATTTGTAATTCATACATGTTGTGTTTGCAGGGATCCGATGGATATTGAGATGCTATTTCAGATTGATTATTGATTCTATCATGTCTTTGTTATTTGTGATCTTGCATTCTTTCCATTGTTAGTAGCTATCTCGGCCAAGTAGATGCTAGCAACTCCAAGAGTTAGTATTTATGCTCGATAGTGGGTTCATGCCTCTGGTAATCTGGGGAAGTGACAAAAATCTCTAAGGTACTAGATGTGTTGTTGCTACTAGGGAGAAAACAACAATCCTTTGTTCATAGAACAATCGTATTGTTTACTTTACACACAGTTCGTAAAGCAATAATCCATTGCTTGCAACTTAATACTGGAGAGGGTTCAGATGATAACCTAAAGGTGGATTATTAGTCATAGATGCAGTTGGATGGCGGTCTATGTATTATGTTGTAATGCCCAATCAAGTCTCAAAGGAGTGAAGATGATTAGTATATGCATGTATTGCTTTCTCGGTGTTTGTCAATTGCCCCGCTGTAATTTGTTCACCCAGCATGTTATCTATCTAAGGAGAGCCACCTCTAGTGAACTATGGATCCCGGTCCTTTTTCTTTACATACAATCTACAACTATTTACTTCTTTGTGTTTACTTTCTGCAAACTTTTACGTCTTTCCATTCAAGACGTTTAATCCTTTGTTTTTCTCAAAACACGGTGAGATTGACAACCTCATCGCAAGTTGGGGACAAAGTTCTTTGGTTGTGTTGTGCAGGTCTCCACGTTGCTACTAGCACCGGTAGTGCGCCCTGCCAAAGCTCAGCTAGTAACACCTTTGGGGTGTTTCCTTGCTCCTACTGGTTCGATTAAACCTTGGTTTCATAACTGAGGGAAAACTTACTGCTGTGCTCATCATACCTTCCTCTTGGGGTTCCCAACGAGCTCTACGTCGAACGACAAGCACATCAAGATCTTTTCTGGCGCCATTGCCGATGGATATTAATATGCTATTTCAGATTGATTATTGATTCTATCATGTCTTTGTTATTTGTGATCTTGCATGCTTTCCGTTGTTAGTAGCTATCTTGGCCAAGTAGATGCTAGCAACTCCAAGAGTTAGTATTTATGCTCGATAGTGGGTTCATGCCTCTGGTAATCTGGGGAAGTGACAGAAATCTCTAAGGTACTAGATGTGATGTTGCTACTAGGGAGAAAACAACAATCCTTTGTTCATAGAACAATCGTATTGTTTACTTTACACGCAGTTCGTAAAGCAATAATCTGTTGCTTGCAACTTAATACTGGAGGGGGTTCAGATGATAACCTGAAGGTGGATTATTAGTCATAGATGCAGTTGGATGGTGGTCTATGTATTATGTTGTAATGCCCAATCAAGTCTCAAAGGAGTCAAGATGATTAGTATATGCATGTATTGCTTTCTCGGTGTTTGTCAATTGCCCCGCTGTAATTTGTTCACCCAGCATGTTATCTATCTAAGGAGAGCCACCTCTAGTGAACTATGGATCCCGGTCCTTTTTCTTTACATACAATCTACAACTATTTACTTCTTTGTGTTTACTTTCTGCAAACTTTTACTTCTCTCCATTCGATACGTTTAATCCTTTGTTTTCTGCAAAACACGGTGAGATTGACAACCTCATCGCAAGTTGGGGACAAAGTTCTTTGGTTGTGTTGTGCAGGTCTCCACGTTGCTACTAGCACCGGTAGTGTGCCCTGCCAAAGCTCAGCTACTAATACCTTTGGGGTGTTTCCTTGCTCCTACTGGTTCGATTAAACCTTGGTTTCATAACTGAGGGAAAACTTACTGCTGTGCTCATCATACCTTCCTCTTGGGGTTCCCAACGAGCTCTACGTCGAACGACGAGCACATCAATATCTTTTCTGGCGCCATTGCCGGGGAGTCAAGGACATCTTCACAAGGGGCATCCCTCATAACCAATCTCTTTACTTTGTTGTTTTTGTTTTGCTTAGTTTCTTTTTGCTTTTTTTGCTTGTTTTGTTCTTCAAAAAAAATAGTTTTACAATTTTGCTTTCTTATTTGAAAAACACAAAAAATTAGTTCCTATCTTAAGTTGCCTTCATGTCTAGCCTTGTTCCAATCACTATGTCACCCGAGGAAATGATTTTCACTTTTAAACAAGGAATCGAGGAAAGTTTTAAGGAAGCTTGGTCTAGAATCTCTGATCTACATGAAAAAACTGAGCCTAAAATGACTCAAAGCTTGTTCCTTAGCAATTTTTACCTTGGGATTGCTCTTTTCTATAGATATGCTTTAGATGCAATTGTGGGGGGAGATTTCCTCCAATGTAATGAGGATAATTCTATTAATGCTATAAAGAATTTGATCCTCACTTACAACATGCCTAGCCAAACTGATATTTCTTTCGCAAAAATATTTGCTAGGTTGAACACTCTTGAGACTAGCACTACTAGCTTAAAAGATTGCTATAATACGCTTAGGGAGCATCACAATTATGTTCCAATAAATTCTGAACCATCAAAGTGGCTCCCTATAGTCAATATTGAGATAAGCACTGAAACTTTTCAAGCCCGCTGCGATATCATGTCTGAACTTTGTCTTATGCCCAAAGATATTTATGAATCTTTGAATCTTTGGGGGCTTACTGAAGGAGGGAAAGAAATATCTCTTGCTAATAATGCTACCATATTACCTATTGGAATAGCTGAAGGAGTGTTTATAAAGATCCTTGGGAAAATGATTTCTACTGATTATGTTGTTATTGAATGTGCAGGAAAAGGACAAATTACACTTGGAAGGTCCCTATTAGAACTCCTTGGAGCAATAAAAGATGTGGGAAAGGGGACCATGCACCTTTCTTCTCCACCAAACAATCACATTTTCCCAAAGGTTAAGAATAAAAATAAGAGAGGTAAGGGCAAGAAAGTTGGTTTTAATGCTTCTTCATTTGAGAACACTTGATTCTTTCTTTGCTTCTTATGCCTAACTTAAAGGCGTTAAAGAAAAGTACTTATTGGTTGATAACACAAAAGTTTTAGATGAGTCTTGGAAGTTATTACCTCAGTAATAACCTCTCCTTATCCTTTTTATTTGCTTTTTGTGCCAAGAGTAACCTCTAATGAGAGTGAAGTAATGATTGGGAAAGTTGCTGTCCCGAAACAGATTTTTGTGCTTCACCGTAAAAATTCGTGAGAGAGCTCTGTATGTCGGATTGAGCTGTAATTTTTTCTTCTTCTGCCCCAGGTTGTTATCTAATGTTCGTTAGTTCAACACTTTTTGATTTGAGTAACAGAAGGTCTTGAAAAAATTCGTCTTTACCTGCTGGTGTGTTTTGACAGATTTCTGCCATTTTCTTCATTTGCTTCTTGTGGGTTCCTTTTTGAATTCTTTTGGGGAATTGAGCTTTTTGAAGGAAGTGCTACAGTATCTAGTGTTCTAATGGAAGTTTATTTGGTGTTAGAACTGAACCTTAAGACTTATTTATTTTAAGTGCACTAATGTTGCTAATGAGATTGTGTGAAGTTTTGTATGAAGGAAAATTTTGAGGTGTATGGAAGGAATGAGTAATGAGATGAAGGATGGACTAAAGCTCAAATTTGGGGATGCCACGCATGTCACCCCAAGAAATATCCAAGAAGTACAAGCGTCAAAGCTTGGGGATGCCCAAGGCATCCCCTTCTTCATCAATAAAAATCCCAGGTTTCTTCCAAACGCTTCATTTTTATTGTTTCATGCACATTTGTGTTGTTCTTGGAGCGTCTTATTTTTCGTTTTGGTTTTGGTTTTTAGTTTGATTGGTTTGCTTAGTTTTCTGAATAAATTGGTTGGACCCCTCTTTCATACTTTGGTTTGCAAATGGTTTGGTTTGGAAAAGAGTAGGAAAGTTCATACATATGTGGTAAAAAGAGCTCATTTTTGACTGTGGCCTATGCTTTGTCATGCCATGCTTGATATTGTTTTGGCTTTATGATTAGTATTCTTTGCTGTAGCATGACTTGTTATAAACAATTGATATTACTTAATGTGCCTTGGATGAATCATGCGTTGTTTTAGCATATTAAAGCATAGTATAGTGGTATTCTCCTTTGATGCTTTATTTGGGTTGACTTGGCGCATGCTCACACCATGTTATGACTATCACAAGTCACCATAGCCTTTATGATCCTTTAGTTTTCAACTTGTAGTATCACTTTATGCTTTGATCAATGATGTTTTGTCGCTCTGCATGATTATGGCCATTATTGCTCTCTTAGTTTGTCGCTCCTAGTCTTTTGCTAGCCTCCACAACCAAGTATGAGTTCCACTCATGCATCCAACTCCCTAAACCAAGTTATTCCAAAGAGTCCACCATACCTACCTACTAGCTTATGTTATTCCAAGTATATTCATGCTTTTGTTTACCTTTCAAATTAAACTTGTTATGATAAAACTAATGATTAAAGCTCTCACGAACTTGATGGCACACTTTACTTTACTTGCCCTTAATAAACTTGAACCATTGTGTCGTCTATGTTGTATATGCTTGCACTTATTTGTTGGGAATTAGCAGAACCATGCTTTCATGGGGAATGCTTTCAACATTGCACTTGGTACTTGTACCTAGTTGATATCATGCTCTTTTGTATATGGATGTCATCGGTGTGAAATGAAAGGGGAGCTTGTAAGTCCATGGAGTTATGTATATGTGTTAGAGAAACGCTGTCATTGGTTTAATCCATGCTGACATGGTGGAAACCTGCAGCGTAACCATAATGAGCTGTCTATGAAGCATTCTTCTTATAAAAAAAGAGTCCTATATTGAGAAAAAAGAGGAAAAAAAAGATACTATGAAAAGAGGAAAGAGAGAAAAAAGCACCATATTCCCATGGTAAATAAGAAGAATGCTGAGATGCTCATTGTCTGCTTGCCTTGTCATTTTGATATGGGGATTCTTCCGTATCATCGGGCAAGGGGTACCCCGTTGGCGGTTCTCTATGATACACATGTACTTACGATGACAAGAACTTACCGGTGACTAAACTTGAGTAGCATGAGGAGCACCCTTGTATACAAGGGACATGAGATTTCTGACTTATACTTCGTCAAGCATGTACACCATAGTTTGTTCACTTTAACCTTAATCACTTCAAGATGCTTATGATAGGGGCAATGAGAGCTGAAAGCTATAAGTACCATAATTTTTGGAAGCTCTTTATGATACTTGAATCCCTACTTCCTTTTACAAAGGCCTTTCTTCCACCATTATATTGAGTCTCCACCTTCTACCTTTATGCACTTACTTTGAGAGCATAGTGGCCATTCTTAGTTCTATGTGCATTGTCCCAAGACTAGTTGATTGATGCATAACTTGATATTGCTTGTTTTAAACTATTGTATCTAGTCACTCTTATGAACTTTGAAGGTGTCCTATGCATTTATATTTGCTACTCTATGAGGGACAAGCTGAATACTATTATGCTATGTTTTCTTTATGTGAAACAAACAAACGTCTTGCAAAGCATTGTTATTCATGAAACTTTTGTTTGTGCCTTTTCATGTTGCATCATAGTTTCTTTGCTTATTGCTAGAACTTTGTCTTTCATGTTATGATTGAAGTACCATGATCCCAGCTTTGAATGTTTTGCAAATACTTTGATCAAGTCTTTGATGGTGCATGTCACCTCAAAAATTATTCTTTCTTTTTATCACTTACCTACTCGAGGACGAGCAGGAGTTAAGCTTGGGGATGTTGATACATTGCAAATGTATCTATAATTTTTGATGTTCCATGCTTGGTTTTATCCACTTTCTTGTGTTTTTTCCAACTTTGGAGTACTTTTCATATGATTTCTTGGACTAACCTATTAACAAGAGCCACGTTGCCACTGTTTTTTCTGCTGTTTTTGGTTCCAGAAAAGTTAGAAAATGAATATTCTCGGAATTGGACGGGACAAAAGCCAAAGTGCCTATTTTTCCGGAAGGGATCGAGTGCCAGAATACGAGACGGAGAAGGGCCAGGGAGCCATCACACCACCTGGCCGCGCGGCTAGGCCTGGCCCGCCCCAGGGGGTGGTGTGGCCGCTCCCGGCACCCCCTCGGCCTCTCCTTCCGCCTATATATTACCCTCGGGATGAAAACCCTAAGTACCTGATCAAAAATCCACGAAAGAGTCTCAGATTCGCCATCTACATCCCTAGATTGGGAGGGATCTGAAGCTCTTCCGGCACCTCGGAGAGGGAATTCACCCTGGAGGCCTTCTCCATCACCATGCAAGCCTCCGGTGTGATGCGTGAGTAGTTCATCCTTAGACTACAGATCCATGTAGTAGCTAGATGGCTGGTTCTCCTTTGTGCTTTCATGTTTAGATCTAGTGAGCTCCATTCATGATCAAGATCATCTATTTGTAATTCATACATGTTGTGTTTGCGGGGATCTGATGGATATTGAGATGCTATTTCAGATTGATTATTGATTCTATCATGTCTTTGTTATTTGTGATCTTGCATGCTTTCCGTTGTTAGTAGCTATCTTGGCCAAGTAGATGCTAGCAACTCCAAGAGTTAGTATTTATGCTCGATAGTGGGTTCATGCCTCCGTAACTGGGAAGTGATGTAAATATCTAAGGTACTAGATGTGCTGTTGCTACTAGGGAGAAAACAACAATCCTTTGTTCATAGAACAATCGTATTGTTTGCTTTACACGCATTAAAAGCAATAATCTGCTTGCAACTTAATACCGGAGGGGTTCGGATGATAACCTGAAGGTGGATTATTAGTCATAGATGCAGTTGGATGGCGGTCTATGTATTATGTTGTAATGCCCAATCAAGTCTCAGAGGAGTCAAGATGATTAGTATATGCATGTATTGCTTTCTCGGTGTTTGTTAATTGCCCCGCTGTAATTTGTTCACCCAGCATGTTATCTATCTAAGGAGAGCCACCTCTAGTGAACTATGGATCCCGGTCCTTTTACTTTACATACACTCTACAATCTTTTACCGCTTTGTGTTTACTTTCTGCAAACTTTTACTTCTTTCCATTCGGTACGTTTAATCGTTTGTTTTCCGCAAAACACGGTGAGATTGACAACCTCATCGCAAGTTGGGGACAAAGTTCAGTGGTTGTGTTGTGCAGGTCTCCACGTTGCTACTAGCACCGGTAGTGCGCCCTGCCAAAGCTCAGCTAGTAACACCTTTGGGGTGTTTCCTTGCTCCTACTGGTTCGATTAAACCTTGGTTTCATAACTGAGGGAAAACTTACTGCTATGCTCATTATACCTTCCTCTTGGGGTTCCCAACGAGCTCTACGTCGAACGACGAGCACATTAATTCCCATGTTTGGATGGATTTATCATCCAAACATTAATGAGGTGTTGTTGGAGCTAATCAAATACCGATCCAAGTAAAACAAGATATGTATTAATTGTGTTGCTTCAATTTTGATGATTTTATCATCCTCTACATATATGTTTGTGTAGTTGCAGCAATGTTTCCCTTGTGGCGTAATACTTCTGATTGGATGATTTGATCATCGCTGGTATGTGTGGCTATTTGATATGCTAAATTTGTAGTTGTTACTATAGACTATAATGGTTTGACATATTTAATACTCCTAGTTGCTAGGTTCTAAGTTGGTTTGTATCAGAAATTGTCTGAACCTAAGTTTAAAATCACTTAGGTTGTCAAGTACTTAATATGTAAGTGGGTTGCAGATGTTGGTTTGAATACAAACCAACCATTGGTTTGAATGGATTCAAAGTATAGTTCTTTATTGAATAATAGTTTTATTGCAAGATAACAATAGACTTGGAAAATGATTTATATTCCTATTGGAAGTGTTGGTAGCTGTGATTCTGGCTAGTGAGTTTTATTGCCCTTGGTATCCACTACTGTGGTGTTTTCCTGGAAGTGTGTATTCCACTACAACCAGGTTTATTGTTCCTATTAGCTGGCTATGCTAAACCCATGCATAAGACATATTTGATGAACTGGACCTATGGTTCAGTGATGAATTTGGCCCTCTCTTGGAAATGTTTGCATCTCTTAAAATGATTCTTAGTAACAGATGGCCAGGAAAATGATTTGTCTATTGTATGTGTTCCATGTGCCTTATTCTTTATCTATCAATCTGGCCTGAGATAAAGTGAGATAATTTGAATTGCCTCTGCAATCTGGACAGTGTCCAATGGTCTAAGAATGATTCCTGGGTTCATGGTCTAGGAAAATGATTTGAGAGTTTCGTTTGGTCTCAGAGATTATTAGTTGCTGATTCAAATAGTGGATTCTGTTAAGTCTGGTTGTTCCACTGTGGTGCCTCATTAGAGTGTGCACACTAGATAGACTAGAGTAGCATGATTTTCTGCTATATATATCCTCTACCAATGATGCTTGGTATGAGGCCCAATTTATGTATAAGAATAGATATTGGCTTTGGTTCCTTTTTTCTTAGCTTAGTGATGAGATTCTCATAGCAACTCTATGTGGATCTGAGAGCTCTATCTTCTAAATATTATTCTTTCTTTTTTTGTTTCTGTTGAAAATGTTGTAACTTCTTCTTATTCTTTCATCAATTGTTATAATTTTACTTATCCTTTTATAACATTGTATTATCATTATTATTGTAGCAAAGTAAATGCTTTCTTTTATTTCATTTGTAAATTTTACTATTTACCAATTGGTGGATCTCTTATATAGTTTTATTATTAAATGTTATGGCAGTTTAATATTGATTATTCTTGGAATAATAATTACAATTTATTGTGTAAATCAAATGTAATGTGATTTTCTATTACTATCTCACATGCTTTAATGTAATTATAATTTCTATTACTACTTCACACTTAAATTATTATTATTCATATTTGAATTGATTTCTAATTGTTTTCCCAAAAAACAAAGATGTTTGATGGCTCAAAATATATTCGAGCTTGTTGGGAACCCCAAGACGAAGGTATGATGAGCACAGCAGCAAGTTTTCTCCCAGTTATGAAACCAAGGTTATCAAACCAGTAGGAGCAAGGAAACACCTCCAAGGTGTTGTTTCCAACTTGGAATCCTGCACAACACAACCACATAACTTTGCCCCAACTTACAGTGAGGTTGTCAATCTCACCGGTTTTGCTGAAAACAAAGGATTAAACGTATTGTGTGGAAGATAGTAATTGCTTGCAGAAAGTAAACAGTAAACAATAAATAGATGGTAAAAGAATGGACCGGGGTCCATAGTTCACTAGATGTATTTCTCCTTAAGATAGATGACATGTTGGGTGAACAAATTACAGCGAGGCAATTAACAGACACCGAGAAAGCATACATGCATATACTAATCATCTTGACTCCTATGAGATTTGATTGGGAATTACAACATTATACATAGACCGTAATCCAACTGCATCTATGACTAATAATCCACCTTCAGGTTATCATCTGAACCCCATCTAGTATTAAGTTGCAAGCAACAGATAATTGCATTAAGCAAAGTGTGTAAAGTAAACAATACAATTGTCCCATGGACAAAGGATTGCTGTTTTCTCCCTAGTAGCAACAACACATCTAGTACCTTAGAGATTCCTATCACTACCCCAGATTACTAGAGGAATGAACCCATTATCGAGCATACATACTCCCTGTTGGAGTTGCTAGCATCTACTTGGCCAAGATAGCTACTAACAATGGAAAGCATGCAAGATCACAAATAACATAGACATGATAGAATCAATAATCAATCTGAAATAGCATATCAGTATCCATCAGATCCCCGCAAACACAACATGTAAGATTACAAATAGATGATCTTGATCATGAACAAAGCTCATAAGATCTACACATGGTAGCACAAATGAGGAGAACCAACCATCTAGCTACTACATGGACCCGTAGTCCAGGGATGAACTACTCATGCATCACACCGGAGGCAGGCATGGTGATGAAGAAGGCCTCCAGGGTGATCTCTCCCCTCCGGCAGGGTGCCGGGAATAGCTTTAGATCCCTCCCGATCTAGGGATGGAGATGATGGTGGCTACAAACTCTTTCGTGGAATTTTGATCGAGTACTTAGGGTTTTTGTCCCAGGAGGCTTTTATAGGCGAAGGGGCAAGGTCGATGGAGGCTCGAGGGGACCACACCACCCCCTGGCGTGGCCTGGGATGGCCTGCGCCACCAAGTGGTGTGGCCTCCTCGTGGCCCTTCTCCGTCTCGTCTTCTGGCTCCGTGAGTCTTCTGGTAAAATATTGACTTTGGCTTTTGTCCGGTCCAATTCCGAGAATATTTCTTTTCCAGCTTTTCTAAAACCAAAAACAGCAGAAAACAGGCAACTGGCACTGTGGCATCTTGTTAATAGGTTAGTTCTAGAAAATGTGTAAAAATACTCCAAAGTGTGGACAAAACATAAGAAAGTAGATATAAAACAATCATGAAACATCAAAAATTATAGATACGTTTACGACGTATCAATGTTCCAAAAAGGTCATGTCGAAATCCATAGCACTCACGTCAATGCCTAATCCTACTCATCGACATAAGAGAGACATCGATCCCTTTGCTGAACTTATTCAAAAGCGAAAAAAATTCCCAGATTTTCTATGCATGAATGCAATGCACAAACCCGTGTCCCATCTATTTCTTGGTGCTAATCGTGGGATGTATAGTCCGGTGCTACTTTGTGACTACAAGAATTGGCTTATAACCTACATGGTTAAAGGGGGTAAAAGAGAGATTCACTAAGCTCATAACGATATCCATAGGGAAACCCTTAATTGTGGCGATCTATAGAAGTGACTTGCTTGCAGGCATCGCAGTGATTATTTAGAGATGACCTCATCACTTGACTCATAGAAGTGGCTTTCTGATGAGACTTGTTGGTGAACATCTTATTATGGAACTCTCTCCACACATATGATGACGAAAGATATAGGTTATCCTAATCATAAGTAATTCTCAAATGCTAGTGGTGTATCCTACATCCCTGAGAACATTTAATCCTTATCAAGTTCCAACACCAATCCCAACACACTTGTTACTTTGTTTACTTGCTTTCATTACTTTCTTGCACACAAACACAACACTCTTTACTTGAGATCAAAGGAAACTTACGAGTATCCTTTGGTAGATAGTGATGTGGGGCATAAATACTTTAACAAAATAGCTCTATATGGGTTCGATACTCTTATTTCCAAACTAGCTACAATTGATATGTGCACTTATAGTCAACACATGGCACATTAAGAGCAAGAATATAGTGCAAGAAGTAAATCAATCGAAGTTTTAGGATCTAGAATACCGAGTTCTTGCCTCAACATGACAAAACAGGCTTCATCCAAAGGTTTCGTGAAAATATCCGCCAAATGGAACATTGTTCTCGCATGAGTTAGATTGATGTCACCATTTGCGACATGGTCAAGTAGGAAGTGATGGAGGATGTCAATATGCTTGGTGCAACAATGTTGGACGGGGTTATTGGTGATCTATATTGTGCTTTCATTGTCACGTAGAAGAGGCACCGTACCAAGAGACACACCATAGTCTTTCAAGGTTTGCCTCATCCATAACAATTGAGCACAACAAGTTGCAGCGGATATGTATTTGGCTTCGACGGTGGATAGGGCCGTGGAGTTTTGTTTCTTAGATGACCAACTCACCAACGACCGTCCAAGGAATTGGCAAGCCCTGGAGGTCCACTTTCGATCAACCTTATCACCGGCCCAATCGGAATCCGAATAGCCAACAAGTTCAAAGGTTGACCCATTTGGATACCAAAGCCCGAGTGTAGGAGTGAGAACATGGTATCTAAAAAATTGTTTGACCACCATCAAATGGCACTCCTTGGGAGCAGATTGAAAACGAGCACACATTCCAATACTTAATATGATATCCAGCCTAGAAGAACAAAGGGAGAACAAGGAACCAAACATGGAGTGATATACCTTTTGATCCACGTCCTTCTCACCTTCTCCAAGACCAAATTAACCATTTAGTGGCATGGGTGTCTTCATGGGATTGGAATTAGTCATCTCAAACTTCATGAGCATGTCCTTCACATACTTCTCTTGGGAGATGAAGGTTCCTTGATCAAGTTGCTTTGCGATGAAGCCTAGGAAGTACTTCAACTCCCCCATCATGGGCATCCTAAAATTCATAGTCATCAACTCGTAAAAAGCTTTGTTGTGAGATTTGTTAGCTCCACCAAAGATCATATCATCAACATAAATATGAACACTGAATAAGCCACCCCCTTTAACCCGTCTGGTGAAAAGGGTGTAATCGACCTTACCCATGCAAAACCCATACATGAGTAGGAAACCCCTAAGGTGCTCATACCAAGCACAAGGAGCTTGCTTTAATCCGTAGAGAGCCTTATGGAGTAGATACACATGGTTGGAATAGCGTGTGCTTTCAAAACCTGGGGTTTGATCTACATATGCAACTGAAGGGGGTCGTAGCGGAAAACGTAATTTTTCCTAACTAGAATGTCCTGAAAACCCAAGATCTATCTACTAGTTAATGCAGTAACACGAGGGGGGGGGGGTCATGATTACATACCCTTGTAGATCGCAACAAGGTTAACATCCTGCGGGGAACATGGATAAAGTATAAAATCGTAGCTAACCTCAAGGTCACGAAGCTCCTCGCCTTCTCCTCCTGGTCCGTGTATGATAGCCATGACCCCACTATTGCTGGTTCCGTCTGAGTACTTGATACGTTGCAAACGTATCTGTAATTTTTGATGTTCCATGCTTGTTTTATATCTACTTTCTTATGTTTTTTCCACACTTTGGAGTATTTTTATACACTTTCTGGAACTAACCTATTAACAAGATGCCATAGTGCCAGTTGCCAATTTTCTTCTGTTTTTGGTTCTAGAAAATCCAGAAAATGAATATTCTCGGAATTGGACGGGACAAAAGCCAAAGTCATTATTTCAACGAGGGGAACACGGAGCTAGAAGACGAGATGGAGAGGGGCCAGGGACCGGCCACACCACCTGGTGGCACGGGCCATGCCAGGTCGCGCCAGGGGGTGGTGTGGCCCCTGGTACTCCACCGACCTCGCCCCTTCGCCTATAAGAAGCCTCTGATACAGAAACCCTAAGTGCCCGATCAAAATTCCGCGAAAGAGTCTGTAGCTGCCGTCATCTCCATCCTTAGATCGGGAGGGATCTGAAGCTCTTCCCGGCACCCTGTCGAAGGGGAGAATTCAACCTGGAGGCCTTCTTCATCACCATGCAAGCCTCCGGTGTGATGCGTGAGTAGTTCATCATTGGACTACGGGTCCATGTAGTAGCTAGATGGTTGGTTCTTCTCCTTTGTGCTACCATGTATAGATCTTGTGAGCTCCGTTCATGATCAAGATCATCTATTTGTAATCATACATGTTGTGTTTGTGGGGATCCGATGGATATTGAGATGCTATTTCAGATTGATTATTGATTATATCATGTCTTTGTTATTTGTGATCTTGCATGCTCTCCGTTGTTAGTAGATATCTTGGCCGAGTAGATGCTAGCAACTCCAAGAGGGAGTATTTATGCTCGATAGTAGGTTCATGCCTCTAGTAATCTAGAGAAGTGACAGAAATCTCTAAGGTACTAGATGTGTTGTTGCTACTAGGGAGAAAACAACAATCCTTTGTTTATAGAATAATCGTATTGTTTACTTTACACGCAATGCGTAATTCAATTATCTGTTGCTTGCAACTTAATACTGGAGGGGGTTCGGATGATAACCTGAAGGTGGATTATTATTCATAAATGTAGTTGGATTACGGTCTATGTATAATGTTGTAATGCCCAATCAAATCTCATAGAAGTCAAGATGATTAGTATATGCATGTATGCTTTATTGATGTTTATCAATTGCCCCGCTGTAATTTGTTCACCCAATATGTCATCTATCTTAAGGAGAATCACCCCTAGTGAACTATGGACCCCGGTCCATTATTTTACCATCAATCTACAAAGCTATTTACTGTTTTCTATTTACTTTCTGCAAAGTAATTACTATCTTCCACACAATACGTTTAATCCTTTGTTTTCAGGAAAACCAGTGAGATTGACAACCTCACTGTAAGTTGGGGGCAAAGTTCTGTGGTTGTGTTGTGCGGGATTCCAAGTTGGAAACAACACCTTGGAGGTGTTTCCTTGCTCCTACTGGTTCGATAACCTTGGTTTCATAACTGAGGGAAAACTTGTTGTTGTGCTCATCATACCTTCCTCTTGGGGTTCCCCACCAAGCTCTACATATTGAGTAAGCAAGACTTTTTCTACCACCGTTGCCAAGGAGTCAAGGACATCTTCGCAAGGGGAGTCCCTCATAACCAATCTCTTTACTTTGTTATTTTCATTTTTCTTAGTTTATTTCTGCTTTGTTTGCTTGTTTCTTTATCAAAAACACAAAAAAAATCAGGTGTAGTAGTTTGCTTTCTATATTAAAAAATGACTACTCTTGAAAACACTAAGTTTTGTGACTTCACTAGCACCAACAACAATGATTTCATGTGCACACCTATTTCTCCACCTGTTCCTGAAGCTACTTTCTCTGAAATTAAACCTGCTTTGCTTAATCTTGTTATGAGAGAAAAAAATTCTAGAATTGGTACTGAAGATGCTGCTGCTCATCTTTATAACTTTTTTGAACTTTGTGAGATGCAAAAACATAGGGATATAGATGGAGATATTATTAAGCTTAAATTGTTTCCTTTCTCTTTGAGAGGAAAAGCTAAAGAATGGTTGCAATCCCTAACTAGAAATAGTATTGATTCTTGGACTAAATGCAAAGATGCTTTCATTGGAAAATACTATCCTCCTACTAAGATTATATCTATGAGAAGTGAAATAATGAAATTTAAACAATCTGATAATGAACATGTTGCTCAAGCTTGGGAAAGAATGAAATCTTTGGTAAAGAATTGTCCCACTCATGGACTGACTGCTTGGATGATTATCCAAACCTTTTATGCAGGACTGAATTATTCTTCAAGAAATCTACTGGATTCTGCTGCTAGAGGTACCTTTATGACCATTACTTTGGGTGCTACAACAAAGCTTCTGGATAATATGATGGTTAACTATTCTGAATGGCACACTAAGAGAGCTCCACAAGGTAAGAAGGTAAATTCTGTTGAAGAAACCTCCTCCTTGACTGATAAAATTGATGTTATTATGTCTATGCTTGTTAATGGGAAAGCTCATATTGATCCAAATCATGTTCCCTTAGCCTCTTTTGTTGCTCAAGAAGAGCAAGTTGATGTGAACTTTATAAGAAATGATAATTTTAGCAACAATGCCTAAAGGAATAATTTTGGTAATAATAATTATATGCCATATCCTCCCAACAATGGTAATGCCTATGGAAATTCCTACAACAATAATAGGAGTGCACCCTCTGAACTTGAAGTCATGCTTAAAGAGTTTATTAGTAAACAAACTGCTTTCAATAAAACTATTGAGGAAAAACTCTCTAATGCTGAAATAAATATAGCATCATTGTCTGAAGCACAATCCTCTTTTAACAAAATGGCTGCTAAACCTGAAAATATTGAAAATCCCTTTGCTGCTACTAATGCCATACAAGTTAGAATTGATGAAAATGTTAGACTATTAGCTGAATTGCATGCTAAGTGGGAAAGAGAAGATGAAATTGCTAAAAGATTAGTATTTCTACTATCACTACCACTAATGTTGAAGCTACTAAACCCAATGGAACCTTTTCTAATAAAAATGCTGAAATTCTTTGAAATATGGGAAACAATAGCTCTACTACTTTAGATGATAATTATAATTTTGATCTTGATGGTTGCAATATCCTGAAGTAATTATGTTCCTACAAAAGCTTGCTCAAAGTCCTAATGCTAGTGCTATGAATATGACCTTTACAAAACACATTACTGATGCTCTCATCTATACCTAATAATAAAGAACGAAGTGTTTCTTATGGGTTCCGCTTTTTCTAGACCATTTTGTCCCTACCAGTTTGAGGGTATTACATGGTTTGCCACCCCTAAGCAAAACTTAACGTTTCGGTGGTCCAATGCCCTAATAAAAAATAGAAATCCGGATTTTTTTCGTTCGTCGCACTCGATTACCGCAAACGATCTTGATTCGCTGAAAATAAAAGTACCAAGTACGCCCCTCAAGTAGAGTTCGATCCTAACTAAACCACTGTGGCTTGCCGGCGAGGACTTCCCTGCAACCTTGCATCGTATATCTATATATGTGATCAGTTCTCCGTTATCTCCTCGTCGCGTCGCATCTAGGGGATCGATTAATAATGGACACCAGCAGAGGATTAGCAACAGAGGTAGATGCGACAATGGTGGCTACCGCAGGCAGTCCCCGTATCGCTGGCCTCGGGAGACATGATCAGAGTAAAGAGATAGCCAAGTCAGCTTCATCTCGACGACCATGGCGATTAGGACCAACCTCGACGAGTGTAACAGTTGCATGCTGATCGACACCGTTGAAATCTACGGCCTGCAAGGCCGGCACACAACATTGAAATCTACTCGGCGATGTCTACAGGTTCGTGCCCATGAACGTCCACCGTGGAGGATGACCTAGGCCGACGCCCCTCCGTCATGCACAAGGAACGTCTTGGTCAGATTGCATGAAAAATTGGCAATTCGGCGCACAGATCCAAATCTTCCACCCGACCCAGCATGAACAGGAGGCCACAGTAGAGACCGGAGACCGCGCCCAACGCGAATTTACCGATGTCTGAATGATTCCAGGCTGGTGCGGCACGCGCGACAGTTATCTAATCATCGCAAATCGGTCGGTGTCAACCATGCTACGACCACGATGCTCTCAAGGACATCGATGAGTAGCACACGTCGAGCAGAAGGTTCCTCTTGCGTCTAAGATGGTGGTATTGGCCTGCATTGGCGATATCCAGCAGGTGTCGCACTGGATTTGCTATATTACTTTCTCTATATCCAATTTTTGTGAACTATGTCCATGGTGTCAGATTCTGTGTGAAGTCAAGTAGTAGTCTGACTGGTTGGTTAATACAGCCAGTGCTGCTGCCGATCTCCTGCCTCCAAGGATCTGGCTAAGATGAAAAAACAATTGGTTTCAATGGAAGATGCGATTTGCCACAAGGGGCATTGCAAATCAGCCCGAGGATGAAGAGCTGATGGATCTATAATAGGGCAATTTTGTCAACCTTGCAAACCAGCCTGGCGAGGAATACGAAGGAGTGGTTGGAGAATGCTGCCAGAAGAGCAGATTAAAATGGCGGACAAAATGATCCAGGAGGATCAACAATGTGGTATTGTCCGTCTAATCTTGCTATACGAATCAGTAATTACTATTTTGTTTCCATGGTTAAGTGAGCAAGTTTGTCATGTGCATTTGAACCAGTTGTAAGACTCGGCGCAATCTATAGAACAGATGTATACGTAGTATGTAGAACAAATATGTCAGGGTCTACTGGACATATTTCTTACATTAGTAAATAGTAAGAATTTTGCATTGTTAGTGCAATTTGGTCTTCAGTTTGTAAACCGTATTGCACATAAACTAGGTAGTTCTCTGTTGGCTTATGGAAAGCACGAGTTATGCTAATAGTCAGGCCACACTTGCTTACATGGTGATGATTTCTTCAGCAGTTTACTTGAGTGCACTATCACTGTCACTTTATCGCACTATCCAAGAATCAGTTGTCACATGGAGCTATCAAGCAATTATCTTTAATTATCTGATCTTCCGAAGAACATTCATGCTGCTGTAGTTCTTTTATACGCAGATAATTTGTCCAGTACATAGTTGGCTAAGAATAAAATACTGAGTAGTTGCTATTATGGAACACAGCGTCACGGTGCTTGAATGGGCAAATGATCTCTTGAAACTTGTAAAGTGACCATGATGTGCTATGTCAGTTCCTACGTCTCTGAAGTGATGTAGTGCGAAATTATAAAGTTGTATTTCAGTACCCTAGGACATGACTCCAACATATTTCACCATCCCCATCTCACCACCTTTTACATCTGGATCATACTACGTGTAAATTAAATATTGGCTCAATGACTATGTGTGACAAGCGAGTTTCAGAAGTTATACCTATAGATGAGCTTCAGGTTTCATAAAAAGAATAGGCTTCACAGGTCTTGGTTCATTTTTCAAGTAGCTGAATAGTCATGTATTTTATTGATAAATCCTTTAGGTATGCCACTGCAGAAATTCAGAGTGAGCAAGCTCCGACAGGAGAGACAGAGAGGAAGAAGGGACATGATCATGTGGGAACTGAAAAAAAAGGATAAAACATAAGAGCGAAGTAGATAAAAATATAGGTTCATTATGTGCTCACTAAAATGAATATATAATATTTAAAAATATAATGAAAAATAATTTTCATCTCCCGGTGCAACGCACGGGCATTTTTAATAGTAAAAATTAAAGAAGAAAAGGTGAAACATAAAGTTTCTATTCCTATGAAATTAGAAGATGGTTGGGAACCCATCATTAATATGAAAGTGAATGATTTTGATCTCAAAGCTTTATGTAATCTTGATATTAGTGTTTCTATTACGCCTAGAAAGATTTATGAAATGCTTGATTTTCCACCATTGGAAGATTGTTATTTAAATGTCCCACTTGATGATAATGCTAAAAAGAAACTCATGGGGAGTTTTAATGATGTGCTTATTATGGTTAACAATGCCTATGTCCCTGTTGATTTCTATGTTTTGGATGTTGAATGCAATGCTTCTTATCCTATTACTGTGGGAAGACCATTTCTTAGGACTGTTGGTGCCATTATTTATATAAAAGAAGGCACCGTTAAATATCAAATCCCACTCAAGAAAGGTATAGAACACTTCCCTAAGAAGAGAGAGAGAGAAGATTCCTTTTGCCTTTCCTACTAAAACAAAATTTGCCCTTAATGCTTCTTCATTTGAGAATACTTGATTATTTTCTTGCTTCTTATGCTAACTTAAAGGCGTTAAAGAAAAGTACTTATTAGGAGATAACCCAAAAGTTTCAGTTGAGTCTTGGAAGTTATTGCTTTAGTAATAACCTCTCCTTATTATTTTTGTGTAGTTTTTGTGCCAAGAGTAACCTCTAATGAGAGAGAAGTAATGCTTGGGAAAGTTGTTTTCTCGAAACAGATTTTCGTGCTTCACTGTAAAAATTCGTGAAAAATCTCTATACGTCGGTTTGAGCTGTAATTTTTGTGTTCTGCCCCAGGTTGTTATCCAACTTTCGTTAGTTCAACACTTTTCAATTTGAGCAATAGAAGGTCTTCGAAAAAATTGGTTTTTACCTGCTGGTCTGTTTTGACAGATTTCTACCATTATTTGCATTTTCCTCTTAATCTCTTTTTCTTTAAGTTCTCTTTGATCATTTGAACTTTTTAAAGGAAGTGCTACAATAGATTTTGTTTTAATGGAAGTTTTATTTGTGTTGGAACTGAACCAAAAGACTTATTATCTTGAGTACACTAATGTTGCTAATGAAGATTGTGTGAAGTTTTGTATGATGGAAAATTTTAAAGTGTAGGGAAGAGTGATGTGATAAGATGAAGAATGGACAAAATCTCAAGCTTGGGGATGCCACCCCGTGTCACCCCAAGAAATATCCAAGAATTACAAGCGTCAAAGCTTGGGGATGCCCAAGGCATCCCCTTCTTCATCAATAAAAATTTCAGGTTTCTTCTAAACACTTCATTTTTATTGTTTCATGCACAGTTGTGTTGTTCTTGGAGCGTCTTCTTTTTTGTTTTTGGTTTTCGTTTGCTTGGTTTGCTTAGTTTGCTTGAATAAATTGGTTGGACCCCTCATTCATACATTAGTTTTCAAATAAAGTTGATTTGGATTGGAAAAGAGTAGGAAAGTTCATGCTTAAGTGGTATAAAAGGAGCTTGTTTTTGACTGTGACATAGGCTTTATCATGTCACACTTGATATTGTTTTGGATTTATGCTTAGTGATTATTGCTGTAGCATGACTTGTTATAAACAATTGAGATTATTTAATGTGCCTTGAAAGAATCATGTGTTGTTTTAGCATATTAAAGCATAGTATTGTGGTATTCTCCTTTGATGCTTTATTTGGGCTGACTTGGTGCATGCTCACACCATGTTAAGACTATACCAAGTCACCATAGCCTCTATGATCCTTTAGTTTTCGACTTGTAATATCACTATATGCTTTAATTAATGATGTTTTGTCGCTTTGCAAGATTATGGCCATTATTGCTCTCTTAGTTGGTCGCTCCCAGTCTTTTGCTAGCCTCCATACCAAGTATGAGTTCCAATCATGCATCCAACTCCAAATAAAACCAAGTTATTCCAAAGATTCCACCATACCTACCTATTAGCATTTGCTATTCCAAGTATATTCATGTTTTTATCTACCTTCCGAATTAAACTTGTGATGTGAAAATTAGTGATTAAAGCTCTCACAAACTTGATGGCACACTTTACTTTTCTTGCCCCTAATAAACTTGAACCATTGTGTCATCTATGTTGTATATGCTTGCACTTATACGTTGGGGATTAGCAGAACCATGTTGTCATGGGGAACGCTTTGAACATTGCACTTGTACATTGTACCCAGTTAATATCATGCTCTTTTGTTTATGGATGTCGTCGGTGTGAAATGAAAGGGGAGCTTGTAAGTCCATGGAGTTATGTATGTGTGTTAGAGGAACGCCTGGGCAGCTGGTCTAATCCATGCCTAATCATGGTGGAAACCTGCAGTGTAATTGTAATGAGCAATCTATGAAGCATTCTTCTTATATAAAAAAAAGGTAGAGATTGAGAAAAAAAGAAAAAAATGAGAAAAGAGGACAGAGAGAAAAAAACACCATTTTCCCATGGTAAATAAGAAGATGTCAAGATGCTTATTGTCTGCTTGCCTTGTCATTTTGATATGGGGATTCTTCGATATCATCGGGCAAGGGGAACCCCGTTAACGGTTCTCTATGATACACATGTACTTACTATGACAAGAACTTACCGGTAACTAAACTTGAGTAGCATGAGGTTCGGTACTCGTAAGCAAGGGGCATGAGATTTTGAACTTATACTTTGTCAAGCATATACTCCATAGTTTGTTCACTTTAACCTTAATCACTTCAAGATGCTTATGATAGGGGCAATGAGAGATGAAAGCTAATAAGTACCATAAGTTTTGGAAGCTCTTTATGAGACTTGAATCCCTGTTTCCTTCTATGAAGGCCTTTCTTTTACTTTTATGTTGAGTCTCCATCTTCTATCTTTATGCACCTATTAAGAGAGCATAGTGGCCATTCTTAGTTTAATGTGCATTGTCCCAAGACTTGTTGATTGATGCATAACTTTGATATTGCTTGTTCTTAAACTATTTGTATATAGTCACCCTTATGAACTTTGAAAGTGTCCTATGCATTTATGTTTTGCTACACTATGAGGGACAAGCTGAATACCATTCTCATTATGTTTTCTTTATGTGAAACAAATAAACGTCTTTCAAAGTATTGTTATTCATGAATCTTTTGTTTGTACCTTTTCATGTTACAACATAGTTGCTATGTCTTATTGTTAGAACTATATCTTTCATGCTATGTTAAAGTACTATGATCCCAGCTATCAATGTTCTACAAATACTTTGATCAGGATTTGATGGTGCATGTCACCTCAAAAATTATTCTTTCTTTTTATCACTTACCTACTCGAGGACGAGCATCAGTTAAGCTTGGGGATGTTGATATGTTGCAAACGTATCTATAATTTTTGATGTCCCATGCTTGTTTTATACCTACTTTCTTATGTTTTGTCCACACTTTGGAGTATTTTTATACACTTTCTAGGACTAACCTATTAACAAGATGCCACAGTGCCAGTTGCATGTTTTCTGCTGTTTTTGGTTCCAGAAAAGCCAGAAAATGAATATCCTCGGAATTGGACGCGACAAAAGCCAAAGTCAATATTTCACCGAGGGGAACACGGAGCCAGAAGACAAGACGGAGAGGGGCCAGGGGCTGACCACACCACCTAGTGGCGCGGGCCATGCCAGGCCGCGCCAGGGGGTGGTGTGGGTCCCCTGGTACTCCACCAACCTCGCCCCTTCGCCTATAAGAAGCCTCCGATACAGAAACCCTAAGTACCCGATCAAAATTCCACGAAAGAGTCTGTAGCCGCCGTCATCTCCATCCTTAGATCGGGAGGGATCTGAAGCTCTTCCCGGCACCCTGCCAGAGGGGAGAGATTATCCTGGAGGCCTTCTTCATCACCATGCCTGCCTCCAGTGTGATGCGTGAGTAGTTCATCCCTGGACTACGGGTCCATGTAGTAGCTAGATGGTTGGTTCTTCTCCTTTGTGCTCCCATGTCTAGATCTTGTGAGCTCCGTTCATGATCAAGATCATCTATTTGTAATCTTACATGTTGTGCTTGTGGGGATCCGATGGATATTGAGATGCTATTTCAGATTGATTATTGATTCTATCATGACTTTGTTATTTGTGATCTTGCATTCTCTCTGTTGGTAGTAGCTATCTTGGCCGAGTAGATGCTAGCAACTCCAAGAGGGAGTATTTATGCTCGATAGTGGGTTTATGCCTCTAGGAATCTGGGGAAGTGACAGAAATCTCTAAGGTACTAGATGTGTTGTTGCTACTAGGGAGAAAACAACAATCCTTTGTTCATAGAACAATTGTATTGTTTACTTTACACACTTTGCTTAATGCAATTTTCTATTGCTTGCAACTTAATACTGGAGGGGGTTCGGATGATAACTTGAAGGTGGATTATTAGTCATAGATGCAGTTGGATTACGGTCTATGTATAATGTTGTAATGCCCAATCAAATCTCATAGAAGTCAAGATGATTAGTATATGCATGTATGCTTTCTCGATGTTTGTCAATTGCCCCGCTATAATTTGTTCACCCAACATGTCATCTATCTTAAGGAGAATCACCCCTAGTGAAATATGGACCCCGGTCCATTCTTTTACCATCAATCTACAAAGCTATTTACTGTTTTCTGTTTACTTTCTGCAAAGCAATTATTATCTCCACACAATACGTTTAATCCTTTGTTTTCAGGAAAACCGGTGAGACTGACAACCTCACTGTAAGTTGGGGGCAAAGTTCTGTTGTTGTGTTGTGCAGGATTCCAAGTTGGAAACACCACCTTGGAGGTGTTTCCTTGCTCCTACTGGTTCGATAACCTTGGTTTCATAACTGAGGGAAAACTTGTTGCTGTGCTCATCATACCTTCCTCTTGGGGTTCCCCAACCAGCTCTACATATTGAGTAAGTAGTACTCGCACATGTACGGTGTCTAGCGACAACTCTTGTTCTCCTTAATCCAGCCAGGATGCGGAATCAGATTGATGCAGCCCGTCCTACGGACGCTCCTACATCTACACCACCAAGTCCCCCAAGTGGACCCATGACTCATGCTGGAGCCAAGCTCCTCCAAGCTAAGGTGAATTCGCTCTTGTACTCATGTGACTTCGATACACCCCTGGATGACTTGCTACTTCATGCCCCGACACTATGCATCATCAGGTATGAAGACAGAAGATAGAGGAGCGACGCAGCAGCCAATAGCTGCCAGGAGCCAGCGGTACTACTGGCCCCTAGAAGCGATACTACTGCCTAGAGCATGCGGTACTACCGCCCCGGACAAAGAGCCTCCACCAACAGCCCTAGACCTCTCCGGTACCAAGGCGGCATCACTATCGCATGGACTGGTACTACCACATTCTTCGAGTGGCACTACCGCCCGCGCCTGAAGACCCACGCCAGTGCCTCAGCCTGCTCCGGTACCTGCGAGTGGTACTACCGCCTTCAACTGGTACTACCAGTCACGAGTTCCGGTACTACCGGACATCCCAGGGCCTGCGTGTCCCAACTCGGCCTTGGGCCTTGTAACGAACCCCCTTTGATACTTTTAGTTGCCTAAACTACCCCTGAACTTGTAGCTGACCTATATATAGTCCCCCACCTCTATTGTAAGCCCTCGGCTTAATATTCGGGATTAGTGGAAACCCCTTGTGGATCTATATAGTTCTTTCCTCATGCTCCTTTGATAGAGGAGCACCAAATATCACAAACCTCGTTGGAGTTTGCATCGTGCCTCCATGTTGTACAAGGCCTAGGCATCGGAGTCCCTTTGCCTAGACATCAAGATCTCATCGAGTCTCCCTACTCGCTGTGCCGGTTTGAGAGAGAGTCCTCTGCCCGACGCCGATCCTAGGGATTACGCCAGACCGGTAGCCGTCGGAGTGAGCAATTGGCTTGTATCGTGTCTTCGTGTGTGTGTGTGTGTGTGTGTGTGTGTGTGTTCATCGTGTTCTTCATGCGTGAGTTTGCGTTTTCGCTCTCTTCCTCATCCCCGCACTCACTCCGCCTCGATTTCAAGGGATTTGTGAAAGATCAGGCCATCCCCGAGGTTGCCCCACAACATATTGGTATCAAGAGCTTCGTTGCTCACGAATTCCCCCACAATTTTTTCTTCTATCCACCAAAAATTCGAAAATTCCCAAAAAAGAAAAGAAAAAAGAGAGCCCCAAATTTTGCCTTTGGATTGATCTCTGGATTTGGTGAGTTTTCTATGGTTTTGGTCCATAGATCTGTTGCTTGGGGTATCGATCTACCTTCCTTGTGTGTTCCTAGCCCCAATTTTTGTCAGATTTCCGCAGATTTGAGGATTTTTGGGCAAATTTTGCGGTCAAGTTCGAGATCCACGCACCCAGGAATCCGCGGAGCGGTACTACCACAAGTCGAGCGGTACTACCGGTCATCACTGGTACTACCGGCCTATTTCGGCGATACTACCGCCCCTGTCAGATAATAATTTTTCACACCCAGTTTTGCGCCAATTTGGTTCGCTAACTTTTTTCCCTTTTGGTTTGTTCGTGTTTCGCGTGCGTGTCACCTGACTAACAACAAGATTCCGCATCTATTGTACAACCCGTACAGTTTGACACCACGACGTCGAACACCATCCCAACACCGGTAGCAAGTCATCAATACCAAAGGTATAACTTGCTCCACCTTGTTAACCCTTCTTCCTTGTGTGTATCTACCCTATGAGAGCAACTCATTTTGTGTTTGCCTAAGCATTTTGCACTTTCCCTTGGAGAAGTGAGAGTGTCGAAGCAAATACAAAAGTGACATAGTAGTATAGAAAGGGAGAAAAAGAATAAAAAAAGATGCAAAGTCTCCAAATACAAAGAGAGTCTCAAAGCTTGTAAGCAAAGAGAGAGATAGAGCGCGACCAAGGAAAGTGCACAAATCCGTTGCTTATTTCTCTTGTGGAGAACGAGTTGTGGTCTCTCCGTGCGTTGGCACGACACTGAGTGTAGTCTTCGTTAGGACATTTTGTGCTCATTTTATAGTCATGCTAACCACATCCGTCCCCATGTGTGTGTATCCTTGTGTTTTGTAGATCGTTTCCTTTTTGCTTTTGATCTTTGGTTCTCTACCACTTTTGACAATAACCTTTTCTTTGGATCATTTCGTTTGGTTTTCCACAACCCTAACCTTCCACCAAAAGATTTTGAGAGTTAGTTCTTTATTTAGTGTGAGGTTTCTTTGCAATTTCACTTTGCAAGCTTATAGCGCTCACTTGTGGTTTCTAGTTTGGTGCAATCCCCAAGGTGAGGTACAAGGCTAACACCACAATATTCAACTTCCATATACAATCACTGTGTGTTTTGCATGATGGATAGGCACGGTGAGTCGAGCCAACCACCTCCTCAAGAATAAGAACATGGACTGTACATGACGCGTGCAAGTCACTTCATTATCCAACAAGAGTTCTGTGAACGTTGCCAAGCTCTCGAGACACGACAAGATGAACAATTTGGCGAGACGCAAGCTGAGTTCAAGAACATCGACAACCGCTTCGATAGCCTCGAAAGGCAAATGCAAGAAATGCATCACAACTTTGGCCATCAAAAGGAAGCACTCCAACGCTCCATCGCCAAAACAAATGAAAATCTTCAACACCTCATCAACGGTATGACAAGACCGTGTTCACGCGCATCAAGATCTTCACGATCTTTGCACCATCATTCTCCTCTTCGCCAAGATTTTCATCCAAGTGCTCCAAGATGCAATGACTCTCCCATGGTTGAAGATGGTAGCTCTTCGAACTATGTACCTTCCCCACGACACATTGCAACGTCAAGCTATGATGGTGATTTCTATTCAAGGCCCCAATCAAGGCACACAGGACACCGTCATCACGCAAGGGCACTAGTGATCCAAGAAGCACAACCACAAGTAGAACCGCGAGTGGAACCTCGAGTCCAACATCAACTACATCGCCATAGTCACCATGACGTTCTTGAAACTACAAGTGATGACTCCAACTTGGCGAATCAAGATCGTCATCTGCATGAGGCTCTCCAAGATCCTCCTCCTCGTCATCACCATCATGAACGTCCGCACTGACACCATGGTCATCACGAGGCGCCTCCTCCACCACATCAAAATATGGAGTGCCAAGTAGTATAAGCTGAGCGACGCCCACCACGTCAAGAGGCTCCAGACCATGATCTTCGTCGTGATGCCCATGCGCCTAATCCACATCAGCACCCGAGGAACGAGTCTCAACATCATCAACAACCGCGCCAAGGGAAAGAGCAAGCACCTCAACAAGGTCGCGACAATCAAGTTCCACCTCCCCAACCACAATATCATCAACAAGGTCACCAAGCTCGTCGCAATGACCGCCATGATGAAGAAACTTTCGGCAAGCTCAAGTTCACAATGCCCAAGTTTACTGGATCCAGTGACCCCGAAGAATACCTCTCATGGGCACTCAAAGTCGACAAGATCTTTCGCATGCACAATTATAGCAACTAGAAGATGGTCGCCATGGCTTTGCTTGAGTTTGATGATTACACCAACCTTTGGTGCGAACAAGTTCAATTTGCTCGTAACGCAAGACAAGAGACACCAATCACAACTTGGCATGACATGTAGACTCATATGAGATCCCGCTTTGTCCCGGCGCACTACACGCGTGACCTCTTCAACAACCTTCAATCGCTTCATCAAGGGACAAAGACCGTGGAAGAGTACTTCAAGGAAATGGAGCTCAACTTGATCTGCGCCAACATTAACGAGCAGAAGGAACAAACTATGGCATGTTTCCTTATTGGCTTGAACCACCCAATGAAGCGCATTGTCGAGTTCCAAACATACAACACCATGGTTAAGATTGTGCACATCGCAACAAAGGCCGAATGTCAAGTGCAAGAGGACATCAAGTACAACAAGCCAAAGACATATTTCACCTACAAGAAAGCTTCAACCGCTACACCAACAACCTTCAAAGGAATATCCTCAAGTACCTCTAAGACTTCCTTCAAGCCTACACTTCCTCAAGGAAAACCACCCCCAAGTGGCAAACAAGCAAAGAGTGATACACCTTTCAATGGTGAATGCTACAAGTGTGGAGGCAAATGACACAAGTCAGCCGAGTGTGGAAACAAGAAAGTATTGTTTATCCATGACAAAGGCGACGAAGAGTACTTGAGTGAAGATGAATTTGATGCCCGTGTGAAGGAAGCATTGGCAAGGAAATGAGTGGAAGATGACCAAGAACTCCTCATGTGTGAACATGATGCAAGTCCATCGCTTGTAGTCACAAGGATCTTGACCACTCAAGCACAAAAGCATGAAGACCAACGCTCAAATATCTTCCAAACATGAGCCGGCATCAATGGCAAATCTATCAAAGTGATCATCGATGGAGGGAGTTGCCACAACCTTGCTAGCACTGAGTTGTGTGAGAAGCTCACCCTCACCCTCCATCCGCGCAAGCACGCCTACCACGTGTGCAGTGGCTAAGTGACCAAGGGTCCATGAAGATCAAGCATACCATATCGGTAACTTTCACCATTGGTCCTTACAAAGACACGGTGGAGTGCGATGTTGTTCCCATGACGGTTTGCCATACGCTACTTGGTCGACCATGGAAATTCGACAAGGCTGATTGATACATTGCAAATGTATCTATAATTTTTGATGTTCCATGCTTGGTTTTATCCACTTTCTTGTGTTTTGTTCCAACTTTGGAGTACTTTTCATATGATTTCTTGGACTAACCTATTAACAAGAGCCACAGTGCCAGCTGCCTGTTTTCTATTGTTTTTGGTTCCAGGAAAGTTAGAAAATGAATATTCTCGGAATTGGATGGGACAAAAGCCAAAGTGCTTATTTTTCCGGATGTCATCAAGTGCCAGAATACGAGACGGAGAGGGGCCAGGGGGCCACCACACCACCTGACCACGCGGCCAGGCTTGGCCCGTGCTAGGGGGTGGTGTGGCCGCTCCCGGCACCCCCTCGGCCTTCCCTTCCGACTATATATTGCCCTCGGGACGAAACCCCTAAGAAACCGATCAAAAATCCACGAAAGAGTCTGTAGCCGCCGTCATCTCCATCCCTAGATCGGGAGGGATCTGAAGCTCTTCCCGGCACCCTGCTGGAGAGGGGAATTCACCCTGGAGGCCTTCTTCATCACCATGCAAGCCTCCGGTGTGATGCGTGAGTAGTTCATCCTTGGACTACAGATCCATGTAGTAGCTAGATGGCTGGTTCTCCTCCTTTGTGCTTTCATGTCTAGATCTTGTGAGCTCCGTTCATGATCAAGATCATCTATTTGTAATTCTGCATGTTGTGTTTGCGGGGATCCGATGGATATTGAGATGCTATTTCAGATTGATTATTGATTCTATCATGTCTTTGTTATTTGTGATCTTGCATGCTTTCCGTTGTTAGTAGCTATCTTGGCCAAGTACATGCTAGCAACTCCAAGAGTTAGTATTTATGATCGATAGTGGTTTCATGCCTCCGTAACTGGGAAGTGATGTAAATATCTAAGGTACTAGATGTGCTATTGCTACTAGGGAAAAACAACAATCCTTTGTTCATAGAACAATCGTATTGTTTACTCTACACGCAGTTAAATAAGCAATAATCTGCTGCTTGCAACTTAATCTTTGGAGGGTTCGGATGATAACCTGAAGGTGGATTATTAGTCATAAATGCAGTTGGATGGCGGTCTATGTATAATGTTGTAATGCCCAATCAAGTCTCAAAGGAGTCAAGATGATTAGTATATGCATGTATTGCTTTCTCGGTGTTTGTCAATTGCCCCGCTGTAATTTGGTCACCTAGCATGTTATCTATCTAAGGAGAGCCACCTCTAGTGAACTATGGATCCCGGTCCTCTTTTCTTTACATACAATCTATAAACTGTTTACTGCTTTTTGTTTACTTTCTGCAAACTTTTACTTCTTTCCATTCGATACGTTTAATTCCTTGTTTTCCGCAAAACACGGTGAGATTGACAACCTCATCGCAAGTTGGGGACAAAGTTCTGTGGTTGTGTTGTGCAGGTCTCCACGTTGCTACTAGCACCGGTAGTGCGCCCTGCCAAAGCTCAACTAGTAACACCTTTGGGGTGTTTCCTTGCTCCTACTGGTTCGATTAAACCTTGGTTTCATAACTGAGGGAAACTTGCTGCTGTGCTCATCATACCTTCCTCTTGGGGTTCCCAACGAGCTCTACATCAACACCGCCATCAAGCTTTTTTCTGGGCGCCGTGCATTGAGCCATCAAGCGATTTTCTGGCGCCGTTGCCGGGGAACGAAGAAGAAGAAACTCCCACGTCAACTACACGCCACCAAAGATTTTCTGGCGCTGTTGCCTGGGAGTCAAGGACATCTTCACAAGGGGAGTCCCTCATAACCAATCTCTTTACTTTGTTATTTTTGTTTTGCTTAGTTTTCTTTTTGCTTTGTTTGCTTGTTTTGTTATTCAAAAACACAAAAATTAGTTTTACTAAGTTGCTTTCTTTTCAAAAACACAAAAAAAATTAGTTTTACTAGTTTACTTTCTTATTTGAAAAACACAAAAAAAATAGTTCCTATCTTGAGTGCCACTATGTATAGCCTTGCTCCAGTCACTATGTCACCCGAGGAAATGATTTTCACTTTTAAACAAGGAATTGAGGAAAGTTTTAAAAAAGCTTGGTCTAGAATCTCCGATCTACATGAAAAAACTGAGCCTAAAATGACTCAAAGCTTGTTCCTTAGAAGTTTTTACCTTGGGATTTTTCTTTGCTATAGATATGATTTAGATGCTGTTGTGGGAGGATATTTCCTCCAATGTAATGAGGATGATGCTATTAATGCTATAAAGAAATTGATACTCACTTACAACATGCCTAGCCAAACTGATATTTCTTTCGCAAAAATATTTGCTAGGTTGGACACTCTTGAGACTAGCACTACTAGCTTAGAAAGTTGCTATAATATGCTTAGGGATCATCACAATTATGTTCCAATAAACTCTGAACCATCAAAGTGGTTCCCTACAGTAAAGATTGAGATGAACACTGAAACTTTTCAAGCTCGCTGTGATATCATGTCCGAATTTTGTCTTATGCCCAAAGATATTTATAAATCTCTGAATACTTGGGGGCTCACTTAAGGAGGAAAAGAAATATCTCTTGCTAATAATACTACCATATTACCTCTTGGAATAGCTGAAGGAGTGTTTACAAAGATCCTTGGGAAAATGATTTCTATTGATTATCTTGTTATTGAATGTGCAGGAAAAGGACAAATTACACTTGGAAGGTTCCTATTAGAACTCCTTGGAGAAATAAAAGATGTGGGAAAGGGGACCATGCACCTTTATTCTCCACCAAACAATCATATTTTCCCCAAGGTTAAGAATAAAAGTAAGAGAGGTAAGGGCAAGAAAGTTGGTCTTAATGCTTCTTCATTTGAGAACACTTGATTTTTTCTGTGCTTCTTATGCCTAACTTAAAGGCGTTAAAGAAAAGTACTTACTGGGAGATAACCCAAAAGTTTTAGATGAGTCTTGGAAGTTATTACCTCTGTAATAACCTCTCCTTATCCTTTTTATTTGCTTTTTGTGCCAAGAGTAACCTCTAATGAGAGAGAAGTAATGATTGGGAAAGTTGCTGTCTCGAAACAGATTTTTGTGCTTCACCGTAAAGATTCCCGAGAGAGCTATGTATGTTGGATTGATCTGTAATTGTTTGTGCTTCTGCCCCAGGTTGTTATCTAACTTTAGTTAGTTCAACACTTTTTGATTTGAGCAACAGAAGGTCTTCGAAAAAATTCGTCTTTACCTGCTGGTCTGTTTTGACAGATTTCTGCCATTTTCTGCATTTGCTTCTCGTGGGTTCCTTTTTGAGTTCTTTTGGGGAATTGAGCTTTTTGAGGGAATTTATACAGTATCTAGTGTTCTAATGGAAGTTTATTTGGTGTTATAACTGAACCTTGAGACTTATTTATCTTAAGTGCACTAATGTTGCTAATGAGATTGTGTGAAGTTTTGTATGAAGGAAAAATTTCAGGTGTATGGAAGGAATGAGTAATGAGATGAAGGATGGACTAAAGCTCAAGCTTGGGGATGCCATGCGTGTCACCCCAAGAAATATCCAAGAAGTACAAGCGTCAAATCTTGGGGATGCCCAAGGCATCCCCTTCTTCATCAATAAAAATCCCAGGTTTCTTCCAAACGATTCATTTTTATTGTTTCATGCACAGTTGTGTTGTTCTTGGAGTGTCTTCTTTTTCGTTTTCGTTTTCTTTTGTTTGCTTATTTTTCTTAATAAATTGGTTGGACCCCCTCTTTCTTACATTGGTTTGCAAATAGTTTGGTTTGGTTTGGAAATGAGTAGGAAAGTTCATGCTTATGTGGTAAAAAGAACTTGTTTTTGACTGTGGCCTATGCTTTGTCATGCCATGCTTGATATTGTTTTGGCTTTATGCTTAGTATTCTTTGCTGTAGCATGACTTGTTATAAACAATTGAGATTTCTTAATGTGCCTTGGATGAATCATGCGTTGTTTTAGCATATTAAAGCATAGTATAGTGGTATTCTCCTTTGATGCTTTATTTGGGTTGACTTGGCACATGCTCACACCATGTTATGACTATATCAAGTCACCATAGCCTTTATGATCCTTTAGTTTTCAACTTGTAGTATCACTTTATGCTTTGATCAATGATGTTTTGTCGCTCTGCATGATTATGGCCATTATTGCTCTCTTAGTTTATCGCTCCCAGTCCTTTGCTAGCCTCCACAACAAAGTATGAGTTCCACTCATGCATCAAACTCCCTAAACCAAGTTATTCCAAAGAGTCCACCACACCTACCTACTAGCTTATGCTATTCCAAGTATATTCATGCTTTTGTTTACCTTCCAAATTAAACTTGTTATGAGAAAACTAGTGATTAAAGCTCTCACGAACTTGATGGCACACTTTACTTTATTTCCTCTAATAAACTTGAACCATTGGGTCCTTCTTTGTTGCGTATATGCTTGTGCTTTATAAGTTGAAATTAGCAGAACCTTGTACCATGGGGAACTCTTTCGACATTGCACTTGTACTTTGTACCCCGTTGATATCATGTTCTTTTGCTTACGGATCCCGGCGGTGTGAAATAAAAGTGGAACTTGTAAGTTCATGGAGTTTGTATGTGTGTTAGAAAGCGCTGGCCGCTAGCCTAAGCCATGCCTAATCATGGTGGAAACTTGCAGCATCACCATAATGAGCACTCTATGAAGCATCCTCAATAAAAACCTATGCAAATAGCAAATAAAAAGATCGCTGAGATGCTCATTGTCTGCTTGCCTTGTCATTTTGATTATGGGAAAGCTCCCGTATCTTATGCAAGGGGTGCCCCATTGGCGGTTCTTAATGATACACATATACTTACAATGACAAGAGCTTACTCGTGACTGAAGTTGAGTAGCATGAGGATCGGTCTTCGTAAGTAAGTGGCATGAGATTTCGGTTTATAACTTGTCAAGCATATCCTCTTAGTTGTGTCACTTTAACCTTAACCACTTCAAGATGCTTATGATAGGGGCAATGAGAGCTGAAAGCTATAAATACCATAATTTATGGAATCTCTTTATGAGACTTGAATCCCTACATCCTTTTACAAAAGGTCATTCTTCCACCATTATATTGAGTCTCCACCTTCTATCTTTATGCACCTGCTTTGAGAGCATAGTGGCCATTCTTAGTTCTATGTGCATTGTCCCAAAACTAGTTGATTGATGCATACTTTGATATTGCTTGTTTTAAACTATTGTATCTAGTCACTCTTATGAACTTTGAAGGTGTCATATGCATTTATATTTTCTACTCTATTGAGGGACAAGCTGAATACTATTATGCTATGTTTTCTTTATGTGTAACAAACAAACGTCTTGCAAAGCATTGTTATTCATGAATCTTTTATTTGTGCCTTTTCATGTTGCATCTTAGTTTCTTTGCTTATTGCTAGAACTTTGTCTTTCATTTTATGATTGAAGTACTATGATCCTAGCTTTGAATGTTTTGCAAATACTTTGATCAAGTCTTTGATGGTGCATGTCACCTCAAAAATTATTCTTTCTTTTTGTCACTTACCTACTCGAGGACGAGCAGGAGTTAAGCTTGGGGATGTTGATACATTGCAAATGTATCTATAATTTTTGATGTTCCATGCTTGGTTTTATCCACTTTCTTGTGTTTTGTTCCAACTTTGGAGTACTTTCATATGATTTCTTGGACTAACCTATTAACAAGAGCCACAGTGCCAGCTGCCTGTTTTCTGCTGTTTTTGGTTCTAGGAAAGTCAGAAAATGAATATTCTCGGAATTGGACGGGACAAAAGCCAAAGTGCTTATTTTTCCGGATGTCATCAAGTGCCAGAATACGAGACGGAGAGGGGCCAGGGGGCCACCACACCACCTGGCCGCGCGGCTAGGCCTGGCTCGCGCCAGTGGGTGGTGTGGCCGCTCCCGACACCCCCTCGGCCTCCCCTTCCGACTATGTATTGCCCTTGGGACGAAAACCCTAAGAACCCGATCAAAAATCCACGAAAGAGTCTGTAGCCGCCATCATCTCCATCCCTAGATCGGGAGGGATCTGAAGCTCTTCCCGGCACCCTGCCGGAGAGGGGAATTCACCCTGGAGGCCTTCTTCATCACCATGCAAGCCTCCGATGTGATGCATGAGTAGTTCATCCTTGGATAATGGATCCATGTAGTAGCTAGATGGTTGGTTCTCCTCCTTTGTGCTTTCATGTCTAGATCTTGTGAGCTCCATTCATGATCAAGATCATCTATTTGTAATTCTACATGTTGTGTTTGTGGGGATCCGATGGATATTGAGATGCTATTTTGTTGGGTTCACAGCATAGAAAACAAAAAATTTCCTACGATGGGAACTATACGCCAAGATCTATCTACTAGATACAAGCAACGGGTGGATATACATCCATAGAGAACTTACCCTCGAAGACAACAAAGCTTTGTTAATGAGTTGGAACTCGTGGATGATGTAGTCGTACACTTGCCGATCTCAAGATCGTGATGAAGTCCAGCAGGTCCGGCTCCAGCACGTCCTTTAGATCTAGCTCCAGCAAGTCCAGCACCACCAAGTCTAGCATCGCAAAGCAGCGGTGCATCCGTGATCGCACACACGTCCGGTACCCCGACAACCTCCGTCCCTCGCTCCAGCAAAGCAGCGGAAGCATCAACTCCTTTCCAGATAAAGCCACCGGGAACATGTATCTCGCTAATCCGAGACCATGGGGAATAACTAGAGGGGGAGAGAGATCCTTCATGAGGAGGTGTGAGGAAGAAGGAGTGAGAGGGGGGGCTTTTATAGGAGGAGGGGAGGGTGTCCCTTCACCTCCCCCATTCATGTGGTGGTAACCCCCTCCACATTAAAATGCCCCTTCACATTCTCTTTTAAAGTCTCCACTTTAAATGCATTAAATTTCTCCAAATTTAATGCTCTCTCATTTAATAAAACCCTTTTATTAATTTTATTCAGAATTTTGTTAATTACTTTAATTAACAAACATTCACATAAAACCCCCTGCAACATTTCAATATTACATGCAGAACCAATTTCAGCAATTTCACCCGAAACAGTTTTGGTGTCTATTGAAATAATTCTAGATCTTGCTTAATCTTTATCTGAAACATATTTGCTCCTAAATGGTGTCGGTATCCCTTAAGTGTGTCACCCTACGGTTCGCGAATAATGCAGACATGATCGAGACCCCTCTCCGATCAATAATCAGCAGCGGGACCTGGAGATCCGTACTGACTCCCACATTCAACGATGACCCTTGTGATCGTGTGAACCTTTAACGTCGTAACTAAATCCCTTTGTCTCGCGATATATTACATGTCCGAGATTCGATCATTGGCATCCAAATACCTAGTTTGATCTCGTTACCGACATGCACTCTTTTCTCGTTCCCGTGATATAACATTCTAGTGATCACATCACTTGCTTGCAAGCTATCTTAATGTGATATCACCGAGAGGGCCTAGAGTATATCTATCCATCATCGGGATGGACAAATCCCACTCTTGATCCATGAGCCTCAACATAACACCTTCGTAGCACTGAACCCACCTTTATAGTCACCCTATTATGGTGTGACGTTTGATGTTATCAAGATACTCTTCCGGTATTAGCAATTAACATGATCTCATGGTCTAAGGACTAAGATTACTTCGTATGATGTTATAGCAATATAAACATAATGACTCTGATTGTAATGCTATACTTCGGATGAATGTTCATCACATCATTCCACCAATGTTGTGACCTCGTTATTAACAACATCCAATGTCCATGATCAAGAAACCTTGATCATCTTATTAATCAACGAGCTAGTTTATATGAGAGGCATTACTAGGAACTTTGTATTTTGTTTATTAAACACACATGTATTAACGGTTCCAATTAATACAATTATAGCATGCAAAATAAACATTTATCATAAACATGGAATAAGATAATAACCACTTTATTATTGCCTCTCGGGCATATTCCCTTCAGTCTCCCACTTGCACTAGAGTTAATAATCTAGTTTGAAAAACTTTGCGTATTGAACACCTATGGCTTTCTGGTGTTGCATATACGCGATTGCTAGTGGTTAACATAATCTTCGGATCTGACAGTTTCAGGTTGGTGTGTATTTGCATGTCTTTGCGTCTCTACGCATCACTCATTCTCAAATGAGATGGCATTGTATAAATTTGGTCCTTTGGTGAGACCTTTAGTTCGTTCGGGTTAAAATATGTTGATATTGTTGTCATACAATATATCTTCATAGTATTATCCCACTTTGAACCACACCTAGTTTGATAACAAACTACATAACACAAATGCCCTCCTTTGCTGCTACTATAGCAGTCATATACTTACCCTTTTTGTTGTAGTATCCGTCACAATGTTTCAACTTTGGAACTCATCCAAATCCATCATGGAACATCCTTTCCATTACATTGTGCCACCCATAGTCTAAATTGAGATAAAATTTAATTTGTATCTTGTGACAAAACTAGTATCAATGTAACACTTTACAATGAGCTACCTTTAACTATTTGTCACTTATACATGATATATTCTTAGTTCTTCCAAAGCTCATAAGAATATCTTTACTATCGTCCAATAATCATCTTATGAATTATTCTGGTATGTGCTCATAATATTCAGAGCATAGGTGTGGCATCCCGCTAAAACCACTACTAGAAAATCGCGTTGTTTTTGTGCATTGCATCATCATGACCGCATGCTCATGTCATCATGCCACATTGCATTTGAGCATCGTCATCATCTTGCATGGATTTGTCTAAAACTATTTTCGAAACGCCTAGTTTTGTTTTCTAAATATTCCCGTCTTAATTCAAATTAAACCCGGGTCTCCGAAATATTTTGTTTCGTCTACAAACAGATTTCAAACGCCCGTTTTAAACAAGTAAAGTATTTAATTTATTTTTGGGAGGCAGCCCGCTAGGACCGAAAGCCCGGCCGGCCACCTCCAAACCCTAGTCTAAAAATATCTAATCCTAATTCTACCCAATCCTACCCTACCTAGCCTCCCTCCACCTCACCCTGACCAATCCCCTCCCTCCACCTCACACCTCCACCTCACTCCAGCCAACCACCAGCCGCCACCTCCCCTCACACCCGCCACCTCACCGGTGGACACACACACACACCCACACCACGCGCACGCACTCCCACGCGTGCTGCCGTCGCCCAGACCGCACGCCTCACCAACTCCCGCCCACGCGCACGCCACCCTAGCCCCTAGCCGTCCACAACCATGCACGCCAACCGACCGAGTCGGGCCCCACCCCACCAGCCGAGGCGCGTCTCCCCCACTTACAGCCTCCGTCTCTCTCTTCCTCCCCAGATCCCGCTCCCCGTCGCCTCGCCCGCTCGCTCCCCGTTAACCCGCATCGCCGCCGCTCTCGCCACCAACCCCCTGCAGCGCCGCCGTCTCGCTGGCTCTGGCGATCCGCCACGGGCGTGGCCCCGTCTCCCCGAGCCTCTGCCCGGCCACAGAGCCCGCCCCTCCGCCCTCGACCAGCGCGCGCCACCGCCGGGACCACAACACCAACGCTCGACCCGACGCCGTCCCGAGATTCTCCCTGCTGCCCTCTTCTCCGAACGCAAGCAGCTCGGCTCATTGTCTCACATTTTCTACAGCGCATCAGCCCAAGCTCTACCTCCGGTGGCCCTACCGCCGACCGTGCCTCCCCGACCTGCGGCCCCACCCTATGCACCCCGCGTGGCTCTCCGCGCCGGCCTCTGCGCCTAGCTCCTGCCCCACGCCGATGCCTGCACCCCTCTGCTGTCTCCGGCGCCGCTGTCCTGCCACCGCTCGGCCTCGAGCCGAGGCTCCCTCGCCCAGATCTCGCCGTCCTCGCGATCTAGCGGGCCCGCGACCTCGCCCCGAGCCCCGCTCCCCATGGCCACCCTCCTTGTCGCCCTGCTGCACGTCTCCCTATGGCCACGTCTGCCCCTGCACGGCACAGACTACGTACCCACCACAGTCCCGTTCAGTTCTGGGTACTCCCATATGTTGTTTTGGCGGTGGTTTTATTTTGGGTGTTCTCGGTGCCCGTGCAGATGTGAATACAAGGTGTACAAGAACTACACGATCCCCTCTCTACGAGACCTTCGGTGATCGAAGCCGAACCCGATGAACCGCGTCGAAAGCCCACGCTACCCAAGACCGTAGTGACGCCGACACCAAGTCCTCCAACAATCATCGAGACAGAACACCGAGACCCTGAGCACGCCGACATGGATCCGAAGACCGAACCCTGGCGTTCCAAGTTCTTCAACCCCGAGGACCGATCCATCAGAACGCCAAGACCTTCTTACGAACCCAGATGTGTGATCCTAAGCCCCTATTTTTATAATATGACATTATCAGCTGTCACATAATTAATTCTTCATGCATGCATGGCTGTCTGTGGTTTGGGGGTATTATGCCGATTCACCTCATAATTAAATATGGAGTGTTTATGCGGGATATCTTTGTCTTATTCTGGACTCTATTTAAATTGGTGTAGCGAACCGATGCCATGTTTTGCATTGTTAAGACAACTTTTAAATTGCGGGGTTGTTAAATAACTTGAACCGTTTGATTAATTGTCGGGACCCCGTTTCATATCGCTTATCTTAATCGCACCGCATCTGCATCATATCATAATCATGCCGGATCTTTTATCGTAGTATTAAATATTGCATCCGGTGTTTCTTCTAGTGTTTGCTTCTTCGCGGATTAGGCCGATGAGTTGATGCGAGTATCGACAAGTTCTCCAGATATGATCCTTTGGCAGTGTTTCCCAGGCGAGCATCTCTCCCCCTTTCTACCTATTTTGCTTTTATAGTCTTTATTTCCTCCTGTTGATCTATTGCTATTCGTGTCGCGATGCTTTAGTCTCCGTACACCAGCTATATCCCGTACAGCCTCTATATTGCCTTGGACACCTCCTATTACCTGTGTTTGGTAGATAGCTGGCCTTGCGAGTCGTAGTCGCTTGCTCAGGTGCGTTCTCGTGATGTCAAGTACCACAGTTGTTGGAATGCTGGCAGATGTTTATGGTGGAGATGATCATGACTTTAAATAAAACTATTAAATTGCTAGATATAACTAATACAGAGGCATCAGTGGGCAATAGATGTTATTTGGTTCTTCCACGCTCACTTGTGTCCCGTAGGACCCCGAGTACTTGATACCTATTCCTTGATTTTTCGCACTATCCACATCCAGGAGGCCTTATAGACCCTCCCGAGCCAGAGCTTGATTCATTTCTATTTCTTGGGGCCACAAACTAGTTTGGGGCTTTATTACTATCCTGTACTTATGCCATGCTTTACTGCTTTATTTACGATTGTGCGTGGAGCACCTGTACTGTTGAGGATCGTGACACGTTTTCGCTGTATCGACAAGCCCAGTCACACTTTCGGGTTCCCAGTCGTTTACAGCCGTCCACACAAACTGGTGGATCTGTGGTGATCTATGTCATACTATACCTGCCTAGTAAGTATTACAACTCCAATGGAATGTGATAAAAGTGCCAACCACTGCTGGGTTTTGGGATTCCTCAGGACAATTATATCTGACTAGTAAATGTTCCAACTACAACAGAATGTTAACTAAAACTGCCCACTACTTATGCTATCAGGATGAATCATGCTATCTATATCTGATTAGTAATTGCTGCAACTATAACGGAATGAGTAAAATTGCCAACTGTGTGAGTTCCTTGGTCCGACTTCCTCGTTTGGTCTCGAGGGGGATATACCAGGATGGGTTTGTTTGGTGTTAGCTTCAGGTTGGATCCGAATAGGTCTTTCTTACCCCTCTCTGATAACCGCCAGTTGTATCGAGTCTCTATAGGTTGTTTAGTGCCACTGCGTTGCCGCTTCAGCCCACCATACCTATGTAGGCGAGAGCCTTCTAATTTAGCCTCGTGTCTTGGCCTCAAGATCGATGCTCCTCTTTTTTTTTGCCTTTGTCGGCACCTTTTGTTTTAGCAGGTTTGAGATCGACATCGTTATAGGTTACCTGCCGGCTTTGGCAGGGTTATGGACGCCATTGGTTATTTTTCAGGGCTCTTAGCCCCATTTGCATCTTGTCCGTGGTCGGACGCTCTATCGTTTTCAATGTGATTTGAATCTTTGTATAGTATATCTGTATTCTTGACTCATGGAGTCGTTGTTGTATATATATGTTCTGTGGGTTCCATCGTGGACTAATGTGTAATGGTATTACTTCGTTTTCCACCCGCACAAAGTGCCTGGTGGGAGTCCTTGAATCGTTTCTATGCGGGTTTGGCGGGAAGCGCTAAAACTTGCATAGGGTCGATTTGAGGGTGTTACAATAGGACATTCTGGATATATACATATCACGATATAATCGATCAAAATCTTCATGTGATTTTACTCACCAAGTGTTGAAACACTTGAATCTTGATACAATCCTTTCCATGCAGCAAGAACCTTTCTTGTTGTTTCCATATTGAACCCTTTCAATATCTCATATATGTATGTCTGGGACAACCATATTAGCGCCTCAATCTATCCATATAGATATTGATGCCAAATATTCTGGTTTTTCCCAAGTCTTTCATCGAAATCTTATTTTAATGAAATTCTTAAGTTGTGTCAATACAAGATACATCATTTCCAATCAACAATATGTCCTCTACATAATGTATTAGAAATATGTCTCAGCGCTCCCACTTAATTTCTTGCAAATGCAAGCATCTTCATCATCTCCGATGAATTTAAACTCTTTTAACAGTTTCATCATGGTGGAGATTCCAACTCCGCTATGCTTACTTCAACTATTGAAGTTTGCATGCCCTTTTAGCACCCTTTGAATTAACAAAACCCTTCGGACCATGTCATGTACACGTCCTAGGTAACCGTTCTATTATAAGAACCTTGTTTTGTTTATTCAACTACCATATACCAAATTATATGTAGTGGTTGCTACATTAATCCGTCAAGACTATATATCACTATGAAAGATCAAATCTTGTCATAGTCAACTCCTTGAACATTGCCGTAAACTTCTTTCCGACATGTTGACTATTTCATAGATGTTAAACATCCATGTCTATTTCTTTATAGATCCAAACATGACCGATAGGCTTCACGCCTTTCCGGAGGGTCTTCCAAGTTCAGAAACTTGATTTCTCGTGTATGGATACTATCATGGATTCTATGACTTCTAGTCATTTTATGGAATCAGGGCCCATCATCGCTTCTTTGCATGTAGTCGGTTCATCATTGTCAAAACAATAACGACTTGCTTATCAAATCACACTATTTGATTCTTACCGACCCACATAGTTCAATATGAACTCTAATCTCCGAGATCACAACCTTTGTAATCACGGGATCCATGAGCATTGTGGCCGCCACCGGGACACTTTCCGGCGTTGCGCTACTTAGCACATATAGCTAAGGTTCAACAACCTTATCAAAGTTCTATTGTCCTTCCACTTAACTTTTCGCGAAAAATTCCTTCTCAAGAAACTTGACGTTCCAAGTAACAAACTCTTTTGTCCTTGGTGTTATGTAGAAATTCCCAACAAATTCTTTGGGATAACCTACAAAGTCGTGCTTATCCGACTTTGGTTGTAAACATTTTACTTATGTATAGCATACCAAAATTTAAGAAAAGACAATTTGGGTTTTATCCCAAACCATAACTTATATGGTGTCATTTGAACGGATCACGATTGTGCTCTTTTCAGTGTAAAAGCGGTAGTATCTAAAGCTTCAATCCTTAAAACATAATGGCAGTTTTATAAATGACACCTTTGATCTTACCATGTCAAACATGGTTTGATTTCATCTCTCGAATATGCCATACTCCTATGGTTTACCGGGAAACACAAATCATGGAACAATTCCTCAAATCTTAAGTGTTTTGCTACACATGTAACTCAAATATCTTCCTTTATGATCAAATCATAAACTCTTTTATTTTCTTGTTACAATGATTTTTCACTTCATCTTGAAAGTATTTGAACAATTTTCAAATGTTTCATACTTCTTCCTTATTAAGTAAATATATAGATATATTCACTCAAATTTCTAGAGAAAGCATATGAAGCAAAAAGATCCATCGCATATGGCTACACATAATGGACTATGCACATCAGCATGCACAATTTCCAATAAGCTAGTCATCCGTTCCTCTTTGGCCTATGAACGGAGTTTCAATTATCTCGAGGAAAGTCTCACAAGCATCAATTGATCAAAATCAAAGACTCCAAAAATCCATCAACATGGATTTTCTTCATGTTTCTTTCCAATATAATTTAAACAGCGATGTCACTTCATAAGTGATCTTTCAATCATTTGTCTTGCGACATTTTAGCAATAGTGTTTATGGATGTGATTTATCCCACTAGATTTGTAAAAGTTCATCCATCCTTTATGGAATACGGTAATTATTTGAACAACCATTGTTCTCGTAATACCGAAACAAAATAAAAATTATTAAAACAAATCTTAAAGGCTAGGTTTGACGACAACAAAAAACACAATAACACTTTATTTGTTTTTGATAAACATCATCACTTATTCTCTTGCTAGTTACTTAGGCCGTTGCAGTTCATGAATTGTGTTGTTCTGTATGACACTCACACCAACCAATTTAGTATCCAATACCGGTATCCAATACCTAAGAACCACATTGTTTAACAAGCAAGGAATACAACCATAACTTGTATGTCTTCTATATACCTAAGTTGGACATCTCCAACCTTTTATTTTCTTCCAAATATTTTATAGATTCTCTTTCAGCAATTCCTTTTCTTTTAAAAGAATCTATCAACATCAATAGTGGTGTCATTCACATGACACATAGTACAAAGCTTGTATATAGTCAAATACTAATATCTTTGGACTTGCACTTTGAAGTGGATCACCATCATCAAATGTTTGGCATTCTTTCAAAAAATCCATTCTTTAGTAATCTTTTAGTGTAGTAAACATTTTACTTACATCTTCAATTCATCCTTATCATGACAACTTTCATGATCAAGATACTATAGCCTGTAAGGAAGAACCGTGAGTATAATGTTAGTTCCCAAAAACCTTTTTGGGAGATTTGGATGCCTAGCATCTCCATCCTTCACAAATTCTCATACAATATGAGAACATGTATTTTGCTAAATTATACTCTATCATAATGCAACCAAAAACATTTTTTCAGATATCACAATATCTTCCACACATGATGGTTTCTGAAACAATTTTTTAGCTCCTAGATAATCTTGATATTAAAACAACTTTTGAATATCAATAATCATGGAGGCAAACATGATACTTTAGATACTAAAATTGGAATTATTACTCTTGATTTAATACTACTTATTAAACTTCATGGAGTAGATAAAGTTTGCTGAAAGTTTGCAATAGGACTTATAAACTTTAAATTGACATTCAAAACAATACGATACCAGTTCGTAAAGTAAATATCTAGAATTCTATAGTTCTATTATCTCAATTAAAACTAAGCATAAGGTAGTGAACAGACGCCAATGACTACAACAAATTATGCAAATTCACTTCGATTTAGTTTATGACAAATTGAGTTCGACTAATCCAAATTAGAAATGAACTCCCACTCAAAAACGACACCCCTCGTGCCTTTTTGGTGATTACATGAACTAAATCCACTACACCAAGTCCAATCATCACATGAGTCGGTGTAGCTTCAAAGGCGAGCATCAATATGGGCATCATATCAACTATATGACTCATGCTTAACCTTTCGGTCCGTGTTCCGAGGCCATGTCTGTACATGCTAGGCTCGCCAAGTAAGAACCTTAGTACTGGCATGTGTAAAACTGTCTTACACCCGTTTGTATGAAAACACAGAGTCGAGTACACCAAATCATCACGTGATGTCTCGAAACACGATCCATAGAATGGTGCATACTTAAGGAAGAACACATTTTATCTTGATATTTAAATGAGGGATCATCTTATAACGCTACTAAAACTCCAAACAAGCAATATAAGATGCAAACATCTAATGTGTAAAGTGGGATGATATGGTCCATGCATTTGATCTCTATCATATGCATCATGGTATGATCTCTATCATTCCTTTGTGTGTAAGGCCAAGGTCTATGGAACTTACACGTTAGGTTTGTTGTAAGGGTATCTATCATACATCTACTTACAACATTACCATATCATGACACTAGCCCAGCAACAATCTAAACTAGACACCTCTAATTTATCCATTGCAAGGTTTATGTGGCTTAGGGCTTTCGAAGATAGAACCGGTCTTACCTACGAACATGGAACCACAACGATGATAACTAAGTTATTCACAACTCGTTGTAAATCAGATATTGACTATAGTAGGAGAGACAGACACCCGCCAGCCACTTATGCAAAACTAGTTGCATGTTAGTCGTGGAACCGGTCTCATGTGCGATGACATGTAAGGTTGGTCCGGGCCGCTTCATCCCACTATGCCACCAATATCCAAAATACATAGAAGATGCAATAACATAATCATCATCACCCACATATAAACATATGTGTACTACCCGTGCAAAGCACCTATGCATAGATCAGGCTCTGATACCACTGTTGGGTTCACAACATAGAAAACAAAAAATTTCCTACGACGGGAACTATACGCCAAGATCTATCTACTAGATACAAGCAACGGGTAGATATACATCCATAGAGAACTTACCCTCGAAGACAACAAAGCTTTGTTAACGAGTTGGAACTCGTGGATGATGTAGTCGTACACTTGCCGACCTCAAGATCGTGATGAAGTCCAGCAGGTCCGGCTCCAGCACGTCCTTCAGATCCAGCTCCAGCAAGTCCAACACCACCAAGTCTAGCATCACAAAGCAGCGGTGTATCCGTGATCGCACACATGTCCGGTACCCCGACAACCTCCGTCCCTCGCTCCAACAAAGCAGCGGAAGCAGCAACTCCTTTCCAGATAAAGCCACCGGGAACATGTATCTCGCTAATCCGAGACCATGGGGAATAACTAGAGGGGGAGAGAGATCCTTCACGAGGAGGTGTGAGGAAGAAGGAGTGTGAGGGGGGCCTTTTATAGGAGGAGGGAGGGTGTCCCTGTTGGGGGGATAACCCTGGGTAGGGTCACTCCGGGGTATAAGGGCCGAGTTAGCCGAGGTTCGACAAGGTCAAAGCGGCTGCTGGCCGAGTCACCTCAAGGCAGGCCAGATCACGGAGTAACCCGGACCAGGAGGGTCGCCTAACATTGTCTCGTCCGACTCAAGGAGTAAGTCGGAGATACTTGTCTAGCTTATATGCAGGAATAGGTGTGGCCGGATCAATTGTGATCCGGATCCTCGTTTGGCTTCTAGGAGAAGGAAGGAATCTCTCTGGTCAAAAAGAAGGCCCAGTGCATACTGGATGAGCGAATAAAGCAAGGGCAGGACCACCGGATCGTGGCCGACAAGGGTGACGACGCTCACGTCGGCTGACGGGGGTGCCGCAGAGGCTATGTCGCTAAAGCAAGTGTGACGCGGGGGAAAATCACCCCTGTCGGGTTACTACTTTGGGAGGGGGCATATTCTTAGGAATATGCCTCCACGTATGCCCTAGACCAGGACCGAACCACCTCTATATAAGGGGGGGGGGGTTGGGGTTCTGGTAAGGGGGTTGGGTTTTCTTTGATTGGGAGCAAGGGGAATTCTAGTTAGTTGAGCTCTAGTGGATCTAGGGTTCTTGGGCTAGTTGGTAGGCAAGAGTAAGAGAGTTTCTTCTTCCTCCTCTTGTCAATACAGCTCGAGGAGCTCTTGTAATCTTGGAGATTGAACATCAATACAAAGCTTCTGTGTAGAGAATCACTCTACTATCCCTCCCTGGATTCCCCTAGTGCATATTAGTCCCCACCTTTAGCCTATCCATGGCATCTGTCGTGACCCCACCACGACAGTTGGCGCCCACCGTGGGGCTAGCAGCGCTAGCAGGAGTGAAGATTCGGACGGGAAACTTCATCGGCACCGGCGAACGCATCGTCTCCGGGCTCGTTCAGCGCTTCGGAGCGTTGGACTACGTCAGTGACAACGCTGGCTGCTTCGGCACGCGCCCCCTTCCGCGCAACGGCATCTTCGTCAAGCTCGGCGCGCACAAGGTCTATGTTGTTGTGGACGTGTCTTGCGTTCATCCGCGTCGCGTCGTCGATGCAGGAGAACCACTCCTCATTGTGGCTCGCGGGGCGCGTATCGCTCACTCCTCGGACCATGCAGAGGTGATGATGACTGCGCCAGGCGCGGGCATGAGCAAGGATCCAGTGCCAGACCCGGAGGTAACACCTAAGGCACCGAGGAAAGCTAGGGGTCCTCCACTAGAGAGGCCTGAGAACGTGCTGAGGGAAGCTATGGATAGCTTGGCTAACCCGGTGGCAGCAGTGGTAGATCCGGCTCAGGCACAGGCCGAGCTAGAGGAGACCCGCGAAGATACCGAGGGCGCAAAGAAAATAGCAGCGGCTCAGCGATCGTTGAATATGACGCCATGAATCTGCGAAGGCAAACAAGGTTGATGCAGTAGGGTCAAAGGGAAAATCTCATAAGTGAGATGAACAGAGAAGGTGATGATGGACCAGAAGGGTCGGAAAACTATCTGTCCGTGGGTTGCCAAGCATGAGACTCGGCAAAGAACCTCAGGGCAGCAGATGCCGCGGCGTCCGAGCTAGAAGGTCTGACGGGTGAAGCCCGTCAGAGACAGCAAGACCGGGTTAACGAGCTGGTTCGGATCACGAACAAGCAGAACGAGGAGTTGCTGAGAGGTAACCCGGAGAGGGTTGGAGCTTCCAAGATCGTTCATTCGGCGATGGGTAACCCGGAGAAATCCGCTGGAGCCGCATCATCGCCTCATGGTGGCCCAAGGAGAGAAGAGGTAGTAACCTCGGCCAGACGGAACAAGCAGATCGTTCCGTACGACCCAACGCGTGCGGGAAGAGAAAAAGAGATGCGGAAAAACGACGATCGACGAAGTGTGATCCGAGGTGAAGCTGGCCGAGGTAACCATGACCAAGGCAATGCCGGCCAAGGGAATGCTGCCAACGGCAATGCCGGACAGCGAAACTCGGCAGGAGCGGGTCAACTGCAGCAGCGGAATGTACCAAGGCAAGAGCAAGGTGCCGGCCGTGGTATGCAACAGAGAGGAGTACAATGAGAGCAAGACCGATACAATGACGGATACTCGGAGATGATGAATGCGGGATACGCAAGACCGGACTATCATGTGATAGGGTCAAGATTGGGAAGCAGAGATTTGATGCCGGATGACGCCAGGCTAAAACTGGATCGCCTGTATAGGTCGGAACAAATCGAATGTCAAGGTACTCCGGGTCCGGCGTGCTTTGGACCCCGGATCATGAAGGAACCGCCAGTACCTAATTTCCAATTACCCAGGGGCACGAAGACGTATGACGGCAGTACAAAGCCGGAGGATTGGCTGATAAACTACGCAACAGCTGTGAAAATTGCGACTGGCAACTTGAGATGGGCTGTACGATATGTACCCCAAATGTTGGAAGGTCTGGCTAGGGTGTGGCTGAACAATTTTCCACCCGGAAGCATCAATTGCTGGATAGATTTTGAAGAAATGTTTATCAACAACTTCTCAAGTACATATCAGAGACCGAATAGACCACAGACCCTGGCAATGTGCAAGCAGAGATCTAACGAAACGAACCGTGAATTCTTGACCCGGTGGTGTACTGTGAGAAACTCGTGTGAGGGAGTCATAGAGTCACAGGCTATAGCATGGTTCGCACAAGGGTGCAGATATGGCAGCGAGTTGTGGATGAAATTGCAAAGGAAAATGCTAGTCACATTGGCAGAGATGATCCGGATCGCGGATTCTTATGCTTTGGGTGATCCGACTCAACCTAGGATCGCATCGAACGAGTCAAATGAGGAGTACTATCCGAGGGACGGAGCCGGGTCATCCCGGAGGAACGATTACAGAGGAAAAAGGAGAGACGATAGACCGGACCATCGGTATGGTTCGCAACAAGTTGCAGCCGTGAATCAAGATCAGCCCGGAGCAGGGAGCAATCAACGCGAGAAAACGGGAGGGCAATGGACTCCTCGAAACGATGGCAAGAAAACATGGACTCCGGAGCAGAAGAAGCAATGGCAAGAAAAGAAAGATCGTCCGAGGTATACCTATGAGTCAATGTTGGACCAGCCGTGTAAATTTCACACGCCAAATCCGAACAGCCCAGCAGGTCACACAACGAGGCAATGTGAGCGGATGCGCAAGATAGAACAAGGTGGTTCGGGGAATGCTCAGGCTCCCCGGAATGATCAACCTCGGCAGGAGTTACCCCGCCAGCAATTGCTTTCTGGAGCAAACACGCAGCAACTGATGTTGCCTCCCCCTCCACCAAGGTATGACAATAGTGAGAGAAGGGATGCGGTGCATCAGGTGGAAAACCAGCAACAACCGGATCAGAGGTACTCCGGAAACGAGGGAAGAAATGAGTTCAGGGAACATCACCAGAGCTATTGTGTGTTCACAACAGAGGAAACAGATAGGAAGAGCTTGCAGCGCCGACATATGGAGGTTAACGCGGTTATGCCACAGTGACGAGGTACATGTCTTGGTCAGACCAGGAAATTACCTGGAGCACCAAAGATCATCCCAAGCTTATGCCAAGTCCGGGCCCGTATGCACTAGTGTTAGATCCGACGTTCATTGGACCAAACATTAATGTGAGGTTCTCCAAGGTACTAATCGACAATGGCAGTAGCATTAACATCATGTATGCGAATACGATGCGCAAGTTGGGCATCTCGGAGAACATGCTCCAGGCTACAAGAACAACTTTCCATGGTATCGTGCCAGGCATATCCTGTGAGCCCATAGGCAAAGTCCAGGTCGACGTGCTATTCGGTACGAGGGATAACTGCCGAACTGAAAATCTGGAGTTTGAGGTGGTAAACTTGGAGAGCACATATCATGCATTACTCGGGAGACCAGCACTGAGCAGATTCATGGCAAGTTGCCACGTTAGTTATCTGAAGATGAAGTTGCCCGGGCCAAATGGAGCAATTACTATCGCTGGGGATTTCCGACGTTACATGAGTGTGCCTCAGCGGGTCTAACCTAGCCGAGTCACCGTAATTGCCCAAGAGAAAATAAAAATTCAGGAGGTGGCGGCGTTAGCTCAGTCCAGCAAAGATATGCCGCAGATACAACCCACATGGAAGTGTTTCGTTTCAAGCCGCGAAGGACACCAAGAAAATTCCAGTGGATAACATGTTTCCGGAGCGTACCGTAACAATTGGTGCCGGGTTAACTGACAAATAGGAAAGCAAGCTCGCCAACTTCCTCCGTGAGAATCGGGATATTTTTGCTTGGTCCACACAGGACTTGCAAGGTGTTCCGAGGGAGTTGGCCGAGCACTCTTTGAACGTAAGACCCGGAGCAAGGCCGGTGAAGCAGCCTCTCCGACGCTTCGCCGAGGATAGGAGAAGGTCATTGGTGACGAGATAGCTCGGTTGCTAGCAGCAGGATTTATCATGGAAGTGCTGTATCCGGATTGGCTCTCCAATCCGGTGCTGGTAGAAAAGAAGAAGGATGATCCGGACGTGGCAGTGGTTTGGCGTATGTGTATCGATTACACGAACCTAAACAAGGCGTGTCCAAAAGATCCATTTCCACTGCCGAGGATAGATCAAGTCATCGACTCTACCGCAGGGTGTGAACTGTTGTCATTCATTGATGCTTATTTTGGTTTCCACCAGATACCTCTAAACCCGGATGATCAAATAAAAACTGCCTTTATTACCCCGTACGGGGCTTATTGCTATCGCACTATGCCGTTCGGTTTACGAAATGCAGGAGCAACGTACCAGAGATGTATGCAAAAATGTTTGCACGATCAAATAGGTCAAAATGTACAAGTCTACGTGGATGATGTGGTTATTAAGACCAAGGAAAGCACAACGCTCCTTGACGACATAAGGCAAACATTCGCGAACTTGAGGAGATTCCGGATGAAGCTTAACCCGGAGAAATGTACCTTCGGTGTCCCAGCTGGGAAATTACTCGGGTTTCTCGTCTCTAGCCGAGGTATCGAGGTTAATCCAACTAAGATCCGAGCCATCCAACAAATGGAGCTGCCGAAGTGTCTCAACGACGTCCAGAAGTTCACTGGATGCCTGGCGTCGTTGAGTTGGTTTGTATGTCGGTTAGGGGAAAAGGCACTGCCTCTCGACCAACTCATGAAAAAATCAGATAAATTCGTTTGGACGCCGCAGGCCGATGAAGCTTTTGCTCACTTGAAAAAGATGTTGGCCACTGCACCAGTGTTAGCTTCTCCATTGTCGAAGGAGCCAATGTTGCTCTACATAGCCGCAACCAACCGAGTTGTAAGTGCAGTGATTGTAGTGGAGCGAGATGAAGAGGGTAAGTCGGTGCAGAGGCCAGTGTATTACTTGAGCGAGGTATTGTCTGCCTCAAAATAGAACTACCCGCATTTTCAAAAGGTGGCGTACGGAGTTTATATGGCGGCAAAGAAGTTAAAGCACTACTTTGAGGAGCATCCCATCAAAGTGATATGCGAAGCCCCCATATCCGAGATAATGGGTAACAAAGATGCGAATGGCAGAATTGTGAAATGGGCAATTGAGCTAGCACCATACGCACCCCAGTATGATAGGAGAGAAGCGATCAAGTCCCAGGCTGTGGCGGACTTTTTCGTGTATTGGGCCGAGGTACAATACGAACCACCGCCGCCAGATCCGAACTACTGGAGGATGCACTTTGACGGATCGAAAACCAAAACCGGGTTAGGTGCCGGGGTTGTGCTTACCTCGCCAAAGAAGGATCAGCTCAAATACGTATTGTAGATCCATTTCGCGGCATCAAACAATGTCGCTGAGTACGAGGCCCTTGTGCATGGTCTCAAAGTGGCGAAGGAAATTGGCATACGTCGGATAATATGCTTTGGCGACTCGGATCTTGTAATACAGCAAGTGTCTGGAGTATGGGACGCCCTGGACCCAAACATGGTGCTATACAGGTTTCATGTGCAGAAAATCTCGGGTTACTTTGAGGGATGCGAATTTCACCATGTACCTCGCGTGGAAAACGAAGCTGCCGACATGCTGTCGAAGCTCGGATCGACCCGATAGGCAATTCCACCGGGCGTAGCATTGGAGCACCTCAGAGAACCATCTATCAGGCCGTCCCCAGGAACCGATTCAATCTATGTCCCAGAAAACACGGAATCCGGAGTTGAGCCCATGGACATCGACATGGGAGGTAGTACGCCGAACTCGGGGACTACCTCGCTAGACTCGGGGACTGTTCAGCATGATCCGGCTGAAGTTATGCCGATGGATCGGATGGAAGTTGATGAGGAGATGTTCCCTGCGCGAGCAGTACCAGCTTGGGCACTGCCTATATACCAGTTCTTGAAAGATGGAACGTTACCCACAGAGGAAGTGCTAGCCAGGCAAACTCAGAGGAGAGCCAAAGCTTACATGTGTATCAATTCCGAGCTGTACAAACGGAGTGTAACCAATGTCCTCCAGCGGTGTGTTGATCCGGAAGAAGGACTTGACATCCTCCGAGATATACACCAAGGAGAATGCGGGCATCATGCCTCATCCCGGGCCTTAGTGGCAAAGGCGTTCCGGCATGGATTCTATTGGCCAAGTGCCTTGGAGCAAGCAGAAGATCTGGTGAGAAAATGCAATGGTTGTCAAAGGTACGCCACCAAGACACATATGCCTATGTCAGAACTCAAAACCATACCAATTACATGGCCATTTGCTGTGTGGTGCTTGGATATGGTTGGCCCGTTCAAACCAGCAAGAGGAAACATGACGCACATTCTGGTCATGGTGGACAAGTTTACAAAATGGATCGAAGTGAAGCCTATAAGAAAATGTGATGGAGCTACGGCTGTGACATTTCTCAAAGACATCATCTTGAGATACGGTTACCCTCATAGTATCATAACAAATAATGGCACCAATTTTGCTGAAGGAGCATTTGCATGATTTTGCCGAGATAAGAAAATCCGACTCAACATAGCCTCGATAGCCCACCCCGCATCGAACGGACAAGTGGAAAGATCCAACGGATTAGTGTTATCCGGGATAAAACCCCGGCTCATTGAGCCGCTGCAAAGATCAGCGGGGTGCTGGATAGAAGAACTACCAGCGGTATTGTGGAGTTTAAGAACAACTCCGAATCGATCAACAGGCTACACGCCGTTCTTTTCGGTATATGGGGCGAAGTTGTATTACCAGCCGACATAGAGCATGATTCATTTAGGGTCACCCAATACATAGAAGCCAAGTGCAAGAAGCCCGCAAAATGATGTTGATCTGCTGGAAGAAGCGAGAACGCAATCGCCTAGATCCGCCATATATCAGCAAAATCTCCAACGCTATCATAGCGGAAAGTGTGCCCCAGTCTTAGGGAAGGTGATCTGGTGCTCGGTTGGTACAGTACCAGCATGCATAAATTATCCCCCATGGGAAGGACCATTTATTGTGAGCAAAGCATTGCACAATGATTCTTACTATCTCATAGATGCAAAGCCACGAAAAGAACAAGGCGGACAGGTCCGAGAGGAATCAGCGGCCGTGGAATGTAGCACTATCGGCCCATTCTACACTTAGCTAAGAAGTGTGTGTATCCGAGTCTTCTCATATGTCGGTATGTATGTGCAATGAGCTTATCAATGAAATAGCGGAGCCTCGGCGATAACTCGTGGACGCCTTAATAAATGATTGTTGTTACTTTTTATGCGTTAGCTGGAATGACTCGTTTCGCTTAACCTGGATTAGTAATGTGTGAGCACCAAAAACCCAACCCTTCGACCTGCTGTTGTCCAACAAGAATTGGCTTCATGGCAAGCAAGGGAACAAGTTTAGAATTGCGTAGCACATGAAAAACTACTAAGGAAACGATCCTATTCTAGCTAACGTTTGTTTTTTTGGACTAACCCCGTATTTACTTTCAAGTTATTATGTTGAATTATTTTGAGCCAAGCCTCAAAGTTTCTCGGTATTGTTAAAACGATTCTTGAGGCTCGGATTCGTAAGTCGTAAAACCGAGTCAAGGTAGACACGGGTCGAGCCAGAGAATTGGACGAACAAGAAAATGAAACTCGGGGACTGCTCCCAAGTTAATCCGGCATACTAACATAGTAGCAAAATATCATGTATTCAGCATACAATTGCACCCGGCATACCGGGGATCTGATAAATTTTCAAGTTTTTTTTCAACTAAGGAGCGGCAGGAGGAGGAAGTTCGGCGTCATCATCACTGTCTTCAATATCTAAAGCAGCATCTTCTCCATCATCGCCCGACCCATCCTCCATGTTCTCCATCTGCTCCTCCTCGCCGGATTCCAGAAAGCTCGGCCCCTCAACCCAGTCATGGACTGGAGAATATTCGACGAGGCTGTAGGCGCAAGCCTAGCGCCGAGCTACCCACTCCGGATCATCGGTCCATTTGGATCCGGTGCACCGACAGGTGAGGAGGCTCAGATCGATTTTCTCGTACCATGAAAAGATATGATGGAGAAGGGTATCTGCTGCGGCACGCCTGGCGGATTCCCTCCAGAGGTCAAGTTGAGTCTCAATCTCCATCAGTTTTTCGGCAAGGAGCGTGATCCTTTCTGGAGCGTCCTCGCTTGGCCAGAATGTGTTGAAGATCCGGACTGCAACGTCAAGGAGATCTTTTCCATAGTTCTTAATAGTTTCCACCCGAGCTGACACGCTGACCAACAGGTCCTCCATGTCTAAGGGGATGCTCTCACCATCGGGAGTGATGGGAGTACCCCTCTCTTGGCGGAATTTGGCAACGGCAGCACTGGCGATGGCAGTACCCTCCGGAAAGTTATCTGAACATGAGAAAAGGGAGGATGCTGAAGCAAAGGCATATGAGCTAACCCGGAAAACTAGGTCGGACAAGGGGAAGAAACTTACGTGAGATATGGCGATGGATCCGGGTCAACTCCTTGATACAATTGTCGCGTCTCTGGCGAAGTTGTTCAAGCTCAGCGAGCGCCAACCCAAGCCGGACTTCGGATTCCTGGAGCAGGTCCTGGTCCTTGGAGATCTGGAGGGTAAAGCGCTCACGCTCTTCGGTGAAGTTCTGGCCAACTTTCTGGAGCTCGGTTTTGTGTTGGGCCTTCATCTTCTCCATCTCGGCCTTGAGTTTGGCTATTTCGCCGTCCTTGGTCCGCAGGAGGGCAAGCTCATCATTCTTCTTCTTCAGCTCGGCTTGATGCTGTCCTGCTTGTTCGAGAAAATGCAGCATCATATCAGGCACGAGCACACTATCCTCAAGCGATGCTGAAATAGTATGTTGACCCAGCAAAGCCGAGGAGTGAATGTTTGCCGAGCCAAGAAGAAGAAAGAATGGAAAACACAACGACGTTGGCCGAAAGGGGACATACCTCGAATTTCCTCCAAGTTTTTCTGCATAATCTTGTTTTTAGCCTCCACCCCAGCTGCAAAAAACCGAATAAGGAGGTTAGTCCGGCAGAAACAAACGAAACGGAGAGGTGTTAAGAGAGGAAATTACCCCTCTTTTCATGCTCCGCGCCAAGTGCAACATGTTTTGCATGCAAGATCTTGTGGGTATCAAGCAGGCGCTAAAACTCGGCGCTCTGACGGTTGGTGGTTACCTGACAAAGGTACATGCGTGTAAAATTAGTTCGGTGCATATTTGAAGTGTACAAGATCCGGGCCAAGCGGAACTTAACCCAGCTCTAGGTGTGTGCATATTTGAAGTTTACAAGATTCGGGCCAAGCGGAACTTAACCCGGCTCTAAGTGTGTGCATATTCGAAGTATACGAGATCCGGGCCAAGCGGAACTTAACCCGGCTCTAGGTGTGTGCATATTTGAAGTTTACATGCAGCTACGTTGATCTTCTAAGGAGCATCCGTCCGAGTAACAAGTTACTCCGCCGGAGGCTCGGGGACTAATGGTTATTATCTACAGCATGTAAAAAAGAAACGACATACCTCCATCATAGGCCCAGCGAGGTTAATGGCCTTGGCGGCGGTATTCATTTGAGCGGAAAATTCAGCTGGGCTGAACTTTTCCGGGAGATCGTCGTTGTAGACGAACTCCGCCTTATTCCAGTTCATGACGAATTCGATGAGGCTCGGAGGGTACCGTTCGCCAGTGGGCATGTGAGGTGCCACCAAGCCCTTTGCGTGAGCTTCTTTCCTTTCAATCAGGGCAAGAGCTGGGCTAGTGTGAAGAACCATCTGCTGCGAATCGGTTGGCTCGGCAGGAGAATCCGTCGCTGCTGGTGGTTTCTTTGGAAGCACTGACGACAAAGTTCGCTGCCCAGCCTCGACGGAGGTAGACTTGCCTTTGGCTTGCTGGGAGGATGTGACCACAGTAGATTTGCCCTTGGAAGCCGCTGGTGTGGGTCCTCGCCGAGCTTGAGATGACTCGGACGAGGCAGATGAACTTGGCACGGGAGCTTTGGTGGCCGGTGCTAGAGCTGCTGTTGGTTTCTTCGGAGCAGGGACAAGCGCTGGTTCGATGGCTGGCGTTGGAGCTACTGCTGGTGCTGGTGTTGCGGTAGACTTGGTGGTTGCTGGTTGCGGCAATGCCGAAGTGCCGGACGCTGTTGCCTCGGCCGATCCAACCCCTCCCGATCCGAGGTCACGTGCGTCTGAAGGAGGTACTGCGGAACCCGGAGCGGCCGCAGAGCCCTCTAGAATAGGGCTCAGCGGGCGTGACTCGTCGTCACGAGGAGGGGAAGGACTAGACCGAAGAGGAGAGGAGATGCTCGATCCGCTTTGAGGGACCTCCAGAGGAGCCCTGCAAGAGAAAATAATGTCAGGAGTGAAATTACCCCGATGCAGGGAGAAGTGTGTTGCGCAGTGAAAAAGAACTTACGCATCCGAGGTCTCGGCCTCCTTAGGTTTCCGGGCCCTCCGTGCCGGGGCTTTGCCTGCCTATTTGGAGGCAGTCTTGTCTCCGGCCTTCTTTTGCCTTTTGGAAGGCTAAGAAGGTTCGGAAGAAGAACTTGACGTGGATCCGCGCTTCTTCTTCGACGCCACCGGAACAGGCTCGCCCGTGGCAAGTGGAGAATCCTCGTGGATGTGCCCACCGGGGTTAGCTGATGCCGGGAAGGCAAAAGAAAGAGGGACAGCCTCAATGGATTCAATCACATCAATATCCAAGTCATCCTCATCGTCGGGCCAATCTCTAAGAGAAGAGAATTTACCGCTGGGTCGTTTGGTAGCGTCGGTTGTGGGGAGGAACATCTCCTGGTCCGGTTCCTCCTCATCCGGGATTTCTCGGTCCGGGGCCCACTTAAGGGTTGGATCAGTACCATCCTCGAGGGTTTGCTAGAGAAACAACTGAGGAAAAAGCACAAGGAGCAGAGTCAAAAATACGATAAGAACCGACACGTAATTGATCCGAAGCAAGTTTACTCCGCGAAACTTACCACGGGAGGGAGCCTGTCACGGCAGTAGTGCTCGATTCCCCATGTCCATTTGGCGGAGAAGTCCTTATGGGTGGTGAAAAGAGCCTTGACCCGGCGGAAGATCTCCGTATTGCTCAACTCGAACGAGGAGGTTCGGTTGGGGTCGCGGCTGAAGCTCATGTGGCACAACTTGTGAGTGCGCCGCTGGAGGGGAGAAATTCGGTTGCGCACAAATGTGATCATGGCATCCTCGTTGCGCAATCCGAGCTTCTTCAGCTCCGCAAACCTTTTGTTGACTTGGTTGGCCAGAGCCGTAGGTTTCTTGGCAACCTCCTCCCAGAAATCCGTGTCAGGGGGACCCGGAGCGTAGGGCAGCAACCGGATCAAGTCTTCCATGCCTTCATTCCGGACGTAGAAGAAGGTCCGGGCCCATCCTTTGCAGGAGTCAAGCCCGGTGACCCGGGGAAAGATTGAATACCTCCGGGGCAAGATCGAGGCAACTCTGAACTGAGTGAGCTGCTTGTCCTCCGACTCGACGTGGATGTTGGGGACGACATTGCGGTGGAGGCCGAAGAACCGGATCCACAGCTCCTTCGTGGGACATAGTCCGGTGTAGCCCTCGATCGAAGAGACAAAAGCGGACAGAGAGGTGATGGCGTTCGCCGGGAGATGATGTGGTTGTTGGTGATAGGTCCGGACCCAGTCCCGGAAGAAATCACTCACCGGGAGACCAAATCCCCGTTGGAAATGGGATAGGAAAACGACGAACTCACCCGGATTGAGTGAGGGGGCCAATTCCGAGGAGGGGAGATGAGCGGCGACGCCGACGGGAATACGCCGGGTCCGGTAGAGCCAGTCGATGTCGTCCTGGCAGACCCACGAACCGGCCCACGCGCCGCAGTCCGCCGCGCTGGCGTCCTCCTCCATCTCCTGCTCGACGACGATGAGCTCCTCCTCTGTCAACTCGTTTCTGCTGTCCTCGCTGGAGCTGGCGGCGGTGGGGCTCTGCGGTCTAGATTGACGAGGACCCGTGGCTAAATAGTGGTGCAGCGGTGACTGTGGTGCGGAGGCACGGAGAAGGTGCGGCGGCGGCGCTGCTGCAACGGGCACTGGCGGCGGCGCGGTCGCGAGGAGGAAGAAGAGGAACGGGCGAGGGGGCGCGGAGATGGAAAAGTGCTAAGGAGCGTGCCCCTCCCCTATTTAACAGCCCCTAGTAATCAGCGAGTGGGATCGTGCTGCGCTAAACAGCCACGCGCTGTGGCCGTGTATCACTGGCACTAGCCAATCAGAGAGAAGCCACAGCGAAGGCCACGGAGTAAAGATGATCCCATGACACGACATGCAGTTGCGGTAAACGAGGAGACAGACGTGACGTAACCCCCGCATAGTAATCACTGACATTTACTGCGGCGGTTACTGTGCAGGCCCTTAAAATGAGGCAACGTAATGATTAACCTTTACGTGGGTTGGCGTACGAGAGAAGGAAGCAAGGCCCGGATCCGAGCCACGATGGTAACCCGGCCGGCAAGTGACAACTTGAAATGTGTAGAGGGAAAGTAAAACCATAGGTTCCGAGCCAAAGTGGTAACCCGGCCGGCAAGTGAAAACTTGGAACGTGCAAAGGGAACGTAAATCCATATAATTCGAGACAAGAAGTCAACCCAGAACTAAACGTCCAAAGCTTAGATACGAATGAACCTGATGTGGCCTTAGCGACCGAGGCCGCTAAGGCCGCACCAGCTTCGGGGACTAATGTTGGGGGGATAACCCCGGGTAGGGTCACTCCGGGGTATACGAAGAGTTAGCCGAGGTTCGCAAGGTCAAAGCGGTCAGGCCGAGTCACCTCAAGGCAGGCCAGATCACGGAGTAACCCGGACCAGGAGGGTCACCTAACATTGTCTCGTCCGACTCAAGGAGTAAGTCGGAGATACTTGTCTAGCTTATATGCAGGAATAGGTGTGGCCGGATCAACTGTGATCCGGATCCTCGTTTGGCTTCTAGGAGAAGGAAGGAATCTCTCTGGTCAAAAAGAAGGCCCGGTGCATACTGGATGAGCGAATAAAGCAAGGGCAGGACCACCGGATCGAGGCCGACAAGGGTGACGACGCTCACGTCGGCTGACGCGGGCGCCGCAGAGGCTACGTCGCTAAAGCAAGTGTGACGCAGGGGAAAAGCACCCCTGTCGGGTTACTACTTTGGGAGGGGCATATTCTTAGGAATATGCCTCCACGTATGCCCTAGACCAGGACCGAACCACCTCTATATAAGGGGGGGTTGGGGTTCTGGTAAGGGGGTTGGGTTTTCTTTGATTGGGAGCAAGGGGAATTCTAGTTAGTTGAGCTCTAGTGGATCTAGGGTTCTTGGGCTAGTTGGTAGGCAAGAGTAAGAGAGTTTCTTCTTCCTCCTCTTGTCAATACAGCTCGAGGAGCTCTTGTAATCTTGGAGATTGAACATCAATACAAAGCTTCTGTGTAGAGAATCACTCTACTATCCCTCCCTGGATTCGCCTAGTGCATATTAGTCCCCACCTTTAGCCTATCCATGGCATCTGCCGTGACCCCACCACGACAGTCCCTTCACCTCCCCCATTCATGTGGTGGTAACCCCCTCCACATTAAAATGCCCCTTCACATTCTCTTTTAAAGTCTCCACTTTAAATGCATTAAATTTAACCAAATTTAATGCTCTCTCATTTAATAAAACTCTTTTATTAATTTTATTCAGAATTTTGTTAATTACTTTAATTAACAAACATTCACATAAAACCCCCTGCAACATTTCAATATTACATGCAGAACCAATTTCAGCAATTTCACCCGAAACAGTTTTGGTGTCTATTGAAATAATTCTAGTGCTTGCTTAATCTTTATCTGAAATGTATTTGCTCCTAAATGGTGTCGGTATCCCTTAAGTGTGTCACCCTACGGTTCGCGAATAATGCAGACATGATCTAGACCCCTCTCCGATCAATAATCAGCAATGGACCTCGAGATCCGTCTTCTCCACATATTCAACGATGACCCTTGTGATCGTGTGAACCTTTAACATCGTAATTAAATCCTTTGTCTCATGATATATTACATGTCCGAGATTCATCATTGGCATCCAAATACCTAGTTTGATCTCACATCGACATGCACTCTTTTCTCGTTCCCGTGATATAACATTCTAGTGATCACATCACTTGCTTGCAAGCTATCTTAATGTGATATCACCGAGAGGGCCCAGAGTATATCTATCCGTCATCGGGATGGACAAATCCCACTCTTGATCCATGAGCCTCAACATAACACCTTCGTAGCACTGAACCCACCTTTATAGTCACCCTGTTACGGTGTGACGTTTGATGTTATCAAGATACTCTTCCGGTATTAGAAATTAACATGATCTCATGGTCTAAGGACTAAGATTACTACGTATGATGATTTAGCAATATAAACATAATGACTCTGATCGTAATGCTATACTTCAGATGAATGTTCATCACATCATTCCACCAATGTTGTGAGCTCGTTATTAGCAACATCCTTGATCATCTTGTTAATCAACGAGCTAGTTTATATGAGAGGCATTACTAGGAACTTTGTATTTTGTTTATTAAACACAAATGTATTAACATTTCCAATTAATACAATTATAGCATGCAAAATAAACATTTATCATAAACATGAAATTAGATAATAACCACTTTATTATTGCCTCTCGGGCATATTCCCTTCATATTTCAGATTGATTATTGATTCTATCATGTCTTTGTTATTTGTGATCTTGCATGCTTTTCGTTGTTAGTAGCTATCTTGGCCAAGTAGATGCTAGCAACTCCAAGAGTTAGTATTTATGCTCGATAGTGGGTTCATGCCTCTGGTAATCTGGGGAAGTCACAGAAATCTCTAAGGTACTAGATGTGCTATTGCTACTAGGGAGAAAACAACAATCCTTTGTTCATAGAACAATCATATTGTTTACTTTACGCGCAGTTTGTAAAGCAATAATCTGTTGCTTGCAACTTAATACTGGAGGGGGTTCGGATGATAACCTAAAGGTGGATTATTAGTCATAGATGCAGTTGGATGGCGGTCTATGTATAATGGTGTAATGCCCAATCAAGTCTCAAAGGAGTCAAGATGATTAGTATATGCATGTATTGCTTTCTCGGTGTTTGTCAATTGCCCCGCTGTAATTTGTTCACCCAGCATGTTATCTATCTAAGGAGAGCCACCTCTAGTGAACTATGGATCCTGGTCCTCTTTTCTTTACATACAATCTATAAACTGTTTACTGCTTTGTGTTTACTTTCTGCAAACTTTTACTTCTTTCCATTTGATATGTTTAATCCTTTGTTTTCCGCAAAACACGGTGAGATTGACAACCTCATCGCAAGTTGGGGACAAAGTTCTGTGGTTGTGTTGTGCAGGTCTCCATGTTGCTACTAGCACCGGTTGTGCGCCCTCCCAAAGCTCAGCTAGTAACACCTTGGGGTGTTTCCTTGCTCCTACTGGTTCGATTAAACCTTGGTTTCATAACTGAGGGAAACTTGTTGCTGTGCTCATCATACCTTCCTCTTGGGGTTCCCAACGAGCTCTACATCAACACCTCCATCAAGCATTTTTCTGGGCGCCGTGCATTGAACCATCACTGATCTACATGATGGTCACACCAACGTGTACACCTTCAAATGGCTCAACAAAACATGTGTTTTGCAACCGATGACTCCTAGCCAAATAATTGCAGACAATGCAAAGGCTTTAGCGAGGAAGCAAAACACAACACCTTGTGAGAAGTGCGGTGAGCGAGAGAACCACCTCATAGTGAGTGAGAGCCATAAGCCAAACTCAAGTGGAAAAACTAAGAGTGTTCTCCTTGCCACCAAAAGTGCGATGAGAGATGTGCGGAACAACCCATCCATCTTGCACTACATCCTCATTTGCAAGGGACTAGTGCAAGAAACTAGTGACTTAACCAATGTTCCTCCATCTTTGAAGTTTGTTTTGCAGGAATTCAAGGATGTGTTTCCCGAAGATCTTCCACATGGACTACCCCCTTTTCGCGGAATAGAACATCACATTGACCTCATACCCAGTGCACCCCTTCCAAACCGCGTCGCTTACCGCATGAACCCGGAGGAGACGAAGGAGATCAAACGTAAAATCAACCAACTCATCTCCAAAGGTTTGCTCCAAGTTCACACTAGTCCAAGTGTGGTACCCGTGATTCTTGTCCCAAAATCGGATGATACGTTACGGTTATGCATGGACTGCGGTCCAATCAATGCTATCACCGTGTGTTATCGACATCCTATACCGCGTCTTGATGACATGCTTTATGAGTTGTGTGAAGCCACTATTTTCTTGAAAATTGATCTCCGTAGTGGTTACCATCAAATACGCATGGCAGAAGGTGATGAGTGGAAAACCGCCTTCAAGACCAAACTTGATCTCTATGAATGGTTGGTATTGCCTTTTGGCTTACCTACTACCCCCATCCACCTTCATGCGCCTAATGAACCATATTTTGCATTCTCTCATTGGTAAGAGTGTTGTTGTCTATTTCGATGATATACTTGTTTATAGCAAGTCACTTGAGGACCATGTTACACATGTCAAAGAAGTTTTGCAAATCCTTCGACATGAAAAGTTAGATGCTAATCTTCCCAAGTGCACTTTTGCTAAAGACAAGTTATTTTTTCTAGGATTTGTCATTTCTTCGAATGGCATTGAAGTTGATGTTTCCAAGGTAAAGGACATACGAGATTGGCCCATCCCAACAAATGTGAGTGAACTCCGAAGTTTTCATGGGTTAGCCGGTTTCTATCGTTGCTTTGTGAAAGACTTTTCGACCATTGCTTGTCCTCTCAACGAGTTGACGAAAAAGAATGTCACCTTCATGTGGGGCAAAGCACAACAAAAAGCTTTTGATGAACTTAAAAAGAGGCTCACCGAAGCACCTCTTCTTGCATTACCAGATTTCACAAGTTTTTTGAGATAGAGTGTGATGCTAGTGTTATTGGCATTGGAGGAGTCCTTATGCAAAATGAACGTCCTATAGCCTACCATAGCGCGAAACTTGATGGTGCTCACCTTAATTATCCGATTTATGACAAAGAGCTTTTTGCCTTAGTTCGTGTTCTTCAAGTTTGGCAACACTACCTATGGCCTAAAGAATTGATCATACATTCCGATCATGATTCGTCGAAATATCTCAAAGGCCAAGCTAACTTGAGTAAGAGACACGCCAAGTGGGTAGAATTTATGGAGTATTTTCCTTACATTGTAAAGTACAAGAAGGGCAAAGATAATGTAGTTGCGGACGGTTTGTCTCGCAAGCACACAAGCCTTCTTACTCGACTTGAAGTAAACGTGTTGGGTCTTGATGAAATCAAAGATTTGTATTCTTCTGACCCATTCTTTGGACCAATTTTCACAAAGTGCTCCATTGATAAAGGAGTTGATGATTTATATTTGCATAAGGGCTTTCTATTTAAACAAAATAAAATTTGCATTCCGAAGTCGTCTCTCCAACTTTTGCTTCTCCAAGAATCTCATGGTGGAGGCCTCATGGGTCACTTTGGTCGTGACAAGACATTGGACATGCTCTCCATTCATTACTATTGGCCCAAGATGAAGCGTGATGACCCACAAGTATAGGGGGTGTATCGCAGTATTTTCGAGGGAAGTCAAACCCAATTTATTGATTCGACACAAGGGGAGCCAAAGAATATTTATCAGCCTTAACAACTGAGTTGTCAATTCAGTCACACTGAAACAATCTTGCTCACTGCAGTTTATCAAGAGCAACAGCTTTGTAGTAGGAATAGTAAAGCAAAGCAGAGTAACAAAAGCAGAAATAGTGGGATTCGAAAAGTGTAGGCATAGGGATGGATGGACGGGCGTTGCATGGACAAGACAATTCACATAGCAATCAGAACATAGGGCAATTGCAGATAAATAAGATAAAGCATCCAAGTACTAGACAATCCTAGGCATGTGTTCCATATATAGTCATATGTGCTCGCAATGAGAACTTGGACAACATCTTTTGTCCTGCCAGCCCGTTTGCAGCGGGGCCTCTAGGGAACTACTGGCAATTAAGGTGCTCCTTTTAATAGAGCACCAGAGCAAAGCATTAACACTCCGTGAACACATGTGATCCTCACATCAAAGCCTTTCCCTTCTAGTTATCCCGATTTCTGTCACTTCGGGGCCATACGTTCCGGACAACGACGTGTGTAAACAACTTGTAGATAAGACCAGAAACAATACTATCATAATGAATCAATAATAAGTTCAGATCTGAAATCATGGCACTCGGGCCCTAGTGACAAGCATTAAGCACAGCAAGTCGCAACAAAGTCATAAAGCACTAATAAAAGATACTAGGCACTATGCCCTAACAATCTGATGCCATTACATGAACGATCTCATCCAATCCCTACCATCCCCATAGCCTACAGCGGGGGATTACTCACTCATAGATGGGGGAAACATGGATGGTCGATGGAGAAGCGATGATGATGATGATGATGGCGATGATCTCCTCCAATTTCCCGTCCCGGCAGGGTGCTAGAATGGAGTTTCTGGTGCTGTTTCGTGGAATCTGATGGTGGCGGCGGAGTGGAACTTCTTCTGGAAAAACGTTGAACCCCCCGAAGTTTTTAGGTTAGAAGTCTCCTTATAGGCGAAGCGAGAGGCCGAGGGGGTGCCTGGGGGCCCACACCACCCCTTGGTGCGGCCTGGCCTGGCCCGCACCAGCAGGTGGTGTGGCCACCCCAGGGCTCTTCTCCGTCTCGTATTCTGGCTCCTGGAGTCTTCGGGTAAAATAGGATTTTTGGCATATTTTCTGGGATTTTTCCCGATAGTTGATTTTCTACACAAAAAGTAGACACCAAGGCAGTTCTGCTGAAAACAGCGTCAGTTGGCATTAGTTGCATCCAAATCACACAAGTATAGAGGAGAAACAATAGCAAAAGTGTTCGGGAAAGTAGATACGTTTTGGACGTATCAACTCCCCCCAAGCTTAGCTTATTGCTTGTCCTCAAGCAATTCAGTTGAAAACTGAGTGCGATAAAAGAACTTTCACGAACACATTTGCTTCATATGATGTAAATAATCTCAGCAATGTGATCAACTACTCAGACAGTTCATAATAAAGAGTATGCAACTGAGTCTACTTAATAGTCATTGCAAGCTATGAAGAGATTCCAACTCAAGAATAATAAGTAGCACGAAGCACGAACATAAGCAACATTACAATGCTCATAGAAAGGTATGATAGAGTGGTATCTCGCTTGCCTTTGATTATGAATGCCAAGGCACCTATGAAGTTCAAGTGATGACTAGAAGTAAAGATATCAAAGATACAAGCATCAAAGTCATAACACAAATAATCAAGTATTGGAACAAACACAAAGAATGACAACTATGCTCTCAATAAGGTGCTCAAAGAATATGTGGAGACTCAACAAGTGGAAGAAAAAGATTTTGAATAATTTGAAAGGCTTCCAAACGCTGAAAGTATGGTACTTGTTAGCTTTGAGCTCTCATTGCCCTATCATAAGCATCTTTAATGTGGTTAAGGTGAAAGTGACACAACTAAGAGGATATGCTTGACAAGTTATAAATTGAAGTCTCATGCCCCTTACTTACGAAGACCGATCCTCATGCTACTCAACTTCAGTCACAAGTAAGCTCTTGTCAATGTAAGTACAACGTATCATGGAGAACCGCCAACAGGGTACCCCTTGCACATGACACGGGAGCTATCCCATGATCAAAATGACAAGGCAAGCAGACAGTGAGCATCTCAGCGATCTTTTTATTTACTATGTGCATAGATTTTTATTGAGGATGCTTCATAGAATGCTCATTATGGTTATGCTGCAAGTTTCCACCATGATTAGGCATGGCTTAGGCTAGCGGCCCAGGCGTTTCTCTAACATACATACAAACTCCATGATCTTACAAGTTCCACTTTTATTTCACACCGCCGAGATCCATAAGCAAAAGAACATGATATCAACTAGGTACAAAGTACATATGAAGTGTTGAAAGCGGTCCCCATGATACATGGTTCTGCTAACTCCAACTCATAAAGCGCAAGCATATGCACAACAAAGAAGGACACAATGGTTCAGGTTTATTAAGTGCAAGAAAATAAAGTGTGCCATCAAGTTCGTGAGAGCTTTACTAACTAACTTTCTCATAACAAGCAAACATTTTATTCAGAAGAAAACAAGGCACATTGAATATGCACGGAGGTAGCAAATGATGCTAATGGGTAGGTATGGTGGACACTTTGGAAATATTTGGTTTAGGGAGTTGGAAACATGAGTAAAACACTCAGTGGAAGTGAAGGCTAGCAATAGTAAGGGAGTGACAAACGAGTGAGCAATAGCTGTCATTATCATGCTTGCAACAAAACAAGACTACTCATGGCATGAAAGTGATTCAAGATCCTCAAGGCAAAATAATTCATCGAGGCTTAACTAACTATTACAGTCATGAGCATGCGTGAGCATGTGCCAAGTCAATCAAATGAAACATTCAAAGGAGGATACCACGGTGTCATACCAATTTATGAATAGAGTAATGCAAGCAAACATTCATGAGACATGCTACAAATTATTAGCGAGCTGGAGCTAATCATAAGAAAGCAAAAACTATTAAGCATCCAAAGAAAACATACACTCTACATGAACGGACTAAGAAATCTCACAGAGATGAGTATATGTACAAAAATGAAGACAAATAGAGTTCATTACCAGCCTCTTACCACGCCTCAAGTTGTCATTAATCCTCATTATTGCTCTTCACTTGCGTGGCTTGAATAATAATATGAAATCAATAATCCATTGAGAACTGCCGAACCCTGTAGCAAACTCGCAAAAACCAAAGAAGAACGACAAATATTTTTGGTGTTTTCGATTTTTAAATAAGAACCAAAAGAGAGAAACAAGCAAAGCAAAATCTTTTAGGGTTTTTCAAATAGTTCAAACAAAGCAAAAAGGAAAAAGCAAACCAAGGCAAAAAGAAGAAGCAAGCCAAAGAGAAACAACAAAAATATTTTTGGTCTTTTTGTGTTTTTAGAAAGCAAAAGCAAAGAAGAACGAAAACTAAAAAGAGAACGAAAACATGAATATACAAAGTACCGACGCAACATGATATGGAGATGAGTGTAGTGTCGGCGTACCTCCCCCCAAGCTTAGGCTTTTGGCCTAAGTGGGTATCAATCCATGTACGAATAAGGGTTCCAAGCGGGCGGATCTTGGTAAGAATGGTCGTAGCTAGGCCCATGAGAAGAAGAGGAAGCTCCCCAATCATAAGTGGACTGCTGATATGAAGACTCTCCCTCATTCGAAGGCTGGACCGAATCATCCGTGACCTCCCTTCTATTGTCCTGCTCCTGCTGGGAAAGCTCTCCCAAGTACGTGTATAGCTCCTCCTCAGTGAGGGACCATCCTTCCCTGTTATCAAGGTTAAACAAAATTGGTGCAGGCAAAAGAACAACACACTCGGACTTGCTCTTTCTCCAGCCAGCCTTGAGAAAGGTTATTTCATAAGATAACTCACTCAAACTAGCCCACGAGGAAATAAATTTATGCTGTATCATGGAATTAAGATCAAGCCTCTCTAAGGGGAACTGTAGGTCTAGATGATGAGGCACTAAACCATGCAATGCTAGCAAACGAGAAGCAATGAGGCCTCCACAAATTCCACCTTTCTCACGGTTAGCAGCAAGACGGAAAGCTATCAAAGCACCCAAGTTGTAAGACCTATCTCGTCTAAGGGCAGCAGAGATAAATGCTAGATCAAACAAAGATAACTTGTTGGCAGTTTTCCTAGCAAGAACACACTTGGCAATAAAGTAGGCAAAGTAGCGAATAGAGGGAAGATGAATGTTACGGATTTTTCCATTCTCCTTCGAGAAGCTACTCCCTTGACAAATTTCTGCGTATAAATCCATGAATGGTTCCGGTCTCTCTTTAATCTTCTTACATGATCCCCATTGAGGTACCTTAATAGCTACACAAAAATCATCAAGAGAAAGATTGACAACAATATTGTAAATTTTGTAATGGACCATGGGGTTAGGCAAAGAGTGACTAAATTGGAAATCCTGCACCACAGACATGGTTAGCTTCACAAATTGACAAGGTTCATCTTCCAAGAAACGCTCTAACCCTGCATTAGAAACCAAAGTGTTGAAATCTCGTAAAATTCCTGCAGCTCTCATGAACTATGGGCATGGATAAATGGAGGGAAAAACTTCCTCCTCCCGATGGACCTTCATGACCTCATGCACCCAAAGCTCATATTGGTTTAGGTGGTGCTCACTCATCTTTTATTCTGAAATTTAAACACCTATTAAATAAGTGATTGCAAAGTAAATATAATAAAGGATTCTACTCATAGGGACTTGCAAGAGGCCTAAACATGCATCAAATCTATATCTCTAAGCATCAAACAAGCTTACAAGCTCTCATAACCAGTCACCTACAGCAGCAAAATACTCAACATACAATCCACTTAACACAAATCTACTTGGACAAGGGGAGGAGTCACATACCAAGGAACAATTGCTCCAAATTTTAGCAAGAAAGATGGGCTGAGCAAAGAGATCGAAGAAATCGAGAGCAAGCACAGAAAGAACACGATTTTGAGCTATGAACTGGAGCTTACTCGGGAGAGAGAAGAAAGTGGCAGGTGAGAGAAGTAGTAGGGGGCCAGGGGTGGCCCACACCAGGGCATGGCGCCACCCAAGGCTGGCCGCGCCACCATGTGGTGTGCCTGCCTGGTGGGCCCCCTGGTACCTACCAGGTACTCCTCTGCCCCTTTTTTCACGTAAAAATTTAATATGAATTTTCTGGAATTTTTCGAGACACTTTATTTTTGGGCATTTTTCAGAAATAGAAGAATGATTTTTCTGACAGACAGATTTTTTTTCTTTTGGAAACATGATGCAAGGACAAAACAAGGCTAGAACTACAGAAGTTCTAACATGCAAGCAAACTAACAACACAAAGGAAACTAAACGAAAGCAAAAAACCAAAAATGCAAAGGATAGAAATAAACGGGGATAATCATAACGAAAACATTGTTTTGTTCAATGGAATCCTTTTGTTAGCAAGGTTGATCAAGTCTTGCTACCAAAACAATTGCATATGAGACAAAACTTTGTACTCCACTAATGATTATGTTACCTTAACCTTGATAGCAATGGTCCCAATCATAATAGTTTCAAATTTTTCTCTTGGTATGGGACAATATATTTCTCCAACTTGAATGCCTTCAACATGTTCAATTGAATTCAGTCCATAAGTCCTTTCAATCTTCTTGGGGAAATAGACAATATGTTCCTTGTCATTAACATTGAAGGTCACCTTTCCTTGATTACAATTAATAACAGCTCCTGCAATATTAATAAAAGGTCTCCCAAGAATAATAGACATATTATCATCTTCAGGCATTTCAAGCACAACAAAATCAGTTAATATCAAGCAATTGTCAGCCACGTACACAGGTACATCCTCACATATACCCACAGGAATAGTGGTAGATTTATCAGCCATTTGCAAAGATATATCAGTTGGTATCAATTTTTCAAGTTGAAGCCTTTTATAGAGAGAGAAAGGCATAACACTAACTCCATCTCCCAAATCACACAAAGTAGTTCTAACATAACTGTTCTTAATAGAGCTAGGGATAGTTGGAATCCCTGGGTCTCCAAGTTTCTTAGGGACCTTACCATTGAAAGAATAATTAGCAAGCAGAGTAGAGATTTCTTCATTCGGGATCTTCCTTTTATTCGAGACAATATCCTTCATATACTTTGAGTAAGGAGGCAATTTAATAGCATCAGTCAAAGGAATTTGCAAGAATAAAGGCTTCATCCACTCACAAAACTTATTATAGTGTTCATCTTCCTTTGACTTGTGTTTCTTATCAGGGAAAGGCATAGGTTTTTGGACCCAAGGTTCTCTTTCACTACCATGTTTCTTAGCAATAAAATCTTCTTTAGTGTATTTAGTAGTCTTAGTGTGATTTTCAGGTTCTTCTTCAACTTTTTCTTCATTAGGCACTTCATTTTCTTCATTACCACTTTCAGTTTCAGCATCAGAGATAGATATACTATTAGGATCTATAGCAGGTTCAGAGGGTTCTACAACAGTTTTATGTTTCTTTTTCCTTTTCTTACGAGTAGAACCACTATTTTCAGCTTGTTGAGAATCCTGCTCAATTCTTTTGGGATGCCCCTCGGGATATAGAGGATCCTGGGTAGCAGCACCACTTCTAGTTCTAATTTCATAAGCATGTTTTTCTTTAGCAGCATTAACTAGCATGTAGTTTTGCTCTTTAACGAGTTGATCTATTTGAGTTTGAACCATTTGAAAGTGTTTAACAATCATTTTAACATCATTAGAGGTTCTTTCCACAATATCTTTCAACTCAACAATAGCTCTAGTGTTTTCCATTAGATGATTTTGCACCCTTTTATTAAAGTTATCTTGCTTAACAATAAAGATATCAAATTCTTCTAAGCATTGATCAGGAGGCTTCAAGTAAGGGATATCCCCTTCATCAAAGTGTTGGAGAGAGTGTACCTCAATAGTGGATGAGTAGGGAATAGGCTTACATAATTCTTCCATAGGAGGTAAATTCTTGACATCTGTAGCTTTAATTGCCTTCTCCTTATGGCATTTCTTAGCTTCCTTCATCACTTCATCATTTAATTCAATAACTCCCCTCTTCTTTGATGTTGGAATAGGCACAGGAATAGATGGTTCAGGTACAATTACTTCAGGTATAGCTTGTTTAGGAGGAGTCCAATCTTCATAATTCTTGCTTATTTTAGCCATTAATTCCTCAGCTTCCTTCGGAGTCCTATTCCTGAAAACACAATCAGCACAGCTATCTAGGTATGTCCTAGATTCTTCGGTTAGTCCATTATAAAATATATCAAGAAGCTCATTCTTAGGTAATGGACTTCCAGCCTGTGCATGAATCAAAGCACAAAACCTTGCCCAAGATTCGGGCAATACCTCTTTTTCTCCCTGTTTAAAATCAAAAAGTTTCTGCAAAACAACATGTCTAGCACTAGGAGGAAAATATTTCTGCAGGAAAGTACTAATCAAACACTCAGGGCTATCAATAGATCCAGGAGGTAAATTACCAAACCAAGCTTTAGCTTCTCCTTTCAGTGAAAAAGGGAAAATCTTAGCAACAAAGTAAGTACGCCTCTTAATATCATTAGAAAACAAGCCACTCATGGTAGAATGTTCATTCATATGTGCTACCGCACTTTCATTCTTAGTCCCACAAAAGGGGTCTTTCTCGACAATAGCTATGTAAGATAGATCGAGAGAGAAATCAGAATCTTCATCTATAATATTTATGGGAGAAGCAGCGAATCTAGCATCAAGAGATAATTTGGGTCTGATAGTACGCCTCTCAAGGAGACTCTTAGCAGCGCTCCTATCATGGGTGTTCCTACATTCTTCAATAAACTCATCAGTCATCTCAACATAATCTTCTTCAACATCATAACTCTCACTAGACTCAGGTGAGCTAACAGGTGTGGCAGTGTCTTCATTAGGAGTTTCGGTATTTCCAACTATAGTTCTAGCAATCGTAGCATCTAGGAAAGGTCCTAATGAACCACTCTTATCAAGCACAGTAGAAGCAGCATCATAAGTATCAGAAGTTTCAGATTCAGCAGTAGTAGAAGTGTGTGTAGCATGTGTATGTGGTGGTGTAAGGAACTTACTCAAAACAGACGGTGAATCAAGAGTAGTAGAGGTGTTCAGAACCGTACCTCTTCTTGTAGTAGATGGTAAAATAGGAACCTTGCCATCACGAGACTGACCCATGACGGATGGATAGCAGCGAACAATAGAGAATCCAAGTGAACTTGATAAATAAAGCTATGCTCCCTGGCAACGGCGCCAGAAAATAGTCTTGATGACCCACAAGTATACGGGGTGTATCGCAGTATTTTCGAGGGAAGTGAAACCCAATTTATTGATTCGACACAAGGGGAGCCAAAGAATATTTATCAGCCTTAACAACTAAGTTGTCAATTCAGCTGCACCTGGAAACAATCTTGCTCACGGCAGTTTATCAGTCACAACAGTTTTGTAGTAGGAATAGTAAAGCAGCGGCAGTAGTAAAGCAAAGATAGTAGTAACAAAAGCAGTAAATAGTGGGATTCGAGTGCGGTAGGCATGGGGATGGATGGATGGGCATTGCATGGACAAGATAATTCACATAGCAATCAGAACATAGGGCAATTGCAGATAAATAAGATAAAGCATCCAAGTACTAGGCAATCCTAGGCATGTGTTACATATATAGTCATACGTGCTCGCAATGAGAACTTGCACAACATCTTTTGTCCTGCCAGCCCGTTTGCAGCGGGGCCTCTAGGGAACTACTGGCAATTAAGGTGCTCCTTTTAATAGAGCACCGGAGCAAAGCATTAACACTCCGTGAACACATGTGATCCTCACATCAAAGCCTTTCCCTTCCGGTTATCCCGATTTCTGTCACTTCGGGGCCATAGGTTCCGGACAACGACGTGTGTAAACAACTTGTAGATTAGACCAGAAACAATACTATCATAATGAATCAATAATAAGTTCAGATCTTAAATCATGGCACTCGGGCCCTAGTGACAAGCATTAAGCACAACGAGTCGCAACAAAGTCATAAAACACTAATAAAAGATACTAGGCACTATGCCCTAACAATCCGATGCCATTACATGAACGATTTCATCCAATCCCTACCATCCCCATAGCCTACAGCGGGGGATTACTCACTCATAGATGGGGGGAACATGGATGGTCGATGGAGAAGCGATGATGATGATGATGGCGATGATCTCCTCTAATTCCCCGTCTCGGCAGGGTGCCAGAACGGAGTTTCTGGTGCTGTTTCATGGAATCTGATGGTGGCGGTGGAACGGAACTTCTTCTGGAAAAACGTCGACCCCCCCGAAGTTTTTAGGTCAGAAGGCTCCTTATAGGAGAAGAGAGAGGCCGAGGGGGTGCCTGGGGGGCCCACACCACCCACAGTGCGGCCTGGCTGCCCGGCCAGTGGTGTGGCCACCCCAGGGCTCTTCTCCGTCTCGTATTCTGGCTCCTGGAGTCTTCGGGTAAAATAGGATTTTTGGCATATTTTCCAAGATTTTTTTTGATAGTTGATTTTCTGCACAAAAAGTAGACACCAAGGTAGTTCTGCTGAAAACAGCGTCAGTTTGCATTAGTTGCATCCAAATCACACAAGTATATAAGAGAAATAATAGCAAAAGTGTTCAGGAAAGTAGATACGTTTTGGACGTATCAAAGCACGACGTGGAACGCTACGTTCAACGATGCACGACATGTGTTCAAGCTAAGTCGCAAGCTAACCCTTATGGTCTTTATATGCCATTGCCTATTCCTTATGCACCTTGGTCCGACATTAGCATGGATTTTGTTTTAGGATTTCCTAGGTCTAAGCATGGTCATAATTCTATATTTGTTATTGTGAATCGCTTTTCCAAAATGGCACACTTCATACCGTGCCATAAGACCGACGATGCTTCACATATTGCAAATTTGTTTTTCAAGGAAATTGTCCGTCTTCACGGTGTGCCATAACAATCGTCTCCGACCGCGACATCAAATTCATGAGATACTTATGGAGGACCCTCATGGCCAAGCTCAGCATCAAGCTCCTCTTTTCATCTGCATCGCATCCTCAAACCGATGTCCAAACCGAAGTCATCAACCGAAGCCTCAGGACTCTCCTTCATGTGTTGATCAAGAACAACCTCAAGGATTGGGAGGCATGCATTCCACACACCGAGTTTGCCTACAATCGTGCCAAGCACTCAACAACCAAGATGAGTCCCTTCATGATCGTCTATGGTTTCGAGCCCCTCACCGCACTCGACATCCTTTTGCTACCTCTTAATGAGCGCATCAACATGGACATCGACAAGCGAGCCCAAGCTATGAAGAAGCTTCACGAAGAAACAAGAGCCACTATCGAGCAACAAGTCCTTCGCCAAGATTCAAGGTTAAATAAGGACAAGAAGGAGATGATCTTTGAAGAAGGTGATCTTGAATGGATACACCTAAGCAAAGACCGCTTCCCCAAGGAACACGACTCCAAGCTAAAGCCAAGAGGAGATGGTCCCTTCAAGGTCCTCAAGAGAATCAACAACAACGCCTGCATCATCGACATGCCGACCTCCAAGTGCCTTGCAAGCAATACATTCAATGTCAAGGACCTCTCACCCTACCATGGAGATGTTCAAGATGATAACCATGAAGAGTCGAGGACGACTCTTTCCTAAGGGGGGAGATGATGCAGCCCGTCCTATGGATGCTCCTACATATACACCACCAAGTCCCCCAAGTGGACCCATGACTCGTGCTCGAGCCAAGCTCCTCCAACCTAAGGTGAATTCACTCTTGTACTCATGTGACTTCGATACACCCCTGGATGGCTTGCTACTTCATGCTCCGACACTATGCATCATCAAGTATGAAGACACGAGCCAAAGGAGCGACGCAACAACCAATAGCTGCCAGGAGCCAGTGGTACTACCGGCCCCTGGAAGCGGTACTACCGCCCTGGATAGAGAGCCTCTGCCAACAGCCCCAGACCTCTCCGGTACCAAGGAGGCGGCACTACCGCATCGACCGGTACTACTGCATTCTTCGAGCGGCACTACCGCCCGCTCCTGAAGACCCATGCCAGCGCCTCGGCCCGCTCCGGTACCTACGAGCGGTACTACCGCCTTCAACCGGTACTACCGGTCACGAGTTATGGTACTACCGGCCATCCCAGGGCCCACGCGTCCCAACTCGGCCTTGGGCCTTGTAACGAACCCCCTTTGATACTTTTAGTTGCCTAAACTACCCTTGAACTTGTGGCTGTCCTATATATAGTCCCCCACCTCTATTGTAAGCCATAGGATTGATATTTGGAATTAGTGGAAACCCCTTGTGGATCTATCTAGTTCTCGCCTCATGCTCCTTTGATAGAGGAGCATCAAATATCACAAACCTCGTTGGAGTTTGCATTGTGCCTCCGTGTTGTACAAGGCCTACGCATCGGGGTCCCTTTGCCTAGACGTCAAGATCTCACCGAGTCTCCCTACTCGCTGTGCCGGCTCGAGAGAGATTCCTCCGCCCAACGCCGATCCTAGGGATTGCGCTGGACCGATAGCCACCGAAGTGAGCAATTGGCTTGTATCGTGTATTCGTGTGTGTGTTCATAGTGTTCTTAGTGCGTGAGTTCGCGTTTTCGCTCTCTCTCTCTCTCTCATCCCCACACTCACTCCGCCTTGATTTCAAGGGATTCATGAAAGACGGGTCATCCCCAAGGTTGTCCCACAACACAGATCCTATGGAATCGGGTTCTAGCAGTGCGACGACGTGTCGGTGGTGTTGAGTCCCTTGTGCCCAATTCTTCATGGAACCACACTCATGGAACCCAACTGAGAAAGAGGAGAGGAATTCCCTAAGGAAATAGCCTTAGGAAATTCCCCTTTTATTTTTGTGTGTCTTTTCCCTTCAATAAAGACCTTTATATAAAGGGGGAAATGGGTACTCCCTTCCCTCAAGTCCTCATGTGGGACTAAAGGAAAAAAACAAAGAGGAGAGGCAGTCGACGGTGCAACAATTGACCGGGTGGGCCGGCCTGCCCGCCCCGCGTGGCCTAGCAGTGGCAGCAACAATGACAGCCTAGGGAGGCGGCGTTTCCCGGGTGGGCCCGGCGCAGCCCACCAGCCCCTGCTGCGCCACCGCGCTCCCGTGTGCCCCTCGTGGGTAGGCCTGGCTTGGACCACTGGCGGTGGCAGATGCCTGCCACCTGCGCGATACTTAGCCTGCGCTCGCCTGCCTCTTGCATGGGCCCCCACGTGGGCCCAACCGCTGTGGTTGTTTGCTGCCCTTTGGGGTGGCTTTCTCCTGGGTTGTTTCCCTCCAGGGATTCGGCCCAATGTAGGAAGTTGCCCCATAATTAATAATTTAAAATATTTATTAAATATATTAATTCATAATTAATATATATAAATGCATATTTATAATTAGACTTTTATTCCGAAACACCTTTTGGTTTTATCCTTTCTTCTGAACATCTTCAGACCCTTCTCGAAACTATTCCGATAATCCTTTCTCTCAGAACATTTCTGATCTCGTCTTTTTCATCTGTGATCCCTTTGCTTAGCAATCTTAAACATCATTAGATCCTTAAGTGTGTTACCCTGTGGTTCGGGAATGTCATAGACATGATTGAGATGTCTCTATATCATTCATCAATACCTGGACCGGGATGTCCATATTGACCCTATGCATTCTTGAGACTCTGTCGTGCTCAAACCATAAATTCTCTATCCTATTACCTTTGTCTCTTTGATACATGACTTGTCCGAGATTTTATAATTAGTATCACCATACTAACCTTGTTACCAATAAGTCTACTTAACTCATTATCGTGATATTGTATCCCCATGACCTAGTCATATTCCCCGTGACCTTCCCATCACATAGGTGGACCCGATCTCGATACATAGGCCTCAATTGTTCCTTTGGAATAAACACACACTTTTATGGTCACCCAGTTACGGTTATGACGGTTAGTGAGAACAAAGCATACCTCTAGAGATAGTGATTAATATGATTTCATTGTCTAAGTAGAAGGTCACTTCGTTTGTAATTACTACAACGCTGAACCATGTGACTAGATCATGTTGTAATACTTAAATGGGTAATGTACATCATATCATTCTCTAATGACATGAATATATTGTCAACTAGCATAAATGCACCATAATTAGAAAACCTTGATCATCGATTGCCTGATGTCTACGCACTTCTATTCTTGTAGACAGTTGTTGGGCCTCCAAGTGCAGAGGTTTGTAGAACAGCAGCAAGTTTTCCCTTAAGTGGATCACCCAAGGTTTATCGAACTCAGGGAGGAAGTGGTCAAAGGTATCCCCTCTCAAGCAACCCTGCAATCAAGATACAAGAAGTCTCTTGTGTCCCCAACACACCCAATACACTTGTTAGGTGTATAGGTGCACTAGTTCGGTGAAGAGATAGTGAAATACAAGTGGTATAGATAATTATAAGTGGTATAGATAAATAGCTTGCTGGCGTGTGGTTGACGTGGGAAAAGACCAAAGGCAAACTGAAATAAAGATGAAAGCAAGCAAACATGTAATAGATCTAATTGCAAATAGTGCATCAATGCTTAGAAACTAGGCCTAGGGATCATACTTTCACTAGTGAACACTCTCATGTAAATATCTTCTCTTTATGATACTACTCTTAACTACTCTCCGGTAGAACACTCTAATCGATGGTAGGGCTATAACAACACACCTCAAAGTTCGCTTTCCACATCTAGATAACCCCACACTGTCACCTTGAGCACTAGATGGTTCAAACAAACACCACAATTTCATAAAGACATCCAACTCCAAATATAACTCATAACAAGTATTTGTAATGTCTAGCCTAAGTGCCACCATGGTGTGCACACTATCAACTTCACACACATGGGGAGAGCAGAGATCTATTAAAGCACTTGAGTAGCAAGGTAGATCTATAGATTACAAGCTCATGATCTCAATAAGATCATGCATACATAGAGAGATGAACACATAGCTACCGGTAGAACCCTTAGCCTCGAGAGAGAACTAGTCCCTCCTCATCATGGGAATCAACAACGGCGATGGAGATGGTGGTGGAGATCGATGGAGATGGCTCTGGGGGCACTTCCCCGTCCCGGTAGGGTGCTGGAACAGAGACTTTCTATCCCCTGAATCTCCCCTTCGGTGGAGGCGGCGCTGTGGAACTTTTCGTGGCTGGAGGCTTGACTATTTAGGGTTTATGCATCGGGAGGCTCTTATTGGCGAGAGGGGAGACCGAGGGGGTGCCAGAGGGGCCCACACCACCCCCTAGCACGACCTGGCCTAGCCCGCGCCACCAGGTGGTGTGGCCACCCTCTGGCCCTTCTCCGTCTCGTATTTTGGCTCCAAGTGTCCCCCAGTAAAATAATAACTTTGGCTTTTGTCCCGTGCAATTCCGAGAATATTCATTTTCTAACTTCCTGGAACCAAAAACAGCAGAAAACAGGCAGCAGGCACTGTGGCTCTTGTTAATAGGTTAGTTGAAGAAATCATATGAAAAGTACTCCAAAGTGTGGACAAAACATAAGAAATTAGATAAAACCAAGAATGGAACATCAAAAATTATGGATACGTTAGCAACGTATAATTGCCCAATGAACTAGTTTAATAGAGGCTACAAGGGACCTGGTACGTTTGCATACCACACTTGTATCAGTGTTTCCTCTTGATATAGTTATAGCACGGTATGCAACTGTTATGAACTAGTTTGAGATATGATAATAACTCATTTATTATTTGCCTCTAGGGCATATCTCCTTTAGTCTCCCAATTGCACTAGAGTACAAATAATCTAGTTGCATTTTTTTGCCGATCATAACCACAAATGTTTTTAGATCATGTTGGCTCGTGGAAAGATGTCATGTCTTTTAATCTGTTTTACTAGATTCACATGCCGTTTTGCAATTTACTAGTGTTGCTTTGACTTGACACTCACACCATTATCTTGTAAGGTGTTTCAGTATTTTGGTTTGGTGACTAAGTGAGATTTTGTTTCTTAATATTATATGACGATCGATCGATCACGAGGATTTTCACTATTGTCATACATATTAGAAACACACTCAGTCAAACTTTTTTAACCAAACTTGTCATACTCTTATTGAAATAGTTTGCTACATCAACAATAATGTGGAACAATACTCATCACTACGCTTCCGCAATTCACTTAATCCTAGTTCAGTGGTTTGAATCACTTTAGAACCTATTCTTTAGACTAAGAACATGGGTCACATTCTATCAAGTATAGAATATTGTTGTGTGGAAGAACCTATGACACAATCATATGAATTGAGTACACTCTAAATTCTTATTATCAACCATCATTATTTATACTCAATGTCTCACCTAGTTTTATAAGTAAGAGCACTTATTTCTTGTATAATTGTGAACTATTTCAGAATCCAAACTAGTCTATTATGAACTTTCTTTTAGAATCTGGACAGAAACATTTTGACTATCGAATGTTGAAACACATCAATCTGTCTTCACATATTTTCAAAGTCTAATACATTGATCAACTTCATCCAAATTATATTTCATAATATTACTAATATCAGCTACCACATTCATATATGTGGAACATGCCTTTATGAATGTTTGTCATGCTCCCACTCAAAATCTCATTCACATGTGAGTCCTTTCTTGTACTATTCTCATAGCTCCCACTCAAATATGTGATCCACACATTTGATTCAGAAAACTATTAACTCCCACTCAAATACTTCATAAGTATTGGACTTCTCAACATTTTGGTAATTCCAAAATTTGTTGATCATTGAGAATTTTACCACTACGAGATTTTAGCATTCTTCTTCTAATGTAAATCCATAGACTCTAAGCATTTCTACATTTAATTTAGTCAACTATTGAATTTGTCAAGACACACTTCATGAAAAATCAAGCTTTCATCTAAAGTTGCATTCTTTCCATGTAACTCATAGTTATTTAGGAATGATCAAGTAACTCCTTACTTTGATAAGATTTGAGTAACATATTACTCTTTTAATCGTAAATGTAACTTTCTATAGATTTTATGACTTTTAGTCATATCTCATACTTAGGTCTTTCATCACCTCTTTGAAGTTTGTAGGTATATCATATCTCATATGATACGCAAACAATGTATTTCCACCAGGTGAAAAATTCACTATTTAATCCTACTTTCTTAAAGTTAAGTTCTTAATTGAAACGTTATGATCATGATCAATAGTTTCATTTCCTTTTTGCACAGTTTCGTTTCACAAAACATATTCCGATGAGCTACTCAACAATTGGACTAAGTTTCTTAACAAATATGCCCCTTGACAATAGCCAGTTTGTCCTTTGGTTATGAAAGAATGCATTCATAGTTGCCTATGAATATTCTAAAAAAACATAACAAGTTTATCAAAGTATCTAGAAACTCGAATGTGCCATAACCTTTTATGGTGTTGTTTCCACGAATCATGATGATTTTCCTATTTTGTTAGTGTCAGTTATTATGACCCCATAATTCCATCCACTATTTGATAACCATCTTTTGTAAAAACCAAAATATTAACTTGGTTACAAACAATCTTGATCCAATCAAGAAACTTTGTTACTCTTGTTAAATCTATATCATTGTTCCGACGGTCATTTGAACATTTCAAATGGTCTTTGAATTATGTGTCCTTTAGTAAATTCTCTTATTTACTTTTAAGTCCAAAATCATACTTATACGATAATGATTTCTACTGCATTTGTTGAACTATGATACATCATATGTACAATATTTCAACAATGCATATTCTATTTTACTAGAAGATATTCTGTTTAAGTCATACCCACTAATCATGCATGTTTTAACATATACCAGTAGATCAATTATCCTAACTAACATGGGCATACCTTACAGGTACTCGAGATCAGCATATACGGTCCAGCCTAGAAGAAGCCCACGACATTGCTAAGGCCCAATCAAGATTCGGGTGACCTAGGAGACTTCGACTGCTTGCAGCACACATCAAACTCAAGATAGAAGTTTAAAGGGAAAACCCTAATATGTAACCGACTCGGCCTGCTATCCCGAGACCTAGCCTATCTATATAAAGGCTAGGAGGATAACCCGCAAACCTAGTTTCCACACCATCGCTAGATTGCATCTGCGCACCCCTATAACTTTCGACTCCTTGATAATTCCAAGAGAAGACAAGCAGGAGTAGGGTCCTCTGCGAGGCCTGAACCTGGGTGAACCTTGCGTCCCCTATGTGTTTGTTTGTTAGCCGATCGATGCCTCCAGCGCTCCCTACTTCCTCGGACCTAAGTCCATCTGTGATGGGCATTGATGAGTTAACCCCTCGTCAATTGGCGCCGTCTATGGGAAGTGGAGTGCTGATGTTGCGGCTTCCTCGACCCCATCAACCGCGATCTACGACTCTACAGCAGCAGAGACTCGCCTCCTCCTTGGTGCCTTCGACTTCACCGTCCACACTCCGGCCACTCGACTGGATTTTGAGTCTGTGGGCGATGTAATCGGCCTAGCGATCGGGAGCTTACGCTTCCAAGTTGGTCGGGTAGGCACACTTCGCCTCCCTGATCAGCCAAAGGTTCCCACGGTTGCTCCTGCATCGTGGTTTCCACCACTGATCGACACCCTGAGTGAACTCAACGCCCCGACATTAGTCTAGAATACGGACAACGACAACAGTTGCGAGTCTAATCTGGGCGATCTGGCAACATAAGATGGAGCCTATGGCTCCGGATCTAAAATTTGTGGGAGTAACAGCTTCCCCAACCATTACATGTGCACCGTCATCAACATGGGCGGCAACAGTGGCACTCGGGACAACACCGGCACTGGCGGTGGCATCCCAGTCACGAACGGTGGACCCTCCAACGGCGCCCCCAACAACAACATGCCAGAAGGACCCATCCAAGAGGAGCAGCCGAACCTCTCAGCGAATGAGCAAACCCGAGAGCGTGTGCTGATCAAGCTCAACGACGCCGAGTGGGCCCGCTGCAGGGAGGCCCTACGGGGCAATCCCCTACCACCTAACTCATCACAAGACATGCTGATGGGTTATCACTGGCTGCTCAAGGAGGAGTTCAAGCACCAGCAACAAGTGATCGCCTAGCTCGACGAGCGCAGGAGGGCAGTGGACTAGTCGAGCCTCCGTCGGGCGCAGCTCTCTTCCATTGGAGGATCCTCCTCCAAGGGCAACGATCATGCAGCCACCAGGAGACACTCTTGACTGGCTCATGTCACAGATAAGGAGCGAGAAGAGGCCGCACGAGTCCTTGACTTCTCATCTATGACGATGGATATGTGGGGCAATGTGCTCCCAAAAACACCGCATGTAGCGGTAACAGCGGCAACCATGTACCTGCTCAACAACTAGCCACCGGCTAGGGACCCACGGTCCACCATGCACCGATCTATGATCGCTGGCCTGGGACTAGTCGAAGCTGTCCTCATCAAGGATCCAGCGCTGGAGCCGAAGAAAAGCAAGGCTCTGGCTAAGCGCTACTCTTCCTCTTCCTCCTCCAGCGACGATAACCATGATCTATCACAGCGACGCTGCTCACGCCGACACGACTACGACTATGACGCGCGTGATGACATCACGCAGCACAAGGTCGACAAGATGCGTGCAAGATGCACCCGTTTGACTAACTCAGAAGATGACAGGATAGAGCTCTACGGCGCCAGCTGCTTCAGCAGAGCCATATGGCAAAAGCGAATGCCAAAAGGGTTCAAACTCCCATCGGAGAACCCAAAATTCGACGGCCTCCAAGACCCCAAGGTCTGGCTAGAGGATCATATCTCCTCCGTCAAGCTGCACGGTGGAACCACGAGCACGGCCATGCAATGCCTTCAGCTACAGCTGCAAGGTTCCACTCGTGCATGGCTAAACAATCTCCCACGCGGATCGATCCGCAGTTGGGAGGAGCTGGTCTACAGCTTTGTGCGAAACTTCAAGGGCACCTATAAAAGGCCGGCATCAATCGAAGAATTAAGAGGCTGCTACCAAAAAATGGCAAGTCCTTGCGCTCGTATATTCAAAGGTGGTCCATCAACATAAACTCTGTAGAAGACATCTCTGAGGACTGTGCAATTGACGCATTCAACGGTGGCGTACGCCACAGAGAGCTCAGGGAGGAGCTGGGCCGCTCGAAGCCCAAAACAATCGACCACCTGATGGAAATTGCGAATAGGTGGGCCGATGGAGAGGACTTGGTGAAAAACCGCGTCCACTCAGATGATGATGATGACCTCGGCCGCAGACGCGTCCAGATGTGCGGTTATGAGGACCGCGAGGAAGTTGACATGGTCGCGGCTGGCTACACCGGCAAACGCGACGATAGCAACCGCAATAGTGGATACCGTAGTGGTGCATACCGCGACAGCGGGAAAACCACGCAAGTGTGGCAACGCTGCACTCGCGATAAGGCACCTGGAACATCTATCCAGGGTAAACTGTCCGGACCATGCAACGTACACTTCTACATCGACAAACACGATGGCAAGAAAAAATCAAGTCACCTTCTAAAGGACTGCCGTGAGTTCCTCGGGCTCCACGAAGGCCTAGCCCAGATGATTCGCGACGCGATAAACCAAGGCTATGGAGCTGCCCTGGTGTTGTGGCTCACGGAGCGCCACCACCACCACCTGGGTCACCACCACCTGCAACTGCGCCTGTCCTAAATAACGGGGGCGAGAAGTACCCGCGAGCGCTGGGAAACATGGGAATGATCCAAAAAGGACGCCCATCAAATCGGGTGCAAAAATCAATCACTCGCCAAGTTAATCTGGCGATGAACTCGCCACCCTCCACCACTGAGTACCTTAGTGGGAGCGAGTCCTGCATTACCTTTGACAAGCGCGGCCATCCGCGTCAAGTACCTCGCCCAGGTCATTGTCCCCTGGTGCTCGAGGCACAATTGGAGGCTTCGAGATGAGTCGTGTCTTCATGGACGGCGGCAGCAGCATCAACCTCATGTTCGCAAGCACCTTGTGCGCCATGCGAATCCCCCAGTCCTAATTGGAAACCTCAGACACAACATTCCACGACATCATGCCAGGGAAGGACGTATATCCCCTGGGCAAGATCATCTTGGACGTCATCTTCGGAACACCAACAAACTTCCGGCGAGAACACATCAAATTCGAGGTGGTCGACTGGCCCTTGCAATACCACTGCATCCTCGGACGTGTCACGTTCGCGAGGTTCATGGCGGTGCCACACTGCGCCTACCTGTAGATGAAGATGACGGGCCCCAATGACATTATCATCGTCAACGGAAGCTTCAAGAGGTCAGATAGTTGCGATAGGGAATTCAACAGAATCTCCCAGACTTTCGGCATGCAGGAGGAACTGGCGAGGTTGAAGGAGTCAACACACAACATTCTACCTCCTCCGAGTAAGCCAAGCTCACATGACATATCCTTCGACTCCTCGGTCCACACTAAGGCGGTCCAGGTCCACCTAACGGACTAGACCAAGACGACCCTCATCACCAACAACTTGAGTCCTGCATAGGAACTCGCGCTTGTCGAATTCCTCCGTGAGCGCTGGGAAATCTTTGCCTGGTGTCCAGCGGACATGCTAGGACTTCCCAGGGAATTCGCTGAGCACTCAATGTTAATCCTGAAGCAAGACCAGTGAAGCAGACAATACGTCGACTGTCTAAGCCAAGGGAAAAAGTGGTAGGTATGGAAGTTAACAGACTCCTCGACGCTAACTTTATACGCGAGATCAAGGAAAGCACCTGGGTAGCAAACCCCGTGCTCGTTCCTAAAAAGGACACAGATATCCTGCAGATGTGCGTGGACTTTACCTCCTTGAATAAACATTGCCCAAAGGACCACTTCCCATTGTTGCGGATCGACCAGATAATTGACTCCACCGCGGCATGCAAGCGCCTTTGCTTCCTCGACGCCTACTCAGGCTACCACCTGATTTGAATGAAGGAGGAAGACCAGGAGAAAACGGCCTTCATCACGCCCTTTGGCATCTTCTGCTACACAACAATGCCCTTCGGGCTAAAAAACGCAGGGGCCACCTATCAGTGGTGTATGCAAGCCTGCCTCAAGAGCCAGCTTGGTTGCAATATTCAAGTCTACGTTGACGACATCATCGTCAAAACTAAGGAGGAAGCCTCGTTACTCGATGATCTCCGCGAAACCTTCGATAACCTCGACTGCTACCAGATCAAGCTGAATCTGGACAAATGCACCTTCGGCATACCATCTGGGCGACTACTCGGGTACCTCATCTCCGCGAGAGGGATCGAGGCCAACCCGAAGAAAATAAAGGTTATACTGGCCATGGAGAAGCCGAAGAACATAAAAGGCGTCTAGTAGTTAGCTGGGCGAATCGCGGCGCTTAGTTGATTCATCCGTCGAATGGGCGAAAAGGCGCTGCCTTTCTACCAAATCCTTCGCAAGGCTGATAAATTCGAGTGGACAGAAGAATCACAAGAGGCATTCGAAGACCTCAAGCGTCTATTATCCACTTCGCTAGTGTTGGTCACACCTCAAGAAAAGGAGCCCTTGTTGTTATACATCTTAGCCACCAACCAGGTGGTTAGTACTGTGCTCGTGGTGGAATGAGTTGAAGAAAACAAATTCCACGGGGTACAACACCCAGTCTACTACCTCAGCGAGGTGCTCACACTGACAAAACAGTGGTGCTTGCATTATCAGAAGCTGGCATACGACATCTTCATGACAGCCTAGCGACTGTGCCACTACTTCTAGGAGCACCCCATCATTGTAGTGAACGAGGCTCCACTAGGGCACATCCTCAACAACCCGACGCCACTGGACGAGTTACACTTTGGGGGGATAGAACTGTCTCCACGAGACATCACATACGAGAAGTAAGATGTGATCAAGTCGCAAGTACTCTCGGACTTCCTTGTCCACTGGATGGAGAACCAGCTCCCCGACACGCCAGACATGTCCTGTCTATGGACAATGCACTTTGACGGATCAAAACATCGATAAGGATCTGGTGCGGGTGTCATCCTGACATCGCCACAAGGTGACAAAATGAGGTACGTTCTGCGAATACAGTTCCGCGCCTCCAACAATGAAGCCGAATACGAAGCCTTGCTCCATGGGATGCGGATGGCCAAAGCGTGTGGTGCAACACGACACGTCATCTACGGCGACTCCAAACTGGTAGTCAATCAAACCATGAACCAGTGCGACGCTCTGACCGACAACATGATCGCCTACCACGACCTCTATGACGCACTCGAAGGGGACTTCGATGGCTGAGAACTGCGGCACGTTGGCCGCGAAAGCAACAAGGAGGCGGATACACTCGCCAACATCGGCTCCACCTGTGCCCCAGTGCCACCTGGAGTATTCCTAGAGCAAATCTGCGAATGCTCCATCAAGCCAAAGTCTCTAGATTAGAAAGCCAGCATGTCCAAGAACTCGGGGGCTAGGCCACCCAATAAACTGAAGGCACTCGAGGACACAGAGCAAGAGACAGGAATCGAAGGCCCCATGGAGGTCATGATGATCGAGCCCTCCTGGACACAACCATACATCACATATCTGCTCAACAAGAGGTTGCCAGATGACCCGACAGATGTGCGTCATATAGCACGATGATCCAAGGCTTTTGCCCTCATCAACGGCGAATTATACAAGCACAACATCACAAGAGTCCTTCAATGATTCGTCTCCAACAGAGACAGAAGAGCCATCCTCCTCGATATACATGAAGGCACTTGTGGCCATTACGCCGGCAGTCACGCCCTCATCGCCAAAGCTCTGTGAGCTGGATTCTACTGGCCAACAGCAATGCGCGATGCTAAGGACATCGTCCAGAGATGCAACGCTTGCCAACAATTTGCGGACAAAACACATGCACCTGGTGTAGAACTCAGGCCAATACTCGTGGCCTGGCCCTTTGCACAATGGGGACTCGACATGGTCGGCAAGCTGCACAAATCTTCACCTAGAGGATACGTTTACCTCCTCATCGTAGTCGACAAATTCACAAAGTGGATTGAGGCCATGCCGGTAACAAATCAATCAGGTGCAACAACCATGAAATTCTTTGAGTCCATCGTCTTCCGGTTTGGGGTGCCACACAGCATCATCACGGACAATGAAACGAACTTCACCTCTAAGGAGTTCCAGAATTTCTGCAAAAACCTGGGAATCAACATCAGCTACGCCTCAGTGGCACACCCTCAAACCAGTGGTCAAGTCGAAAAGGCCAACGGTATCGTTTGTGGCAGCATCAAGAAAAGGCTCCTCAGGCCACTCGAAAGAGCTGCTGGGTGCTAGCCCGAGGAGCTACACTCAGTACTATGGAGCCTGCGCACAACTCCAAACAGCGCCATAGGCTATACTCCATTCTTCATGGTACACAACGCCGAGGCAGTACTACCCGCAGAAGTACACTACAAAGCCCCACGGGCCATAGCATACAGTGAAGCGGAATCAACTCTCGCACTCGAAGACTCTGTTGACCTCCTCGACAAAGCATGCGAGATAGTAGCGGAGCGATCCATGATCTACCAGCAAAACCTCCGCAACTACCACAGCAGAAGGCTACGCCCAAGGTCCTTCGTCGAAGGAGACCTAGTCCTGCGACTGAGGCAGCAAGGGCACCTCAAGCTCGAGTCCCCTTGGGAGGGACCTTATGTGATTACTGATGTAATCCCAGGTGGCGCCTACCGCCTTAAAGATGTAGAAAGTGGAGTCGCATACTCCAACCCCTGGAACATCGTGCAGCTGCATCGCTTCTACCCTTAGATGTTTTTACTTTACAAATAAGGCTATTCAGCTAGGCTACTTAGCCACACATTGTATTTCCTAATATTCTACGAGTAAATAAAGCTAAGTGCCCCCAACTTTGTGTTTCTATTTTTACTTGCAATTACATCACTCGGGGGCTGTGCCACCCTTTTCATCCCGTTACATGAATAACACAGTAGCCTGAGTAGGTGACGTACTATCAATCAAACCCTTGGTAAAAACAACCCAACTACAGCGCACCTGATAGGTTGACAAGGTGCTGAGATAAATATACGTCACGCTAACGAAAAGGAAATGTAGAGTACAAGCTACTCGAAAAATATACAAGCTAACAAAGATTTTACATATAAACGGGTAACAAATACATCCGACTCACTTATATGAACTTTACAACACCTATACATCTCTGTGCAGGTTCTAAACTATGCTACTACCGTAAAAGGAGAACATTGGTACGTTATTCAAACAATTCGATGATATCTTCGGCTGGTTGATAAACCGCCCAATAATGTGGCACCATGTTCCACCCCATCCCTTCTGGCGGGGGCGGCGGTCCAGCAGCAACAGCTGCGAGATCCAGATCAGTTCGATGCAGACAAACAAGTGCCAGTGCATCCTTGGCACCCGCGACTAACTGCTGACACACGCACTCGCGAGCTGCGCTAGCATCCTGGAACTTCTTCAGTAAAGCTAACAAGCTTGAAGGTACCACGTCCAAGGGAAACATTGCCCAGAAAATGTGCTTCAGTCACGACTGCGCCTTCTTCAAGTACAACAGTACCTGCGACACACGATCCTACAACGTCGCCAATGCGACTGCGCGATCCCGGTCAACCCAAAAGTACCCGCTAGCTTCTAGTTGCTCCTGGGTCAAGTTGTTTAGCTGAATGGTGACTCGGTCCCTCTCATCCTGAGGATGGCAAGCACTAACAACCGCAAAGGGCAGCAAAAAGCATAAGGGTAACTTGCCGCTGTCAGTGACTAGAAAAGGAGAAGAAGCTAAGGGAACTAACATTCCAATTGCTCGTTCAGCTGAGCCACCTCGCTAAGAAGATATTTCTACCATTCACTAGCCTTTTTGGCTTTCGAATTCCACACATCAGCACTGCCGCAGATAATGGGAATACCTCTCTCCAAGTGCTTTACATGATCACACAATCGAGACAGCAGCGACAACTCCTCCACCTTTGAACGTGGTTGCGCCACGGGTTCATCGGTGGGAGGTGCGTCTGATGGACCAGTCGAAGGACCCTATCCAAATAGAGGAAGAGATAGATAAGACCAACCACTCAAAACAATGCCAACATAATAAAAACAACGAGTTCAGCAAGTTTGCAAAGGGAACACCCTAACAGACACGATGCAAATCAAAGACGTCTAGAGAAGCTAAAATATTACAAAAGATCAATAAAGGGATAGCCTATATCTACGCATGAGCACTCGGGGGCTTCATCGAGTCTGTGGCAGTCTCCGATGCCGCTGCCTTCTTGTTCATATCTTCTGACGCTGTGGCTTTTGCTGTCTTCAGCCGCCCCAGCTCCGCCAAATAGCTTGCGAGTGTCTCAAATGAGCCGAGGTCCATATTTATGACAAGAAGTGGCAAAGGGAGCAAACACTACCTGCTGGCCATCCGCAGTCACCAGCATCACCGAGGAGACTCTGCTAGGGTTCAGATCAATACCATGATCTTGTGCCATCGCGGGTCCCATGGTCGCTCCAACCCCCCTCTGAGCATTCTTGAAGTCCATGGGAACGCCTCCAGCGAAGGATTCCACCAAGCCATCAAGATTGTTGATCAGCTTGGCCTTAGGGATCATCTCCTCTCGAAGATGCCCAAGTACACCCTTGGCCTTCTCAGGTGAATCCTTGACGGAGACGCTGTGGTCTACAACTGCAGCCACCGCATCGGCCAAGGCATCTGGGCAGGCTAGAGCTTGAGCGTCGAAGTCCACGCCAACAACATCCGCAGAAAATACATATGAGCACAACAACATGCAGGAAAATTACATCACAAGCAAAATGACGTAGAACTTACCTGAGAGTGCCTTAGCAATAGAGAAAAGCTATTCTACGAACACTTTCTCTCTGTTCAGCTGTGGTGGAACGCGAGTCTTCCTCGCGCTTCTTCGACTCCTCAAGATCTTGGAGCGCCTTGTCACGTTTCTTCTCCGTGGTGGCAAGACCCTTCTCGAGGGTGCTGACGCTGCAGAGGAGCTCATTGTTTTCACCTGTAGAGAACAATAGCAAGCACTTAAAATTGGATATGTTCTATAGCAGCAGCACATATATACAAATCGCAAGCTCACCCTCAAATGCGCGATGCTGGGTCTCTAGTAAGGCATGTTGATGGCCCATCAACGTAATCTGTTTGGTGAGGCAAATAGATTCCTTCACGACTAGCTGCAAGAAGATATGCAACAACATCAATTTAAATTCGACTGACATAGTCAAGATAACTTACATGCTCCTCCAGGGACTCTGAAGTTTCCTTCTGCATAGGCGTCCAGGCCACCATCTGGTGCCCCCAACATGGGGGGAACTCAAAGAGCTGGCACCGGAGTTGGCCGCCAGCTGGGGAGAATGCGACTACTCCGCCACATCCTTTTCTTTGGGGTCCGCGAATCCAGACTCCTTCACGAAGCGGCAGTCATCAGACAACGACGATGCGGTTTTGCTGCAACATAGGCATACAAACACAACCTCAGAGAAAGAGATTTCAGGACACAAAGACAAATCAGCAGAAGCACAAAACTTACCAGTCGAAGTCATCAAGGTTAAAGAAGTCATCAGACACCTCCTTTGGTGTCCTCAGTTTCTTCCGTGGAGGAGGAGCCATGGTAGGCACATTGGGAATTGGCTCCTCTACCGCAGTCGAGGGACCCTCCGGCGTCATCGGCGAGGATGCATCCAAATCCTCACTTCGGGAGTGCTTGCGAGTCCTGTTCCTGTTGGACTTGGGGGCTTCCTACTCTTCCTCAATGGGGACGGTAGAGCCCGACTCATCCTCCTCTTCTGCTTCACGAGGGATCACTCCCTCCGGCTAGGGAGGCAACACAGTGGTCACCTTCTAGTCCTAGAAAAGGTAGCATCGTCAATATAAATGAAAACCTAGCAGGCAATCGAAAAAATAAGAAGAGCTAACAAGAAGGCCACCTCAGGCGGAGGGTGACTCGCACAGAATGGAGGCACGACTGAGTCACCAGGGAGTTTCTCCTTGGCTGTGTACTTGGTCAGCAGCCAAAACCTCTTGTCTACTTCACCCGAGGAAATATTCTCTCTAGAAATGCAAGTGACGTCGTCAACGCCAGTCCAGCAGCACATTGGATGCGCCCTAGCCTGCAGCGGCTGCACTCGACGACGCATCTAGGTGCAAATGAGGTCTGCGCCGCCTACTTCCTTCCCCATACAGAGCTCAAGGTCGTAGACGCGCTTGTACAGAGCCTTAGTTTCCTCGGCTTCAGCGGGCATCACCGTGTTCTTCCATGGCCTCCTCCTCTGCCTTTGAGTCAAAAGGAGCGAGCCCGAAGTTTTCTTCATCGACCTTATGGTCGCGGATATGGAACCACTTCTCCTTCCACCCTTGGACAGATGCATTGAAGTTGATGGCGAAATATTTGACGTTGGGGTCTACATGGATCCCGTAGCCTCCTATGTCATAGACTACCAACCCAGAGCCCGACTGGCGCTTAAGTTTGAAGAGTTTTCTGAAAAGGCTAAAGTGTGGATCAATTCCGAGCCATCACTCGCAAAGGGTGATGTAGCAAGCAATATGAAGGATGGAATTGGGGGTCAGCTGATGGAGTTAGAGCCCGTAAAAACAGAGTAACCCCCTCACAAACTTGTGGAGGGGGAGAGAAAGACCGTGAATGAAAAACGCGAGGAACATCACCCGAAATCCAGCAGGGGGATTAGGGATTACCTCGTCGCCAGGAATCCGGCAGTCATCCTCGGTGGCTGGGAGAGCGCCATCTTGGCGCCAGGTGAAGTGCTCCATCTCCTTGATGGCGGTTTGCCGCCACGATCCATTCGTGACACGCGTGCCTGTGCCCTTCTTCTTGGCAGCTGCAGCAGCAGTGCTGGCGCCCGTAGCGGGGGTGCCCTTCTTCTTGGCCGCAATAGCCGCAGCCGTAGATCAAGCGGCAGAAGCACCCTTCTTTTTCCCCATCTTGCGCTTGCGGTGGGAGCACATAAAGTAGCTGGGAAAAGTTCGGAGGTCGTCCAGCGCAACAAGGAGGTGCGAGCAATGTAACATCGAGGAGCAGGAATGGAGGTAACGCGCAAGGAAGAAGATGAGTTGTGGGGTAAATTACCGCAAAGCAATCCCTACTTAACCTCACAGCAGATGCAATCCAACGGCCAGAAGTGCACCAGCCAGACGCGTGGCACAAATCGAAATAGACGTATGGCAGTGCAAATAGAGAACCATCGCTCCACTCCTCCCATTATGCGCGAGAATCGAGGAGACACAATTAAAATCGAAGATTATGCACGCCTGGTCAAATCGAAGTTAGAAATGGGGCCCCACTTTCGTCACGTCCCGTCAAAACCACTCACGCGGGCAAATGAGGTCATCTCATCGTCAGCACTAACGTCATTAACTCTAGCAGGAGCATCTTCCAACTAATCTAGTCCTCACTCGAGTCTTCGACTCGACCAAGCATTCAGGGGCTACTCCTAACAGGAGCGCTGGCAGCACACCCGATAAACTTCATAGACTTAGAAATATTTTGGCAATGTAATTGCACCTGAACCATTCACTCGAATCAACGATTCGACTATGGACTCAGGGTTACTCCCATAGGGAGCGCTAGAAGCATATTCGACTGAAACAAGCAAAACACGACAGCAGTCGAAAGCACTCCAGAAAAATCTAAATCAACTAATTTGGGTCGGACGGAGTACTACTTATGAATCAGCTTTAGAGCATATCCACCATCCTCACAGCTCAAATACATATCAATTTTGATTCAAATCACACATATTTTGATCAAATTTATACAAGCCCACCGAAGATTGTCAAAGCAAGTACTACTACTTATGAATCAGCTTTAGAGCATATCCACCAGTCTCATGGCTCAAATACATATCAAATTTATTCAAATCATACATATATTTTAAGTCATAGAAATTTGGTTCAAATTGGGCTCAACTTTGTCCCAATTTTAAGTGGACGGTGAGCTAGCCACCCTTCCTGCCGTATGTGGACTCCAAGAAGTACGGGCAAAGTGCCCCCATCTATCCACGAGGTACATCCGACCTTCACCGTCGAAGTGCACCTCGACATGCCAGCCGAGGCCACGGCCTGCCTCTCACAGCTTCGGTTCACGAGGGCTTGCTCTGCGTCATCATAGTGATGTTGCAGATGATGGCTTCAATCGTCTTTGCAATGATAACCATTATCGGCACCACCGTCGTTGTACTAATGTTGCGGATGATGGCTTCCATCATTGTCTTTCATCGATGAAAACTATCGGCACCACCGCCGTCACACTGATGTTGCGGACGATGGCTTCCATCGGTGTCTTTCATTAGTAACAGATCTGAGGATATGAACGGAAGTGAGATAGACAGAGATAGAAATTTCATACCCTTAGATCCTCACCACCACATGTCGTTCCAGCCGCCACGCTTAGATCCGCACTGCCGCAAGCCGTTCTGATCCCCACGCTTAGGTCCACGCCATCGCACGCCGTTCCAACTGCCACGCTTAGGTCCACGCCACCACACGCTGTTCAGACCGCCACACTTAGATCTGCACCACCACACACCGTTCGGACTAGCACGCTGTCGTACATCGATAGGAGGGGAGAAAGATGCGGCTGGTATATGTGCGACATGGAAAGGGAGGGAGAGACATCTAGCCCATCGTGCTCTCCGTTCCGTAGAGGGTAGGTGCGCCCAATGGGAGAGGACCTTCAGTGTCAACACCCGGATTTTTAATCCCAGATGCCCGTTATGCCATACCTCGCAATCCCAGGATTACCATTTTTGCGAGACATAACGGATTGGATATCACAGTACATCATCCATTACAAACCATACATAAGGTTTTACACAAATACGGATCTCATGATCCAGTCTTTAATACAACAAGCAGTGGAAATAAACGATAGCGTAGCACTGGGGTCCATCTTTAGGGCACGAGCAATCTTGTGAGAGATAGTCCTAGTTATCATAGCCGTCCTGTTGACCATCATCTTGATAATCTCCTTCATAGTTTGGCCATGATAATAGCCAGGGACAAAAGCCATGAGTACTCTTTAAGTACTCGCAAACTACTACTAACAAGGATTGTAATTCTAAGTTAAAGTGCTGAATTTAAAGAATAACTATCAAGTTAAGTTTGAAACCTAAGCTGAGTTCTGAAGCAAGAAAAGATAAAGTAAAGTTCTAGAATCACTTAAATTGGGAAGCTAATTCCATTAACACAACCCTGTTGTGGTCAAGTCAAAGGTTATCATTCATTTCATGTTATTTAGAAAACATCTGACAACAAAACAGTATGGCCATTCCAACTATCCATAACCGCGGACGCGGCTATTCGAATAGTTTGACACTCTGCAGAGGTGGTACACTTTCACCACAAGATCCGATACATCTGTCAGGGATAACCCTGAATCATCATACTTAGTATGCAGATAATCAAACATAACCTTCCCTTTACACACCCTAGTACAAGCACCTCTCCTATGAGCATGGCTTCCCAACCATGACCATCAGTCATCTTGGGCACTTCATAGGTGGACTTCATTGAGAGGTAGCCTCAGCTCAAACCTCTCCCGTGAGGGAACTAATACTAATGCATATAAATTTCCAGCTAAGCCTTACCCAATTCAGGTAATGTGGTTGTACGGTAAATTTGGAATGGTATCGCATCCGAATCCAACCATCAGTTTTATAAAAGGCTTAAGGCTCATGCCTCATCATTTTCATCATCATAAACCAATTGTGTTTCTCAACACATGTCAAAACATCTCAATAGAATGACTCATCATTCCAAGGTTTTCATAACTCATTTTCACCAAGTGTTCCCATCTAAAGTGACTCAAGTTTTTGAGCTATTCTAAAGTACTAAGTTAAGAGTGTTCACTAAGGTGGAAAGATGGGATCAATCTCATGCCATAGAATGACATCTAAAGGTTTCTAAGTAGGTCAAGTTTTATACTCTTTATGCTACCTTCAAAATTAATTAAAGAACTTTGTGTAAACTAAGGGAGGTAAAACTTGTCAATAAGACTTGGGGTAATAATAGTTAAAGGGGTGTGATCAAAGCATGCTTAAGGCATCTTTACTAAACCATCTAGTTTTATTCTAGCTTGCTAACAATAGCTTACTAAAGCATGTTTACAAGGGTTAGCTTGCCACTAATAGCTTGCCTTGGTTGGTGCAGTGGTTGAAGTTTTCTTCTTCTTCTTCTTCTTGGTAGAACTCCTCCTCCTCGAAGGCTTGGTCGGTACTATCGTCTAGAAATACATAGAGAGTGCACAATCACCAAACAATAATTAACTAGGCTAAGTAGTATTCTAAACCACACAATTGATGATCTATTATCATCCCAAACATCACAAGTTTAATTCAATAGTTTCAACCTTTTCATTTTGGAAAAGTAATTTCTACTCATTGAAATATTAAATTAAATTTAATATTCACCACCAGAATATGGGATCATGTGGACACCTGTCCTCACCACATATTCTAACATGTGGGAATGCGATTTAAAGGTTGGATCAGTATTACTTTGGTTTAAGTTTATTATTTAATGATTTAAAGTGACTACAAATGCCTATATAGCATTATTTTGGTACTAGTCCAAAGTCACTGCCTGTAAACCTTAATATTATTACGTATTTGGATAGATATGATGAAATGTGATTTTTGAGAGTTGGAATCAACTCAAAATCTAACTTGGTTGATTTTATAAAAATGTTTCAAGTTGTAAAAGCTTCTGTCTTCTTATTTTTATTAGGAGAAATCCATAACTCTAAATGAATTAACTCCAACGGTCTTGGATAGAGCATTTCAATACCTTTCAGACAAAATTAGTTTCATTTAATTTGGATTTGTCAAACTCACAAAATTGAATTTTGAAACACTGGACATAAACTATATTCTAACTAAAAAGAAAAATCCAGATTTGAATCTACGGGCTCGCGGGGGAAAAGAAATGGGCCGGCCCAGTGGCGCTACGCGGCGCGGGGCTCAGCTGACAGGGGGGTCCCACTTGTCAGCGGCACTTAAAACGCGAAACGGTATGCGCGCTGTGGGTCGTGCGATTAGAGGCTAGATCTACGGCTGAGGGTCGTCGTCGACGGCGGACAGGTCGCCGGCGAGCTCGAACCCTAGCGGCTCGGTGGGGGTCTACTGGGGGCGTACCAGGGCTCCAGCAGGGTCGGCAAGGCGGGCGAACGAAGTGGAAGATGGCGGCAAGGCGAGGCGTGGTCGCGGCGGAGCTTGGGGTGGCCGGAATCAACGGCACCCTTCTTCTCCAGAGGCGGCGGCTCCGGCTCCAATTCCGGCGAGCTGCTGCTCCACTTGCTCCGGCGAGAGGTGGGTGAGGTTCAGAGAGGTGAGGGGAGTGGAATGGTGTGGACAGAAGAGGCTGGGGAGGGCTCCTTTTATAGGCTCAACGGTGAGACCGAGCGGGATGGGCGGTCGACGGTGGCGACATGGCTACGGCGAGCTAGCGGCATGGCTGGGGATTGCGATTGGTGGGCGGTTCCCTGGCGGTGCTCTAGTGCTTCAATGCGGCCGTAGGGGCGGTGGCATGCGGTCGGGGTGAGGTGGCGCTCTGCGCGGCCAAAGCGGCGGTGTCCACGGCGAGCGGTGGCTGTGGGGCTTTGGGCAGCGAACGGAGGTGTCTGGGGTGATCTCCAGGTCGAGGTGGAGCAGTGGGCGCGGGCTGGTGCCAAGGGGCGGTCGGTGCGAGCAGGGACAGTGCACGCTCTGCGGGCGGCGTCGGCATGGTCGACAGGCTCGGGGCGCGGCGGTTCCTGGTCGTTCTGGTTGCTGTGCTTGGGCTGGGACTGGTTGGGCGGTGGAGGTGGACCACGGGCTATCTCCAAGACACAGTGGATGGCGAGGGCGGCGGCTGTGGCGTGCTGTCGCCGGTGGAGTGCCCAAGTGGGGGCTCGACCTTAATGGCCATGACCATTTGGTCTTGGCACAGTGGGTGGCTAGGCTAGAGAGGGGTTAGGGGGAGTAGTGGAGAGATTTTGGTGGCAAGTTGGCGCACAAGTTTGGCCAGAACACTATTTAAAATAGTAAAATTTGTTTAGTTTGAAATCTGCCTGCCAAGTGTTTGATGAAATGGCCGCAAGAGAAAAAGTTTTGAATTTTAGGTTCAAAATTTTTGGGTGATCTCCACTAGTGCTAGATAGTCTCTGGTTGCAAGGGTTTTGAAAATGGTGCTCAATTAGATGGTTTTTGAAATAGGGGTGATCTATGCATATGCATTAGATTCAATTTTAAACTGTCATTTAAAATAGTTTACAGAATGTTTTTAGTAGATCAAGAGGTGGGCCTTGGTACCTCATTATGTGTACTAGCAAGGGGTGCAAGGATCAAGAATTGTTTTTGTTAAGAATTGAGTACTAGGAATAGCCAAAGTAGGCATGAGAGTTAAATTTGTCAAAATGACCATTCCTTCATTTTAATTCTTTTTGATTTGATTTTCTTTAGGAAAAGTTTGGGAATGATGTAGATGATGTTTAAATCACCTAAGAAACATTTTACAAGCATTGGATCAATCAATCATGGCAATTCAAACAACTCCTATTTTAAATGCACACATATATGAATGCTTTCATTTTAAATTTGGAAAAGTTTTTGTTAACCCCATTTTTGGATGATTTGATCTGGATAAGCTTGGATTAAAGTTTTGGGATGTTAAATTCAGCCCGTCGGATCATGATGTATCCAACGGTGGTTGGCCAAGATATGTGTGGCATACATCTCCACCAATCAGAGCGCAACCAAACTAAGCACTAGTTGACGCGGCTGGTATACATGCAACAAGGAAAGGGAGGGAGAGACATCCAGCCTGTCGGGCTCTCCTCGCCATACAAGGTTAGGTGGGCCCATCGGGAGAGAGAGACCTCCAGCCCATCAGATCATGATGTATCCAATGGTGGTTGGCCAAGATCCGTGTGATATACATCTCGACCAATCAGAGCGCAGCCAAACTGAGACATGGGAGAGGGGAAAAGCGAGGAAAACTTTAGTGGGTGGGAAAAACTGAGGAAAACTTTAGCGGGAGGGGAAAACTGAGTAGAGCTAAGGAAAAGAAGGGCAATCAAATAAAAAAATGAGTAAGGGAAATTCAAGATTTTGGCATAACAAATGGAAAATGTGTTATTGGAACAAAACAATCCATCTTGGCCGACATTATATTGTTTGCAACTCAAAGATACACAAGTGTTTCAAATTTTTCCTCATTTAGACAAAGTATGTTTTGGGATGGGTTATTTTGGAGGTTGATTGAGTAGAAAGCCATGCATCTTCATAGCTAGTAGCTCATTCCAAGAAGGGTTTAAGAAGTGGTTTAGGGAATAAGTCCATTTCTCTGTATTTTCTTTTCCTTTATTATTCATGCTAGGTTATAAGTAACATAACAAGACTCCATGCGAAGGTTGCACTATGCTTTGACTTTTTTGAATTAGACTAACCCTAAAGCCATTTTTTTGAATTTAATCACTTAGAAAAAGAAAAATGTGGCTGATTACAAGTAAATCAAAAATTTCCAATTTCATATGGTAAATCAATCCAAGATACACAAGTGTGATTTTTTTTGGATCAATTGGTCAATGTTTGCTATGGTTTAAGCCATGAACTAGCTAATCCCCATGTGTTGACCACATCTTGAGGGCAAAACTTATTAGTGCTAAGCAACTAGGTGGATGACCATAGAAACTTGCAATAATACATACATTATGGGATTATCCAACATACAAACTTGGGAGTGTCACACTAGTTCGAATTCAATACAAACATTGACAGTAGTTCAAATTTATCATACAAATTCAAATTAATAATTCAAATTCATTTTTTCTTGCTCCTAGTGTTTTTCGCTGGTTTCACCACCTTGCTCCGAGTGATCCTAGCTTGAATATTCGTGGAGTCCACCATCAGCTTCTTCCATTTGTTCCCTTTGTTCTTTTTCTCTACATCTAATGAATCAGGTGCTTCAGTCTGTCGTAAAATTGGTTCAAACTCCTCTTGATCCATTGGTTCATACGGTTCAAAATGCATTGGCATCATTTATTCAATATCATCTTGTGTAATTCCTTTACTTTTGAACTCTGCTTCCATTGAATAAATTGCTCTCGATCCATTGTTTCAATCTACAATGTATCCATTGCTTCATTCTCCTCTCATTCAAATACTTCAATCTCATCTGCATTCTTTGCTCCTTTGATCATCCATTCCATAAAAATGTGTCCAATTGCATTTTTACAAAGCCTAGCAATGTGTCCTAGGATCCCACAACGTTTGCACTTACGTCGTCGAGGTGGTGCACCACCCTCTGCACTAGCTCTCATCCTATTATTCCTTGGCCTACCTGCTAGTTTAATAAAAACTAGAGGGTATAGCTTGAAACCTGGATCCACTTCCATCCATTGGTCTTTTGCCAACAAGGCTGCAACATTCTGAGCATATGCTGCCCTAAGTTTGGCAACGGAGAAATACTCCAACACATACTGATCAAGTTCACCCTCTTCACCTCCTAGAACACCGATGAAAAACAATGCATGTATCTAGGGTTTTCCACGGAGCTGCCATTGCCTCCAATGACATGTCCTATCAACCAAACTGACTGGATACTTCCATTGTCTATATTTACTGTCAGTGTACGTTACCTCAGCCACCATTCCTCTTCTAATGCATTTCATCTTCAATTTTTTTGCTCTGCCATGCAAAGCCTTAATCAAAGATGGGAGGATGAGATGGCCAACATATGCTATTGATGCAATTCTTTGACGCAAATCAATCTTTATATGATCATCTACCTAATCTTATCAAATATTTGCCACAGCATAAGCCCTTTCAATGACTTGACCTTTGCATTGAAACTCTCTGCAAGGTTACTTGTTACATAGTCTACCTTGCAAATTTCATTGAATTGGCTTCTTGACCATACCATTCCATGACGTGCATCCAAGTACTCCTTCACTGCAGGTTTTTATTTATACAACACTTCCAAATGATACAAATGCTTCCTCAAACTGCATGTGTATGAAGCTGGCCATAGGTTGTCAGTATAAACTTTACCCTTGAATTTCTTTGTAAAATTCTGCACTAAGTGTCGCATACATTCCCTATGCTCCACTCTGGGGAATACTGCTTCTACAGCTTTCTCCAAATCTTTGCAAGCACGTGTGGATAGTAAGCCATGGTGGATGACCTATAAGGTCGCGCAAATTCTCCTGAAACCAAGTCTAACTTTCTTCTGACTCAATCTCCAAAACTCCAAAAGCAATAGGAAACATCCAATTGTGGCCATCAACTGCAGTAGCAACTACTAGCTATCCTTTAAATCTGCCATGAAGAGCTGTTGCATCCACGGCCAAATAAGGCCTGCAACCATTCAGAAACCCTTGTCGGCAAGATTTGAAACAAACAAAAGCCCTTCTAAAGCACTCCTTCTCCTTCGTCTTCCCTCTTATTTTGTACTGAACTTTATGCTTGTATATCTGTATAACACTACCTGGACTAGCCATCTCCACTTCAGCTTTGAAGCTATAAAGTGATACATTGCAAATGTATCTATAATTTTTGATGTTCCATGCTTGGTTTTATCTACTTTCTTATGTTTTGTCCACACTTTGGAGTACATTCTATACACTTTCTTGGACTAACCTATTAACAAGTGCCACAGTGCTAGTTGCCTGTTTTCTGCTGTTTTTGGTTCCAGGAAAGTCAGAAAATGAATATTCTCAGAATTGGACGGGACAAAAGCCAAAGTTCCTATTTTACCGGAAGACTCATAGAGCCAGAATACGAGACGGAGGAGGGCCAGGGCCTGGCCACACCCCCTAGGCGCGGGTACCCCCAGGCCGCACCAAGGCATGGTGTGGCCCCCCCTGGCTGGCCATCGACCTTGCCTCCTTCGCCTATATATTCCTCCCGAGGCAAAAACCCTAGATCGTCAATCAGAAATCCACGAAAAGTTCCGTAGCACCGCCGCCACCGAAGGGGAGATTCGGGGGACAGAAAGTCTTTGTTCCAGCACCCTGCCGGGACGGGTAAGTGCCCCCGGAGCCATCTCCATTGATCTCCACTACCATCTCCATCACCATTGCTGATTCCCATGATGAGGAGGGAGTAGTTCTCTCTCGAGGCTAAGGGTTCTACCGATAGCTATGAATTCTTTGAACACCATTATTGCTAATGCTATGGAAAAGTCTAAGCTTGGGGAAGCTAGTTTTTATGAAAATGATCTTTTTAGTTCCCTAGCTTTGGAAGATAGCTATTCTATTGATTATGATGATACCAAACCTCCAATATATGATGATTACAATGATGAATATGATATTTTCAGTCCACCTACTATTGAGGAGAAAATTAATGATTACAATATGCCTCCTATATTTGATGATTATGGTGATGAGAATAATAATGATAGCTATTTTGTTGAATTTCTCCCACTACAATTATTAAGAATGACTTTGTTTATGTGGAGAGTATTAATTCTTTTATGCATATGGATCATGATAAGAATGTTTCTTGTGATAGTTATATTGTTACTTTTATTCATGATACTACTGAAAGTTATTATGAGAGAGGGAAACATGGTTTTATGTGTCTCAACAATATTAAGTTTCCCCTCTTTATGTTGAAAGTCTTGCAGTTGCACTTGTTTTGCTTTCCTATGCTTGTTGCTTTGTGCTTTCATGACTTGTTTCTTTACAAGATTCCTATGCATATAAAGTGGGTTAGACTTAAATGTGTTTTGAATTTGCTTCTTGATGCTCTCTTTTACTTCAATTCATATTTCTTATGTGAGCATCTTCTCAAACTATCATGCCTAACTTAAAGGCGTTAAAAAAGTACTTATTGGGAGATAACCCAAAAGTTTTAGATGAGTCTTGGAAGTTATTACTTCAGTAATAACCGCTCCTTTTCCTTTTTATTTGCTTTTTGTGCCAAGAGTAACCTCTAATGAGAGAGAAGTAATGATTGGGAAAGTTGCTGTCCCGAAATAGATTTATGTGCTTCATCATAAAGATTCGTGTAAAATCTCTGAACGTACTTTTGAGGCGTGAATTTTTGTGCATCTACACCAGGTTGTTTTCTAACTTTCGTTAGTTCAACACTTTTTTATTTGAGCAATAGAAGGTCTTCGAAAAATTTTGTCTTTTATTTCCCAACGCTCACGGAGGAATTCGACGAGCGCGAGTTCCTATGCAGGACTCAAGTTGTTGGTGATGAGGGTCATCTTGGTCTGGTCCATTAGGTGGACCTGGACCGCCTTAGTGTGGACCGAGGAGTCGAAGGGTATGTCAGGTGAGCTTGGCTTACTCGGAGGAGGTAGACTGTTGTCTGTTGACTCCTTCAACCTCGCCAGTTCCTCCTGCATGCCGAAAGTCTGGGAGATTCTGTTGAATTCCCTATCGCAACTATCTGACCTCTCGAAGCTTCCGTTGACGATGATAATGTCATTGGGGCCCGTCATCTTCATCTACAGGTAGGCGCAGTGTGGCACCGCCATGAACCTCGCGAACGCGACACGTCCGAGGATGCAGTGGTATTGCAAGGGCCAGTCGACCACCTCGAATTTGATGTGTTCTCGCCGGAAGTTTGTTGGTGTTCCGAAGATGACGTCCAAGATGATCTTGCCTAGGGGATATACGTCCTTCCCTGGCATGATGTCGTGGAATGTTGTGTCTGAGGTTTCCAAGCAGGACTGGGGGATTCGCATGGCGCACAAGGTGCTTGCGAACATGAGGTTGATGCTGCTGCCGCCGTCCATGAAGACACGACTCATCTCGAAGCCTCCAATTTGTGCCTCGAGCTAGGCGATCACTTGTTGCTGGTGCCTCGAGGTTGATGATGCTGGCGCCGTAGAGCTCTATCCTGTCATCTTCTGAGTTAGTCGAATGGGTGCATCTTGCACGCATCTTGTCGACCTTGTGCTGCGTGATGTCATCACGCGCGTCATAGTCGTAGTCGTGTCGGCGTGAGCAGCGTCGCTGTGATAGATCATGGTTGTCGTCGCTGGAGGAGGAAGAGGAAGAGTAGCGCTTAGCCAGAGCCTTGCTTTTCTTCGGCTCCAGCGCTGGATCCTTGATGAGGGCAGCTTCGACTAGTCCCAGGCCAGCGATCATAGATCGGTGCATGGTGGACCGTGGGTCCCTAGCCGGTGGCTAGTTGTTGAGCAGGTACATGGTTGCCGCTGTTACCGCTACATGCGGTGTTTTTGGGAGCACATTGCCCCACATATCCATCGTCATAGATGAGAAGTCAAGGACTCGCGCGGCCACTTCTCGCTCCTTATCTGTGACGTGAGCCAGTCGAGAGTGTCTCCTGGTGGCTGCATGATCGTTGCCCTTGGAGGAGGATCCTCCAATGGAAGAGAGCTGCGCCCGACGGAGGCTCGACTAGTCCACTGCCCTCCTGCGCTCGTCGAGCTAGGCGATCACTTGTTGCTGGTGCTTGAACTCCTCCTTGAGCAGCCAGTGATAACCCATCAGCATGTCTTGTGATGAGTTAGGTGGTAGGGGATTGCCCCGTAGGGCCTCCCTGCAGTGGGCCCACTCGGCGTCGTTGAGCTTGATCAGCACACGCTCTCGGGTTTGCTCATTCGCCGAGAGGTTCGGCTGCTCCTATTGGATGGGTCCTTCTGGCATGTTGTTGTTGGGGGCGCCGTTGGAGGGGCCACCGTTCGTGACTGGGATGCCACCGCCAGTGCCGGTGTTGTCCCGAGTGCCGCTGTTGCCGCCCATGTTGATGACGGTGCACATGTAATGGTTGGGGAAGCTGTTACTCCCACAACTTTTAGATCCGGAGCCATAGGCTCTATCTTCTGTTCCTAGATCGCCCAGATTAGACTCGCAACTGCTGTCGTTGTCCGTATTCTAGACTAATGTCGGGGCGTTGAGTTCACTCAGGGTGTCGATCAGTGGTGGAAACCACGATGCAGGAGCAATCACGGGAATCTTTGGCTGATCAGGGAGGCGAAGTGTGCCTACCCGACCAACTTGGAAGCGTAAGCTCCCGATCGCTAGGCCGATTACATCGCCCACAGAGTCGAAATCCAGTCGAGTGGCCGGAGTGTGGACGGTGAAGTCGAAGGCACCGAGGAGGAGGCGAGTCTCTGCTGCTGTAGAGTCGTGGATCGCGGTTGATGGGGTCGAGGAAGCCGCAACATCAGCACTCCACTTCCCATAGACGGCGCCAATTGACGAGGGGTTAACTCATCAATGCCCATCGCAGATGGACTTAGGTCCGAGGAAGTAGGGAGCGCTGGAGGCATTGATTGGCTAACAAACAAACACATAGGGGACGCAAGGTTCACCCAGGTTCAGGCCTCGCAGAGGACCCTACTCCTGCTTGTCTGCTCTTGGAATTATCAAGGAGTCGAAAGTTATAGGGGTGCGCAGATGCAATCTAGCGATGGTGTGGAAACTAGGGTTGCGGGTTATCCTCCTCACCGCCCCCTCCTAGCCTTTATATAGATAGGCTAGGTCTCGGGATAGCAGGCCGAGTTGGTTACATATTAGGGTTTTCCCTTTAAACTTCTATCTTGAGTTTGCTGTGTGCTGCAAGCAGTCGAAGTCTCCTAGGTCACCCGAATCTTGATTGGGCCTTAGCAATGTCGTGGGCTTCTTCTAGGCTGGACCGTATTTGCTGATCTCGAGTACCTGTAAGGTATGCCCATGTTAGTTAGGATAATTGATCTACCGGTATATGCTAAAACATGCATGATTAGTGGGTATGACTTAAACAGAATATCTTCTAGTAAAACAGAATATGCATTGTTGAAATATTGTACATATGATGTATCATAGTTCAACAAATGCAGTAGAAATCATTATCGTATAAGTATGATTTTGGACTTAAAAGTAAATAAGAGAATTTACTAAAGGACACATAATTCAAAGACCATTTGAAATGTTCAAATGACCGTCGGAACAATGATATAGATTTAACAAGAGTAACAAAGTTTCTTGATTGGATCAAGATTGTTTGTAACCAAGTTAATATTTTGGTTTTTACAAAAGATGGTTATCAAATAGTGGATGGAATTATGGGGTCATAATAACTGACACTAACAAAATAGGAAAATCATCATGATTCGTGGAAACAACACGATAAAAGGTTATGGCACATTCGAGTTTCTAGATACTTTGATAAACTTGTTACGTTTTTTAGAATATTCATAGGCAACTATGAATGCATTCTTTCATAACCAAAGGACAAACTGGCTATTGTCAAGGGGCATATTTGTTAAGAAACTTAGTCCAATTGTTGAGTAGCTCATCGGAATATGTTCTGTGAAACGAAACTGTGCAAAAAGGAAATGAAACTATTGATCATGATCATAACGTTTCAATTAAGAACTTAACTTTAAGAAAGTAGGATTAAATAGTGAATTTTTCACCTGGTGGTGACATGGTTATACCCGACGGGTACGTAACTTCAGCATACCTGGTCCAGCCCAAGGAAGGCCCACAGCAGACATACGCTGGCCCATGAAGATTTTCGGGTGGCCAAGGCCCATGACGCCTTCGGATCCTTGGAGAGCAAGACTAGAGTTCGAATACAACTTGTAACCTACTCAGATCGGTACACAGACCTAGCCTCCTCATATATAAAGGCTAGGAGGGGCCAACGGCAGAACAGATCCATACTTTCATTACACGCCTCCACCAGATCGAATCTGCGCACCTGTAACTTCGGTTCGCCGTAATCAAAGAGCGGAACAAGCGGAGTAGGGTTTTCCCTCCGGGCTGAACACAGGTAAATCTCGTGTCCCCTGGTTGCTTGTCTGTTAACCGTGCCATGATCTCCAGCATCCCCATCTTCTCCAAAACCCAAGTCCATAACAATGGGCATTGACGAGATTAAACCTCGTCAATTGGCGCCATCTGTGGGAATTGGGGCTGCTGATTGTGCGGTCATGACGGTTCCGACCCGATCGATCTACAACTCTTCGGCGACGGAGAATTACCTCCTCTTCGGTGCTTTCGACTTCACCGCCCACTCGCCAGACACCATGAAGGATTTCGAGCCCATAGGCGACGGACTCGAAATTCTGTTCGGGAGCTTCTACTTCCAGGTGGGACAAGCCGACACCCTCCGCCTCCCCGAGCGGATGCCCGTGCCGCCAATCAGGCCCGCTTCGTGGGCTCCACACCCCGTGCTACGCACGTCACCATCAACAGATGAGTTCTACAGCAGCAGCTGCTGCAACTCCGATCTGTGCGATCCACCTTCGGATGAAGGGACCTACGGTTCCGAATCCGAAAGCTGCGACAGCAGCCAACCAATCTGCAAGCGCTATCTGTGCGCCGCAATCATCCAAACCGACGAAGACACGCCTAACCCGCCGCCCAACCCCAACCCGCAGGGCGGAAACGGCGAAAACGGTGGAAACGGCGAAAACAGGGGCCACCTCATCCAACTTAGCAAAGAAGGATGGGCCGAAGCACGTCGCACCGTCGCAGGCGAAATAGTCCTACCTCTGGACTCCACACGTGATCTACTGATGGCATACCACTACCTCCTCATCGAGGAGCACAAGAAGCAAGTCAAGATGCAGGAGACGCTCGACAAACGCAGAAGAAAGTAGCCTCAATCGAATCCGGTCTTGGCTGCGCTCTCCGCCATGGGACCGGCTCCAGCACAAACGGAAATCAGGGAAACAAGCACCACTCTCGGGTGGAAAACATGGACCCGAAGGAGCGGCGTGACGTGACCCGAACCCTCCACACATCGTTCATGGATATGGACACCGACGACAACATCACCCCGAAGACGCCACAAGCCGCGATCATGGCATCCACTGCGTATCTTGCGGCTCACCGACCTCCGGAGGGGGACCCGAAAAGGGCCATGCATAGGTCCGCACTCACCGGACTAGGACTAATCGGAGCTGCGCTCCACGAAGATGCTCCTACGGAGCCGAAGAAGAAAGCTCCGGCCAGGTGCGACCGGAGCCCCACTCCCTCATCCGAAGTTGAAGAAGAACACGACCTTCCTCGAAGAAAGAAGAGCTCGCACCGCCACAAACACGACTACGACGCCAGAGACAAGCTTACACAGCGCAAGATCGACAAAGCACGCGCCAAACGCGCATGCTCATCCGAATCTGAGATGGATGAAGACGAAGGAGAACTCTGCGGGGCTCGATGCTTCAGCAGATCCGTCCGGCGAACACAGATGCCACGCAACTTTAAGCTTCCTTCGGATACTCCGAAGTTCAACGGCACGCAAGATCCAAAGTCCTGGCTCAGCGACCATCTGTCATCCGTCAAGCTTCACGGAGGCAACAAAGAAACCGCCATGCAATGCCTTCAGCTGTAGCTGACAGGCGCGGCGCGGGTCTGGCTCAGCAGCCTATCATCAGGATCCATCCGAAGCTGGGAGGAGCTAAACATAGCTTCATCCGAAACTTCAAAGGCACCAGCAAAAGGCCCGCCTCAATCGAAGAGCTGCGAGCCTGCACTCAGAGAACGGGTGAATCTATTCGCTCGTACATACTACGCTGGTCTACGACCAAGAACTCCGCAGCACACATCTCCGAAGAGCGGGCCATCGACGCCTTCAGGGACGGCGTCAAACGCCCAGACTTCAAGGAGAAACTTGGACGCGTAAAGCCCAAGACACTCGACCAGCTCATGGAAATCGCGGTTGGCGGAGATGGCGAAGATTGCATCCAGCGGGCGCAATCAGATGAAGAAGACGACTACGGCCGAAGACGCGAACGCCGTAGCAAGAGGAGACCGCGTGCCTACGAGGACCGCGACGGACCCGACATGGTCGCAGCCGGCTACACCGACCGCCGTAACGACATCAGCGCAACAGCGGAGGATACCACAGCGGAAACTTCCGCGACAACGGACGACCAACGCAGTCGTGGCAACGCCACGACCGCGACAACGGACCTTCAGCATTCGACAAACTTTCGGGTCCATGCACCATCCACTTCTACATCGACAAACAAGATGGCAAAAAGAAAGCTAGCCACATGCTCAAGGACTGCCGCGAGTTCCAGAAACTCAGCGAAAGCATGGTACAGATGAGGCAACAAGCTCCAATTCCTGCGTTCGGAAACGCACTTGCGCCAGGAGAAATAACACACGGAGCTCCTCCACCGCCGCCTATCGGAGGCCCACATCAACCAGCCGCACCAGCGCAAAACAACGCTGGAGTCGCATACCCCCCACCAAAAGGAGCACTCAATATGATACAGAAGGGACGCCCAACCAACAGGGTACAGAAGAAGATCACCCGCCAAATCAATATGGTCGTGACAACTCCACCTGCAATCCCTGAGTACCTCAGCGGATCGGAGTCCTGCATCACATTCACTCGCACGGATCACCCTATTCAGATCCCTCGCCCAGGTCATGCTGCCCTGGTGCTGGAGGCGCAGATCGGAGGCTTCGAGATGAGTCGCGTCTTCATGGACGGCGGCAGCGGCATCAACCTAATATTCGCAAGCACTCTAGCAGCTATGCGGATCCTGCAATGCAGCCTGGAACAATCAGACACAACGTTCCATGGCATTGTCCTGTGGAAGGCATCTTCCCCACAGGCAAAATAGGGCTCAGCGTCATCTTCGACACCGGACAACTTTCGACGGGGCGCCTAGAATTGAAGTGGTGGGTGGCCGTCGCAATACCACGCCATCACGGGACGCGTAGCATTCGCAAGGTTCTGGCCGTCCCACGCATACCTACTACTCAAGATGCGGGGCCAAGGCGTCATCACGATCCACGGAGCTTCACCCGATCGGACCAATGCGGTGGATTTCAACAAAATCTCCATCCTTGACATGCAAGACGAGCTTGTAAGGCTCCGCGAAACGACGGACAATGGGCTACCCCCAGTCACCAAGCAGAACGCACCTGATATGTCTTTCGACTCCACCATGAACACCAAAAAAGTACAGGTCCATCCAACGGATGCCTCCAAGACGGCGCTAATCGCCAGCGACCTCAACACCGCATAGGAAAGCGCCGTTGAATTCCTCCGTGAGCACTGGAAATCTTACTGGTGTCCTGCGGACATGCCGAGTTCGAGAATTCGCCGAGCACGCACTCAATGTCTTCCGGACACCAAGCCGATCAAACAGTCCATCCGAAGACGCCGAGCCACGAGCGAAGCTATCGGCAAAGAGATCAACAGTTACTCGCAGCGAGACTTCATCGGGAAATCAAGGAAAGCGAGTGGTGGCAAACACGATGATGGTCCCAAAGAAGGACACGGACATCCTGCGGATGTGCGTGAACTTCACGCCACCGAACAAACACGCCCTAAGGACCACTTCCCTCTCCCTCGGATTGACCGGATCATCGATTATTGCGGGTTGTGAGAAACTCTCCTTCCTCGGCGCCTACTCGGGCTATAATCAGATTCGACTCAAGGTCGAAGATCAAGAAAAGCGGCGTTCATCACACCGTTCGAGTATCTGCTACAACACAATGCCCTTCGGCTAAAAAACGCGGTGCCACGTACCAGCGATGCATGCGAGCCTGCCTCAAGGACCAGATCGGTCGCAACGTCCAAGTCTATGTCGACGACATAGTCATCAAAACCAAGGAGGCAAGAACACATATCGACGATCTCCGCGAGACGTTCGACAACCTTGATCGCTACAGGATCAAGCTCAATCGAAAAAGCGCCTTGGCGTCCCCTCAGTCACTGCTCGGATACTTCATCTCTCAGGGATCGAAGCGAACCGAAGAAAATCAAAGCTATCATGACAATGGAGAAACGAAAAACCTCAAGGCGTTCAGCAGCTCGCAGGCGAGTAGCGGCACTAAGCGAGTTCATCGGCCGCATGGGCGAAGGCCCTACCATTTTACCAAGCTGCTGCGCCAGCGAACAAGTTCGAGTGGACACCAGAAGCCAACGACGCATTCGAAAACCTCAAGCGGCTCCTCTCCACCTCGCCCGTTTTGGTCATGCCAAAAGAGCGCGAGCCCCTGTTGCTGTACATAGCAGCCACACCAGGTGGTCGACAAGACTCGTGGCGACGACCGAAGAAGGCAAGACCCATGGGTACAACGCCCAATTACTACCTCGGAGGTCCTCACTCCAACAAAACAGCGGTACCCGCACTACCAGAAGCTGGCCTACGGCGTGTTCATGACGGCTCGACGACTGAGCCACTACTTCCAGGAGCATCAGGTGATGGTCGTCAACGAGGCACCCCTAAACAACATCCTGAACAATCCAGAGGCCACAGGACGCGTGGTCCTGTGGGGCATCGAACTATCACCACTGGACATCATCTACGAGAAGCGACACGCAATCAAATCCCAAGTCCTTCCGGACATTCTGGTGCACTGGATGGAGCTGCAGCTGCCTGACACCCCAGACATGTCGCAGTCCTGGACAATGCATTTTGACGGCTCCAAACGCGAAGCCGGAGAGGGCAGAGTCATCTCGACCTCCCGCAAGGTGATAAGATGAAATCGTCCTTCGGATGAAATTGAGCCTCCAACAACGAGGCGAATCTGAAGCCCTCATCCATGGCATGAAGATGGCAAAAATATGCGGCGCAACGCTGGTCATCTGGTGACTCCAACCTTGTCGTCAATGACGATGAATGAGTCGACGGCCACGCCCGAAAACATGATAGCGTACGCGCACTATACAACGCCTCGAAGGAGAATTTGACGGCTGCGAACTTGACGCGTCGGAAGAGAGAGCAACGAGGAGGCCGATAGACTCGCCAACATCGGCTCCACTTGTGCAAAAGTACCACCAGGTGTGTTCCTCGAACAGATCTGCGTGCCATCCATCAAGCAGAAATTCCCCAAGGGATCACCCGAAGAAGCAGAACACTCGGGGGCTACGCTACCCGAAGGTCAAGAAGGACCCGAAAAGTTGGATACCGAAGTCGCCATGGTCAACCTGATGCAGGTCCTGGCAGTCGAAGAAACCTGGACACGTCCATACCTCCAGTTCCTGCTAAACGGAAACTTACCAGACAACCCGACAGATGCCCGACGCATATCTCGTCGGTCAAAAGCCTTCACCATCATCAACGGCGAACTGTACAAACGCAGCATTACAGGCGTCCTACAACGGTGCGTCACCATCAGCGATGGCAAGACCATACTCCAAGATATCCACGAGGGCATTTGCGGCCACCACGCAGGTAGCCGCTCCCTTGTCGCCAAAGCTCTACGAGCAGGATTCTATTGGCCAACGGCCATGAGCGATGCAAAGGACATCGTCCGAAGATGCAACGGGTGCCAACGGTTCGCCGACAAACCGCACGCACCTGGGTCCGAACTCCGACCCATACCCATAGCTTGGCCTTTCGCTCAATGGGGCCTTGACATGATCGGCAAACTGCCAAAATCCTCGAAGGGAGGACACGTCTTCCTCTTGGTCGCAGTCGACAAATTCACCAAGTGGATCGAGGCCATGCCAGTCACCAACCAGAAGGGCAAAACCGCCGTCAAGTTCTTCGAATCCATTGTCTACCGATTTGGCGTACCACACAGCATCATCACCGACAACGGATCGAACTTCATCTCCGAAGAATTCCAGGACTTCTGCGAAGGCCTCGGGATCAATATCACGTACGCCTCAGTGGCGCACCCGCAAACAAACGGGCAAGTGGAAAAGGCCAACGGCCTAATCGGCGCTGGCATCAAGAAACGCCTCATGAGCTCACTCGAGCACAAAGCTGGCAACTGGACGAAAGAGCTACCGTCTGTCCTGTGGAGCTTACGAACTACGCCAAACAGCTCCACCGGCTACACACCGTTCTTCATGGTACACGGAGCTGAGGCTGTGCTACCAGCCGAAGTACGTCACCAGGCTCCACGAGTCGTCGCTTACAGCGAAGCCGAATCCACGGCCGCACTCGAAGATGCCGTCGACACACTCGACGAAGCACGGGATATAGCAGCAGCTAGATCCGCGGTGTACCAGCAAAGTCTCCGCAACTATCACAGCCGCCGGCTGCGCCCAAGGTCCTTCGTCGAAGGAGACCTCGTCTTGCGACTCAAGCAAAAGCGACCGAATAAACTCGAGTCGCCATGGGAAGGACCCTATGCCATCACCGAGGTCATCCCAGGTGGCGCCTATCGCCTCAAGCACGTGGAGTCTGGAGTCGCATACTCCAACCCATGGAACGTCTCGCACCTGCGACGATTCTACCCATAGCAATGGGCAATGTACCCCTTTTACTTTCAATAAGGCTTACAGCCAAGGCTACTCAGCCGAACCATGTACCTCCTCCATTACGCTACAAATAAAGCTAAGTGTCTCGCTCCCAACCTTCGGTTGACTATTTCTCTGCAACTTTGTTACATGCTACTAACGCACTCGGGGGCTCCCCCCACCTCACGATTTCATCGACCGAGACAAAGCGCTCGGGCTCCCCCACCTCACGATTTCATCGACCGAGGACAAAAGCAGCTCGGGGCTCCCCCCACCTCACGATTTCATCGACTAAGGACAAAACGCGCTCGGGGGCTCCCCCCACGTCACGATTTCATCGACTGAGGACAAAACGCGCTCGGGAGCTCCCCCCACCTCACGATTTCATCGACTGAGGATAACACATGTACACATGAGTAGCTGACCACGTCAGGCTAACGAAAAGGGCACGTACTAAATCAAAGCACTGCGTGCTCGCTAGCAAGCAAACCTTTACAACAAAGGGCACATACATGCCCAGCCGCAATATACAAATTTTACATCTATCTGTTTATTTTCACGTTCTACCTATTCTGCAGAATAGCCTGAGCACGCTGCTCAAACAAATCTACAATCTGTTCGGCATACTGCCTTACAGCAGCGTAATGCGGACGCATATTCCACTCGCCACCATCTGGCCGAGGAGGTGGCCCAGTCGCCACAGCAGCCAAATCTACATCAGGGCGATGCACCCTCACAAGAGACAAGGCAGCCTTCACCCCTGCGACAAGCTGCTGCCGCACCAGCTCCTTGACATTGCTGGCACTCCGAAACTTCGCCAGAAGACCTGCAAGGGTTGTCGGCGCACCATCCAACGGAAACATGACGTGCAACACCGAGGACAGCGATGTCTGGACCTAGCGGAGCACCCGCGAAACCTGGAAGACGCGATCCTGCACCGTCGCCAGAACCATGGCACGATCACGATCCACCCAAAAGAAGCCACCGGCTTCCATGTCCTGTTGAGTCAAACAATTGATTCGAACAGCAATGCGCTCCTTTTCTTCCTTCGGAGCAAGATTCGCACCTGCGACAACAGCACAGAACAAGAGTAAGGCCAGCAGGCTCACCCGAAGAACTAAGCTACGGCCCGAAAGAAGGATCAACTTACACTGCAGCTGCTCGGACAGCCGACCCAGCTCCGCCATCAAGTATTCCTCTCTGGCTGCACTACGGTCTGCTTTGGACTTCCAAACGTCAGCACGACCGCGTAGCCCAAGCAAATCCCTCTCCAAGCTGCGCACGCGATCCCGCAGAAAAGCGAGCTGCGAGGAATCATCCAACGATGCTCGCAAGGGCCTTTCAGATGAAGTACCAACTGGGTCAACACCCGAAGGAACCTAAAAGCAGAAGAAAAAGAAGGCACACAGATACTCAGCCAAAGATAAAGCCCAACTCGGAGGAATTCATTAAATAAGGCCACTGCGTGGCTCAAGAATGGTGCTACAAAAGATATTTACAGCAAAAGTAAACTACATACTACCCTACATCTCCTATGCCTAAGGCGTAGGACACCGAGTCGCCTCAGAGCCAGACTGCCTAGCTTTGGCCTCGCCAAGAGCAATGCGTACTCAGACAACAAGTCAATGAGCTTGGGCCCATATCGTCTGCAGCGAGCGGAGTAAGCAGCGAAGGCTACCTCTGATCCATCCGCAGCCGTCGGCATCCGAGAAGTGATCTGGGGCAAGTCCAGCTCCGCCCCAGCCGCCATGGCCATCGCCAGCCCGACGGACGCGCCGATGCCCTTCTGCTTGCGCTTGTACGCTGCAGGCGCCTTACCGACAGAGCCTCCGCAGAGCACACATCTTCAAGGGTTGCGCCCTTCGGGAATAGCTCCTGGTAGAAGCGACCAAGGACCTCCTTTGCCTTGGCAAGGGAGTTGACGACGGTGCTGCAGCGGTCTTCGACCGCCACAGTGGCATCATCCAGAGCACTCCCGTGCTCCAGAGCACCACGGTCAAACTCGATGCCTGCGGCATCTGAGACAAAACAGAAGAAAACATGAAGAAAAGCAACATAGAAGAGGACCCGAAGAAAAAGGAGCAAGTGCAAAAGCTAGCACTCACCCGAAATTGCCTTGGCAGCAGCCAGGAGCTTCTCTGCCGCCCCCCTCTCTCACCTGCTTTTCTGCTGCACGCTTTTCGCCGGGCTGCTTTCACGGCTCCAGCTCAAGGCGCTCTTTCGCCTCAGCGGAAGCTTCGGCTTTCTGCCCCAATGGGCCAAGGCTCTTCTTCAGAGCATCAACCTCACGGAGAGAGTCGTTATGCTCCTCTGCATTTACAATAAGCAAGTGTCAACAAACAGGACCAAGACATAGCAAGATGAGTACTACAAGGCAGACGAATACCTTGCAGCTACTGCAGTTTCACCTCCAGCGTCAGGTGCTCCTCCACCAGCCGCTTGGCCTCTCGGACACAAGGCTGCAGGAAAAAGCAATAGCAGTAAGAGCATGACTTGGGGGCTCCGCCCAAAACAAAGAAGAAAACACAACATTAGCACACGACGACGCCCGGGGGCTCCCCCCGTGACATGAAGCAGAAAAACTTACGTGCTCCGAAGGCGAACCCGCAGGCCCGCCTGCGAAATTCTGAGGCGCAACCACCAGCCTCTCCTGCACAAGAGGAACTGCAGACCACCCAAGTCGCCACTCATGGAGGCGGCGACGCAATGTTCGACTCCCCCATGATCTCGCGCGCTCCATCACTAGAGCCGTCGGAGGATTGCCTACAAACGAATCAATCAACACAGGCGCAAAAATAACAAGTGAGCAAAAGACAACAGTGGCAACAAGCACACTTACGAGCCCAATGCGCTCAGGTCAAAGATAGGAGAAGCCCTCCGGGCCCTCTTCTCCTCCTTCTTCTCTTCCTTCTTCTCTTCCTTCTTCCGCTTTGCTGGCGGGTGCGGAGCAACAGCTCGCACAGGAACGGCAGGAATAGGAGAAGACGAACCACCCTGAACATCATCATGACGCTCAAGACCCCGAGGATTCCTGGGAGTCGGAGGAGTCGAGGCATCCGAAGACTCGCTCGAGCTGCGTGATTGCTTACTCGAATGGTCTTCACTCGATTCGTCGGCATCCTCCGCCGGAGATCGCGCCGAAGGAAGCTCGGACACGGAATCCACTACTTCATTATCCGGGGCATTCGGATAACTTTCGGGCAATGGTGGCGCCGTGCCTGGCACTTTGAAGCTCTACAAGAGGTGAAGAAACTTTGTTAGCAAACAAAGGACACAAGTACACAACTGACAAAAACATAAGGGAAGCACTACGTGCGCAAATCTACACCTTTGGCACGGCCAACGTCGACGAAAAGGGCGGAGTCAACGACTTCCCCAGGATTTCCTCGTCGGCCTTGAACTTCAACAGCACGCGAAGAGCCCTGTCAAGTTCCACCTCGGAGATTTTCTCACTCGAAACCCTCGTCGGATCATGGCGCCCAGAGAAAAGGAACATCGAATGCGCCCTCGCCTGGAGCGGCTGCACCCGACGCTCAAGAAACACCCGGATGATGTCGACACCGTTCACCTCCTTCTCAGGAATCAATTGGAGCTCCTCCACCCGACGGCACGAGACCAAAATCTTGCCCAGGCAGCACGGAGTCACGGATGTAAAACCATTTCCTCCGCCAGAACTGGACAGATTCGGACATGGAGAAGGAAAAGAATTGGACATCGGGACTAAGAGAGATGATAAAACACCCAATGGGATACACACCATCCGAACCAGACTGCCTCCTCACGGAATACAGCTTCCGGAAAAGGCCAAAGTGCGGCTCAATGCCAAGCCAACACTCGCAAAGTGTGATAAAGCACGCGATGTGGAGAAGAGAATTGGGAGACAAATGATGGAGTTGAACCCCATAGAAGAAGAGCAGTCCACGAAGGAAGTCATGGACTGGAGACGAAAACCCACGCAAAACAAAGGCGACGAACATAACCCGGTACCCAGATGGGGGACGGGGGATTACCTCATTGCCGGGGAGTCTCACGGCCGTCGCGTCCTGCGGGATCAGGCTCCACTCGCGCAGCTTGCGAAGATCGCTCTCCCGCGTCTCTGATCGCCGCCAGCCACCATCGGTGACACGAGCAGCGGCGGCGCCCTTCTTGCCTCCGGAAGCGCTGGTCCCAACTGCAGATGAGGATTTCTTCTTCCCCATGGCGCTACGGCGGTGGTGGCGTTGCCAACGACGAAGACAATGGAATGTGAAAGGAACTCTCAGCACGCAGCAAGAATCGCTCGAGCGCAAGGAAGCAATGGACAGATGAACTGCTGCGGTAAAATACATACCACGATTTCACCACGGATTATAACAGCAAAGACGACGCACGCTGGCCGTCCATCGAGAAGACCTAACGCCAACGGCAGATCTGGCCGTACATGTGTCAGCACCAAAACGAACCGTCGTTCCCACGACGTCCACTACGCGCAGAGATCGAGGAAACGCCGTAATCATCTCCACGCCGCGTGTGACCGGTCAATTCACAGTCAGGAAGTGGGACCCACACTTCGTCAAGTCAAGTCATCTCTGGCGCAGCAGACGCTTGAGGTCATCGATCGTTAGCACTGACGTCATCAAAAGCTATACTAGCACCAACTTCGGCTACACAGCTAAAAGTACTCACTCGAATCTACGATTCGACTAAATACTTGGGGGCTACTCCTATCAGGAGCGCTGGTCGCGCACCCGATGTACTTCCGGTCGCAGCACGCCAAGAGATTTTCCTACTACCGTTGCATGATACAAGACTCGAGTCTCTGCCCGAGTCTACGACTCCGCCAGACACTCGGGGGCTACTCCAAACTGGAGCGATGGCCGTTCACACACAAGAGCTTCGAGTCCTACGTCGAGTCCACGACTCCACTACGGACTCGAAGGCTACTCCCATAGGGAGGAAGGATTTCAGCATCCGAAAATTTTCGAGTCCTACGGACTAAACAACTGAGCAATGCTTGCACTAAAAGTCTCCCATAGGGAGCGCTGGTCGAACAGACACTCGGGGCTACTCCCATAGGGAGCGCTGGTCGCGTACCCTATGAAATCTTCGACTGCGATCTTCCGGATCCGCATGCAAAAACTTTTCGGCAACTCTGCCCCAATTAATGCTAAGTGAGTAACATCCTCCTTCGCCACCCGAAACACCTCCGCGGTGATAAACATTCGGATGCTGCGTCTGCGACGCAAAGATAAGACCTACAGATATCATCTGATGGCCTGGCAACGCGATCAAGGCCTGCTAGTATGAATCCGTACCAGCAGGTACGATGAAAAATCCCGACGGACGCGTTGGGTACACCATTTAAAATCACTGGAATTCCACTCCTGTAAGTCCTCCGCCCTGAGTCGAATTACGCCAAAGATATGTTTCGGGTTCGAGTCGAGGGACTTGCACCGAAGAAGATCGTGTTGTTTTGTCCTAAGACGATTAACTGACCCTGATCTGTCGGGTGAGTCAGGCACACGCATCAACAATCCCTACACATTCTCTTGAAAGACAGAGTTACACCCGAAGGATTGAAGAGTCCTCAGCCGAATCTACAATTCGATTGAACACTCGGGGGCTACTGACATGGTTATACCCGATGGGTACGTAACTTCAGCATACCTGGTCCAGCCCAAGGAAGGCCCACAGCAGACATACGCTGGCCCATGAAGATTTTCGAGTGGCCAAGGCCCATGACGCCTTCGGATCCTTGGAGAGCAAGACTAGAGTTCGAATACAACTTGTAACCTACTCGTATCGGTACCTGAGACCTAGCCTCCTCATATATAAAGGCTAGGAGGGGCCAACGGGCAGGACAGATCCATACTTTCGTACACGCCTCCACGCCAGATCGAATCTGCGCACCCTGTAACTTTCGGTTCTGCCGTAATCAAAGAGCAGACAAGCAGGAGTAGGGTTTTCCCTCCGGGGGCCTGAACCTGGGTAAATCTCGTGTCCCCTGGTTGCTTGTCTGTTAACCGTGCCACGATCTCCAGCATCCCCATCTTCTCCAAAACCCAAGTCCATAACAATGGGCATTGACGAGATTAAACCTCGTCAGGTGGAAATACATTGTTTGCGTATCATATGAGATATGATATACCTACGAACTACAAAGAGGTGATGAAAGACCTAAGTATGAGATATGACTAAAAGTCATAAAATCTATAGAAAGTTACATTTACGATTAAAAGAGTAATATGATACTCAAATCTTATCAAAGTAAGGAGTTACTTGATCATTCCTAAATAACTGTGAGTTACATGGAAAGAATGCAACTTTAGATGAAAGCTTGATTTTTCATGAAGTGTTTCTTGACAAATTCAATAGTTGACTAAATTAAATGTAGAAATGCTTAGAGTCTATGGATTTACATTAGAAGAAGAATGCTAAAATCTCGTAGTGGTAAAATTCTCAATGATCAACAAATTTTGGAATTACCAAAATGTTGAGAAGTCCAATACTTATGAAGTATTTGAGTGGGAGTTAATAGTTTTCTGAATCAAATGTGTGGATCACATATTTGAGTGGGAGCTATGAGAATAGTACAAGAAAGGACTCACATGTGAATGAGATTTTGAGTGGGAGCATGACAAACATTCATAAAGGCATGTTCCACATATATGAATGTGGTAGCTGATATTAGTAATATTATGAAATATAATTTGGATGAAGTTGATGAATGTATTAGACTTTGAAAATATGGGAAGATAGATTGATGTGTTTCAACATTCGATAGTCAAAATGTTTCTGTCCAGATTCTGAAAGAAAGTTCATAATAGACTAGTTTGGATTCTGAAATAGTTCACAATTATACAAGAAATAAGTGCTCTTACTTATAAAACTAGGTGAGACATTGAGTATAAATAATGATGGTTGATAATAAGAATTTAGAGTGTACTCAATTCATATGATTGTGTCATAGGTTCTTCCACACAACAATATTCTATACTTGATAGAATGTGACCCATGTTATTAGTCTAAAGAACAGGTTCTAAAGTGATTCAAACCACTGAACTAGGATTAAGTGAATTGCGGAAGCGTAGTGATGAGTATTGATCCACATTATTGTTGATGTAGCAAACTATTTCAATAAGAGTATGACAAGTTTGGTCAAAAAAGTTTGACTAAGTGTGTTTCTACTATGTATGACAATAATGAAAATCCTCGTGATCGATCGACCGTCATATAATATTAAGAAACAAAATCTCACTTAGTCACCAAACCAAAATACTGAAACACCTTACAAGATAATGGTGTGAGTGTCAAGTCAAAGCAACACTAGTAAATTGCAAAACGGCATGTGAATCTAGTAAAACAGATTAAAAGACATGACATCTTTACACGAGCCAACATGATCTAAAAACGTTTGTGGTTATGATCGGCAAAAAAATGCAACTAGATTATTTGTACTCTAGTGCAATTGGGAGACTAAAGGAGATATGCCCTAGAGGCAAATAATAAAGGAGTTATTATCATATCTCAAACTAGTTCATAACAGTTGCATACTGTGCTATAACTATATCAAGAGGAAACACCGATACAAGTGTGGTATGCAAACGTACCAGGTCCCTTGTAGCCTCTATTAAACTAGTTCATTGGGCAATTATACGTTGCTAACGTATCCATAATTTTTGATGTTCCATTCTTGGTTTTATCTACTTTCTTATGTTTTGTCCACACTTTGGAGTACTTTTCATATGATTTCTTCGACTAACCTATTAACAAGAGCCACAGTGCCAGCTGCCTGTTTTCTGCTGTTTTTGGTTCCAGGAAGTTAGAAAATGAATATTCTCGGAATTGGACGGGACAAAAGTCAAACTTATTATTTTACCGGGGGACACTTGGAGCCAAAATACGAGACGGAGAAGGGCCAGAGGGTGGCCACACCACCTGGTGGCGCGGGCTAGGCCAGGTCATGCTAGGGGGTGGTGTGGGCCCCTCTGGCACCCCCTCGGTCTCCCCTCTCGCCAATAAGAGCCTCCCGATGCATAAACCCTAAATAGTCAAGCCTCCAGCCATGAAAAGTTCCACAGCGCCGCCTCCATCGAAGGGGAGATTCAGGGGACAGAAAGTCTCTGTTCCGGCACCCTACCAGGACGGGGAAGTGCCCCCAGAGCCATCTCCATCGATCTCCACCATCATCTCCATCGCCGTTGTTGATTCCCATGATGAGGAGGGAATAGTTCTCTCTCGAGGCTAAGGGTTCTACCGGTAGCTATGTGTTCATCTCTCTATCTATGCATGATCTTATTGAGATCATGAGCTTGTAATCTATAGATCTACCTTGCTACTCAAGTGCTTTAATAGATCTCTGCTCTCCCCATGTGTGTGAAGTTGATAGTGTGCACACCATGGTGGCACTTAGGCTAGACATTACAAATACTTGTTATGAGTTATATTTGGAGTTGGATGTCTTTATGAAATTATGGTGTTTGTTTGAACCATCTAGTGCTCAAGGTGACAGTGTGGGGTTATCTAGATGTGGAAAGCAAACTTTGAGGTGTGTTGTTATCGCCCTACCATAGAGTGTTCAACCGGAGAGTAGTTAAGAGTAGTATCATAAAGAGAAGATATTTATATGAGAGTGTTCACTAGTGAAAGTATGATCCCTAGGCCTAGTTTCTAAGCATTGATGCACCGTTTGCAATTAGTTCTATTACATGTTTGCTTGCTTTCATCTTTATTTCAGTTTGCCTTTAGTCTTTTCCCACGTCAACCACATGCCAGCAAGCTATTTTCCGGCATCGTTACCACTTATAATTATCTATACCACTTGTATTTCACTATCTCTTCACCGAACTAGTGCACCTATACACCTAACAAGTGTATTGGGTGTGTTGGGGACACAAGAGACTTCTTGTATCTTGATTGCAGGGTTGCTTGAGAGGTGATACCTTTGACCACTTCCTCCCTGAGTTCGATAAACCTTGGGTGATCCACTTAAGGGAAAAATTGCTGCTGTTCTACAAACCTCTGCACTTGGAGGCCCCACAACTGTCTACAAGAATAGAAGTGCGTAGACATCAAGCTATTTTCTAGCACCGTTGCCGGGGAGGTAAGGTAAAAGGTACTCACATCTTCTGGCTACTAAGCTATCTTCTAGTACGGTTGCTAGTGTGTGAGTGCTCGAAGTTATTTCCTTTAGATTATACAATTATATCTTTTTGTTTCTTGTTTTTATTTTCACTAGTTAGACTTAATGGAAAACAACAACAAAATTAGAGAGCTTTATAGTATTTATCTTGAGTTATGACATGAAGTGTTTGAAGAGAAAATTCAAAAACCTATGGAACTTTATTTGCATGATAATAACAATATTATTAGTATGAATTCTTTGAACACCATTATTGCTAATGCTATGGAAAAGTCTAAGCTTGGGGAAGCTGGTTTTGATGAGCATGATATTTTTAGTCCCCCAAGCACGGAGGAGAAAATTTACTTTGATGATACTATGCCTCCAATATATGATGATTATAATGATGAGTATGATATTTTCAGTCCACCTACTATTGAGGAGAAAATTAATTATGATTACAATATGCCTCCTATATTTGATGATTATGGTGATGAGAATAATAATGATAGCTATTTTGTTGAATTTGCTCCCACTACAATTAATAAGAATGACTATGTTTATGTGGAGAGTAATAATTCTTTTATGCATGTGGCTCATGATAAGAATGTTTCATATGATAGTTCTATTGTTAATTTTATTCATGATTCTACTGAAAGTTATTATGAGAGAGGGAAACATGGTTTTATGCATCTCAATAATATTAAGTTTCCCCTCTTTATGTTAAAAGTCTTGAAGTTGCACTTGTTTTGCTTTACTACGCGTGTTTCTTTGTGCTTTCATGACTTGTTTCTTTACAAGATTCCTATGCATAGAAAGTGGGTTAGACTTAAATGTGTTTTGAATTTGCTTCTTGATGCTCTCTTTTACTTCAATTCATATTTCTTATGTGAGCATCTTCTCAAACTATAATGCCTAACTTAAAGGCGTTAAAGAAAAGTACTTATTGGGAGACAACCCAAAAGTTTTAGATGAGTCTTGGAAGTTAATACTTAAGTAATAACCGCTCCTTATCCTTTTTATTTGCTTTTTGTGCCAAAAGTAACCTCTAATAAGAGAGAAGTAATGATTGGGAAAGTTGCTGTCCCGAAACAGATTTCTCTGCTTCACCGTAAAAATTTGAGTAAAATCTCTGTACGTCCTTTTGAGGCGTAATTTTTTTTGCTTATGCCCCAGGTTGTTATCTAACTTTCGTTAGCTCAACACTTTTTGATTTGAGCAACAGAAGGTCTTCGAAAAAATTCGTCTTTACCTGCTGGTCTGTTTTGACAGATTTCTGCCATTATTTGCATTTGCTTCTTGTTGGTTCCTTTTTGAGTTCTTTTGGGGAATTGAGCTTTTTGAGGGAAGCGCTACAGTAGCTTGTGTTTTAATGGAAGTTTTATTGGAGTTGTAACTGAACCTAAAGACTATTTATCTTGAGTGCACTAATGTTGCTAATAAAGATTGTGTGAAGTTTTGTATGAAGGAAAAATTTCAGGTATATGGAAGGAATGAGTAATGAGATGAAGGATGGACTAAAGCTCAAGCTTGGGGATGCCACGCGTGTCACCCCAATAAATATCCAAGAAGTACAAGCGTCAAAGCTTGGGGATGCCCAAGGCATCCCCTTCTTCATCAATAAAAATCCCAGGTTTCTTCCAAACACTTCATTTTTATTGTTTCATGCACAGTTGTGTTGTTCTTGGAGAGTCTTATTTTTCATTTTTGTTTTGGTTTTTCGTTTGCTTGGTTTGCTTAGTTTTCTGAATAAATTGGTTTGACCCCCTCTTTCATGCAATGGTTTTCAAATAGTTTGGTTTGGATTGGAAAAGAGTAGGAAAAGTTCATGCTTAAGTGGTAAAGAGAGCTTGTTTTTGACTGTGGCCCATGCTTTGTCATGCCATGCTTGGATTTATGCTTAGTATTATTTGCTGTAGCATGACTTGTTATAAACAATTGAAATTGCTTAATGTGCCTTGGAAGGATCATGCGTTGTTTCAGGATATTAACGCATAGTATTGTGGTATTCTCCTTTGATGCTTTATTTGGGTTGACTTGGCACATTCTCACACCATGTTATGACTATCCCAAGTCACCATAGCCTTTATGATCCTTTAGTTTTCGACTTGTAGTATCACTGTATGCTTTGATTAATGATGTTTTGTCGCTTTGCATGATTATGGCCATTATTGCTCTCTTAGTTGGTCGCTCCCAGTCTTTTGCTAGCCTCCATAACCAAGTATGAGTTCCACTCATGCATCCAACTCCTAAAACCAAGTTATTCCGAAGAGTCCACCATACCTACCTATTATCATATGCTATTCCAAGTATATTCATGTTTTTATCTACCTTCCGAATTAAACTTGGTATGAGAAAACTAGTGATTAAAGCTCTCACGAACTTGATGGCACACTTTACTTTTCTTGCCCTTAATAAACTTGAACCATTGTGTCGTCTATGTTGTATATGCTTGCACTTATTTGTTGGGGATTAGCGGAACCATGATGTCATGGGGAACGCTTTCAACATTGCACTGGTACTTTGTACCTAGTTGATATCATGCTCTTTTGTCTATGGATGTCGTCGGTGTGAAATGAAAGGGGAGCTTGTAAGTCCATGGAGTTATGTATATGTGTTAGAGAAACGCCTTGGCCGCTGGTCTAATCCATGCTAACATGGTGGAAACCTGCAGCGTAACCATAATGAGCTGTCTATGAAGCATTCTTCTTATAAAAAAAGAGTCCTATATTGAGAAAAAATAGAAAAAAGATATTATGAAAAGAGGAAAGCGAGAAAAAAGCACCATATTCCCATGGTAAATAAGAAGATTGATGAGATGCTCGTTGTCTGCTTGCCTTGTCATTTTGATATGGGGATTCTTCCGAATCATCGGGCAAGGGGTACCCCGTTGGCGGTTCTCTATGATACAGATGTACTTACGATGACAAGAACTTATCAGTGACTAAACTTGAGTAGCATGAGGAGTGGCCCTCATATACAAGGGACATGAGATTCCTAACTTATACTTCGTCAAGCATGTACACCATAGTTTGTTCACTTTAACCTTAATCACTTCAAGATGCTTATAATAGGGGCAATGAGAGCTGAAAGCTATTAAGTACCATAATTTTTGGAAGCTCTTTATGAAACATGAATCTCTGCTTCCGACTATGAAGGCCTTTCTTCCACCATTATATTGAGTCTCCACCTTCTACCTTTATGCACCTACTTTGAGAGCATAGTGGCCATTCTTAGTTCTATGTGCATTGTCCCAAGACTTGTTGATTGATGCATAACTTTGATATTGCTTGTTTTAAACTATTTGTATCTAGTCACTCTTATGAACTTTGAAGGTGTCCTATGCATTTATGTTTGCTACTCTATGAGGGACAAGCTGAATGCCACTATGCTATGTTTTCTTTATGTGAAACAAACAAACATCTTGCAAAGCATTGTTATTCATGAATCTTTTGTTTGTGCCTTTTCATGTTGCAACATAGTTGTGTTGTCTTATTGCTAGAACTTTATCTTTCATGTTATGATTGTAGTACTATGATCCCAGCTATCATTGTTTTACAAATACTTTGATCAAGTTTATGATGGTGCATGTCACCTCAAAAATTATTCTTTCATTTTATCACTTACCTACTCGAGGACGAGCAGGAGTTAAGCTTGGGGATGTTGATACATTGCAAATGTATCTATAATTTTTGATGTTCCATGCTTGGTTTTATCTACTTTGTTATGTTTTGTCCACACTTTGGAGTACATTCTATACACTTTCTTGGACTAAGCTATTAACAAGTGCCATAGTGCCAGTTGCCTGTTTTCTGCTATTTTTGGTTCCAGGAAAGTTAGAAAATGAATATTCTCAGAATTGGACGGGACAAAAGCGAAAGTTCCTATTTTACCGGAAGACTCATGGAGCCAGAATACGAGACAGAGGAGGGCCAGGGCCTGGCCACACCCCCCAGGCGCGGGTACCCCCAAGCCACGCCAGGGCATGGTGTGGCCCCCCCTGGCTGGCCATCGACCTTGCCTCCTTCGCCTATGTATTCCTCCCGAGGAAAAAACCCTAGATCATCAACCAGAAATCCACGAAAAGTTGCACAGCATCGCCGCCACCGAAGGGGAGATTCGGGGGATAGAAATTCTTTGTTCCAGCACCCTGCCGGGACAAGGAAGTGCCCCGGGAGCCATCTCCATCGATCTCCACCACCATCTCCATCACCATTGCTGATTCCCATGATGAGGAGGGAGTAGTTCTCTCTCGAGGCTAAGGGTTCTACCGGTAGCTATGTGTTCATCTCTCTCTATGCATGATCATATTGTTATCATGAGCTTGTAATCTATAGATCTACCTTGCTACTCAAGTGCTTTAATAGATCTCTGCTCTCCCCATGTGTGTGAAAGTGACAGCCTGCACACCATGGTGGCACTTAGGCTAGAGATTACAAATACTTGTTATGAGTTATATTTGGAGTTGGATGTTTCTATGAAATTGTGGTGTTTGTTGGAACCATCTAGAGCTCAAGGTGACAGTGTGGGGTTACCTAGAGGGGAAAGGCTTACTTTGAGGTGTGATGTTATAGCCCTACCATGGATTAGAGTGTCCAACCGGAGAGTAGTTAAGAGTAGTATCATAAAGAGAAGATATTTATATGAGAGTGTTCACTAGTGAAAGTATGATCCCTAGGCCTTGTTTCTAAGCATTGTTACACCGTTTGCAATTAGATTTGTTACATGTTTGCTTGCTTCCTTCTTTATTTCAGTTTGCCTTTAGTATTTTCCCACGTCAACCACACGCCATCAAGCTATTTTCTATCACCGTTACCACTTATAATTATCTATACCACTTGTATTTCACTATCTCTTCGCCGAACTAGTGCACCTATACACCTGACAAGTGTATTGGGTGTGTTGGGGACACAAGAGACTTCTTGTATCTTGATTGCAGGGTTGCTTGAGAGGGGATACCTTTGACTACTTCCTCCCTGAGTTTGCTAAACCTTGGGTAATCCACTTAAGGGAAAACTTGCTGCTGTTCTACAAACCTCTGCACTTGTAGGCCCAACAACTGTCTACAAGAATAGAAGTGCGTAGACATCATAAAGCAACTAGAAACTTTCATTCCATGGACCATTGATCCTATAAAGAGCCATTTAATTTGCATAGAACATCCTCATGTAAGGTATTGTAATATTAAACTTTTGAGACACTTCTTTTATGAGCGATGTTTCACCAAGTGATGGGTTCGCTCTCATGCAATCCATGATTGCATCTGCCAACCACCTAGTCTTTGCAAGTTTTGTTTTGTCCTTTGGTTGCCCCCTTGAGGTGGACCTGAATGTTCGAACCAAATACTTTTTATCTAAAACATAATGAAAATGTCAAGTACAGTTAACAAACTCTACACAATGATCTAGACTACACAACTGGTTGTAATACCTAAACCAAACTGCTCGTGAGCATAGTGGATGCATGCATCCTCCACCTACACCTCTTTTATGGGCACTTCAGTGTGAACCTTGCTATCCCACTCTTAATAACATCATAATCATTATTGGTGTGGATGCAATATGTAGTAAGGGCATTTTGACAGTCCCGCATCGTTTCAAATACGATGCCTTCAAAAATCTTAGGATCATTCCTGTCCCACTCAATTACTGGCAAGTCCTCACCATCGTACTTGCCTAAAACGAGACTGTCATTGTTCTCCTTGTTTTCTTCGTCAACAGTGTCATCAAATCCAGCACCATGGGCCATTTCCTCCGTGTATTGATCCTCTAGTGCCTATTTACTAAATCTATCTAGCAATTTAGGAAACATCAACCCATCCTCATCATCTAGTGGAGGCGCTCCCTCGTGAGGCTCTGCTTTGTCCTCCACATCAGCCACACGAGTGATTTGGCTTACACTTGTAGTGCGAACATATGGTACGGTTGTGGACCTACAAGGAGCGCGGGGGCGCACACTATTAGTAGAGACAACAGAGACACATGATGCCCGACCACCTGATGATGCCTGACCACCAGATGATGCTTTAACCCTCTTTCCCGTATGTTCAACTTTAGGTTGCACACGGAGAAGAATTTGACCAAAATGTTCGGCATCATTTAAAAAGAAGAGCATTACCAGATCAGCTTCGCTAGTTAGTGGGAGCAATCTTTGCTTGCTAATGTTGAAATATTGCAAATCAACTGAATCGCCATTGCTCCAGGAGAATTTAGAATAGATTTTATCTTTCAAACCTCTGAGAGTTATGGAGGTTGCAACCACCGCTGGGAAGTAAAATCTAGAGAGATACTGTTCATAACCACGAATTATGCTGGTATCCAGTTTAACCGCCAGCCGAAATGCTAGTGATGGATCAATCCTATTCGAAAAGCAAGGCAGTTAGGTGAGAACCAACGATTCGTGCTCAATTACTGCCTATAATCAATCCACAAAGGGAAATGATCCTTGCCCAGATGGAATCCATGCGTTAGATCCCTCTAATTCCACCCAATCTTCTCTGTGATCGACGGGGAGGACCGGTACATCATCCGGCGTTGCATACTATTCCACAAAAAGGGGTAGATCTAGCAGGGGCGGGAGCGGAGCCGGAGGTGGAGTGGGATCCACGGCTAGGGGGAGGGGCGGCTCGGTGGCCAAGGACAACATAAGGTAGCAGGGCACGATGGAGGGGGAGCGGAGGGGCAGTGTGGGAGCTATTTCAGGCTCGGGGGAAGCGAATGCTTTGGGTGAGCAAGAATGGCTGGTCCGATGTGTCTCCATGCGGCCACACCCTACACCACGTATGCAAGACCCGTCCCAATATGGCCCAACCCTTCACCACGTATGCAAGACCCGTCCCAACGCGGCCCCACCCATCAGCATGTACCGGTCGAGGCCACGTAACGTAATGCTCAACGCATGACCCACCCCAACACGGTCCCACCGGTCAGCATGTAACGGTCAAGCCTTTGACCTGACGACATCCCTCCGTCCAAGCGCCTGTGAGGGTTTCAGAATAGAGGGAGGGGAAAGTGAGGAAAAGTTAAGCAGCTGGGGAAAACTAAGTACAACTAACGAACCAGGGGAACGAAAATAGAAATTCCTTAATTCTAACATATAATCATATTGCAACAAGAACACCCACTAAAACTATTATTCCCAAGAATTTTTTATTGATTACACGATCCCTTTACACCATGTCATCCCCGATCATCACGACCTTTGACTCAACTACCATGGTGGACTATATCCGTCGATCACATCGTACATGTGACAAGTTCTTGATATTTCGATCTCCGTGTTTCGAGGCACTGTTTGTACATGCTAGGCTTGCCAAATCAACCATAGTGTATTCGTTGTGCATACATGGCTTGCACCCACTGTATGCGAAGGCTGAGATGTCTATCACCCAATAGTCACGACCTGCTTCATAACAACGAACTTTCTTGGTGGTTGCGCACTAATGGGAGAACACTCGAAGTTGGTATTTATTAGGGATTATCTTATTAATGCTACTATCGCATATCTAATACAGTAAGCACAAACAAGATACACACAAAAATAACATCACATGCAATTGTAATGTGTGATATGACATGGTCTCTTGCACCTTGATCTCCATCACACGCCTTTCAGCATGACGCCAAACTCATGGTGCCATCCATGAAGTGTATTCATGCAATTAACCATATCACATCACATACCCCCTTATGCAACATAAAGTTAGACGCCTCTACTTTATTACTTGTAAGTTTTACGTGGCTGATAGGGGTTTATGAGATAGAACGCTTCATATCTACGAATATCAACCACAACATTGATCAAGTAGTTGTCTCTACTACACCCCTTTCGAGGCCCTCCGTTGTTAATGCCATATCAACTACTATGAGAGAGACATACACCCACTGGCCACTTATACGGTACAAGCTGTATGTAAAACGTGGAACCAGTCTCGCGTAAGATTATGCGTAAGGTCGGTCTAGGCCTCTTCATCTCACAGTGTCGCGATATAAACAAAGAACATGTGGGAGGGTAACAACTAAGCGATCAATGCAACATGTCGTCTAACCGTTATAGAATTACTATGCATAGATCGGATCTGATACCACTGAAGGGAGTTCATAGAAGAAAATACATTTTTCCTAACTAGAACGTCCAGAAAATCCAAGATCTATCTACTAGTTAATGAAGTAACGTGGTGGGGGGGTCATGATTACATACCCTTGTAGCGTGTCTATGTACGACAGCCATGGCCCCACTATTGGTGGTTCCATCCGAGTACTTGCACATGTACGGTGTCCAACGATAACTCCCATTCTCCTTGATCCAGCCGGGATGCGGAAGCATATCCTCTAGAACCGGGATCCAGCAGTGTGATGGTGTGTCGGTGGTGTTGATTACCTTATGCGCAGCTTTCGTGGAACCGCACTTGTGGAACCCAACTGAGAAAGAGGGAGAGACTCCCTAAGGAAATAACCTTAGGAAATTCCCCTTTTACTTTTGTGTGTCTTTTTCCTTCAATATAGGACTTTATATATAGGGGAAATGGGTACTTGATAGCTCCAAATTTCATCACTTTTTATCATTGTTTTTCCTCTTGTTTATTGCCGAATTTCACTAAAGATTACCCCTTTCTACTAACTTTAACATCACAATTAGAAAATCATTGGTTTCTTGTGATGGTTTTCAGGCAATGAACATTTATGGAAGATCTAATAACACTTATGGGCTAATTACACCTAAATGATACAATCCCCAACTAGAGCCCCTTTCATTAGAGGCGTCCAGAGTGCAAAACGACCACTGGTATGGTCGGGGTGCGCCCGTACCGTACACCCTTACTACCTTCCGCCAACTCCATTATATCAATACAAGCAACTTTCATGAAGGGGAGACGACAAAAAAGAGAACACAACCGCCGCAAACTCATCCAGAGAGGGAGAGATCAGATCAGGAGAAGGAGAAGAACCACGTCTCATTCTTCGACGATCTCTAACCTCTGAACCATTTACTCCACCATCATCCCCATTGATACTTATAGAGAGAGATTGGCACTTGTAAGATTAGGGTTTGATACTTTGATCTACCTTAGTTTGTATTTGATTCGATATTCAACTAGTATTGTGGCTTACTACGATACCTTTGAGATGATTTCCGTTTGCAATACAATTATGCCTATGATTAATCCTCCTCTCATGTCTGAGTAAATCCCCATAGGCATGGGAGATGTAGGGGATTGGTGAGATATGTTGTGCCTTCTTTAATTCCATCCATTTGTGATTGTTGTAGTGCTTATTAAATTGTGAGAATGATTATCTATATTAGCCTAATGCTTGTTATCTAATTTAAGGGCCTAGGTAATATGTTCTAAAGATCTCACAGGTATGAGCTTGTATGCTAGCTAATCGGCGACCCTTGATGTCTACGCACTTCTATTCTTGTAGACAGTTGTTGGGCCTCCAAGTGCAGAGGTTTGTAGAAAAGCAACAAGTTTTCCCTTAAGTGGATCATCCAAGGTTTATCGAACTCAGGGAGGAAGTGGTCAAAGGTATCCCCTCTCAAGCAACCCTGCAATCAAGATACAAGAAGTCTCTTGTGTCCCCAACACACCCAATACACTTGTCAGGTGTATAGGTGCACTAGTTCGGCGAAGAGATAGTGAAATACAAGTGGTATAGATAATTATAAGTGGTAAAAGTGATAGAAAATAGCTTGATGGCGTGGAAAAGACTAAAGTAAAACTGAAATAAAGAAGGAAGCAAGCAAACATGTAACAGATCTAATTGCAAACGGTGTATCAATGCTTAGAAACAAGGCCTAGGGATCATACTTTCACTAGTGATCACTCTCATATAAATATCTTCTCTTTATGATACTACTCTTAACTACTCTCTGGTTGGACACTCTAATCCATGGTAGGGCTATAACAACACACCTCAAAGTCTGCTTTCCCCATCTAGATAACCCCACACTGTCACCTTGAGCTCTAGATGGTTCCAACAAACACCACAATTTCATAGAAAGATGCAACTCCAAATATAACTCATAACAAGTATTTGTAATCTCTAGCCTAGATGCCACCATGGTGTGCATGCTGTCACTTTCACACACATGGGGAGAGCAGAGATCTATTAAAGCACTTGAGTAGCAAGGTAGATCTATAGATTACAAGCTCATGATCACAATATGATCATGCATAGAGAGAGACACGAACACATAGCTACCGGTAGAACCCTTAGCCTCGAGAGAGAACTACTCCCTCCTCATCATGGGAATCAGCAATGGTGATGGAGATCGATGGAGATGGCTCCGAGGGCACTTCCCCGTCCCGACAGGGTGTCGGAACAGAGACTTTCTGTTCCCCGAATCTCCCCTTCGGTGGCGGCGGTGCTGCGGAACTTTTCATGGATTTCTGATTGACGATTTAGGGTTTTTGCATCGGGAGGCATCTTATAGGCAAAAAGGCAAGGTCGATGGGCGGCCAGGGGGCCCACACCATGCCCTGGCGTGGCCTAGGGTTTCCCACGCCAAGGGGTGGTGTGGCCACCCTGTGGCCCCTCTCCGACTCTCTTTCTGGCTCTGTGAGTCTTCCGGGAAAATAACAACTTTGGATTTTGTCCGGTCCAATTCTGAGAATATTCATTTTCTGACTTTCCTGGAACCAAATACAGCAGAAAACAGGCAACTAGCACTGTGGCATCTTGTTAATAGGTTAGTCCAAGAAATCATATGAAAAGTACTACAAAGTGTGGACAAAACACAAGAAAGTAGATAAAACCAAGCATGGAACATCAAAAATTATAGATACATTTGCAATGTATCAACATCCCCAAGCTTAACTCCTGCTCGTCCTCGAGAAGGTAAGTGATAAAAAGAAAGAATAATTTTTGAGGTGACATGCACCATCATAAACTTGATCAAAGTATTTGTAAAACATTGATAGCTGGGATCATAGTACTTCAACATAGCATGAAGGACAAAGTTCTAACAATAAGACATAGCAACTATGTTGCAACATGAAAAGGCACAAACAAAAGATTCATGAATAAGAATGCTTTGCAAGACATTTGTTTGTTTCACATAAAGAAAACATAGCACAGTGGCATTCAGCTTGTCCCTCATAGAGTAGCAAACATAAATGCATAGGACACCTTCAAAGTTCATAAGAGTGACTAGATACAAATAGTTTAAAACAAGCAATATCAAGGTATGCATCAATCAACATGTCTTGGGACAATGCACATAGAACTAAGAATGGCCACTATGCTCTCAAAGTAGGTGCATAAAGATAGAAGGTGGAGACTCAATATATAAGTGGAAGAAAGGCCTTCATAGAAGGAAGTAGGGATTCAAGTCTCATAAAGAGCTTCGAAAAATTATGGTACTTTTTAGCTTTCAGCTCTCATTGCCCCTATCATAAGCATCTTGAAGTGATTAAGGTTAAAGTGAACAAACTATGGTGTATATGCTTGACGAAGTATAAGTTAGAAATCTCATGTCCCTTGAATACGAGGGTCACTCTCATGCTACTCAAGTTTAGTCACCGATAAGTTCTTGTCATCGTAAGTACATGTGTATCATAGAGAACCGCCAATGGGGTACCCCTTGCCCGATGATACGGAAGAATCCCCATATCAAAATGACAAGGCAAGCAGACAACGAGCATCTCAACAATCTTCTTATTTACCATGGGAATATGGTGCTTTTTTCTCTCTTTCCTATTTTCATAATCTCTTTTTTTTCTTTTTCTCTTTTTTCTCAATACTGGACTCTTTTTTATAAGAAGAATGCTTCATAGACAGCTCATTATGGTTACGCTGCAGGTTTCCACCATGTCAGCATGGATTAGACCAGCGGCCTAGGCGTTTCTCTAACACATATACATAACTCCATGGACTTACAAACTTCCCTTTCATTTCACACCGACGTCATCCATAGACAAAAGAGCATGATATCAACTAGGTACAAAGTACCAGTGCAATGTTGAAAGCGTTCCCCATGATAGCATGGTTCCGCTAATCCCCAACAAATAAGTACACACATATACAACATAGACGACACTATGGTTCAAGTTTATTAAGGGCAAGAAAAGTAAAGTGTGTCATCAAGTTCGTGAGAGCTTTAATCACTAGTTTTCTCATAACAAGTTTAATTCGGAAGGTAAACAAAAACATGGATATACTTGGAATAGCATATGCTAATAGGTAGGTATGGTGGACTCTTTGGAATAACCTGGTTTAGGGAGTTGGATGCATGAGTGGAACTCATACTTGGTTGCAGAGGCTAGCAAAATACTGGGAGCGACAAAGTAAGAGAGCAATAATGGCCATAATCATGCAGAGCGACAAAACATCATTGATCAAAGCATAAAGTGATACTTCAAGTTGAAAACTAAAGGATCATAAAGGCTTATGGTGACTTGGGATAGTCATAACATGGTGTGAGCATGCGCCAAGTCAACCCAAATAAAACATCAAAGGAGAATACCACAATACTATGCTTTAATATGCTAAAACAACGCATGATTCTTCCAAGGCACATTAAGCAATCTCAATTGTTTATAACAAGTCATGCTACAGCAAATAATACTAAGCATAAAGCCAAAACAATATCAAGCATGGCATGACAAAGCATATGCCACAGTCAAAAACAAGCTCTCTTTACCACTTAAGGATAAACTTTCCTACTCTTTTCCAATCCAAACCAAACTATTTGAAAACCAATGTATGAAAGAGGGGGTCCAACCAATTTATTCAAGAAAACTAAGCAAACTAAGCAAACAAAAACCAAATCGAAAAATAAGACTCTCCAAGAACAACACAACTGTGCATGAAACAATAAAAATGAAGTGTTTGGAAGAAACCTGGGATTTTTATTGATGAAGAAGGGGATGCCTTGGGCATCCCTAAGCTTTGACGCTTGTTCTTGGATATTTCTTGGGGTGACACGCGTGGCATCCCCAAGCTTGAGCTTTAGTCCATCCTTCATCTCATTACTCATTCCTTCCATACACCTGAAATTTTTCCTTCATACAAAACTTCACACAATCTTTATTAGCAACATTAGTGCACTCAGGATAATAAGTCTTTGGGTTAAGTTTCAACAACAATAAAACTTCCATTAAAACACAAGATACTGTAGCACTTCCCTTGAAAATCTCAATTCCCTAAAGAGAACTCAAAAAGGAATCAACAAGAAGCAAATGCAAATAATGGTAGAAATCTGTCAAAAGAGACCAGCAAGTAAAGACGATTTTTTCGAAGACCATCTGTTGCTCAAATCAAAAAGTGTTGAACTAATGAAAGTTAGATAATAACCTGGGGCAGAAGCACAAACATTCACGCCTCAAAAGGACGTACAGCGATTTTACACGAATTTTTATGGTGAAGCACAGAAATCTGTTTCGGGACAGCAACTTTCCCAATCATTACTTCTCTCTCATTAGAGCTTACTCTTGGAACAAAAAGCAAATAAAAAGGATAAGGAGCGGTTATTACTAAGGTAATAAATTCCAAGACTCATCTAAAACTTTTGGGTTATCTCCCAATAAGTACTTTTCTTTAACGCCTTTAAGTTAGGCATGATAGTTTGAGAAGATGCTCACATAAGAAATATGAGTTGAAGTAAAAGAGAGCATCAAGAAGCAAATTCAAAGCACATTTAAGTCTAACCCACTTCCTATGCATAGGAATCTTGTAAAGAAACAAGTCATGAAAGCACAAAGCAACAAGCATAGGAAAGCAAAACAAGTGCAACTTCAAGACTTTCAACATAAAGAGGGGAAACTTAATATTATTGAGATGCATAAAACCATGTTTCCCTCTCTCATAATAACTTTCAGTAGCATCATGAATAAAATTAACAATGTGACTATCACATGAAACATTCTTATCATGAGCCACATGCATAAAAGACTTAATACTCCCCACATAAACATAGTCATTTTTATTAATTATAGTGGGAGCAAATTCAACAAAATAGCTATCATTATTATTCTCATCACCATAATCATCAAATATAGGAGGCGTATTGTAATCATAATTAATCTCCTCCTCAATAGTAGGTGGACTGAATATTTCATATTCATCATTGCAATCATCATAAGCAATAGAATAGTTATCTTCCCAAGTGTGTTCATTTGTAAACATATCATCATTGCAAGGATCATGGATAGCACTAATGGTATAGCAATTATTAATATCATCATTTTTAGAATTGGTACCAAAGAGATTATCAATATCAAAAGTAGTGTGCTTTTCCCAATCATGATCACTACTATAGGTAATAGGCATAGGAACATCCTCGAGTTTAGACTCATCAAAAACTATAATAGGAGCAACATGCTTAGGGGAAAATACCGTTTCCTCTCTCCTTTTACTCCTCCTTTTCTTCTTTTTCTTCTTCTCTTTAGGAGGGAGAGGCTTGAAAGGAAGCTTCTCCATATACCCTGGTTCATTGTTAGAGACAATAGAAGAAACTTTGGAGGATTCCTCCTTTTTATTAATAAGACCAAAACACATATTAGTCATGTCATATTTTGGTAAGATCTCATCTTTTATAATATTTTGTATGTAAGTATTTGTGTGGCAATTATCAACACAATAAAGATGACAACCATGCATGACACTATTCATATCAAAAGCACCCATATCTACCAAAGAGGTTTTTCCTGATAACTCTTCACACCCCAAAAATAATGTAAGTTCATCATGCTGATTAGGAGTGATCATGTCATCACAATACAAACTTGCAGTACTCATTGGATTAGAAGGGCTATTATTTTGGCCTGAGCATTGAAAATTGAAATGACCCACTTCAAAGCAAAGTTCACAAATAAAAGGATAAAGGGCACAAACTTTTTTACCAAGATCATTTAAAGCCCTATACCACATTCTAGTTTTTTCATTCCTGTGGGTGATACAATATTCTTCTTCAATTTGATTATTCTCATAAGGTCTATGTATTCCACAAAAATTAACATGCTTATAAGAAGTAGTACTTTCAGAGGTTTGAGCATGTTTATTGCTATCATTAATAACAATTTCATTTTCCATGCAAGTGTCTTTATAAGGCTCATGATACATGTCCCATTTTTCTTTAGGAGCATTAATATGAGAAGCAAAGGTTCTATAACAATCAACAAGAATTTGAGGATCAAGACCATAATTAGCACTAAGCTCTTGAAAATCAATAGTTTCAGCAAAAGACTTAATGCAATCATACTCATACTTTATACCTGGTTCTTTACCTTTGTTGTTATCCCAATCTTCGGTATTGCTTTGAATTGTTTCAAGAAGATCCCACTTAGATTTGACCTCCTTACTTGTGAAGGATCCCTCTAAACAAGTCTCTAGATAGTCCTTGTAATGTCCTGAAAGCCTTGCATAGAAATTATTAATAACAATATTACTGGGGAGCTCATGAATGGGACATTTGAGCATTAGTGACTTCAATCTCCCCCATGCTTGGGCAAACCTTTCTCCATCATTTGGATGAAAATTATAAATGTAATTCCTATCTTTATGAATTTCATGAGGAGGATATAATTTAGAGTAAAAGAGAGATTCAAGTTCCTTCCACTCCAAATGATGAGGATCATCTAGTAGCTCATACCACTCCCTTGCTTTGCCCTTAAGTGAAATAGGGAATAACTTCCTCTTAACTTGGTTCATTGAAATACCTGCACACTTGAACAACTCGCATAATTCATGTATAAGGAGTAAATTTATCACCAGGATGGACAGTTCCATCTCCAAAATAGCAGTTATTCATAACACGTTCAACAATTTTCATAGGTATTTTAAAAGGGATGCTTTCAGTATGTGGATTTAAAATATCACAAGTATCATCAGAATTACCACATATGGGAGATAAACTATCATCAGAGCAAATTTTCTTCTTTAAAGCCGGGGAACTAAAAAGATAATTTTCATAAAAACTAACTTCCCCAAGCTTAGACGTTTCCATAGAATTAGTAACAAAGGTGTTCAAAAGATTCATACTAATAACATTGCTATTAGCATGCAAAGAAAGTTCCATGGGTTTTTTAATTTTCTTTTCAGACAATTCAAGTTCTATCTTAGGAAAAATACTAAAAGGCTCTCTAATTTTGTTGTTGTTTTCCATTAAGCCTAACTAGTGAATAGAAGAAACTAAAAGACAAAATTGGAGAATCTAAAGGAAATAACTTCGAGCACTCACACCGGAGGATGTGAGTACCTTTTACCTCCCCGGCAACGGCGCCAGAAAATAGCTTGATGTCTACGCACTTCTATTCTTGTAGACAGTTGTTGGGCCTCCAAGTGCAGAGGTTTGTAGAACAGCAACACGTTTTCCCTTAAGTGGATCACCCAAGGTTTATCGAACTCAGGGAGGAAGTGGTCAAAGGTATCCCCTCTCAAGAAACCCGACAATCAAGATACAAGAAGTCTCTTGTGTCCCCAACACACCCAATACACTTGCCAGGTGCATAGGTGCACTAGTTCGGCGAAGAGATAGTGAAATACAAGTGGTATAGATAATTATAAGTGGTAACGGTGATAGAAAATAGCTTGATGGCGTGGAAAAGACTAAAGTAAAACTGAAATAAAGAAGGAAGCAAGCAAACATGAAACAGATCTAATTGCAAACGGTGTATCAATGCTTAGAAACAAGGCCTAGGGATCATACTTTCACTAGTGATCACTCTCATATAAATATCTTCTCTTTATGATACTACTCTTAACTACTCTCTGGTTGGACACTCTAATCCATGATAGGGCTATAACAGCACACCTCAAAGTCCGCTTTCCCCATCTAGATAACCCCACACTGTCACATTGAGCTCTAGATGGTTCCAACAAACACCATAATTTCATAGAAAGATCCAACTCCAAAATGGTGTGCAAGCTGCCACTTTCACACACATGGGGAGAGCAGAGATCTATTAAAGCACTTGAGTAGCAAGGTAGATCTATAGATTACAAGCTCATGATCATAATATGATCATGCATAGAGAGAGATATGAACACATAGCTACCGATAGAACCCTTAGCCTCGAGAGAGAACTACTCCCTCCTCATCATGGGAATCAGCAATGGTGATGGAGATGGTGGTGGAGATCGATGGAGATGGCTCCGGGGGCACTTCCCCGTCCCGACAGGGTGCCGGAGCAGAGACTTCCTGTCCCCCGAATCTCCCCTTCGGTGGCGGCGATGCTGCAGAACTTTTCGTGGATTTCTGATTGACGATTTAGGGTTTTTGCATCAGGAGGCATCTTATAGGCGAAGAGGCAAGGTCGGTGGGTGGCCAGGGGGCCCACACCATGCCCTGGCGTGGCCTAGGGTTGCCCGCGCCAAGGGGTGGTGTGGCCACCCTGTGGCCCCTCTCCGACTCTCCTTCTAGCTCCGTGAGTCTTCCGGGAAAATAACAACTTTGGCTTTTGTCCGGTCCAATTCCGAGATTCATTTTCTGACTTTCCTGGAACCAAAAACAGCAGAAAATAGGCAACTGGCACTGTGGCATCTTGTTAATAGGTTAGTCCAAGAAATCATATGAAAAGTACTCCAAAGTGTGGACAAAACACAAGAAAGTAGATAAAACCAAGCATGGAACATCAAAAATTATAGATACATTTGCAATGTATCAACCCTCGAGTGACGCAAACAATATTAATGAGGAGCTAGTACTACTCGAGGACAACAAGGAACCATCAAGATTAAAGCCTTGATCTGGTCGACCTTAATTACTGTGCTCACCATTGTGGTAACATGCAGATGAATCATTGGGGCTAGAAAGAATTGGCCATGAAGACTTTCAGTCGGTATATGGGTTGCTTGCCTACTCACTTACAAATAAGAAATATCACTATCTCTTATTCCACTTTATTCATCTGGCACTTTCACTATCACGATGAACCGTTTCTCTCTACGCCTAATTTCTCATCTACTGGAACCTCGAACACATTTCCCGCCTTTACTTTATGTTATTTAATTCTTGATTTTTCCTGAAGCATATTTCCTCTATTATTCACTCACAATCTTCAACCTTCAACAATCGCAGTCAATTCCCTCAAGACTGGTGACACCTTGAGTGGGACAGAAACGCCACATAAAAACACTTACTTAGGCTCCTTATTGGGATCGATATAAAAACTGTAATTAATACTACTACGAATACATTCTCCGAGGAACATATGCACTTGCAGGCCATCAAGCTATTTTCTGGCGCTTTTGCCGAGGAGCTAAGCGCTAATTTTTGTTTCTTGACAAAATTAATTGTTGACACCATCCATGATCTTCGTTGAAGACAGAGGTACCACTCGACTAGGAAAAACTTATTTACCTCCGTACATTGATTCTATTCCGACTGAGAGATGCCTAGAATTTATTGAATTTTTTTCTAACACACGTACTATAGACATGAACAGTTTGATTCCTTTGATGACAAACTTGACCATCACCCAGGGGGGCGAACAACCTGACCTACCATTGGGAGAATAGGGGAATCCATCTAGGCACTTAAGAAATATGTCTATTCTTTGTCCTAAACTTGAAGGCCAGGAATTTGAAATATATCCTGATCTAATTTATATGTTGAAAGATATTGCTTTCACAAGAAAAGAACAGGAAGATCCTAGTGATCACTTAACAAGGGTCCATGACCTTTGCGCTACTCTTAAACCAGAAAGTCTACTAATAGAGTTTGTACTCCTTAAACTTTTTTGCTAGTCTCTAAAAGATAATGCTTTTACTTGGTTACAATCATTACCTAATCACACTATAAAAAACTGGGAAGATTGCATCCGAGAGTTTATGCATAAATATTATTCGTTCACTAAAATCATGCAGATTAAACGTAGCATAACAAACTTTCTCCAGACATTTGGAGAAAACTGTTATCAAGCATGTAATAGATTTTATGCAATGATTATGAAAGTACCAAATCATGGTTTCCATGAGCATTTAGTTATCCAATATTTTTACAATGGGCTGAATGATGAAACAAAAGAAATGACTGATCTATCTACAGGGGGAGCTATTTACAACTAAACATTGCCAAAATGCGTAAAGCTTTTCGAGGTAAGATCCTTTAATGATGAACAATACAATCCAGGTGAGGATGTTGAACCACGAAAAGGTATGATTCACATACCCGCAGATCTTATACATGAAGTCAAAAAGTCCATGGAAGAAAAAGGAATAGCCTCGAAACTTATTAAAGAAAATAAATTGAGATTCTTCAAGCTTATGTAATGGAAGATGATATAAATCTTGTCATGCAAATGTTTAGATATCAACAAAAATTGTTCTGAGAAAAAAATTATAAACATCTTATGACTCAAGAAAAGAATATAAGAGACCTAACCGAAGCCTTTGATAACTTGGGGCATACTACAAAGCATTTAGATAGATATTTAAGTATGATTAAAACACAATGTGATCAAATAATCGAAACCCAAACTCTGATTTTGAATCAAGAAATTTTCAATATTGTTTCTACTAACATTGTCACTAGACGTGGCACTGAGACATAGGAACCACAAGGGCCACCTTGGTATCAAGAAGAACAAGCCCACAAGGCAAGAGAGAGACTCAAGAGATGAGTCAATAAGAAGAGGACCTAGTTAATTGTCAAGATGAAGAGCGCACCGATGAAGAGCGCACCGCAAGTCTCAGACAGGATCAAGAAAAGCAAATTATCGCCCCACATGAAGAGTGCACCGATAAGCAAAAATCAGTAACAAAGAAAACTAAAAAAGATGCTGAACCAGTGGCAAAGGTAAAAGAGAAGGTAATACCCACCAAAAAGGAAACTGCTTATCTTAATCAAGTTCAATATGAACCGAATAAAGCTATTTATGATTCTTTTGCCGAGGCACTCGGAATCCTTTGTTTAGAACTTCCTTTAACTGATGCTATTCAAGTTCCTACTTATAAAAAGTTTATGTGAGATATTCTTAATAGAAAAAAGAAGGTAACGAAGACTGTAGCAGTAATGACAAGCTTTGGCTACCTGCTAAACTTGTGGACCCAGGTATATCAACTATCTCTTGCACAATTGGAAAAACAAATATAGTTAACGCTCTCTATGATTTAGGACCAGGTGTTAGTGTCATGCCTTATTCCTTGTTTAAAAAATTGAACCTTGGAGAGTATTCTCCCACTTCAATCACTTTGTAAATGGCTGATAGGACAACTAAACAACATGTTGGTATGATCTAAGATGTTCTACTTAGAATAGACCAACATGTTATACCTATTGATTTTATTATACTTGATGTTCTTAAAGATGACAAACTTTCTGTCATCCTTGGAAGACATTTTCTTAGCATAGCTGGAGCTAATGTAGATTGTTCTAGCGGTAAGATTTTCTTCAATATATATGATTATGAGATTGTTCGCTATTTTCCAACGAAACAGGAGCATAATGAAAAATATGTTCCACCACTTAAGCGTATCCAAGTAGTAAAAACCATAAATGAAGAGCAGCTCGAGGTAAACGCTAATGACATGGAGATTAGCTGACAAGCTAAACTCTAGAATAAAATGCTTAATGGGAGTTAGCCCATTCTTAATAAGTTAAGTTTAAATTTATTTTATTTTCTTTTGCTTTTTGTGTGTATTAATAAATTTGTTCGAGTTTTGAGATTTGTAGAGGATTTACCCTAGTGGAGTTTAAAGAAGCGAGAGAAAAGTGAAGGGAAGAAGTAAACAGGGTTCAGACTGTGTAACAAGCACCGGTATGGTCGGAGGCTCCCATACCGCCCGCCCATACTGAACTTCGACGAATTCACCAAAAGTTCACCGTACCAATAACAAGCATCGTTACGGTCGGAGGTGCCCGTACTGCCTGCCCGTCATGAACTTTGATGGATTCGCCAAGAGTTTATAGTATCGGTAACAAGCACTGGTACGGCTGGGACGCGCCCATACCGTCCACCCGTACCAGACCATCTAGGTTTGATCTCGAACCCTAACCTTGATCCAACGGTGATGACCACTGGCACGAGCGAGATGCGCCCGTAGCACCCGCCCGTACCGACTACATCGCCAGGTGGTCGACGGTGGCTGGCTCACAGCCACCTCCTTTCTTCTTCTTACCCATTCTTTCTTTCTCTTTATCTCTCCACCTCAAACCCTAATCTCCTAGAACCTTCGATTCTTCATTGATTTCGTGTTTTTGAGAGGGGAAATATTCACATCGGTAAGTTTCTCATCCAATCCACGCCCTATTCTCTAAAGTCCATGGTCGAATTCCTCACATTGGCTATTTAGATGAGTTTATCATACTTTGAGATTATTTTTGATTCCTCATGTTAGGATTTGTAATTTCTTTCTATAATCGTTTGTTTATGTGATAAAACTTGATGCCTATATTTTTTCTTTGAAACTTTTGCAGCTGAATGCATAACATTGGAAGGATTTTCCGCTCGGCAACGGCTCAGGAACAGCAGGGGCCTCGGGCTCCACTAGGCCACCGAGTTCTAAGAAGAGATGTTTGGAGGCGGATAGCTTGGGAGCCGCCATGAGCAAGACTATGAGAGGGTGAGCCAACGCAGGGTTTTACCCACTAAGTGGGTAGACTATGAGTTCCTCTTCGACCAGGGTCTTTTGGAGGACTTCGAGCAGATGACTATGCAAGATGGCATGGTCCCTTTCTCCTACCTCTCCGTCGACACCTACCAGCTTGCCACGTATGAGTTCCAGTCATCGTTCCACGATGATCTCGAAGTCCAGGAGCATAATTGCACTGTAAGTTTTGTACTCAATGGGCAACCTCGCAGCCTTTCCTTTTATGAATTTTGTGATTGTTTCAGATTCTCCCATGAGGGGGAACTCGATATAAATGACAATTTCCATGTAGAGACAATGCATTCCTGGTAGAAGATTTCTATCCATAGGAACACTAATTATTTGTGCAAGAAGAGCGCCACTATCCAGAATCCCACTATCCGTTATTTTCACACCTCCTTGGTGAACTCTATTTTTAGGAAAGAAGATGTCGAGGCAATGGCAGACCCCAAGATGAGCTTAATTCACATGGCTCTGCATCCCGAGATGGAGCATAAGGTAAACTTAGGTGCTTTGCTCATCCAACACTTTTGCCGCCAAAGGTCAGCTTCCGCTGGGGACATCCGATGTGGTGGCTTGGTCACATAGATCGCCTACGCAAGAAAATTTGTCCTACCTCAGGAAAGAGCTGTGGCTGGAAGTAAGATTCTATATGATATCCATATGGCTAGCACTAAATTCATGGGGATCTATAGACCCCAACGCTCTCTTCGTGCTTATCAGTTTTATTTTGAGCCTACTGGTGACCTCCACCAAGTTTTGCTTCATTTTGTCCAAGCTTTTGGTTTGCCAGGCAAACAGAGCTGGGTCCTTACCAAAACTTTTTATGGTGGGAGAGGGAGATGTCAAAACCTATTTTGACCAGCTGTAAAAAAGAGAGGAGTGATGACCCACAAGTATAGGGGGTGTATCGCAGTATTTTCGAGGGAAGTGAAACCCGATTTATTGATTCGACACAAGGGGAGCCAGAGAATATTTATAAGCCTTAACAACTGAGTTGTCAATTCAGCTGCACCTAGAAACAATCTTGCTCACAGCAGTTTATCAGTAGCAACAGTTTTGTAGTAGGAATAGCAAAGTAGCAAAGAAGAAGTAAGGACAAGAGTAACAATAGCAAAGAAGTGGGATTCGAGTGCGGTAGGCATAGGGATGGATGGACGGGCGTTGCATAGACAAGACAATTCACATAGCAATCAGAACATAGGGCAATTGCAGATAAATAAGATAAAGCATCCAAGTACTAGATAATCCTAGGCATGTGTTCCATATATAGTCATACGTGCTCGCAATGAGAACTTGCACAACATCTTTTGTCCTATCAGCCCGTTTGCAGCGGGGCCTCAAGGGAACTACTGGCAATTAAGGTGCTCCTTTTAATAGAGCACCGGAGCAAAGCATTAACACTCCATGAACACATGTGATCCTCACATCAAAGCCATTCGCTCCAGTTATCCCGATTTCTATCACTTCGGGGCCATTGGTTCCAGACAACCACGTGTGTATACAACTTGGAGATAAGACCATAAACAATACTATCATAATGAATCAATAACATGTTCAGATCTAAAATAATGGCACTCGAGCCCTAGTGACAAGCATTTAGCATAACAAGTCGCAACAAAGTCATAAAGCACTAATAAAAGATACTAGGCACCATGCCCTAACAATCTGATGCCATTACATGAACGATCTCATCCGATCCCTACCATCCCCATAGCCTACAGCGGGGGATTACTCACTCATAGATGGGGGAAACATGGATGGTCGATGGAGAAGCGATGGTGATGATGATGGCGATGATCTCCTCCAATTCCCTGTCTCGGCAGGGTGTCAGAACGGAGTTTCTGGTGCTGTTTCGTGGAATCTGGTGGTGGCGGCGGAGCAGAACTCCTTCTGGAAAAACGTCAAATCCCCCCTGAGTTTTTAGGTCAGAAGGCAACTTATAGGCGAAGAGAGAGACCGAGGGGCAGCTTGGGGCGGCCAGACCATTCCCTGGCGCGGCCAAGCCCAGCCCGCGCCTGGGGGGTGTGTGGCCAGGCCCTGGCCCTCCTCCGTCTCATATTCTGGCTCCGTGAGTCTTGCAGAAAAATAGGCACTTCGGCTTTTGTCCCGTCCAATTCCGAGAATATTCATTTTCTGACTTTCCTGGAACCAAAAACAGCAGAAAACAGGCAGCTGGCACTGTGGCTCTTGTTAATAGGTTAGTCCAAGAAATCATATGAAAAGTACTCCAAAGTGCGGACAAAACACAAGAAAGTGAATAAACCAAGCATGGAACTTCAAAAATTATAGATACATTTGCAATGTATCAACATCTCCAAACTTAACTCCTGCTCGTCCTCGAGTAGGTAAGTGATAAAAAGAAAGAATAATTTTTGAGGTGACATGCACCATCAAAGACTTGACCAAAGTATTTGTAAACATTCAAAACTGGGATCATAGTACTTCAATCATAACATGAAAGACAAAGTTCTAGCAATAAGACAAAGAAACTATGATGCAACATGAAAAGGCATAAACAAAAGATTTATAAATAACAATGCTTTGCAAGACGTTTGTTTGTTTCACATAAAGAAAACATAGCATAATAGTATTCAGCTTGTCCCTCATAGAGTAGCAAATATAAATGCATAGGACACCTTCAAAGTTCATAAGAGTGACTAGATACAAATAGTTTAAAACAAGCAATATCAAGGTATGCATCAATCAACTAGTCTTGGGACAATGCACATAGAACTAAGAATGGCCACTATGCTCTCAAAGTAGGTGCATAAAGATAGAAGGTGGAGACTCAATATATAAGTGGAAGAAGGGCCTTCATAGAAGGAAGTAGGGATTCAAGTCTCATAAAGAGCTTCCAATAATTATAGTACTTAATAGCTTTCAGCTCTCATTGCCCCTATCATAAGCATCTTGAAGTGATTAAGGTTAAAGTGAACAAACTATGGTGTACATGCTTGACGAAGTATAAGTTAGGAATCTCATGTGCCTTGAATACGAGGGCCGCTCCTCATGCTACTCAAGTTTAGTCACCGGTAAGTTCTTGTCATCGTAAGTACAAGTGTATCATAGAGAACCGCCAACGGGGTACCCCTTACCCGATGATACGGAAGAATCCCCATATCAAAATGACAAGGCAAGCAGACAACAAGCATCTCAGCAATCTTCTTAGTTACCATGGGAATATGGTGCTTTTTTCTCTCTTTCCTCTTTTCATAATCTCTTTTTTTTCTCTTTTTTTCAATATCGGACTCTTTTTTATAAGAAGAATGCTTCATAGACAGCTCATTATGGTTACGCTGCAGGTTTCCACCATGTCAGCATGGATTAGACCAGCGGCCCAAGCGTTTCTCTAACACATATACATAACTCCATCGACTTACAAGCTCCCCTTTCATTTCACACCGACGACACCCATATACAAAAGAGCATGATATCAACTAGTTACAAGTACCAAGTGCAATGTTGAAAGCGTTCCCCATGAAAGCATGGTTCTGCTAATTCCCAACAAATAAGTGCAAGCATATACAACATAGACGACACAATGGTTCAAGTTTATTAAGGGCAAGAAAAGTAAAGTGTGCCATCAAGTTCGTGAGAGCTTTAATCACTAGTTTTCTCATAACAAGTTTAATTCGAAAGGTAAACAAAAACATGAATATACTTGGAATAGCATATGCTAGTAGGTAGGTATGGTGGACTCTTTGGAATAACTTGGTTTAAGGAGTTGGATGCATGAGTGGAACTCATAATTGGTTGTGGAGGCTAGAAAAAGACTGGGAGCGACAAACTAGGAGAGCAATAATGGCCATAATCATGCAGAGCGACAAAACATCATTGATCAAAGCATAAAGTGATACTACAAGTTGAAAACTAAAGGATCATAAAGGCTTATGGTGACTTGGAATAGTCATAACATGGTGTGAGCATGCGCCAAGTCAACCCAAACAAAGCATCAAAGGAGAATACCACTATACTATGCTTTAATATGCTAAAATAACGCATGATTCATCCAAGGGACATTAAGCAATTTCAATTGTTTATAACAAGTCATGCTACAGCAAAGAATACTAAGCATCAAGCCAAAACAATATCAAGCATGGCATGACAAAGCATAGGACACAGTAAAAAATAAGCTCTTTTTACCACATAAGTATGAACTTCCCTACTCTTTTCCAATCCAAACCAAACTATTTGCAAACCAATGTATGAAAGAGGGGGTCCAACCAATTTATTTAGCAAACTAAGAAAACAAAAGCAAACAAAAACCAAAACTAGAATGAAAAAGAAGACGCTCCAAGAACAACACAACTCTGCATGAAGCAATAAAAATGAAGTGTTTGGAAGAAACCTGAGATTTTTATTGATGAAGAAGGGGATGCCTTGGGCATCCCCAAGCTTTGACGCTTGTACTTCTTGGATATTTCTTGGGGTGACACGCGTGGCATCCCCAAGCTTGATCTTTAGTCCATCCTTCATCTTATTACTCATTCCTTCCATACACCTGAAAATTTTCCTTCATACAAAACTTCACACAATCTTTATTAGCAACATTAGTGCACTCAAGATAAATAAGTCTTTAGGTTCAGTTCCAACACCAATAAAACTTCCATTAAAACACTAGCTACTGTAACACTACCCTCAAAAAGCTCAATTCCCCAAAAGAACTCAAAAAGGAACCAACAAGAAGCAAATCCAGAAAATGGCAGAAATCTGTCAAAATAGACCAACAAGTAAAGACGAATTAATGACAATTTCCATGTAGAGACAATGCACTCTTGGTAGAAGATTTCTATCCATAGGAGCACTGATTGTTTGTGCAAGAAGAGCGCCACTATCCAGAATCCCACTATCCGTTATTTTCACACCTCCTTGGTGAACTCTATTTTTAGGAAAGAAGATGTCGAGGCAATGGCAGACCCCAAGATGAGCTTAATTCACATGGCTCTGCATCCCGAGATGGAGCATAAGGTAAACTTAGGTGCTTTGCTCATCCAACACTTTTGCCGCCAAAGGTCAGCTTCCGCTGGGGACATCCGATGTGGTGGCTTGGTCACATAGATCGCCTACGCAAGAAAATTTGTCCTACCTCAGGAAAGAGCTGTGGCTGGAAGTAAGATTCTATATGATATCCATATGGCTAGCACCAAATTCATGGGGATATATAGACCCCAACGCTCTCTTCGTGCTTATCCGTTTTATTTTGAGCCTACTGGTGACCTCCACCAAGTTTTGCTTCCTTTTGTCCAAGCTTTTGGTTTGCCAGGTAAACAGAGCTGGGTCCTTACCGAAACTTTTTATGGTGCGAGAGGGAGATGTCAAAACCTATTTTGACCAGCTGTAAAAAAGAGAGGAGTGATGACCCACAAGTATAGGGGGTGTATCGTAGTATTTTCGAGGGAAGCAAAACCCAATTTATTGATTCGACACAAGGGGAGCCAAAGAATATTTATAAGCCTTAACAACTGAGTTGTCAATTTAGCTGCACCTGGAAACAATCTTGCTCACAGCAGTTTATCAGTAGCAACAGCTTTGTAGTAGGAATAGCAAAGTATTAGCAGCAATAAAGTAAGGACAGTAGTAACAATAGTAGTAAACAGTGGGATTCGAGTGCGGTAGTCATAGGGATGGATGGACGGGCGTTGCATGGACAAGACAATTCACATAGCAATCAGAACATAGGGCAATTGCAGATAAATAAGATAAAGCATCCAAGTACTAGATAATCCTAGGCATATGTTCCATATATAGTCATACGTGCTCGCAATCAGAACTTGCACAACATCTTTTGTCCTATCAGCCCGTTTGCAGCGGGGCCTCAAGGGAACTACTGGCAATTAAGGTGCTCCTTTTAATAGAGCACCGGAGCAAAGCATTAACACTCTATGAACACATGTTATCCTCACATAAAAGCCATTCGCTCCAGTTATCCCGATTTCTGTCACTTCGGGGCCATTGGTTCCAGACAACAACGTGTGTATACAACTTGGAGATAAGACCATAAACAATACTATCATAATGAATCAATAACATGTTCAAATCTGAAATCATGGCACTCGGGCCCTAGTGACAAGCATTAAGCATAACAATTCACAACAAAGTCATAAATCACTAATAAAAGATACTAGGCACCATGCCCTAACAATCTGATGCCATCACATGGACGATCTTATCCAATCCCTACCATCCCCATAGCCTACAGCGGGGGATTACTCACTCGTAGATGGGGGAAACATGGATGGTCGATGGAGAAGCGATGGTGATGATGATGGCGATGATCTCCTCCAATTCCCCGTCGTGGTGCCGAACGGAGTTTACTGCTGTTTCATGGAATCTGGTGGTGGCAATGAGCGAACTCCTTCTGAAGCGAAAAACCCCCTAAGTTTTTAGGTCAGAAGGCAACTTATAGGCGAAGAGAGAGACCGAGGGGCAGCCTGGGCGGCCATGCCATGCATGCCTGCCCAGCTCGCCTGGGGTGTGTGGCCACGGCCTCCTTAAATCTCATATTCGCCTCGTGAGTCTTCTAGAAAAATAGACACTTAGGCTTTTGTCCCGTCCAATTCCGAGAATATTCATTTTCTGACTTTCCTGGAACCAAAAACAGCAGAAAATAGGCATCTGGCACTGTGGCTGTTGTTAATAGGTTAGTCCAAGAAATCATATGAAAAGTACTCCAAAGTGCGAACAAAACACAAGAAAGTGAATAAAACCAAGCATAGAACATCAAAAATTATAGATACATTTGCAATGTATCAAGGAGAAGAGAGAAAAAGTTCTATGTTTCTTATACACACCTTTGGGATGCCAACAACTCCGCTAGCTTTTGAACGATCTATGGTATAACCCCGGATTTAGGCTATGAGTTGATGACATGAGTGGTATACGCTTCACTATATGGGAAAAATTATTGGTGTTCGCAAAGGTTGTGTAAGCATTTGTCAAAAGAAACAATTAATGGTCCTTGAAAGAGGAAGAAAAAACTACCATCAAGATATAATGTGAAAATATTCAGTACTTTTGAGAACTTTGGTATCACCTCACAACCTAAAATGAATAAATTAGAGGTCTTGAAAGACAAGGAAAAGAAGAGGTGTTTGATAGCTGCGTTTATCGAAGTGGGTGTTAATGAAAAGCTCTAAGTTTATCCTTCTTTTGACATCTACTTGTGCACCCTTAATTTTGACTTAAGCATCCTTGCTTGAAAATATTCTCACTCTCATAAAAATAGAGGCGCTAAAAAGAATTGATTTGCAAGCCTAGCCAAACTTTTGACAATCCCATTTGAGTTGTAAGAGCTATTAGCTAGCAAGTTAATTGCGTTTAGGAATTGAACTTAAGTGCAATTGTTCAGATATATTATGCTCATGTTCAAGGTTGCAGGATTTGAGACAATGGAATATGATACAACCTAAAACTTGTAAGTATTTCCTATTGATTCATTTCCTTGCTATTACTCATTATAGCTTTGTCACTCGATGGCGAGTAACAACTAAGCTTGGGGAAGTTGATAGCTCTAAATTTCATCACTTTTTATCGTTGTTTTTCCTCTTGTTTATTGCTGGATTTCACTAAAGATTACCCCTTTCTACTAACATTAACATTGCAATTATCGAATCGTTGGTTTCTTGTGAACATTTATGGAAGATCTAATAGCATTTATGGGCCGATTACACCTAAAGAAGCAAATCCCCAATTGGAGCCCATTTCATTGGAGGTGTCGAGAGTGCATAACGACCACTGGTATAGTCGGGGTGCGCTCGTACGTCCGCCCGTACTACCTGTCGCCAGATCCGTTATATCAATACAAGCAACTTTCATGAAGGGCAGACGACAAAAAAGAGAACACAGCCACCACAAACTCATCCAGAGAGGGAGAGATCGGATTTGGAGAAGGACAAGAACCCCGTCTCATTCTTTAACGATCTCTAACCTCTGAACCATTTACTCCACCATCATCTCCATTGATACCTAGAGAGAGAGATTGGTACTTGTTAAATTAGGGTTTGATACTTTGATCTACCTTGGTTTGTATTTGATTCGATCTTCAACTGGTATTGTGGCTTACTACAATAACTTTGAGATGATTTCCATTTGCAATACAATCATGCCTTTGATTCATCTTCCTCTCATGTCTGAGTAAATCCTCATAGGCATGTGATATGTAGGGGATTGGTGAGATGTGTTGTGCCTTCTTTAATTCCATCCATTTGTGATTGTTGTAGTGCTTATTAAATTGTGAGAATGATTATCTATATTAGCCTAATGCTTGTTATGTAATTTAAGGGCCCTGCTAATATGATCTAAAGATCTCATAGGTATGATCTTGTATGCTAGCGAATCAACGACCCCCGAGTGACATAGACGATATCAATGAGGAGCTAGTACTACTCGAGGACAACAAGGAACCATCAAGATTATAGCCTTGATCTGGTCGGAAGACCTTAATTAATGTGCTATCCATTGCCGTGGTAACATGCAAACAGATCATTGGGGCTGGAAAGAATTGGCCATGAGGACTTCCAGTCGATATACGGGTTGCTTGCCTACTCACTTACAAATAATAAATATCACTATCACTTATTCCACTTTACTCATCTGGCACTTTCACTATCACGATGAACCATTTCTCTCCGCGCCTCATTTTTCATCTACTAGAACCTCGAACATATTTCTCGTCTTTACTTTTATGTTATTTAATTCTTGCTTTTTCGTCACGCAAGAGTCCTCTATTATTCACTCACCATCTTCCACCTTCAACAATTGTAGTCAATTCATTCAAGATCGATGACACCTTGAGTGCGACAGAAACGCCACATAAAAACACTTACCTAGGCTCCTTATTGGGTTTGATATAAAAACTGAAATTAATACTTCCACGAAAACATGCTCTCATAAACCTATGCACTTGCAGGACATCAAGCTATTTTATAGTGCCGTTGTCGGGGAGCTAAGCGCTAAGTGTTTCTTTTTGACAAAAGTAATTTATTGACCCCATCCATGATCTCTGTTGAAGGCATAGGTACCACCCGATCAGGAAAATCTTATTTACCTCCGTACATTGATTCTATTCCGACTGAGAGACACCTACAATTTATTAAAAGATTTTCTAACTCACGTACTATAGACATGAACAGTTTGGTTCCTTTGATGGCTGACTTGACCATCATCCAGGGGGCCGAAGAACTTGAGCTACCATTGGGAGAATATGAGAATCCATCTAGGCACTTAAGAAAAATGCCTATTCTTTGTCCTGAACTTGAAGGCCAGGAATTTAAAATAGGGATTTCTATTTTCGTGCACCTGGTTCATTAGTTGTACTCAGTTTTCCCTAGCCGTTAGTTTTTCCTCACTTTTCCCCTCCCTCCATTATAAAACCCTCACATGAGCTCGGACGGGGGGATGTCGTCAGGTTAAAGGCTAGACCGTTACATGCTGACAGGTGGGACCGCGTTGGGGCGGGTCCTGCGTTGAGCGTTACGTTACTTTCTCTCGACCGTTACATGCTGACGGGTGGGGCCAGGATACACGGTGGACCAGCCATCCGTATCTCGCTGACTTGTGGGTCCCATTTTTCCTGATTGTGTGGCCGGTGCAGCCAATGACAAATGGGGCTGTTCTGTGGGGCCAATGAACGATGGGTACGCTATGTGGAGCCGTTCTGTGGGGCCATCATAGCCAATGACCGGTGGGGCCGTCATGTGCGGCTAGAGGGAGGATTTGCATATTTTCCACATTTTACTCTACAACTTGCATATTTGCCATTTTATGTGTCAGTGACATGTGGTGGTCATGGGGGCAAATATGCAAATTTCAAAGAAAAAGTTTAGCATATATGCAAAATTGGCAAATATGAAATAGTTGATAGGTGGGGTTATGTGTAACGTCCCAGCATTAGAGCTTAGAAATAAGCTCAACATAGGTGTGTGCATTGCATTCATGCATAGAAAATCCGAATAATTTTCGCGCTTTTAAATAAAACTTGCCAAAGTGATTGAAGCTTCTCTTAACTTGGTGGAACTGAAGTAGGTCATCAAGTTGACTGCGATAAGTTTCAATATGACCTTTGCTAAAACCTTATCTTTGGGTAATGTAATTTGATCTAACGGTAGATCAAATGTAATAAAACTAAGTTACAACACACTACTTAATAAGGAGTACTAGATCTTCTAAAGATCATTACATGGTATTCCATACCACGACTCTAGAATGAATACTTAATCTTTTAAAGATGATATCACGGTATTATCTACCACAAACCTTGAATAGCAAAGTAAGCACATATTCTTAATATGATATTAAGAGGTGCCATACCTATTTAACCAAATCCTAGTGTCTATTGATCATCAATGCGTGTGATAAATTCTTGACCTAGAACTTATTGACTCATCGCCTTTGACCTATTGAGTTGACCTTCCAAATACCTTAAGTAAATTAATCTGAAGGAAGAACTAGATATGGTTGAGTGTACCATCATCAATGGAATGTGATCCTTAGTGGAGGTCAAACCATTTGATGTTGGAGGAGTTAACTCACTCCTGAGTTAACTAGAAGCAGTATTTAAACCAGGAAGTAACTAGTGATCATGGAGCTATGAGAAAGCTAGTAGTACTAGCACAGAGCCCGTGCCTTGCTACGGCTTGACATTAAATCAAATAAATCAAATGAACAATAGTATTTCTTATTTTTTTAAACCTGTAAGCAATCGAATACAAATTGCATGGAGTCCTTAATTTACCTATATTTTATACTATGCTACAATAGTAATTATCTCGAAACATGGGCTTATTATAGTGAAAGACACATGATGAATTAATTCATGTAGTCGTGAAAATCATATACATTAGTCTAATGATGTTAAAGCCACAATAAAGTAAGGCCAAATATAACTGACCAATACATAGAAACGACATAACTTTTTAGTACTCCCTCTGATCTAAATTAATGTTCTTAGATTTGTCTGTCTCTATACAAATCTAAGAACATTAATTTAGATAAGAGGGGTACATCGGTAGCTTTAATTGTTTTGAAAGCTTTATCCATTTTTTTGAAGCGCTGGCACTTTTGTTCCTCCTCACGAGCTGACCCAAAAAAAACCTGAAATTACTACCCTGTTCGCTGCTTCAAGATGGCGGCGATGACCCCGGCAGCGACCAAGCTAAGCCAACAAATCGATTGGTGGCTGACTGGACGCGATTTCTACACCGTCGCCGTAGTACCACAACCGCGCCTTCATTTTCTCAACCGCTGTTGTTGAGTCGGCTCGCCTCCTACAGCCAGCGACCATGTCGAGTGCACTGGATATGTCCCTAGAGTCCAGGCCTAAAGCCTGCCGCAGCCCCGCCTTCTCTACTGGGCCCTTCCGCTAGACGGCGCTACTATGCCTGGACTATGCCATATCCGCCATCCATCCCCAAGGTACGCTGTCACGTTCACACTCCGTACTCCTCTGGGATATCTCCAGCGGCGCTCGTCGCGGCCTTGGGTCTACGTCACGTCGTGCTGAACATCGTGTCGTTCTGGACATCGTCGGCAGCGTCGGTCTCGACCGCCTTGGCGCTAAGCGCCGCGAACCTCTATGAAGCACTATAGTTCTCGTCGGTGAGTGCTAGTAGCCTTTTGGCTTGAAAGATCTTAAATCTCCTATTTTCTTAACACAACAAATTATACGGGTGATTGGTAGCACGGGATTTGTTAAATCAGTCAATGCTTAAGCCATGCTTCTCATGTCGGTATGACGCGCTTTGCGAGCCAAATGTTTACTCCAAGAGTGTTTTTCAAAACATTCTTTTTCATTATTTTCAAGATAAATTGAAAAACTCCACCGGTTATGCTAACCTAATTACACCACTCACAACGGAAGCTCTCTAACTACCACCGAATAGTAACCTAATTACATGCTGTAATAAAAGTTTATATCTTGACTGTTGAGGTTGGTTATCTAAAAGACACGTATCAGAGGCCTTAAATTATTTAGGCGCGATCTAGGACTAATTATAAAATTAATGTTTGAGCATAACATATGTGCCAATGTGATGAGTTAAAACTAAAATTGAGCATGTAGATATTAGATAGTGTGTAAAATAAATCATCGTGATCAAGCTAGCTATAGGTTTTCCCTGCATCCAATGCATCTTCCGATGATAATTAAACCATGGGAGGTCGGCTGGGGACGGTAACCTATCATCTGAGGCTCTCTGCTAGCAGCTGGATCTGATTAAAAGAAGATATACCGGAGTGAAGTAGATAGCGTGGTTTGACGAAATTTGCAGAGGTTGTTAGGATGAAAGCGGACGTGGTTGTCTGGGTGTGTTCGCTCGAGCTTGGCTGATCTGCGGACGCTGCACGGTAGACGTGCGGTTCTAGGATAGTGCCTTGGACGGACAAACAACGTACCGACGTGACGCCATATGTGAATGACGCCGGGCATTGCGTAGCCTCGCCGTGCGCAGTGCGCCTCCGGTCTTGGTGTTCCGGCGCGGTGGCGGTAGCAGTGAACAGTCACCAAGGGCTGAGGCCATATCGCCGATGTCGGCACGAAGACGCTCACGATCAAGTGTGTCACGACGATCGTGACTTTGACGCAGAGACCACGGTAGAGTTCGACGCAATGACTGTATGCTTATAGGTCATGCCTTGTCTTTGATTTTTTGCTAAAGCCTTATCTTTGGGTAATGTAATTTGATCTAAGGGTAGATCAAATATAATAAAACTAAGTTATAACACACTACTTAATAAGTAGTACTAGATCTTCTAGAGATCATTACATGGTATTCCATACCACAACTCAAGGATGAATACTTAATCTTCTAAAGATGATATCACGGTATTATCTACCACAAACCTTGAATAGCAAAGTAAGCACATATTCTTAATATGATATTAAGAGGTGCCATACCTATTTAACCAAATCCTAGTGTCTATTGATCATCAATGTGTGTGATCAATTCTTGACCTAGAACTTATTGACTCATCGCCTTTGACCTATTGAGTTGACCTTGCAAATACCTTAAGTAAATTAATCTGAAGGAAGAACTAGATATGGTTGAGTGTACCATCATCAATGAAATGTGATCCTTAGTGGAGGTCAAACCATTTGATGTTGGAGGAGTTAACTCACTCTTGAGTTAACTAGAAGCAGTATTTAAACCAGGAAGTAACTAGTGATGATGGAGCTATGAGAAAGCTAGTAGTATTAGTACATTAGATAAAAATCTTGTTAGGACAAGTGGATATAGACTTAGAATAAGCTTGCTTAATAAGATAAGTCTATAGAGAGACTAATACAAGTTTACTACTTAGTTGAGTATAGATCTTGATCAAACAATTAGAAGCCTAAGCTTTGTATCATCAAGGATGGTGATCAGTATTCTCAAGTCACTTGAGAATAGATGATTAGGTGTTGAAGAAGAGTTATGAATATACCAAGTTAGGAAAGTCCTAGTAAGCTGAATCATCTAGCTTTATCATTAGAAGTCAAGCTAGAGTATGATGTATAAAATAAGTTGTAGGAGTAGTTGGGAGTATAATAGATTAACCAAGCTAATACAAGCACCAACTTGTATTATGGGCGTAGTACTATACCTATTTCAAAGGATTGATATCCTTTGTATGTATAGTAAGGATTGTAGTCTTGCAAACCTTGGAAGTAGTTGCAAGATGAGTTTAAGGAAGTTAATAGATGGAGTTAGTATTAGCTACATTGATAGGTGAATCAATGGTAGTTAATTAACAAGAGTTATAAACTAGGAGTAAGAATGGAGTAATGTTGAAGTGGCATGACCATGTCATCATATGATGATGGATATGGTGGAGCCAGATGATTGTCTTATTCAGGAAGATGTAATCTTTGTGAATAAGATAAGAGAGGTATATAGATTATATTTAGGAAAGGAATTCATTATCTTAAGATATCCTTAGTGAGGTATTAAGGTAAGGATTCTTTAGGAGCCTTAACCAAGAATGTATCAAGCCATGACAAGACCCATGTCTACTGTATTATTCAAGACCCTAGAATCAAATGGATAGTATCTCTTAGTCAAATGAAATGTCTAAAAGGTAATTAGATAACCAAGTGAGTGTTTGAGAAGCCTTGTCCAGTTTATTGTCTTAAACCCTGATGAAGAACCTAATCTCATAGAACCATCAAGGTCACATTAGGTAAATGTTTTGTGGTAATTCTAAACACTACAAATCAAGTAGAATTGGATTTTGGATTTGGCAAATCACCAAATATGGAGGACCTTATATCATCCCATTATAAACCCTATGGATTAATCCCTTCTTATGTATACATGTAAATCCTTTATGAAGATAAGTAGGAACAAGGTTCTATATACATGAATACACATCTCAAACTAGTACCATTCAGATTATCAAGTAAAGCAAAAATAATTTCTATAAGATCTTCTTATAGGGAGAAAATCTCTAAAACCCTAAATTATATTTACTTTATTTAATAATATAATCCTTCATATAGTTATGAATATTTCTAGTGCAATAAGAAATGATGAGAAGAAGATCATACTTGATTTATACAATAATGTTCATGACCTACAAACTCTCTGCATGTTTCAAACTCTGAAGAAATTCAAATTCAACAAAGGAATTTATTAAAGAAAATAGAGAACAGAAAATCGAAAAGGAAAAAAATAAAAGGTAGCACAGCAAAGCCGGCCCATGACTCGTTTCCTACTTTCTGCTCGCGAGCAACAGCAGTAAAAACCCGCACGCTTTGCCACGGCCCAGTACCAGCCCATCTCACTTCTCACTCTCTCAGTGTCACGTGGGACCCGTGGAGGGCCGCGGGTTGAGACAAAGAACTGCTAGTTTTTTATTGAAAATCACCACATATCGTCATCGACGCGCCACACAGCAGCCATTGGAGCAAGCGCCGCCGATGCCGATGCCGTCGTCAGCAGTGCGATGTGATGCGTGCCGCTGCTATCTGCTAGGACATGAAGGCCACGCTGACGCCTCCCTGTTCTCATCCTCATCCACACTCGCTCGCTCTCCATCCCTCTCTATTCCTCTCTCTGTACCCAAACCCTAGCTCGCCGGAGCTATGAGGAGCCGCCATTTCTGACCTCCTCTCGCACATCTGAAGCCACCGTCAGAACCGTCGTGCTATCCTGGTTCTTCTCGTAGAGGGAATCGGCCGCGCGCAGTCGTAATCGAGTACAACGTCATCATCTTCATCGGCTCCGACGGGATTCGCTCCCATCCATACCATCGCCTCCGGTCATGTACGCCTCTTCTGATGACGCGAGCGTCATCAGGGTGAGTTTCTCGACCCTCTGATCCTGTCGTGGAAATGGTCACGGTAGTCGCTGCTACTGGCAGCGATTGATTCTAACATGAGGAAGAGTTGGCGGCCATCTGCGGTGCGAGATGGGGGCGGATGCACATGGTTTACCTAGGTTCGCCCCTCGGAGGGTAAAGACCTACTCCTGCTATTGGATTAATGGAGAGCGAGTTAAAAGGATGGCGAGCTCAGCGTCTAAGCAGCGAGTCGCTCGAGGGGGTGTGTGATGGAACGTAAGTCCTTAGGATACCCTAGGGAGGTTTATATAGGAGTCACCTCGCTAGGGTTTACAAGTCACAACCGAGCCAGATATGGACTCAGAGGCTTTTTGACCTATTCCGACTGGGCTTCAGATACTTGGCTTCGATCGCCAGCTTCTCCTTCAGTCGTAGTCCGGTCCATCCTTCAGCCCACTCACAGGCCCTTGCCTTGTCGAACGTCCTGCTGGGCATACCCCCTTTGGCATATCCCCATCAGTAGTCCCCGAGGCCATCGTTGATTCAGATGCAGGTGTCCCTTTGGCGATCGAAGTTGGCGAGCCCAATTTGGACGCCCAGTCGAGTCGGTGATGGACTCCATTAGAACCGAGGAAAATTTCCGCAGGCTTCCACTCGCCACCACGGCGAATGTTACTGCTGCTAAGTCGCCGCTTCGGCGAGTGGAGAAGACTAGCGGGTAGCGGGTGGAATGGAGGAATTGGACGGTCAATTCTTGGTCAAACTATCCGTTGGAATTTACAACGGTAACTTCAGCGCAATTACTATAAGTAACGGCTACCCCGAATTTGGCGAGTGGCGTTCCAATATATGGGGAGTGATGATTCAGTTCTGCAAATCCTTCCCCGCATTCTTCATTCTCCCATATTCATTCTTCCTGTCTTCTTCAACCTTCCGATTCGACCTTTCCACACCGTGCGATTCCACATCCTACCTGATGGCGCCTCCCAAAGGCTCATGGGGAAAATGCAAATGCACCAAAGCCCAATTCAAGTCCTTCGAGGATGCCAGAGTCCTCCGCAAGGGGAACTGGCGGGTTCCCCCTCCTCCGAGACCGAGCCGAAGCCGCGAGCCGACGAATTCATTTGCTTCCCCAGCCATCTAGAAAGGGGCCTGGGATTCCCCACCTCGCTCTTCTTCTGGCGCTGCCAGACATGATCAAGCTGTCGGATCTCGCCCGACAAAGCATCGAGCAGTGGCGATCTTCGCCGCTCGCGAAGCTATCTCGCCATGCACCATATTATCCGCTATGGTTGGAGCTCTTCCACGGCCGCATCGGGCGCGAGGCATTCGGTGGCTTGATATTGGCTGCAGGCGGCGTCACATTCCAATTGAAGCCAAGGCTAATTTCATCAAGCTTCTTCTGCCAAAGAAAGCCGCCAGCGAGTGGAAGAAGAGTTGGTTCTACGTAAAATAATCCAGTCCCCCCGGTGAGGTGGCACTTCCCGAGTTCGTCGCCGAGAGGAGCGAGCCTCGCCGGTTGGCGCCGAAGAAGCTTCCTGAAGACCAGAGGATGGGCATCGCGGAGATGATGGACCAGATCCAGAAGCTGAAGGACCAGGGGTTGACTTCGATCAACCTTTACAACTGCTGGCTCGGGCTGCGCCTGGTTCCGCTAGCAGCTCGGCCGCATTGGATGTACGAATATAGCGAGAAGCACGACCCCTCCCGAACTAGCAAAGAATAGTGGGAGGCCGAGGACTACATGGCCGCCCTGAAGAAGATCACTGACGCGGAGTTCACCAGCGTGTCGGTCGGGCTCGCCCCTAACACTCCCGTGAAGAATGAAGCCCCCACAGTAAGTTTTCTCCCCAGTCGCTATTTCTGCACCTCAATTCTCAGTCACTGCATTTGGTGCTTATTCGTGGTGGTTCTCAGCTGTTTCAGGTGTTGGAGGGCTAGCTTCCTCTGCTCGATGAAGAGGTTACCTAGGAGCTCGAGGAGGCCTCCGAGGGAGACTCTTCCGACAACGACGGGGAGGAGGAGGAGGTTCCTCCCCCAGCGGCTGTGGCTTGCAAGACTCAAATGCAGAAACAGCGCGAGCTCGAGGCAAGTCGCAGCCTCGATGAACACGAAGGAGGCGACGAGGTCGCGAAGGAGCACACATCCCAGCGTACGGCCACACCATCGAATCCCGTGCGCAAGCCCAAGTCACCAGCGAAGAAGCCAATGTCTCCGGCCAAGTCGGTGGTGGTGTTCGAGTCAGATAACGACTCTGACGATGAAGACTCCCCCGAAATCTCGCGCAATGCTCCGGAGGGTGATATCCCGACAAAGGGGTTGGAGGGCGAGGACACCGAGGCGGCAGTAGAGGTTCCCCTGGTGGTGATCGCGCCAACGGTTTCCGAGGGTTCGGGCCCCACGGTGGGTGCCACTGTCGTGGAAATGGCCATGGTAGTCGCTGCTACTGGCAGCGATTGATTGTAACGTGAGGAAGAGTTGGCGGCCATCTATGGTGCGAGATGGGGGCGGATGCACATGGTTTACCCAGGTTCGGCCCCCGGAGGGTAAAGACCTACTCCTGCTAGATTGGATTAATGGAGAGCAAGTTACAAGGATGGCAAGCTCGGCGTCTAAGCAGCGAGTCGCTCGAGGGGGTGTGTGATGGAATGTAAGTCCTTAGGATACCCTACGGAGGTTTATATAGGAGTCACCTCGCTAGGGTTTACAAGTCACAACCGAGCCAGATATGGACTCAGAGGCTTTTTGACCTAATCCGAATGGGCTTCAGATACGCTTCTGGGCCTTCAGTTTCCAGTCGCCAGGCTTCTCCTTCAGTCGTAGTCCGTCCTTCAGCCCACTCACAGCCCTTCGCCATCGAACGTCTCCGGGCATACCCCCTTTGGCATATCCCCATCAGATCCTCTCCACCTTCTAGTTCTTCCTCTAGATCGATCCCGCCACGGTCACCCGACACCGGTGCCGCTGTCCGCCGTCGATAGCTCTATTCCAATGACCGAATTGCAGCGGCGCAAGCACAGTTAAACTCGCTGTCATCCCCTCTTTCCAAAACACCGCTCCACAGCCCCGCGCGCGCTCGCATACGCCGTCGCCGACAACCATCTGGTCGTGGCCGGCGAGCTGACTCATGCTAACGTCACGCTCACGCCACTCCACACCTGGTCAGCCAGTTTGACTAGATCTTTGCTCACGTGGCAGCCAACGTGGCCTGGGTCCACCTGTCTGTGACTCTGGGGTATGTTCAGTTGGGTGTAAATTGGTCTTTATCTCGTGGGGCAGATGACGTGGCCACGGGCCCATTAGTCAGTGTCTGTGGCTAGGTTTAGTGTAGTATAAAAAGTATTATCTCTGTTAGTAAATAGATAAAACAAATAATTTTAAATATAAATATAATTCCAGAAAATTAATAAAAGGATTAAATCTTAGAAATCCTATATCTTTTGTTTTATAATTCAGAAAAATACATATTATATATCAAAATGTTAAGAAAAATAAAATATATAATTTAACTTTATTAACAAATATTATTGTGTTAACTATTTAAATAATTATTATTTAATAAAGATTTATAAGTAATAAAACTTTAAAAATTCATATTTTAATATTAGTAAAAAAGAAAAATATAAATAATATACCAAAATTCTAATAAAAATAAAATCTACACCTAAAACTTTTTTTAAAATGTTTTTTTATCACTCAACCAATATTTATTATTTGTTTAGTATTTATAAAGAGAATAAACTTATAAAAATCATATCTTGTTATTTAAAATTCACAAAAATACTCATAATATACCAAAATGATCACAAAAAATGAAATCTACACACTAAAAATATCAACTCATATTTTTGAAGTAAAATAAAAGATAAAGGTCTAATAAACCTTATTTAAATCCTTTTCTTTTATTTTAATTCATTAAAAATATATAAACCTTTACTAATGTCTTTAGCATTATTTGTTTGAAGTCTAAACAAATGTAATAACAAGTCAATTAATGTTAAGTGAATTGTAACATAGGTAAAAACATTTTAAAATATATCTACTAAAACTATCATCTTAAATTAAAGGTATTTTAATTTTCCAAAAAATATTTTATCAATTATAAAATCAACTAAAATAGTATATTATCAATCACAATAATTCTATCCACTTATAACTCTAATAAAACACCAACTCTAATAAAACACCAACTCTAAGAAAACACCATCTCATTGAATTAATAACATTTAAACTCTAATTTTGTGGAATGTTAAGAAGTAAACCATCTACAATGTGATAACAAGTGATGCCTTATTCAACACATGCAGATTTCTACCACTTATGCTATGATTGTGTGATGTAGTATTGTCTTCCTTTTAAATAATTTTAGTTAATAAGAAAACCTTAAAGTGTTAGTTTTAAGCTTGAATACTTTTTGCTTTATAAAAGTAATCTTTCCTCAAAAGTTATTCTTTAAGGAACATTAAAAGTGATACTTGAACACTTCTTTAAAGGTTCTAATTGATTCTTAATCTTGTTTAAGAAATATTTTAGATACCATACCCAACTGAGTGTTTTGATATTGTATTCTACTTGTTGTATTTAATTATTGTTTCACACACACTCTCACAAGCCTTAATAAGACGCACACGTGTGAATTTGTTATAAAAGTGCAACACATTCTAAAAAACTCATTCCCAGTTTCCAAACCCTAGATTAGATGCGACTATTCCGGAGATTCGTGTTTATCAAATTGCATTACATTACTTATGCATCATTGCATCTTGCTTCTTTATACATTAGTCCTTACCGGACCAATGATGCTATTTACAGAATTTGGATCTTTTATTGTCTTGAAGACCGTGAGTGCATAATCTTGCAATCACAAAAGGCAAGTTCACAACTTGCTCATGTTCTTTGATTATTTTCTATGATTGTAACTCAATTGTGTCATAACCTACATTTTCAAAAAGGTCGAAAACACTATTTTCATAATTAACTGGAAATATTGGTTACCGATGCAGGGTGATCAGCTAATCTATAATAACTGGCAATGGAAACGCCATTGTACAGTAATGTATCATCTAGGATTTAACAACCAATACCGCCAGTGATTCTAGCATCGTATATCACGCGTTAACCATGAGATTTGGAATGGGACAGAGAAGTCAGCTGTATCTTCTTCCTTTCATATGGAGGCAAGATGACCTTATCGTGACGTTGGGATTCCTAGTATGGATCCAACATATGGGTGGCACCCTTAGGCCCCACGATTTTGGTGTCTAGATTATTTATGAGTGGCTACCGGAAGTATAGTCGGGCCTTTTAGGGAGCTTACCAGGGGCATCACCACTTCATAGTCTTCGGGAACTCACCAGGGTTATAGCTTGCCCTAGTTGGAGGCTTAACGGAGGTGTAGTCAGCCCTAGAGGATCGTGCATACATATGGGGTCGCGGAGAGGGCAGTGATTGGCTTGGATCTTAGACTGGGCCCCATACCAAGGAAGTGTGGACAAGCTCGCGGATTGGTTGTGCAACAAGGCTAAGGTCTCTTGTGGGAAAAGTGACGCACCTCTTCAGAGTGTAAGAATTATGACATGTTACTCCCTATTCCGAGAAGGAGCCGCCGAACGCGGCAGGAAAGGAACTCCATGAAGTTCTGGTCAACCTGCGAAGGCTATCGGACATAGTTATCAGAATAAAAGCAATATTTGAAGAAATGTTTACGAAAACTTGCATTGCCTACGACCTATGGTCTGTGGCTGTAGAGATAGTGAATCATACAGTCCTTTTTAGTGAACTTGCTGAGTACGCCCGTACTCAACCATACCTTCTTAACCCTTGCTAGGTTCTAAGCCATTGAAGACGACGTCAACATCAATTTCTGCTCAAGAAACCATCATCGACAACTCAAGTTCTTCAATACAGTCAAGGAAGTCAACATATACATCAACGGAAGTGAAGATAAAGTGTCGGTTTAGATAGGAGTAGATTCTCTAGCCATAAATCCTATTTCTGTAGAGCATTCCAATAGCAGCAATCGCAAGCCAAATAGTTTAGGTGCTAGTCTTAGTTACTAGATAGCTCTTAGTTATTATTTCTGGTTCTTCTTTGTAAGAAGTTCTTTCTCTCTCTTTAACCTAGAGTGTTCTCTGGATCTTTTGTAAAGAGTCGAGTTGTAATCTATAGTCATGTCTTGGACCTGCTGTGTTTCTGTTGTACCACTCTGAGGGATGTAATACTAATGAACGGTGTTTCATTGGTGTTATTCCAACGACTATAGTGTACTACATCATGCAGTGGTATGCTGGGTGACCGCAGCTGGTATCAGAGCATATGCTTTGACCTTAGGATTAAAACCCTTTTAGGAAGATCTATAGGTTGGATAGCGACTATAGGAGCCATCTTATCTAAACCAAGACTTGTGATGGATATCCACTTGAGGATAATCTTGTCACACTTAAATTGGATGTTATTATCATCTTTCTTAAGGATTAGTTATATAGATTCTCTAGAGGAATGTCATTCTAGTGTAGATAAAAATAGGTATAGCACCACTAAGATATCTGAAGTAAGATAAAATATCAAAGAAGATTACGATTAGGATTAAGATATCATGTGGAGTAGTATTAGTGATGGTGTCTATATTTAGAATCCATGTGAAGTAGCAGAAACTTACCACTAGTTGATACCACTATATCACCTTAAGTTAGACCATCAGGATATGTATAGATACAAATGGAAGTAAATCATGTGGCATCCACTTGATAATTCCATGTGATGGAGTATAATTTTGTAAAGAATCATTGATAGTAAGCTCATAAAACGAGTCGTCATGGTGAGAATAGCTCCTTTATCATGATGACTAGGAAAATTTTGAGAAGTTCGTGGTGAGAATAGCTCCGAGACCATGATAAGTTTGTAATTAGGACAAGTACATAGTAAATAATCTTGTAGCAATAGTAAGTAAAGAACAATGAAGGTCTATGATAGAAGTCATAAGGTATTATAACATTATGATAATTTTTGGATTAAGGTAGTAACTACAATTTTGTTAGTAGTTTTGAGAGATCATGTGAGGATAGTGTATGATAGAATCGAAATTTGTTAGTCTTTAGTAGTCCTGAAAGAAAGATAAGAGGTTAGTCAGAACCAAAGTGAGACCACTTTGCTCAAAATTATCCCGTTGCACCTGAGAAATTTGGGTAGATATTGAGACACGGAGTAGTTTAAACCCTAAGTGCTATGTAACACAAAGTAAACCTATACTAGGAGGTGTCATATACTACACAGCTAAGCCTGAATTCTAGAGGTATTATACTCAACTAATATATTCCGTGCTTAGAATGATGTGTGTTGTATGTACCACATTTGGATTTTTGGTTTTTATTGCATCTTCTTGATTGACTAGATCTGTGCATGAAGTTTGACTTGATGTGCAAATGCATGTTGCATCATCAAGTTATTACTTGATGTTATAGACCTAGATAGAAAGGGAATTCGTGTAAGGGAGTGACGAGTTTCGAAGATCAAGATGAAGACTTGCACGAAGAAGGAAGCCAAATATAAGGAGTAGCAACACTATTTTGAAGAATGGATCAATTCCAACTTATTTTGAGTTGGCAACAAGAGAGAATATTAGTGCAGCAAAGGTGTAGAGCAACATGAAGGAATAAACTTAAGTTCACTTAAGATAGATGATGTTGCTAAGAAGCTAATGAAGCAGTTGTACCAGGTTCATGGAAGTATCATGAATCAGTGCAAAGAAGAAGTTTGGAAACCGTAGCTGGTATTCAAGATCTGACAAACTCAGAGAGGATGCTAGTAAGAAGTTAAAAAACCGTAGGGTAATCCATACACCTAGGAGGATCCACAGCGAGTATCCGTAGTTGGTATCCGTAGCTGGTATTAGCTGGTATCCTAACGGTGTAGTGAAGTAAGTCATATCTATGTAATCTAAAGAGTATAAAACTTGGCCTAAGTTAAGTTAGACCTAAGGAAGTATGAAATTGAAGATCGTCTTTCGAGACGCTTCGTGAAATCGGGCTTACCAAAGCGAAAATGTCCAAAAGGTTAAAAGTAAGACATAGAGTGCCGGAAGAGTCATTTTGGAGATCCACAACTGCGTGGGTGTACCGTAGATTCTTTCGTGAAACCTTATATAAGTAAGATTTAAGCTAAACAGTGACCAATACCTTAACTATTGGATATTATACATGAAGTGTAGAGACCATTAGGAAACCCCAGGGGGAGAGTAAACAATCAACACTGAGGGCTCGTTTTGCAAACATGTTTTGACGAGGATTACAGAGTATTAACCCGGTCCCATCGAAAGACACCAGAAACCACGATTGGGCTGTATTGTAGAGGAGTTTCGGGTGGGCCAAACCCAGCGATCCACCAGAATACTCGTTTGGTCCAGGCATAACAGAAACACGCCTCCCCCTTGCGTTTTGGACTGTTGCTTGAGAGCGGTGCCTCCTCTCTTTTGGAAAACAGGACGCACTCCAAAGACACGAAAAGGAAAACCAATTGAATGGGGGAGAGGATCGGGTGAGAGGGGATTGGGTGAAGGAAGTGTTTTCACCCAATCCCCGTGAGATAATACCCCAGTAAAACACTCTAAACCCCATCCGCAAAACAAGGCCTGAAGTGTTGTTGTTTAACTTTCCAACTAAATGCTGAGGAAGAGGTACTAAACAATGATGAGGTTAAGCCTTATTCTCATAAGGTTATAAGAAGCCCTCATTATAAAGTATTTCCGAAGGTACGTCCGGATGAAAGATCGAAGAAGACACAATAGATTAAACCTAGTGAGCTAGTTATAAAAGAAACAACTCGTAAGTTGCCCATCATAAGGAGTAGATCCTACTAAAATAGTCTAGTTTTAAATAGTAGGAAAACTGGATTGGAATGTGTCCACAACCAAACCTAAATAGGATTGTAAGGATATACTCCAAGAGATTGTAGTAATCTAAAATCATAGGATAAATTAGTAGTGATAATGTATATTGCCAAGAATGAAGATGATTCAAGGAAACAGACCTGGATACGGCATATCATAATTATCCCCAATTTTGATCACTATGGATTTGAGAAATGGTGTGATCAATACAAGTCAACTCTTGATTCCGAAACGCAAGAGAGTACGAACTTCGGGGACGAAGTTTATTTTAAGGGGGAGAGTCTATAACGTCCCAGCATTAGAGCTTACAAATAAGCTGAACACAGGTGTGTGCATTGCATTCATGCATAGAAAATCCGGATAATTTTCGCGCTTTTAAATAAAACTTGCCAAAGTGATTGAAGCTTCTCTTAACTTGGTGGAACTGAAGTAGATCATCAAGTTGAATGTGATAAGTTTCAATATGACCTTTGCTAAAACCTTATCTTTGGGTAATGTGATTTGATCTAAGGGTAGATCAAATGTAATAAAACTAAGTTAACACACTACTTAATAAGGATTACTAGATCTTCTAGAGATCATTACATGGTATTCCATACCACAACTCAAGGATGAATACTTAATCTTCTAAAGATGATATCACGGTATTATCTACCACAAACCTTGAATAGCAAAGTAAGCACATATTCTTAATATGATATTAAGAGGTGCCATATCTATTTAACCAAATCCTAGTGTCTATTGATCATCAATGTGTGTGATAAATTCTTGACCTAGAACTTATTGACTCATCGCCTTTGACCTATTGAGTTGACCTTCCAAATACCTTAAGTAAATTAATCTGAAGGAAGAACTAGATATGGTTGAGTGTACCATCATCAATGGAATGTGATCCTTAGTGGAGGTCAAACCATTTGATGTTGGAGGAGCTGACTCACTCCTGAGTTAACTAGAAGCAGTATTTAAACCAAGAAGTAACTAGTGATCATGGAGCTATGAGAAAGCTAGTAGTATTAGTACATTAGATAACAATCTTGTTAGGACAAGTGGATATAGACTTAGAATAAGCTTGCTTAACAAGATAAGTCTATAGAGAGACTAATACAAGTTTACTACTTAGTTGAGTATAGATCTTGATCGAACAATTAGAAGCCTAAGATTTGTATGATCAAAGGATGGTGATCATTATTATCAAGTCACATGAGAATAGATGATTAGGTGTTGAAGAAGAGTTATGAATATACCAAGTTAGGAAAGTCCTAGTAAGCTGAATCATCTAGCTTGATCATTAGAAGTTAAGCTAGAGTATGATGTATAAAATAAGTTGTAGGAGTAGTTGGGAGTATAATAGATTAACCAAGCTAATACAAGCTCCAACTTATATTATGGGAGTAGTACTATACCTATTTCAAAGGATTGATATCCTTTGTATGTATAGTAAGGATTGTAGTCTTGCAAACCTTGGAAGTAGTTGCAAGATGAGTTTAAGGAAGTTAATATATGGAGTTAGTATTAGATACATTGATAGGTGCATCAATGGTAGTTAATTAAGAAGAGTTATAAACTAGGAGTAAGAATGGAGTAATGTTGAAGTGGCATGACCATGTCATCATATGATGATGGATATGGTGGAGCCAGATGATTGTCTTATTCAGGAAGATGTAATCTTTGTGAATAAGATAAGAGAGGTATATAGAGTATATTTAGGAAAGAAATTCATTATCTCAAGATATCCTTAGTGAGGTATTAAGGTAAGGATTCTTTAGGAGCCTTAACCAAGAATGTATCAAGCCATGACAAGACCCATGTCTACTGTATTATTCAAGACCCTAGAATCAAATGGATAGTATCTCTTAGTCAAATGAAATGTCTAAAAGGTAATTAGAGAACCAAGTGAGTGTTTGAGAAGCCTTGTCCAGTTTATTGTCTTAAACCCTGATGAAGAACCTAATCTCATATAACCATCAAGGTCACATCCTATATAACTAAGAAGATCACCCCCACTAATCTATTTCTCTTGACTTGCAGCCTATCCACCTCATCAAGCATCTCCCACAAATCCCAATCTACCATGTCAGCAGCCTTCCATGTCACTATTTTTGTTTTTCGTTTTTTCTGCAACTGATTATCACTATGAAACGTCACCTAAAAAATAGTCCACAAGTTTCCGTCCACTATTGTAACCGATCAATATATTGGCTCTTGCTCTCCTTAAAATAAATCTAAGTTGTGGATGCACCCAGTCGTCTTCTCTTTACCCCTTATTAATTCATCCATCCACTGGCTGTTTATCTCCTCCGCTAATGATGGACCTTCTCCCCCATTATCTTCTCCACCGGATCCATGAGACCATGGTGCTTCACTCTGCTACAGTGTAGAACATGTCCGCCAAGCAATCTCCTGTTGTGTGCTGTTGCATATGGGTAACTACCTCTCACCCTGTCTACTGTTAGATATCTCTCTCCCATTGGGATAGCATGGATGATTGGGCCACCGGGCTACTGCCTTGCCTTGCTTACTCGGGTTCTCTGAAATTGTTGATCGCGGTTCCAGCTATTAAATGCAGTGATTTCTGATGTTAGTTGTTCGATCTATGGATTTTAAGTTCTGATATGCTGCCCCTTTTCATCTCTTATTCTTCTCACAAGCAACCTCAACACCTTCAGGTACGATTGGGTCTGCTACTGATATTTTATTGCTGGTGAAGGCGTGAAGCAAAAGCTCAATCAAAGTGCACACATGAAAATCATAATGGAAACTTTCCTTTGCACAGTGTTTTTTTAGGGTACCATTGCATCGTGTTGATCTTCAGATACCCAGTTGGTCATTACCTTGATATTACGTTTTCTGATTAATGTACTCTTCAAAATAACTTCCTTTTGCAGGATTAGATACAATCGCCGCTTTGCCAGGTAAGTTGTTGTCTTGGTTGCCATTTCGTATATACCTCAATTTGAGTTGCAACGCTACAAATGAACTTTAATATTCTGTCATTTATTAAATTTACCTTTTTTCATGGATTTACAATTAAGAGTTCCTCCAGCTCAATAGTTCTTTACAGCGTTGCTGGAGTACAATCCATTTAGTTTTTTTTTCGAAATGGGGATGTGCCCTGGCCTCTTCCAGTCCATTCAGTTTAAACAGATATTTCTTGAAGTTCATGTCTTGGTGCAGATCATTGTACACAATGATTGCTCCGTTGTCGTTGTTTTGGCATGAGAAGCGTTGGCTCAGTGGCTGGAGTTCAGGGTGCTGAACTCGCCCACCCGAGTTTGAGTCCTGCGCAAAGCACGGACTCCTCAGGGGTGCTATTCGTCCTAAAAAAAGCGCGGAGAGGTTTCATATCTATCTAAAAATAACACCACATCCTGGACAACAATAATTGCTACATTGCCTTTGGCATATTTGACTTCATCTATGAGTGAGTTTGGACTTTGAGATATGAACGTTGTCTTCCATGTTCACTACTCCTGTGGCTGTAGAGAATCACTGACATGTAGTGTCCGCAGAGGAACCACAAATGTTCGCTCAAATGCAAGTGAGGTCCTCACTCTTGATTGTGCCATGCAGCACTTTTATTCATAGCATGCTTTATCCAAGTTGAATATGCAATTATAGGTGTTCTCATCAATGGTTCTTCTCTGCATTTACACATCCCACCAGAGTTTGTATTTGAATTTATTTATAGATTTATAAGAATTGGACTCAAGGAGTTGCAGTATGGGATATGGAGATAATTTAAATAAGCAAGGATTGATTGCATCGTTTTACGTAGATAATTCGTACAATAAATTCGAAGAATGCACTTCGAGTAGTTGTAAAAATCTTTGAGGAATTTTGATTATCTATTTTTTTAGATGATACTTTGGTAAATCATATACGACTACATTTTAGGTACAAATGGTTGACTCTAAGTACATTGAGGATCACAAGGGTTTCAGCTGTCACACGCCTTTTCATTCCTTGCTGCATATATATACTCCCACATTGTGCTACTTCTATCATTGTAGGTATATATCTACACAATAACAAGCTATTGGTTATTTATTTTGCATACGTATTTTTTTAGATCACGAGCCCAAGCTATTCATAAAGAAGCTTTGGATATTGTTACGATCTCATTTCTCTTGAATTGTTTGACATGAGATAGCTTGAATATTATGTGTTCTATGAACATTTAACTATTGGTCTATTGCAGTTTAGAATATGAATGTTAGCTTGCCACGATATGTATGTGTCGGCCATTCTGCATGCATGGTTATTGGTCTGTCTCATTCTCTAATTGAATAATGGCATATAATCTGGAACATATAAGAGAAAATATAACTATCAATTTCGTTACTTCCTAAATTTCATTTATGTATATCACTAAAGCGTCCCGCAGCAACGCGCGGGGAATCCTCTAGTTAGGTAAATGTTTTGTGGTAATTCTAAACATTACAAATCAAGTAGAATTGAATTTGGCAAATCACCAAATATGGAGGACCATGAAACTTATATCATCCCATTATAAACCCCAAAGATTAATCCCTTCTTATGTATACATGTAAATCCTTTATGAAGATAAGTAGGAACAAGATTCTATATACATGAATACACATCTCAAACTAGTACCATTCAGATTATCAAGTAAAGCAAAAATAATTTCTATAAGATCTTCTTATAGGGAGAAAATCTCTAAAACCCTAAATTATATTTACTTTATTTAATAATAGAATCCTTCATATAGTTATGAATATTTCTAGTGCAATAAGAAATGATGAGAAGAAGATCATACTTGAATTATACAATAATGTGCATGACCGACAAACTCTTTGCATGTTTAAAACTCTGAAGAAATTCAAATTCAACAGAGAAATTTATTAAAAAAAATAGAGAACAGAAAATCAAAAAGGAAAAAAATAAAAGGCAGCACAGCAGAGCCGACCCACGGCCCGTTTCCTACTTTTCGCTCGCCAGAAACAGTAGTAAAACCCGCACGCTTTGCCACGGCCCAATACCAGCCCATCTCACCTCTCACTCTCTCACTATCACGTGGGACCCGTGGAGGGCCACGGGTTGAGACAAAGAACTGCTAGTTTTTTTTGAAAAATTACCGTCGTCGTCACCGCGACACACACAGGCAGCTTGCTGGAGCAACGCGCTGCAGCTCGATGCCGTTTGTCGTCGTCAGTAGTGCGCTGTGATGCGCGCTGCCGCTATCTGCTAGGATAAGAAGGCCACGCCGACGCCTCCCCGTTCTCATCATCATCCACACTCGCTCGCTCTCCATCCCTCTCTATTCCTCTATCTGTACCCAAACGCTAGATCATCGGAGCTCTAAGGAGCTGCCATTTCCGACCTCCTCTCGCACATTTGAAGCCATCGTCGAAACCGTCGTGCTGTCCTGGTTCTTCTTGTAGAGGGAATTGGCCGCGCGCAGTCGTAATCGAGTACAGCGTCATCATCTTCATCGGCTCCGATGGGATTCGTCGCCATCCTTACCATCGCCTCCGGTCACGTACGCCTCTTCCGATGACGCGAGCGTCATCAAGGTGAGTTTCTTGACCTTCTGATCCTCTCCACCTTCTACTTCTTCCTCTAGATCGATCCCGCCACGGTCAACCGACACCGGCGCCGCTGTCCGCCGTCGATAGCTCTATTCCAATGACCGAATGGCAGTGGCGCAAGAACAGTTAAACTCACCGTCATCCCCTCTTTTCAAAACACCGCTCCACAGCCCCGCACGCGCTCGCATACCCCGTCGCCGACGACCATCTAGTGGTGGCCAGCGAGCTGACATCACGCTCACGCCACTCCACACCCGGTCAGCTAGTTTGACCAGATTTTTGCTCACGTGGCAGCCAACGTGGCCTGGGTCCACCTATCTGTGACTTTGGGGTAGGTTCAATTGGGTGTAAATTGGTCTTTATCTCGTGGGGCAGATGATGTGGCCACGGGCCCATTAGTCATTGTCTATGGTTAGGTTTAGTGTAGTATAAAAAGTATTATCTCTGTTAGTAAATAGATAAAACAAATAAGTTTAAATATAAATACATTACCAGAAAATTAATAAAAGGATTAAATCTTAGAAATCCTATATCTTTTGTTTTATAATTCATAAAAATACATATTATATATCAAAATGTTAAGAAAAATAAAATCTATAATTTAACTTTATTAACAAATATTATTGTGTTAACTATGTAAATAATTATTATTTAATAAAGATTTTATAAGTAATAAAACTTTAAAAATTCATATTTTAATATTAGTAAATAAGAAAAATATAAATAATATACCAAAAATAAAATCTACACCTACAACCTTGTTTAAAATATTTTTGTATCACTCAACCAATATTTATTATTTATTTAGTATTTATAAAGTGAATAAACTTATAAAAATCATATCTTATTATTTAAAATTCACAAAAATACTCATAATATACCAAAATGATCACAAAAAATGAAATCTACACACTAAAAATATCAACTCATATTTTTGAAATAAAATAATTGTAAAGGTCTAATACATCTTATTTAAACCCTTTTCTTTTATTTTAATTCATTAAAAATATATAAACCTTTACTAATTTCTTTAGCATTATTTGTTTGAAGTCTAAACAAATGTAATAACAAGTCAATTAATGTTAAGTGAATTGTAACATAGGTAAAACCATTTTAAAATATATCTACTAAAACTATCATCTCAAATTCAAGGTATTTTAATTTTCCAAAAAAGATTTTATCAATTATAAAATCAACTAAAATAGTATATTGTCCATCACAAGAATTCTATCCACTTATAACTCTAGTAAAACACCAACTCTAACAAAACACCATCTCATTCAAGTAATAACATTTAAACTCTAATTTTGTGGAATGTTAAGAAGTAAACCATCTGCAATGTGATAACAAGTGATGCCTTATTCAACACATGCAGATTTCTACCACTTATGCTATGATTGTGTAATGTAGTAATGTCTTCCTTTTAAATAATTTTAGTTAATAAGAAAACCTTAAAGTGTTAGTTTTAAGCTTGAATACTTTTTTCTTTATAAAAGTAATCTTTCCTCAAATTTTATTCTTTAAGGAACATTAAAAGTGATACTTGAACACTTCTTTAAAGGTTCTAATTGATTCTTAATCTTGTTTAAGAAATAATTTAGATACCATACCCAATTGTGTGCTTTGATATTGTATTCTACTTGTTGTATTTACTTATTATTTCACACACACTCTCACAAGCCTTAACAAGACGCACAAGTGTGAATTTGTTATAAAAGTGCAACACATTCTAAAAAACTCTTTCCCGGTTTCCAAACCCTAGATTAGATGCGACTATTCCGGAGATTCGCATTTATCAAATTGCATTACATTACTTATGCATCATTGCATCTTGCTTCTTTATACATTAGTCCTTACCGGACCAATGATGCTATTTATAGAATTTGGATCTTTTATTGTCTTGAAGACCGTGAGTGCATAATCTTGCAATCACAAAAGGCAAGTTCACAACTTGCTCATGTCCTTTGATTATTTTCTATGCTTGTAACTCAACTGTGTCATCACCTACATTTCAAAAAGGTCGAAAACACTATTTTCATAATTAACTGGAAATATTAGTTACCGATCTAGGGTGATCAGCTAATCTATAATAACTGGCAATGGAAACGCCATTGTACAGTAATGTATCATCTAGGATTTAACAACCAATACCGCCAGTGATTCTAGCATCGTATATCACGCGTCAACCATGAGATTTGGAATGGGACAGAGAAGTCAGCTGTATCTTCTTCCTTTCATATGGAGGCAAGATAACCTTATCGAGACGTTGGGATCACTGGTATGGATCCAACATATGGGTGGGCACCCTTAGGCCCCACGATTTTGGTGTCTAGATTATTTATGAGTGGCTGCCGGAAGTATAGTTGGGCCTTTTAGGGAGCTTACCAGGGGCATCACCACTTCATAGAGTCTTTGGGAACTCACCAGGGTTATAGCTTGCCCTAGTTGGAGGCTTAACGGAGGTGTAGTCTGCCCTGCAGGATCGTGCAGACATATGGGGTCGCGGAGAGGGCAGTGATTGGCTTGGATCTTAGACTAGGCCCCATACCAAGGAAGTGTGGACAAGCTCGCGGCTTGGTTGTGCAACAAGGCTAAGGTCTCTTGTGGGAAAAGTGACGCACCTCTGCTGAGTGTAAGAATTGTGACATGTTACTCCCTGTTCCGGGAAGGAGCTACGAACACGGCAGGAAAGGAACTCCATGAAGTTCTGGTCAACCTGTGAAGGTTGTCGGACATAGTTTTCAGAATAAAAGCAATCTTTGAAAAAATGTTTATGAAAACCTGCATTGCCTACGATCTATGGTCTATGGCTGTAGAGATAGTGCATCATACACTCCTTTTTATTGAACTTGCTGATTACGCCCGTACTCAACCATACCTTCTTAACCCTTGCTAGGTTCTAAGCCATTGAAGATGATGTCAACATCAATTTCTGCTCAAGAAATCATCATCGACAACTCAAGTTCTTCAATACAGTCAAGGAAGTCAACATATACATCAACGGAAGTGAAGATAAAGTGTCGGTTTAGATAGGAGTAGATTCTCTAGCCATAAAACCTATTTCTGTAGAGTATTGCAATAGCAGCAATGGCAAGCCAAATAGTTTAGGTGCTAGTCTTAGTTACTATATAGCTCTTAGTTATTATTTCTGGTTCTTCTTTGTAAGAAGTTCTTTCTCTCTCTTTAACCTAGAGTGTTCTGTGGATCTTTTGTAAAGAGTCGAGTTGTAATCTATAGTCATGTCTTTGACCTGCTGTGTTTCTGCTGTACCACTCTGAGGGATGTAATACTAATGAACGGTGCTTCATTGGTGTTATGACAATGACTATAGTGTACTACATCATGCAGTGGTATGCTGGGTCACCGCATTGTGTATGACCTGTCGGCTCTCTCTCTCTCTTCCGCTCCCAGCCCCCAGCCCTGAGCAGCTCCTATCCCGCCAGCGGACAGAGCAACCATGGCGGTATCAGATGGACTATCGTGCTGCACCTCAACCACGGCTCCAGCACCTGTTTCATCCGCACGCATTGTATGTTGAGGAAGTACCGATCGCAGGCAGGTCCGCCCCCACGACGACCAGGATTTGGTTCCGCCACCATAGCTCGACAAACAGTCGCAACAATTGCTAGTAGTGCTTCCTAAGACCTCCGCTCCTGCTCCGCCCGCCCTAATCGATCTGGTTCCCATAATTTCCTTGATATCGTAGGTGCAAATTAGTCCTCAATGTCTGGTCGTAGAGGGTACACCAGCAAGGGTGGGGAATCGATGATGTCGTGGCCACATTCTCCTTCTCCTACCATGTTGGAAGTGCATGTAGCTCCTTCTCTTTGTACTACTGTTGAATTTGAAGTGCTGACATGGCCTATTGGACTGATTCCAATTTGGTTTGTTTTGGGATTGTTACAGTGTGCTATGCAGGCCGATGATCCATGGTACATTGCATACTAAGATGAATCAACTCAGTGGTCTAGCCATAGGATGGATTTGGAGGAGATGGTTGCCAAGTTAGGTGATGAATTGGCCTGTAAAAACCTGTTGATTCGAGCTGAAGCATACTGTCGAGGAAGAATTCAGTGCTTATTCGCAAAGAGAAGTTGACTGATATGTCGTAAACGTATCTATAGTTTTTGATGTTACATGCTTGTTTAGTATCTACTTTCTTAAGTTTTGTTCATACTTTGAGGTATTTTTATACATTTTCTGGAACTAACCTATTAACAAGATGCCATAGTGCCAGTTGCTTGTTTTCTGCTGTTTTTGGTTTCATAAAAGCTAGTAAGGAAATATTCTCGGAATTGGACCAGACAAAAGCCAAAGTCAATATTTTACCCGAAGCAACATGGAGTTCGGAGGGGAGACGAAGTGGCACACTAGGGCAGCCACACCTGGTGGTGACGCGGCCTGGGGGGCTCGCCACTAGGGGGCGTGGGCCCCTGGTGCTCCACCGACCTTGCCCTTCCGCCTATAAAATCCTCCCAGGACGAAAACCCTAAGTACCCGATCAAAATTCCACGAAAGAGTCTGTAGGCATCGTCATCTCCATCCCTAGATCGGGGGGATCTGAAGCTCTTCCCGGCACCCTGCCGGAGGGGAGAGATCACCCTGGAGGCCTTCTTCATCACCATGCCTGCCTCCGGTGTGATGCGTGATTAGTTCATCCCTGGACTATGGGTCCATGTAGTAGCTAGATGGTTGGTTCTCCTCCTTTGTGCTACCATATTTAGATCTTGTGAGCTCCGTTCATGATCAAGATTATCTATTTGTAATATTACATGTTGTGTTTGAGGGCATCCGATGGATATTGAGATTCTATTTCAGATTGTTTATTGATTCTATCATGTCTATGTTATTTGTGATCTTGTATGCTTTCCGTTGTTAGTAGCTATCTTGGCCAAGTAGATGCTAGCAACTCCAAGAGGGAGTATTTATGTTCGATAGTGGCTTCATGCCTCTAGTAATCTGGGGAAGTGACAGGAATCTCTAAGGTACTAGATGTGTTGTTGCTACTAGGGAGAAAACAACAATCCTTTGTCCATGGGATAATCGTATTGTTTACTTTACACACATTGCTTAATGCAATTATCTGTTGCTTGCAACTTAATACTGGAGGGGGTTCGGATGATAACCTGAAGGTGGATTATTAGTCGTAGATGCAGTTGGATTACAGTCTATGTATAATGTTGTAATGCCCAATCAAAATTCATAGGAGTCAAGATGATTAGTATATGCATGGTATGCTTTCTCGAGTCTGTCAATTGCCCCGCTGTAATTTGTTCACCCAACATGTTATTTATCTTAAGGAGAATCACCTCTAGTGAACTATGGACCCCGGTCCAATCTTTTACCATTGATAAACCATCTACTATTTACTTTTTACTGTTTACTTTCTGCAAACAATTACTATCTTCTACACAATATGTTTAATCCTTTGTTTTCAGCAAAACTGACGAGATTGCCAACCTCATTATAAGTTGGGGCAAAGTTCTGTGGTTGTGTTGTGCAGGATTCCAAGTTGGAAACAACACCTTGGAGTTGTTCCCTTGCTCCTACTGGTTCGATAACCTTGGTTTCATAAATGAGGGAAAACTTGCTGCTGTGCTCATCATACCTTCCTCTTAGGGTTCCCAATGAGCTCAATATACTTTGAACCATCATTGACACCTGAGGTTAATCTTGCCGTATCTGATCAAGTCGTAGAAAATCTAAAACATGAAATTCAAGTGAAGAGGGGGGAGAATAGTAGATTCATGTGGGCAGTTTTAGTAGTTGTCATCCGCGTCCTAGAAGTTACAGTATGCGGTTGTGGTGAAGGGTGGCACGTGTAATGATTAGTTGAATAGATGGTTAATTTAGAGAGTAGAATTGTTATTCAATAGATGGTTGTGAGTTCTTGCTAATTTAGTCACTTTGCGGTCCCAAAGTTGTCGAGAGAATGCATTGCGGTGCCCGAGTTGCTTTCCATTGGATCTAGCGGTCCCAAAGTGGTTGAGAGAATGCATTGCGGTAACCGAGTTGGTTTCCATTGGATCTAGCGGTCCCAAAGTTGTCGAGAGAATGCATTGCAGGGCCCGAGTTGCTTGCCATTGGATCTAGCTGCCCATAATTGGCGTGCCAAATGCCTAGACGGTCAAGTTGGGGCATATCAGTTTTGACTGTTCTGTCGCTGCCATCGTGGCTTCCATGTAGATTTGCAGCATTGGCGGTAGCATCCATTCCCTGTTCCAAATTAGTGGCTAAGATTGTCAATCCAAGTTAGTTGACTCAAATTCCTCAAGATACAATCGAATCTAGACAAATCTGAATCAACTAATTTGGGTTGGAGGGATTACTACTTACGAATCAGCTTTAGAGCATATCCACCATCCTCACTTCTTAAATACATATCAATTTTGATTCAAATCATACATATTTCGATCAAATTAATACAGGCCCACCGGAGATTGTCAAAGCAAGTACTACTACTTATGAATCAGCTTTAGAGCATATCCACCAGTCTCACGGCTCAAATACATGTAAAATTTATTCAAATCATACATATATTTTAAGTCACGGAATTTTGGTTAAAATTGGGCTTTAATTTGTCCCAATTTTAAGTGGACAGTGAGCTAGCCACCCTCCCTACCGTATGTGTACTCCAATAAGTACGGGCAAAGTGCTCCCATTCGGCCTTCACCATCGAAGTGCACCTCGACGTGCCAGCCGCGACCGTGGCCTGCCTCACACAGCTTCGGTTCACGACGGCTTGATCTGCACCGTCGCAGTGATGTTGTGGATGATGGCTTCAATCGTCTTCGCATCGATGACCACTGTCGGCACCACAGCCTTAGATGTTGCAGATGATGGCTTCAATCATCTTCGCATCGATGACCACTATCGGCACCACAGCCATACGTGTTGCGGATGATGGCTTCCATCGGTCTCTATCATCGATGACCACTGTCGGCACAACCGCCATCGCACTGATGTTGCGTTTGATGGCTTCCATCGGTGTCTTTCATTAGCAATGGATCTGAGGATGTGAATGGAAGTGAGACAAACAAAGACAGAAATTTCCAATGGTTACATCCTCAGCACCGCACACTGTTCTAGCAGTCGCGCTTAGATCCGCGCCGCCGCAAGCCGTTTCAACCCCCATGTGTAGGTCCACGCCGCCGCACGCTGTTCCAACCTCCATGCTTAGGTCCGCACTTCCGCACGTCGTTTGGACCGCCATGCCGCCATAAGTCGATCGGAGGGGAGGAAAATGCATCTGGTATACGTGCGACAGGGAAAGGGAGGGAGAGACATCTAACCCATCGGGCTCTCCCATCCGTAGCCCAACGGGAGAGAGATACCTCCAGCCTGTCGGATCATGATTTATCCAACGGTGGTTGGCCAAAATCCGTGTGACATACATCTCGACCAATCAGAGCGCAGCCAAATTGAGCGCTAGTTGATGCGGCTGGTATACATGCGTTGGGTAAAGGGATGGAGAGATATCCAGCCTGTCGGGCTCTCCTTGCCATACAAGGTTAGGTGCGCCCATCGGGAGAGAGACCTCCAGCCCGACGGATCATGATGTATCAAACGGTGGTTGGCCAAGATCCGTGTGACATACATCTCGACCAATCAAAGCGCTAGCCAAACTGAGACATGGGAGAGGGGAAAGTGAGGAAAACTTTAGCGGGAGGGGAAAACTGAGAAAACTTTAGCGGCAGGGGAAAACTAAGGAAAATTTTAGCGGTTGGGGAAAACTGAGTAGAGCTAAGGAAAATAAGGGCGCTTAGATAAAAAATGACGAAGGGAAATTCAAGCTTTTGGCATAACAAATGGAAAATGTGTTATTTGAACAAAATAATCCATCTTGGCCAATATTATATTGTTTGCAACCCGAAGAGACACATGTGTGCCAAATTTGGCCTCATTTATACAAAGTATGTTTTGGGATGGGTTATCTTGGAGGTTGACTGAGTAGAAAGCCATGCATCTTCATAGCTAGTAGCTCATTCCAATAAGGATTTAAGAAGTGGTTTAGAGGAGAAGTCCAATTCACTTTACTTCCTTTTCCTGTATTATTCATGCTATGTTGTAGGTAACATAACAAGAATCCATGCGAAAGTTGCACTATGTTTTGACTTCTTTTTTGAATTAAACTAACCCTAAAACCATTTATTTGAATTTAATCACTTAGAAAAATAAAAATGTGGCTGATTACAAGTAAATCCAAAATTTCGAATTTCATATGGTAAATCAATCCAGGATACACAAGTGTGCCAAATTTTGGATCAATTGGTCAACGTTTGCTATGGTTTAAGCCATGAACTAGCTAAACCCCATGTGTTGACCATGTGTCAGGGGCAAAAACTGAGCACTACTAAGCAACTAGGTGGATGACAATAGAAACTTGCAATAATACATACAATATGGTGTTATCCAACATACAACTTGGGAGCATCACAAACATTGACAGTAGTTCAAATTCAATACAAACATTGCCAGTAGTTCAAATTCATCATACAAATTCAAATTAATTTTTTTCTTGCTCCTAGTGTTTTTCGCTGGAATATTCTCGGAGTTCACCACCTTGCTCCGGGTGATCCTGGCTGGTATATTCTTGGAGTCCACCATCAGCTTCTTCCATTTGTTCTTTTTCTCTGCATCCAATGAATCAAGTGCTTTAGTCTGTCGTACAATTGGTTCAACCACATTTTGATTCTTTGGTTCATACGGTTCAAAACTATAACATCCCAAAAATATTAAACAAGATTATCAAGTTCTAATCACCCAAGATTAGGGTTAACAAAAACTTTTATTCTTAAACCCATATGAATGCATGTGTGATTGTTATTAATGCATGAATGCTTGCTATACCATGTTTGATTGCTATAAATGATAAGGATTAGTTTAAAGATGAAAATTAATATCATCTAGGTCAAAACCAAACAAAACCAAATCAAAAGAAAATCAATATATGAAGCATATTACCTAATGGTCATTTTGGCCAAAGTTAACCACTAGCCCACTTTGGGCATCTCTAGCAAATGTTTTCCCACATAAACAATTATACTTCTTTTCTCCCCTTGCTAGACCAAGTGAAAATGAACCCAAGTAAACTTTACAAACTTACAAAAACCAATTTCAAATCTATTTGAGAGACATTTCAAAATTGAATCAAGTGTAGGTATCTAGATCACCATTTTGCAAAAACCACTCAAACCATCTCCACTTGACAAACCCTAGCAATTAGAGACATTCAAGCATGTGACCAACACACCCACCAAAGGTAAGTTGAAAATTCAAATCTTTAGTTCATGCGGCCATTTAGTCGAACACTTAATAGGCAGAGTACAAGTCTACCAACTATCTACTATTTTGATCAATCAATTTCTCACCATTGTACCCAATTCGGCCTCAATTACTCACCCACGATCACCCCCAATACCAGCCCGTGCAGTTAGCACCCTCACTCGCAATTTGCACCAGTGCCAACCCGTACCCGAGCGTGCCATGCCGGTCGAGCATGGACACGACGCCACAAGCCGCACCGCCCGCTACCACGACCACGAAGAGGTAGGCGTGACCTCACCGCACCCCTCTGTCCATGCCTCGACCAAAGCCAAGCAGTGGAGAAGCTAGCAGCGCTGCGCCCATTTAACTCACTGCCATGCCGAGCGCATGCCAGAGCGCCAATCCATTCCCACGCAGCCACACCACGCCTCACTCTCTCCGTGCGTACTCGCACTCGCCGCGTCACCAACGACCTCCTAGACACGACCGTTCGCTGCCGCGCGCCCCATGACCACTGTACGCCATGACGGACACCGAAGTACCCGCACCGAGCACGGACGTCTCCTGACCGATTAAGACCACGCCTCGCCGCGCCACTATGAGCATGACGATCGCCGCAGACCACCGCGTCGACCTATGCCCTCCGCCATGCCGATAGCACCATGTAGCAACGTCACCAACGAGCCCGAGACATGCCGCATTGCTCCTCTAGCCAATGTATAAATAGTACCCTCCCCAGCCTCCAAAGGCACACCATTCGACTCCCCTCTCTCCCAGAACCACCCCTGACCATTCCCCGGAGCAAGGTGAGCACCACCTCGCCGGAATTTCACCGAAGCCTACTGCTGCAGTGAAGGAAAGGAGTCGTTGATTGGAGCCACCCCAGGAGCCACCGCGACCACCCTTCAACTCGCCGTCATCTACCAGCCCATTCACCCCCATCGTCGGACCTAGCTGGAGCCCTGGTAAGCCCCCAGCGACCCCATCCATAGAATTAGGTTTCGAATCCCCCGCGCTCACTGCAACGGAGACGATGATGCTCAGCCGTCGATCTCGTTCTAATCACGTGGCCTAGATTCGCAGATACTGATGACCCACAAGTATAGGGGTGTATCGCAGTATTTTCGAGGGAAGTGAAACCCAATTTATTGATTCGACACAAGGGGAGCCAAAGAATATTTATAAGCCTTAACAACTGAGTTGTCAATTCAGCTGCACCTAGAAACAATCTTGCTCATAGCAGTTTATCAGTAGCAACAGTTTGGTAGTAGCAATAATAAAGTAACAATAGTAGTAAAGTAAAGACAGTAGTAACAATAGCAGTAAACAGTAGGATTCGAGTGCGGTAGGCATAGGGATGGATGGACGGGCGTTGCATGGACAAGACAATTCACATGGCAATCAGAACATAGGGCAATTGCAGATAAATAAGATAAAGCATCCAAGTACTAGATAATCCTAGGAATGTGTGCCATATATAGTCATACGTTCTCGCAATGAGAACTTGCACAACATCTTTTGTCCTGCCAGCCCTTTTGTAGTGGGGCCTTAAGGGAACTACTAGCAATTAAGGTGCTCCTTTTAATAGAGCACCGGAGCAAAGCATTAACACTCTGTGAACACATGTAATCCTCACATCAAAGCCATTCCCTCCGGTTATCCCGATTTCTGTCACTTCGGGGCCATTGGTCCCGGACAACAACGTGTGTATACAACTTGCAGGTAAGACCAAAAACAATACTATCATAATGAATCAATAACATGTTCAGATCTGAAATCATGGCACTCGGGCCCTAGTGACAAGCATTAAGCATAACAAGTCGCAACAAAGTCAAAAAGCACGAATAAAAGATACTAGGCTACATGCCCTAACAATCTGATGCCATTACATGAACGATCTCATCCAATCCCTACCATCCCCATATCCTACAGCAGGGGATTACTCACTCATAGATGGGGGAAACATGGATGGTCGATGGAGAAGCGATGGTGATGATGATGGCGATGATCTCCTCCAATTCCCCATCCCGGCAGAGTGACAGAACGGAGTTTCTGGTTCTGAATCATGGAATGTGGTGGTGGCGGCGGAGCGGAACTCCTTCTGGAAAAACATCGAACCCGCCTGAGTTTTTAGGTCAAAAGGCATCTTATAGGCGAAGAGGGAGACCGAGGGGGTGTCTGGGGCGGCCAGACCATCCCCTAGCGCGGCCAGGCCTAGCCCGCGCGGCCAGGTGGTGTGGCCTGGGCCCAGCCCCCCTCTGTCTCGTATTCTGGCTCTGGGAGTCTTCTGGTGAAATAAGATTTTTGGCATATTTTCTAGGATTTTTCCTGATAGTTGATTTTCTGCACAAAAACTAAACACCAAGGCAATTCTGCTAAAAACAGCGTCAGTCCGTGTTAGTTGCATCCAAATCACACAAGTTTAGAGGAGAAACAATAGCAAAAGTGTTGAGGAAAGTAGATACGTTTTGGACGTATCAACTCCCCCCAATCTTAGCTTATTGCTTGTCCTCAAGCAAAATTCGTTGAAAACTGAGTGTGATAAAAGAACTTTCACAAACACATTTGCTACATATGATGTATATATTCTTAGCATGTGATCAACTACTTAGACAATTCATAATAAAGAGTATGCAACTAAGCTTACTTAATAAGCATTGCAAGCTATGAATAGATTCCAACTCAAAAATAATAAGTAGCATGAAGCATAAACATAAGCAACATTACAATGCTCATAACAAGGTATGATAGAGTGGTATCTCGCTTGGCTTTTTATTGTGAATGCCAAGGCACCTCTAAAGTTCAGGTGAAGACTAGAAGTAAAGATATCAAAGATACAAGCATCAAAGTCATAACACAAATAATCAAGTTTTGAGACAAACACATTACACTAAGAATGACAACTATGCTCTCAAGAAGGTGCTCATAGAATAGGTGGAGACTCAACAAAGAAATGAAAAGGTTTTGAATAGTTTGAAAGGCTTCCAAATGCTGAAAGTATGGTACTCATTAGCTTTGAGCTCTCATTGCCCCTATCATAAGAATCTTTAATATGGTTAAGGTGAAAGTGAGGTCCAGTCTGAGTTATATGCTTGACAGACTATAAACTGGAAATCCCATGTCCCTTGAGTACGAGGGCCGCTCCTCATGCTACTCAACTTTAGTTACCAGTAAGTTCTTGTCATCGTAAATACGTGCGTATCATAGAGAACCGCCAACGGGGTACCCCTTGCCCGATGATACGGAAGAATCCCCATATCAAAATGACAAGGCAAGCAGACAATGAGTATCTTAGCAATCTTCTTATTTACCATGGGAAAATGGTGCTTTTTTTCTCTCTTTCCTCTTTTCTCAAATCTCTTTTTTTTCTTTTTCTCAATAGCTATCTCTCTCTTTTTTATAATAAGAATGCTTCATAGATACTTATTATGGTTACGCTGCAGGTTTCCACCATGACAGCATGGATTAGAACCAAAGCGCTTTCTCTACACACATACATAACTCCATGGACTTACAAGCTCCCTTTTATTTCACACACGACATCCGCAAACAAAAGAGCATGGTATCAACTGGTATATATTTACAGTGTCGAAGCGTTCCCGTGATAAAGATGGTTCTGCTAATCCCCAGCCTATAATTTGCAAGCATATAACTTTCATGGACAGTCACAATGGTTCAGGTTTATTAAGTGCAGGAAATAAAGTGTGCCATCAAGTTCGTGAGAGCTTTACTAACTAACTTTCTCATAACAAGCAAACATTTTATTCGGAAGAAAACAAGGTATATTGAATATGCATGGAAATAGCAAATGATGCTAATAGGTAGGTATGGTGGACACTTTTGACAATATTTGGGTTTAGGGAATTGCGAACACGAGTAAAGCATACTCAATGTATGTGGAGGCTAGCAATAGTAAGGGAGCGACAAACGAGAGAGCAATAGCTGTCATAATCATGCTTGCAACAAAACAGGACTAATCATGGCATGAAAGTGATTCAAGACCCTCAAGGCAAAATAATTCACCGAGGCTTAACTGATTATTTCAATCATATGCATGCATGAGCATGTGCCAAGTCAATTCAAGTGAAACATTTAGAGGAGGATACCACAGTGTCATACCAAGTTATGAATAGAGTAATGCATGCAAACATTCATATGACATGCTACAAACTATTAGCAAGCTGAAACTAATCATAAGAAATCAAGAACTACTAAGCATCCATAAATAACATACACCCTACACAAACAGGCTAAGCATGCCCACAATGATGAGTATATGTTCAAAAATGAAAACAAATAGAGTTCGTTACCAGCCTCTTACCACACCTCAAGTTGTCATTAATCCTCATTATTGCCCTTCACTTGTGTGGCTTGAATAATAACATGAAACCAAATCCCACTGAGGACTGCTGAACCCTGCAACAAAACTCACAAAACCAAAGAAGAACAACAAATATTTTTGGTGTTTTTGATTTTTAAAACAAGAACCAAAAAAAGGGAAGAACAAGCAAATCAAAATCTTTTGGGGTTTTTTCGAATAGTTCAAACAAAGCAAAAAGGAAAAAGAAAACCAAGGCAAAAAGAAAGAAGCAAACCAAAGAGAAACAACAAAAATATTTTTGGTCTTTTTGTGATTTAGAAAGCAAAAACAAAGAAAGAACGGAAACTAAAAAGAGAACGAAACATGAATATACAAAGTATCGATGCAAAATGACATGGAGATGAGTGCGATGTCGGCGTACCTCCCCCCAAGCTTAGGCTTTTGGCCTAAGTGGGTGTCAATCCAAGTATAAGTAAGGGTTCCAAGAAGGCGGGTCATTATAAGAATGATCATAGTTAGGCCCGTGGGAAGAAGAAGAAGCTCCCCAATCATAGGTAGGCTGCTGATATGAAGACTCCCCCTCATTCGAGGGCTGGACCAAATCATCTGTGATCTCCCTTCTAGTATCCTGCTCCTGTTGAGAGAGCTCTCCCAAATACGTATCAAACTCCTCCTCCGTGAGGGACCATCCTACCCAGTTATCAAGGTTAAACAAAACAGGTGCAGGCAAAAGAACAACATGCTCGGACTTGCTCCTTCTCCAACTAGCTTTGAGAAAGGTTATTTCATAAGACAACTCACTCAAACTAGCCCACAAAGAAACCAATTTATGCTATATCATGGAATTAAGATCAAGTCTTTCTATGAGGAACTGTAGGTCTAGATGATGAGGCACTAAACCATGTAATGCTAATAAACGAGAAGCAATGAGGCCTCCACAAATTCCACCTTTCTCGCGGTTAGCAACAAGATGGAAAACTATCAAGGCACCCAAGTTATAAGTCCTATCTCATTTAAGAGCAACAAAGATGAATGCTAGATCATACGAACATAACTTATTGGCAGTTTTCCTAGCAAGAACACACTTGGCAATAAAGTAAGCAAAGTAGCGAATAGAGGGGATATGAATGTTACGGATTTTCCTGCTCTCCTTCGTGAAGCTGCTCCCTTGGCAAATCTCTACGTACAAGTCCATGAGTGATGCAGGTCGCTCTTTAATCCGTCCACATGATCCCCACTGAGGTACCTTAATAGCTGCACAAAAATCATCGAGAGAAAGGTTGACAGCTATATTGTATATTTTGTAGTGGACCATGGGGTTAGGCAAAGAGTAACTAAATTTAAAATCCTGCACTATAGACAACGTTAGTTTCACAAATTGGCAAGGTTCATCTTCCAAAAAGTGCTCCAATCCCGCATTAGCAACAAAAGTATGGAAGTCCTGGGAAATTCCTGCAGCCCTCATGAATTCGGAGCATGGATAGATGGAAGGAAAAACTTCCTCTTCTCGATGAACCTTCATAACCTCGGGCACCCTCAGTTCATGTTGGTTTAGTTGATGCTCATTCATCTTCTATTCTGAAATTTAAACATCTATTAAACAAGTGATTGCAAAGTGAATATAATGAAGGGCACTGCTCATAGGGACTTGTAAGAGGCCTAAACATGCATCAAAACTATATCTCTAAGCATCAAACAAGCTTACAAGCTCTCATAACCTGTCACCTACAGCAGCAAAATACTCAAGATATAAACCACTAAACATAGATCTACTTGGACAAGCGGAAGAGTCACATACTGGAGAACAAATGTTCCAAATTTCAGCAGGAAAGATGGGCTGAGCAATGAGATCGAAAAATCGAGGGCAAGCACAGCAAGAACGTGATTTTGAGCAATGAACTGGTGTTTGCTCGGGAGAGAGAAGAAAGTGGCAAGTGAGAGAGTGAGTGGAGGGCCAGGGGTGGCCCACACCATGGGCAGGCGCGCCCCAGGGCTGGCCGCGCCACCAGGTGGTGTGCATGCCTGGTGGGCCCCCCTGGTACCTCCCAGGCACTCCTCTGCCCCTTTTTTCACGTAAAATTTTAATATGAATTTTCTGGAATTTTTCGAGATACTTTATTTTTGGGCATTTTCAGGCATAGATGAATGATTTTCTGACAGAAAGATTTTTTTGGAATGATGCAAAGACAAAACAAGGCTAGAACTACAGAAGTTCTAAGACACTCTAACATGCAAGTAACTAACAACAAAAAAGAAAACTAAACGAAAGCAAAAACTAAAACGGATAGAATAGAAGCAAGCGGAGATAATCATGGTGAAAACATTGTTTTGCTCAATGAAATCCTTTTGTTAACAAGGTTTATCAGGTCTTGTTAACAAAACAATTTTATATCAGACAAAACTTTGTATTCCACTAATGATTATGTTACCTCGACCTTGATAGCAATGGTCCCAATCATAATAGTTTCAAATTTTTCTCTTGGTATGGGACAATATATTTCTCCAACTTGAATGCCCTCAACATGTTCAATTGAATTCAAACCATAAGTCCTATCAATATTCTTGGGGAAATAGACAGTATGTTCCTTGTCATTAACATTGAAAGTCACCTTTCCTTGATTACAATTAATAACAGCTCCTGCAGTATTAAGAAAAGGTCTCCCAAGAATAATAGACATATTATCATCTTTAGGCATTTCAAGCACAACAAAATAAGTTAATATCACGCAATTATGAGCTACTTGAACAGGTACATCCTCACATATACCAATAGGAATAGTGGTAGATTTATCAGCCATTTGCAAAGATATATCAGTTGGTATCAGTTTTTCAAGTTGAAGCCTCTTATAGAGAGAGAGAAAGGCATAACACTAACTCCAGCTCCCAAATCACACAAAGCAATTCTAACATAACTATTCTTAATAGAGCAAGGGATAGTTGGAATCCCTAGGTCTCCAAGTTTCTTAGGAATATTACCATTAAAGGAATAATTAGCAAGCAAAGTAGAAATTTCTTCATTAGGGATCTTCCTTTTATTCGATACAATATCGTTCATATACTTTGAGTAAGGATGCAATTTAATAGCATCAGTGAAAGGAATTTGCAACAATAAAGGTTTCATCCACTCACAAAACTTATTATAGTGTTCATCTTCCTTTGACTTGTGTTTCTTATCAGGGAAAGGCATAGGTTTTTGGACCCAAGGCTCTCTTTCACTACCATGTTTCTTAGCAATAAAATTTTCTTTAGTGTATTTAGTACTCTTAGTGTGCTTTTTAGGTTCTTCTTCAACTTTTTCTTCATTAGGAACATCATTTTCTTCATTACCACTTTCGGTTTCAGCATCAGAGATAGATATACTATTAGGATCTTTAGCAGGTTCAGAGGGTTCTACATTAGTTTTATGTTTCTTTTTTCTTTTCTTACGAGTAGTACCACTTTCAGTTTGTTGAGAATCCTGCTCAATTCTTTTGGGATGCCCCTCAGGATATAGAAGATCCTGGGTAGCAGCACCACTTCTAGTTCTAATCTCATAAGCATGTTTTTCTTTAGCAGCATTAACTAGCAAGTCTTTTTGCACTTTAATAAGTTGATCTATTTGAGTTTGAACCATTTGAAGATGTTTAACAATCATTTTAACATCATTAGAGGTTCTTTCCAGAATATCTTTTAACTCAACAATAGCTCTAGTGTTTTCCATTAGATGATTTTGTACCCTTTTATTAAATTATCTTGCTTAACAATGAAAATATCGAATTCTTCTAAGCATTGATCAAGAGGTTTAGGGTAAGAGATATCACCTTCATCAAATTGTTGGAGAGAGTGTACCTCAATAGTGGATGAATGGGGAATTGGCTTACATAATTCTTCTATAGGAGGTAAATTCTTGACATCTGCAGCTTTAATTCCCTTCTCCTTAAGACATTTCTTAGCATCCTTCATCACTTCACCATTTAATTCAATAACTCCCCTCTTCTTAGATGATGGTATAGGCGCCGATATAGCTGGTTCAAGTATAATTACTTCAGGTATAGCTAGTTCAGGAGGAGTCCAATCTTCATAGTTCTTGCTTATTTTAGCCATTAATTCCTCAGCTTCCTTGGGAGTCCTATTCCTGAAAACACAATCAGCACAACTATCTAGGTATGTCCTATATTATTCAGTTAGTCCATTATAAAATATATCAAGGAGCTCATTCTTTGGTAATGGACTTCTAGCCTGTGCATGAATCAAAGCACAAAACCTTGCCCATGATTTAGGCAATATCTCTTTTTGTCCCTGTTAAAAATCAAAAAGTTCCTGCAAAATAGCATGTCTAGCACTAGGAGTAAAATATTTCTGCAGGAAGGTACTAATCAAGCAATCAGGGCTATCAATAGATCCAGGAAGTAAATTGCTAAACCAAGTTTTAGCTTCTCCTTTCAGTGAAAAAGGGAAAAATTTAGCAAAAAAGTAAGTACGCATCTTAATATCATCAGAAAACAAGCCACTCATGGTAGAAAGCTCAGTCACATGTGCTACCGCACTTTCATTCTTAGTCCCACAAAAAGGTTATTTCTCAACAATAGCTATGTAAGATAGATCAAGAGAGAAATCATAATCTTTATATTTAATGTTTATGGGAGAAGCAACAAACTTAGCAATAGGAGACAATTTGGGTCTAATAGTACGCCTCTCAAGGAGACTCTTAGTAGCGCTCCTATCATGGGTGTTTTTACATTCTTTAATAAATTCATCAGTCATCTCAACATAACCGTCTTCAATATCATAACTCTCACTAGACTCAGGTGAACTAACAGGTGTACTAGTATCTTCATTAGGAGTTTCAGTATTTCCAGCTATAGTTCTAGCAATCTTAGCATCTAGGAAAGGACCTAATGAACCACTCTTATCAAGCACAGTAGAAGCAGCATCATAAGTATTAGAAGTTTCAGATTCAGTAGTAGTAGCAGTGTGTGTAGCATGTGTATGTGGTGGTGTAACAAGCTTACTCATAACAGATGGTGAATCAAGAGCAACATAGGTGTTCAGAACCGTACCTCTTCTTGTAGTGGATGGTAAAATAGGAACCTTGCCATCACGAGATTTACTCATGATGGATGGATAGCAGCGAACAATGGAGAATCCAAGTGAACTTGATAAATAAAGCTATGCTCCCCGGCAACAGCGCCAAAAAATAGTCTTGATGGCCCACAAGTATAGGGGGTGTATCGCAGTATTTTCGTGGGAAGTGAAACCCAATTTATTGATTCGACACAAGAGGAGACAAAGAATATTTATAAGCCTTAACAACTGAGTTGTCAATTCAGCTGCACCTAAAAACAATCTTGCTCACAGCAGTTTATCAGTAGCAATAGTTTTGTAGTGGCAATAATAAAGTAACAACAATAGTAAAGTAAAGACAGTAGTAACAATAGCAGTAAACAGGGACAAAAGCCATAGGAATAACCAGGGACAAAAGCCATGAGTACTCTTTAAGTACTCGCAAACTACCACTAACAAGTAGGATAGTTCTAGTAGGAAATGCTAACTCTAAGTTTGTTTGTAAGGTTAAGTTTGAAACCTAAGCTGAGTTCAGAAACAAAGAAAGATAAAAGAAGTTTGAAAACACCTAAGTGGGAACTTAGTTATCATAGTCACAACTTTGTTGTGGTCAAGTCATGTCACAATTCATTTCATAAGTTATTTTGAAAACATGTGACAACGGAACAGTATGGCCACTCCAACTATCCATAACCATGGACGCGGCTATTTGAATAGTTTGACACTCTGCAGAGGTGGTACACTTTCACCACAAGATTCGATACATCTGTCAGGGATAACCCTGAATCATCATACTTAGTATGCAGATAATCAAACATAACCTTTGCTTTACACACCCTAGTATAAGCACCTCTCCTATGAGCATGGCCTCCTAGCCATGACCATCTGTCATCCTAGGCACTACATAGGTGGACAACATTGAGAGGTAGCCTCAAGTCAAACCTATCCCGCGAGGGAACGAATACTAATGCATATAAACTTTCAGCTAAGCCTTACCCAATTCCGGTATTATGGTTGTACGGTAAAATTGGAATGGTATCGCATCCGAACCCAATCATCAGTTTTATAAAAGGGTTAAGGATCATGCCTCAACATTTTCATCATCATAAACCATTTGTGTTTCTCCACGCATGTCAAAACATCTCAATAGAATGACTCATCATTCCAAGGTTTTCACAAATCATTTTCACCAAGTATTCCCATCTAGAGTGAATCAAGTTTTGGTTTAGCTCCAAACTACTAAGTTAAGAGTGTTCACTAATGTGGGATCCTAATCACAATCTCATGCCATAGAATGAAATCTAAGTCTAACTAGATAGGTCAAGTTTTATTCTCATTATGCTACCTTTAAACAAGTAAAGGACTTTGGTAAAGTAAAGAAGGTAAAGCTTGTAAATAAAACTTGGAGTAGGTATAAGTCAAAATGGTATAACCAAAGCATGCCTAATGCCTTTGATTAGGTTATCTAGCTTGCAAGGTTTATCTTGCTAATAATAGATTGCATAGTTAAGACACTTGCAAGTGTTAGCTTGCCTTGGTTGGTGCAGTGGTTGAAATTCTCTTCCTCCTCCTCTTGGTAGAACTCCACCTCCTCATAGACTTGGTCAGTACTATCGTCTATAAATACATATGGAATACAAAATCACCAAACAATACTTAACTAGTCTACTTAGCACACTAAGGCACACATTTGATGATCTATTATCATCACAAGCATCACAAGGTTTAATTAACTAGTTTCATTCTTTTTATTTGAGAAAAGTAAGTTCTACTCATTGAAATTAACTAAGATTTAATATTCTCCAATTTAAAATATGGGATCATGTGGAAACATGTCATCACCACATATTCTAATAAATGGGAATGGGATTTAAATGTTGGATCACATTTTAATAAGTTTAAGTTTAATAATTAATGATTTAAAGTGACTAGAAATGCCTATATAGCATTATTTTGGTACTAGTCCAAAGTCACTGCATGTAAACCTTAATATTATTACATATTCAGATAGGTAGGGTTAAATGTGATTTTTAAGAGTTGGAATCAACTCAAAAGCTATTATGGTTGATTTTAGAAAAATGTTTGAATGTGCAAAAGCTTCTGTCTTGTTATTTTTACTAGGAGAGATCTCTAACTCTAAATGATTTAAATCCAACGGAATTGGATAGAGATTTTCATTAGCTTTCCAACAAAATTGGAATCACTCAATTTTTATTTGTATAACTCTCTGAATTGATTTTTAAACTAAAGTACATAACTAAGTTTTAATTGAAATAGAAAAACCTATATTTGAATTACTAGGTCAGCGCGGGAAACTAAATGGGCCGGCCCGTGTACACTCCGCGGCGTTGAGGGCTGCTGACAGGGGGTCCCGCCTGTCAGTGACTCATTAAACGCGAAGCGGTACGGGCGATAAGGACCACACAATTAGAGCTAGATCTAACGGCTCACGGTCGTCGTCGACGATAGACACGTCGTCGGCGAGACTAAACCCTAGAGCGGTCGGTGGGGGTACGATGGCGACGTACCAGGGCTAGTGCGGCGATGGGGGCGATCGAACAAGACGACGACAGTGGACTCAGGCGTGGTCACGGCAAGGGCTGAGGTGGACGAAATTGATGGGAGCTTCTCCTCCTCTGCTGCGGCTGACTCCGGCGCAATTCCGACGATGGGCTGCTCGAGCGGCTTCGGCGAGAGAGGGGAAACGATCAGCGGAGAGAGGGGAGTGGAATGGTGTGGAGATAGAGGATGGGGGTGGCCTCCTTATATAGGCTCGACGAGAGGACCGAAGGGTGTGGGCGGAGCTCGTCGGTGACGACAGCACAGGGGGCTACCGGCATGGGCGAGGTAGGCGGACGGCGGGCGGTTTACTAGCGATCATCTAGAGCTTAAAGGCAACGCTAGGGGCGGTGGCTAGCAGTCGGGAGCTTCCCACGCTCTGAGGGAAAGAGGCGATGCTCGACGGGGTTCCTGGCGACTGTGGGTCGTGCGGTGGTGCACGGTTGTGTCTGGCGGGGTGAGGTGGTCAAGGCATGCTGGCGGTGAGGCGCGGTCTGGCGTGCTCTGAGGTGGCGCTCAGGTGGTCCAGGCAGTGATCATGGGGTAGACAGGGAGTCGCGGTAGGGTTTGACGGAGCTAATAGGCAAGCTGGTTTGGCGCGGCGGTGTCTCTAGCGTGTTGTCCATGCTTGGCCGGCGACGACCAAATTGGGGCGGCACGCCACTGCTGATCCAGGCTTAGGGGTAGCTCCTTGATGACTTGGTTGGAATGAGGGGAGACAGGGAAGAGCAGAGAGGGTCGAATAGGGGACAAGAAACCAATTGGTAATAGTATTAGTTAGGCCAGTATTTTTCTGCCTACCAACTGTTCGACAAAATGGCCGCATGAAACTTTATTTGAATTTTGTGAAGATTTTTGGTGGGTGCTTTGATCTGATGATTGGTAGACTGTGGTTGCTAGGATTTGTTAAATGGAATTCATTTGAGTGGTTTTTGAAAAAGTGTAATCTAGACATATGAACTAGATTCAATTTTCAAATGTCATTTAAAATTAGAGTTTGAATGTTTTTGGGAGATCACAAAGTGGTCCTTGGCACATCACTACTTGTACTAGCAAGGGGTGCAAAGATCCACATTTGTTTCTATTTGAATTTGAGTGCTAGGAACACCCAAAGTGGGCCAGGTGATTAAAATGGCAAAAGTGACCATTTCCTTATTTAATTATTTAATTATTTCTTTTTCTTTGGGATTTGCTTGGGAATGATCTATATGATGTGTAATTCACCTTAGAGTCCTTTTACAACCAATAGATCACTAAATAATGGCATTTCAAAACAACTCATATTTAAATGCAACACTCATATGCATGCTTAAAGATTTTAAAATAGAAAAAGGTTTTGTTAACCCTAAATTGGGTAGATTTGATCTTGATCACTTGGATTAAAGTTTTGGGATGTTACAAACCTTCCCCCTTAAACAAAATCTCGTCCCGAGATTTAAGAAAGAAAACTAGGAACTAAAGAGATCTAGGAACTCAGTCCTAATGTAATCTTCTCGCTCCCAAGTGGCTTCCTCTTCGGTATGGTTGCTCCATTGAATCTTGAGAAATTTCATACTCCTAGTCCTGGTGGTTCTGTAGGCTTCCTCCAAGATACGGATGGGCACTTCATGATACGTCAGATCCTTGTTGATATCCACAGCTCGGTGATCGATGTTCTTGAAAACTTCAGTCTTCTCCAGCACTTCTAAGCATTTGCGAAATAGCGAGATATGGAACACATTGTGGATGGCTAACATTTCTTCTGGCAGTTCCAGTTGATAAGATACTTCTCCTCGACGATTCATAATCTTGAAGGGTCCGATATATATAGGGGCTAACTTTCCTTTCAGACTAAAACGTTGGGTTCCCTTCAATGGTGAAACCTTGAGATATACAAAATCTTCAACGTTGAAAGTCAGGTCTCTCCTTCTCTTGTCAGCATAACTCTTTTGTCTGGATTGGGAGGTCTTGAGGTGCTCACGGACTTTGTGGACCTTCTCTTCAGCTTCTCGGAGAATGTCGGGTCCAAAAATCTGACTCTCTCCTACTTGGTGCCATTTGCAAACTGGCTTGATAACTGTTGTTGTATTAGAATTCTGCGAAAGGAAGACAATCTTCCCATTTTGATCCATATTCTAATACACAAGCTCTCAACATATCCTCTAGGATTTGGTTGACTCTTTCAGTTTGTCCATCGGTTTGCGGGTGATAAGCGGTGCTGAAATTCAACTTGGTTCCTAATTCTTCTTGAACTTTCTGCCAAAATCTCGAGGTAAATTGGGTTCCTCGATCTGATACTATGGTCTTGGGGGTTCCATGCAAACTAACAATTCTAGCAATGTATAACTCTGCTAGCTTCGAACTCTGGTAGGTTGTCTTGATAGGTATAAAGTGAGCTACCTTGGATAGTCTATCAACGATGACCCAGATTGAGTCATTTCCCCTACTAGAAGTAGGCAAACCGGTGATAAAGTCCATTCCGACGAAATCCCATTTCCATTCCAGAATCTGCAATGGTTGCAACAGTCCCGCGGGCCTCTGATGTTCCGCTTTGACTCTTTGACAGATATCACACTTGGTGATGTAGCTTCCGATTTCTCTCTTCATCTTGTGACACCAAAATTGCTCTTTCAAATCTTGATACATCTTCGTTCCTCCGGGGTGGATAGAATAAAGAGTATCATGAGCTTCTTGCATGATAACTTGCTTCAGCTCTGAATCTGCTGGCACACAGATACGGCCTTTGTACCATAGAACTCCTTCTTCGTCTTCGGTGAATCCAGGTACCTTTCTTGTACCAATACGACATTTGATTTTGTCGATACTTTCATTTCCCTTCTGGTCTTCCTTGATTTGGCTAATCAAAGTGGGTTGAAGTTCAATGCTAGCTAAAAATCCCTTGCTAACTAGCTCAGTCCTGAACTGCTCCAACTCCTCATACAAACTTGGCTGCTTCTCCTTGATCATGGTGTTTAGCCTACACGGCAATCTGCTAAGAGCATCTGCTACCACGTTGGCTTTGCCGGGGTGATAATGAATGTCAAGGTCATAATCCTTGATTAACTCTATCCATCTCCTTTGCATCATATTCAGCCTCTTCTGAGTGAAAATATACTTCAAGCTTTTGTGATCTAAGTAAATCTCACAGCGATTACCTATAAGATAATGACGCCATGTCTTTAATGCCAAAACTACGGCTGCTAACTCAAGATCATGGGTCGGGTAGTTCTGCTCATGCTGCTTCAGTTGTCAAGACAGATACACGATGACTTTGCCTTCTTGCATCAATACACATCCGAGACCAATCATGGATGCATCACAATACACATCAAATGGCTTCTTGATATCTGGCATGATCAATATTGGGGCTGAAATCAATCTCTTCTTCAGCTCTTGGAAACTTGCTTCACATTTGCCGGTCCATTCAAACTTCTTGTCCTTCTTCAACAATTGGGTCATGGGTCTGGCAATGCTCGAGAATGCTTCTACGAACTTGCGGTAATATCTCGCTAATCCGAGAAATGCACGAACTTGGATTTGAGTGGTTGGGGCTTCCCATTCTTCGACATCTTTGATCTTGACGGGATCAACAACGACTCCTCCGGCAGACCAATATGTCCTAGGAATCCTACTTCTTTCAGCCAAAACTCACATTTGCTGAATTTGGCATACAACTGATGCTCTCTAAGGGTTTCAAGGATGATTCTCAGATGTTGCTCATGCTCTTCTTCTGATTTGGAGTAGATAAGGATATCATCGATAAACACAATGACAAACTTATCCAAAAAATTCATAAAGATCTTATTCATGAGATTCATGAAATAAGCAGGGGCATTGGTTAATCCAAAAGACATGACCGTATACTCGTATAATCCATAACGAGTAGTAAAGGCAGTCTTCGGAATATCCGTTGCATGAATCTTAAGTTGGTGATAACCAGTCCTAAGATCGATCTTAGAGAACACATTTGCTCCAGTCAACTGATCAAATAGATCCTCTATCTTTGGCAAAGGGTACTTGTTCTTGATGGTGATGTCATTCAGCTTCCTGTAATCTATGCACAAATGGTTGCCTCCATCTTTCTTGCCGATGAACAAAACAGGCGATCTCCATGGCGATGCGCTTGGTTGAATCAATCTTGTTGCCAACATAGCATCCAGCTGCTTCTTCAATTCCACTAACTCTGAAGGGTTCATACTATAGGGTCTCTGGGCTATGGGTCCGGTTTTGGGGATTAGTTCAATAATGAACTCAATATCCCTATCCGGGGGCATACCTGCAATTCATCTGGGAATACGTCGGGGTATTCACAAACTACTCCGATTTGGTCAATGGTGGGCAGGGCTAGACTCTTATTACACTTGAGTTGATGGGGGCAAGGTTTCAGATATATGCTCTACTAAGACTCCAGAGCTACTGGTCATGGTGATGGATTTCTTGGCATACTCAATCAATCCCTTATGCTTTGACATCCAGTCCATTCCTAGTACTACTTCCAAACCTTTGGTTCCAAGTACTATTAGATTGGCGTAAAAATCTATCCCATGTATTCTGATAGGCACAACTTTGCAAATTTTTCTAGCTTTTGTAGTTGAACCAGGCATTTGAACTATCATGACATGCTTCAAGTTGGTTGGGTGAATCTTACTAGTGCATGCAAATTCTTTGGTGACAAATGAGTGCGATGCTCCAGAATCAAACAACACTCTTGCTAAAACTGAGTTGATAGAAAACATACCCAACACTACATCTGGCGCTTCTTGGGCTTCTTCGGCGTTCATGTGGAAGAGACAGCCGTTGCGGTTGTGAGGGTTCCCTAGGGCGAATCTTCTTCCTAGTTGAACACGACGCTGCTGTTGAGCTGGGGCATTCACATTGGCAGTGGCGGCAATCTTCTTGGGACACTCATTGGAATAGTGACCCTTTACTCCACCCTCGAAACAAGTGATCTGAGACTTGTCTTTCGCTGCCACGGGCACAACATTGCTTCCAGTTCTAGGTGCGCTGTTGTTGTTGTTGTTGTTGCTCTTGGGAGGTGCACGGTTGAAATTGTTGGCGTTGCCGAGGTGATTGTTGTTTCCTTCGGACTTCACATTTCCTCTGCTACGGTTGGGGTAGCTTGGGCGAGACATTGGGGGTCGATTGTTCCTCAGAGCATATCCTACAGAAGGGTTGGGACGGTACTTCTGGTGACTGTTGGATCTAGCTTGGTGCATCATATGACATTTGTGGTTGTCGTTTGCTTGATTAAGCTTCCCTTCCATCTGAATGGCAGAGTCGACTAGCTCTTCGAGATCCTCGAAACGGATGTTGACGAGGACAGTCTACATCTCATCATGCAGTCCGTTCAGGAATCTCTCCTTCTTCTTGGCCTCCGTGTTGATCTCATCAGGTGCATACCTGGCTAGGGACAAGAATCCGTCACGGTATTCCACTACAGTCATTCTGCACTGCTTAACTCTCTGAATTCATCCCTCATTCAGGTGACTAGACCTTGCGGCACGTGGGTGCGGCTGAACTTGATTTTCTAGGCTTCCCATCTCATCACTTGACCATGGTTCATTGTGCGGGTGCTATTCCACCATGCTCTTGCATCTCCTGCCAAAAAGTGGGTGGCAAAAAGAACCTTCTCATTGGCATCCACTCCTCCTACTTCTAGGTTGTTCTCCATTGTCTGCAACCAGTCATCAGCATCTAGTGGGTTCTCCGAAGTACTAAAGATTGGGGGATTGGTATTCTGGAAGTTTTTGAGTTTCGATCCATGATGATCCTGATTTCCATGGTTCTAATTGTTGTGAGCCATCTGGGCGATCTGTTGCAGTGTTACTAGATTAGCTTGGCGCTCTGCCCTACTAGCTTCATGGTCTGCAATGTGAGTCTACAAAATCTGCAGCATTGAGTTGCTCCCTCCTTGGTTTCCACGAGTCATCTGAAGATTGAGATAGATCAAGGGGTAAGAGGGAAAGTTCTAAGGTTCATGGTTTTGATTTCATAGCTAAAACTTTGAGTTTGACTCAGGTTTTGCAACTAACTTCTTTTCATTCCTTCAAGCAAAGAACACGATACAAACACACACACCACAACATCAAAGGAAAACAGATGGTTTTAAGAACCATTCTGCAAGCTAAGATACAATGGGACCGATACTCCTCACTCTATGATAGTGCTCTAGTGCATCTACTTGATACATTGCAAATGTATCTATAATTTTTGATGTTCCATTCTTGGTTTTATCCACTTTCTTGTGTTTTGTTCCAACTTTGGAGTACTTTTCTTATGATTTCTTGGACTAACCTATTAACAAGAGCCACGATTACCGCTTTGTTTTCTGCTATTTTTGGTTCCAGGAAAGTCAAAAAATGAATATTCTCGGAATTGGACGGGACAAAAGCCAAAGTGCCTATTTTTCCGGAAGTCATCAAGTGCCAGAATACGAGACGGAGAAGGGCCAGAGGCCAGCCACACCACCTGGCCGCGCGGCCAGGCAGGGCCCGCGCCAAGGGGTGGTGTGGTGGCCCCTGGCACCCCCTCGGCCTCCCCTTCCGACTATAAGATGCCCTCGGGACATAAACCCTAAGTACCCGATCAAAAATGCACGAAAGAGTCTATAGCCGCTGTCATCTCCATCCCTAGATCGGGAGGGATGAAGCTCTTCCCAGCACCCTGCCGGAGAGGGGAATTCACCCTGGAGGACTTCTTCATCACCATGCAAGCCTCCGGTGTGATGCATGAGTAGTTCATCCTTGGACTACGGATCCATGTAGTAGCTAGATGGCTGGTTCTCCTCCTTTGTGCTTTCATGTCTAGATCTTGTGAGCTCCGTTCATGATCAAGATCATCTATTTGTAATTCATACATGTTGTGTTTGCAGGGATCCGATGGATATTGAGATGCTATTTCAGATTGATTATTGGTTCTATCATGTCTTTGTTATTTGTGATCTTGCATGCTTTCCGTTGTTAGTATCTATCTTGGTCAAGTAAATGCTAGCAACTCCAAGAGTTAGTATTTATGCTTGATAGTGGGTTCATGCCTCTGGTAATCTGGGGAAGTGACAAAAATCTCTAAGGTACTAGATGTGCTGTTGCTACTAGGGAGAAAACAACAATACTTTGTTCATAGAACAATCGTATTGTTTACTTTACACGCAGTTCGTAAAGCAATAATCTGTTGCTTGCAACTTAATCTTTGGAGGGGTTCGGATGATAACCTGAAGGTGGATTATTAGTCATAGACGTAGTTGGATGGCGGTCTATGTATTATGTTGTAATGCCCAATCAAGTCTCAAAGGAGTCAAGATGATTAGTATATGCATGTATTGCTTTCTCGGTGTTTGTCAATTGCCCCGCTGTAATTTGTTCACCCAGCATGTTATCTATCTTAAGGAGAGCCACCTCTAGTGAACTATGTATCCCGGTCCTTGTCTTTTACATACAATCTACAATCTTTTACTTCTTTGTGTTTACTTTCTGCAAACTTTTACTTCTTTCCATTCGATACGTTTAATCCTTTGTTTTCTGCAAAACACGGTGAGATTGACAACCTCATCGCAAGTTGGGGACAAAGTTCTGTGGTTGTGTTGTGCAGGTCTCCACGTTGCTACTAGCACGGTAGTCGCCCCAAAGCTTAGCTAGTAACACCTTCGGGGTGTTTCCTTGCTCCTACTGGTTCGATTAAACCTTGGTTTCATAACTGAGGGAAACTTGCTGCTGTGCTCATCATACCTTCCTCTTGGGGTTCCCAACGAGCTCTACATCAACACCGCCATCAAGTATTTTTCTGGGCGTCGTGAATTGAGCCATCACTACTCATCATCGATGAAGTCGGAGTCATCATCGTCGGTGTAGAAGTCCACGACATCCTCCTCTAGGTAGTCATCATCACTGCTGAGGTAGGAGTCAAAATATCCTTGGATATCTTTACCTTCCTCTTCTTCTTCCTTTGCCGCAAGCTGAGCTTCTTGCTCCTTGATGGTCTTCTCGAGGTCGGCCACCTTCTTGCGAAGACGGTCGATGGTGCGATCCTTCTTTGCACGTTGACGGCGAAGAGACCGGCGATCCTTGACTAGCAGTGAGAAAGTCTGGACCTTCTGGGCGGCAAGGGTGAGGTTGTTATTGGCGACCTCTCTAGCATTGTCCAACTCCTTCTGTCTGTCGTATAGCAGGAAGTCGAGGTTCTCCACTTGACGCTTTAGAATTGGGTGACTTGGCATCTCTAGTGGCATTGCCATGGAATCACGCCTTCCATAGTGAACAAAGAGGGTTCCCTGGATTAGGTTGACACTCAGGGCACATAGACGTGTGAGATCTTCATGCATTGCCCTAGCTAATCCATCTAGCCAGTTGTTCTCTCTCACAGAGAACTGAATCCTCCCAGATACTGGTGCTTCTATCTTGCCTCGAAGATCAGGAGTTACTAGCCATTGTAAATCTCCTCCTAGTGGACCCAGGAGTTGAGCTCCAAGGAATTCTGGATGAGGACGCTCCAAGAACTCAGATAGTGAATCAAGATCCCTCTCGAAGATCAGTTGGCCTCCGTTGCCCAACTGGTAGAACTTGCTGTATTGGGCTTCCATCTATAAGAATTTAGGATGAGAAAGTTAGTGAAGTGATCAAGTGTGTCAAAGTTTTATGTAGTAATGTAAGAATTTGGAGGAACATGAATTTTTTTGAAAGAAAGAATTCCCAAGGGTAAGAGAGGAAATAGTTTTCATAAATACTCACTTTGGTTTTGAAACTAAGTTTTTGTTCGTACGTCCATTCTAGCTAGGGTCTCCTATGGTCAGGATGGCTTTGATACCAACTTGTCAACACCTGGATTTTTAATCCCAGATGCCTGTTATGCCATACATCGCAATCCCAGGATTACCATTTTTGCGACACATAGCAGATTGGATATCATAGTACATCATCCATTTACAAACCATATAAGGTCTTACACAAATAAAGGATCTCATGATCCAGTATTAGTACAAACAAGTAGAGGAATAAATAGCGTAGCGGTGGGGTCCATCTTCAGTGTCACAGGCAATGCTGACGATGGGAGATGATCCTAGTTGTCATAGCCGTCCTGTTGTCCTCCTTCAGGGTCGTACTTCTCATAGTCTGGCCATAGGAATAGGCAGGGACAAAAGCCATGAGTACTCTTTAAGTACTCGCAAACTACCACTAACAAGTAGGATAGTTCTAGTAGGAAATGCTAACTCTAAGTTTGTTTGTAAGGTTAAGTTTGAAACCTAAGCTGAGTTCAGAAACAAAGAAAGATAAAAGAAGTTTGAAAACACCTAAGTGGGAACTTAGCTATCATAGTCACAACTCTGTTGTGGTCAAGTCATGTCACAATTCATTTCATAAGTTATTTTGAAAACATCTGAAAACGGAACAGTATGGCCACTCCAACTGTCCATAACTGCGAACGCGGCTGTTTGAATAGTTTGACACTCTGTAGAGGTGGTACACTTTCACCACAACATTCGATACATCTGTCAGGGATAACCCTAAATCATCATACTCAATATGCAGATAATCAAACATAACCTTTCCTTTACACACCCTAGTATAAGCACCTCTCCTATGAGCATGGCCTCCTAGCAATGACCATCTGTCATCCTGGGCACTGCATAGGTGGACAACATTGAGAGGTAGCCTCAGCTCAAACCTCTCCCGCGAGCGAACTAATACTAATGCATATAAACTTCCGGTTAAGCCTTACGCAATTCAGGTATTGTGGTTGTACGGTAAAATTGGAATGGTATCGCATCCGAACCCAACCATCAGTTTTATAAAAGGGCTAAGGCTCATACCTCAACATTTTCATCATCATAAACCATTTGTGTTTCTCAACACATGTCAAAACATCTCAATAGAATGACTCATCATTCCAAGGTTTTCACAAATCATTTTCACCAAGTATTCCCATCTAGAGTGAATCAAGTTTTGGTTTAGCTCCAAACTACTAAGTTAAGAGTGTTCACTAATGTGGGATGGTAATCTCAATCTCATGCCACAGAATGACATCTAAGTCTAACTAGATAGATCTAGTTTTATACTCCTTATGCTACCTTTAAACAAGTAAAGGACTTTGGTAAAGTAAAGAAGGTAAAGCTTGTAAATAAAACTTGGAGTAGGAATAAGTCAAAATGGTATAACCAAAGCATGCCTAATGCCTTTGATTAGGTTATCGAGCTTGCAAGGTTTAGCTTGCTAATAATAGCTTGCATAGTTAAGACACTTGCAAGTGTTAGCTTGCCTTGGTTGGTGCAGTGGTTGAAATTCTCTTCCTCCTCATCTTGGTAGAACTCCTCCTCCTCATAGACTTGGTCGGTACTATCGTCTATAAATACATACGGAATACACAATCACCAAACAATACTTAACTAATCTACTTAGCACACTAAGGCACACATTTGATGATCTATTATCATCACAAGCATCACAAGGTTTAATGAACTAGTTTCATTCTTTTTATTTGAGAAAAGTAATTTCTACTCATTGAAATTAACTAAGATTTAATATTCTCCAATTTAAAATATGGGATCATGTGGACACATGACATCACCACATATTCTAATATATGGGAATGGGATTTAAATGTTGGATCACATTTTAATAAGTTTAAGTTTAATAATTAATGATTTTGGTACTAGTCCAAAGTCACTGCATGGAAACCTTAATATTATTACATATTCAGATAGGTAGGGTTAAATTTGATTTTTGAGAGTTGGAATCAACTCAAAAGCTATTATGGTTGATTTTAGAAAATTGTTTGAATGTGCAAAGGCTTCTGTCTTGTTATTTTTACTAGGAGAGATCTCTAACTCTAAATGATTTAAATCCAACGGGCTTGGATAGAGATTTTCATTAGCTTTCCAAAAAAATTGGAATCACTCAATTTGGATTTGTATAACTCTCTGAATTGATTTTTAAACTAAAGGACAGAACTAAGTTTTAATTGAAATAGAAAAACCTATATTTGAATTACTGGGTCAACGCGGGAAACTAAATGGGCCGGCCCGTGTACACTCCGTGGCGCTGAGGGCTGCTGATAGGGGGGGTCCCGCCTGTCAGTGACTCATTAAAAGCGAAGCGGTACGGGGCGATAAGGACCACACGATTAGAGCTAGATCTAACGGCTCACGGTCGTCGTCGACGATGGACACGTCGCCGGCGAGACTGAACCGTAGCACGGTCGATGGGGGTACGGTGGGGACGTACCAGGGCTCCAGTTAGTGCAGTGATGGGGGCAATCGAACGAGACGACAACAGCAGACTCAGGTGAGGTCACGACAGGGGCTGAGGTGGATGAATTCGACGGGAGCTTCTTCGCCTCTGCTGTGGCTAACTCCGGCACAATTCTGGCAATGGGTTGCTCGAGCAGCTCCGGCGAGAGAGGGGAAAAAATCAGAGGAGAGAGGGGAGTGGAATGGTGTGGCGATTGAGGCTGGGGATGGCCTCCTTATATAGGCTCGACGAGGGGACCGAAGGGTGTGGGCGGAGCTCGTTGGTGACGACGACACAGGGGGCTACCGCCGTGGGCGAGGTAGGCGGACAGTGGGCAGTTCCCTGGCGATCATCTAGAGCTTAAAGGCGACGCTAGGGGTGGTGGCTAGCGGTCGGGAGCTTTCCACGATCTGAGGGACAAAGGCGGTCCTCGACGGGGTTCCTGGCAACTGGGTCATGGCGATGCAGCCGTGTCTAGCGAGTGAGGTGGTCAAGCGGGCGCGGCGTCTGTGATGCGTGGTCAAGGCGCGGTCTATGGCATGCTGGCAGCGAGGGCGCTCTGGCGTGCTCTAGCGCGGCGCAAAGAGGATAGTGCGGCGCTTCTCTAGATTGGTCCAGAGGCTAGCAGTGATCGTGGGGTAGACAGGGAGTCGCGGTAGGGTTTGGCGGAGCTAATGGGCAAGCTAGTTTGGCGTGGCGGTGTCTCTAGCGTGTTGTCCATGCTTGGCCGACGATGACCAAATTGGGGCGGCGCGCCACTACTGATCCAGGCTTAGGGGTAGCTCCTTGATTACTTGGTTGGAACGAGGGGAGACAGGGAAGAGCAGAGAGGCTCGAATGGGGGACAAGAAACCAATTGGCAACAGTATTAGTTAGGCCAGTATTTTTCTGCCTGCCAACTATTCGACAAAATGGCCGCATGAAACTTTTATTTCAATTTTGTGAAGATTTTTGGTGGGTGCTTTGATCTGATGCTTGGTAGACTGTGGTTGCTAGGATTTGTTAAATGGAATTCATTTGAGTGGTTTTTGAAAAAGTGTGATCTAGACATATGAACTAGATTCAATTTTCAAATATCATTTAAATTTAGAGTTTGAATGTTTTTGGGAGATCACAAAGTGGGCCTTGGCACATCACTACTTGTACTAGCAAGGGGTGCAAAGATCCACAATTGTTTCTGTTTGAATTTGAGTGCTAGGAACACCCAAAGTGGGCTAGGTGATTAAAATGGCAAAAGTGACCATTTCCTTATTTAATTCTTTTTGATTTCTTTTTCTTTGGGATTTGCTTGGGGATGATCTAGATGATGTGTAATTCACCTTAGAGTCCTTTTACAACCAATAGATCACTCAATAATGGCATTTCAAAACAACTCCTATTTAAATGCAACACTCATATGCATGCTTAAAGATTTTAAAATAGAAAAAGTTTTTGTTAACCCTAAATTGGGTAGATATGATCTTGATCACTTGGATTAAAGTTTTGGGATGTTACAATCCAATTACTAGATAATCCTAGGCATGTGTCCCATATATAGTCATACGTGCTCACAATGAGAACTTGCACAACATCTTTTGTCCTGCCAAATTGCGTTGCGGGGCCTCAAGGGAACTACTGGCAATTAAGGTGCTCCTTTTAATAGAGCACCGGAGCAAAGCATTAACACTCCGTGAACACATGTAATCCTCACATCAAAGTCATTCCCTCCGGTTATCCCGATTTCTGTCACTTCGGGGCCATTGGTCCAGGACAACAACGTGTGTATACAACTTGTAGGTAAGACCAAAAACAATACTATCATAATGAATCAATAACATGTTCAGATCTGAAATCATGGCACTCGGGCCCTAGTGACAAGCATTAAGCATAACAACTTGCAACAAAGTCAAAAAGCACTAATAAAAGATACTAGGCACCATGCCCTAACAATCTGATGCCATTACATGAACGATCTCATCCAATCCCTACCATCCCCATAGCCTACAATGGGGGATTACTCACTCGTAGATGGGGGGAACATGGATGGTCGATGGAGAAGCGATGGTGAGGATGATGGCGATGATCTCCTCCAATTCCCCATGCCGGCAGGGTGCCAGAACGGAGTTTCTGGTTCTGAATCGTGGAATCAGGTGGTGGCGGCGGAGCGGAACACCTTCTGGAAAAACGTCGACCCCCTGAGTTTTTATGTCAGAAGGCATCTTATAGGCGAAGAGGGAGACCGACGGGGTGTCTGGGGCGGCTAGACCACCCCCTGGTGCGGCCAGGCCTAGCCCGCGCGGCCAGGTGGTGTGGTCAGGGCCCAGCCCCCCTCCGTCTCGTATTATGGCTCTGGGAGTCTCCTGGTGAAATAGGATTTTTGGCATATTTTCCAGGATTTTTCCTGATAGTTGATTTTCTGCATAAAAACTAAACACCAAGGCAATTCTGCTGAAAACAGTGTCAGTCCGTGTTAGTTGCATCCAAATCACACAAGTTTAGAGGAGAAACAATAGCAAAAGTGTTCGGAAAAGTAGATACGTTTTGGACGTATCAGATACTGTTTCGCTTAGATATTGCCGCTGACATGCGGGACCAGCCTGAAAGCAGCCTGCTGCGCGTGCTACGTAGCTGGGTTGGCCCATGTTCATTCCCACGCTTAGCCCACAGATTCAAATAGGGATTTTCCATTTAGTTTAAAATCCTATTCTGTCAGTGACTTCAAAATTGAATTCAAAGAGATTTACTCCACCAAATTGCATGATTCCAATTTTTTAGAAAGGTATTGAAAATCTGTACACACTCCTATTGGATTCAAACCATTTGAAATTATAGATCATCTATAGTGAAAATAACAAGATAGAGACTTTTCCAACTTCAAACATTTTTTTAAATCAACCATAAATGCTTTTGAGTTGATTCCAACTCTCAAAAATCACATTTTCCATGCTCTATCTGAATATGTACAAAGATGTAGTTGTACATCAGTAATCATGAACTAGGAATAAAAGAATGTTGTTTAGGCATTTCTAGTCACTTTAATATTATTAAATAGCAATATTAAACTTTGTAATATATGCTAACCTCTTTAAATTACTTTCCCAAGTATTGGAATATGTGGGGATAACATGTGTCAACATGATCCCATATTCTAATTTGAGGATATTAAATCTTAGGTATTTTTCAATGAGTAGAAATTACTTTTCCAAAATAAGATAAATAAGAATATGTCAATATTTCATGTGATGATTGAGATGATGCTAGATCATCTAGTGTGATCCATTGTGTGATAAATAGAAGTAGTTAAGTATTGTTTGGTGATTGGGTACCTCGTATTTATTTATAGACGCTAGTAACGACCCGGGGTACAAAGAGGAGGAGTACTACGAAGAAGAAGAGAACTACAACAACTACAACAACCAAGGCAAGCCTCACAATGCAAGCTAACCTATGCAAGATGCACTAGGCATGCTTGGTTATGCAATCTTGATTATACCCATCCCAAGTTTTATTTGCAAGCTTTATTCTTTTACCTTTATCAAAGTTTCTTATCTAGTTAATGAATTGTGATTAGTGGGAAATAGATTGGATACCATTGATGACCCACAAGTATAAGGGGTGTATCGTAGTATTTTCGAGGGAAGTGAAACCCAATTTATTGATTCGACACAGTAGTTTATCAGTAGCAACAGTTTTGTAGTAGGAATAGCAAAGTAGCAGCAGTAGTAAAGTAAAGACAGCAGTAACAATAGCAGTAAACAGTGGGATTCGAGTGCGGTAGGCATAGGGATGGATGGGCGGGCGTTGCATGGACAATAAAATTCACATAGCAATCAGAACATAGGGCAATTGCAGATAAATAAGATATGCATCCAAGTACTAGATAATTCTAGGCATGTGTTCCATATATAGTCATACGTGCTCACAATGAGAACTTGAACAACATCTTTTGTCCTGCCAGCCCGTTTGCAGCAGGGCCTCAAGGGAACTACTGGCAATTAAGGTGCTCCTTTTAATAAAGCACCGGAGCAAAGCATTAACACTCCATGAACACATGTGATCCTCACATCAAAGCCATTCCCTTCGGTTATCCCGATTTCTGTCACTTCGGGGCCATTGGTTCCAGACAACAACATGTGTATACAACTTGCAGATAAGACCATAAACAATACTATCATAATGAATCAATAACATGTTGAGATGTAACATCATGGCACTCGGGCCCTAGTGACAGGCATTAAGCATAACAAGTCACAACAAAGACATAAAGCACTAATAAAAGATACTAGGCACCATGCCCTAACAATCTGATGCCATTACATGAATGATCTCATCCAATCCCTACCATCCCCATAGCCTACGGCGGGGGATTACTCACACATAGATGGGAGAAACATGGATGGTCGATGGAGAAGCGATGGTGATGATGATGGCGATGATCTCCTCCAATTCCCCGTCCCGGCTGGGTGCCAGAACGGAGTTTTTGGTGTTGTTTCATGGAATCTGGTGGTGGCGGCGGAGCGGAACTCCTTCTGGAAAACATCAAACCCCCCGGAGTTTTTAGGTCAGAAGGTTTCTTATAGGCGAAGAGGGAGACCAAGGGTGTGCCTGGGGGCCCACACCACCCCCTGGCGCGGCTCGGCCTGGCCCGCGCCACCAGGTGGTGTGGCCACCCCTGGCTCTTCTCCGTCTCGTATTCTGGCTCCTGGACTCTTCGGGTGAAATAGGATTTTTGGCATTTTTCCGGGATTTTCCTGATAGTTGATTTTTTGCACAAAAATCAGACACCAAGGCAATTCTGCTGAAAACAGCGTCAGTCCGCGTTAGTTGCATCCAAATCACACAAGTTTAGAGGAGAAACAATAGCAAAAGTGTTCGAGAAAGTAGATACGTTTTGGACATATCAACTCCCCCCAAGCTTAGCTTATTGCTTGTCCTCAAGCAATTCAGTTGAAAACTGAGTGCGATAAAAGAACTTTCACGAACACATTTGCTTCATAAGATGTATATATTCTCAGCATGTGATCAACTTCTTAGGCAATTCATAATAAAGAGTATGCTACTGAGTCTACTTAATAGTCATTGCAAGCTATGAAGAGATTCCAACTCAAAAATAATAAGTAGCATGAAGCATAAACATAAGCAACATTACAGTGCTCATAAAAAGGTATGATAGAGTAGTATCTCGCTTGCCTTTGATTATGAATGTCAAGGCACCTCTGAAGTTCAAGTGATGACTAGAAATAAAGATATCAAAGATAAAAGCATCAAAGTCATAACACAAATAATCAAGTAATGGGACAAGCACAAAGAATGAAAACTATGCTCTCAAGAAGGTGCTCGGAGAATATATGGAGACTCAAGAAGTAAAGGAAAAGGTTTTGAATAATTTTGAAAGGCTTCCAAACGCTCAAAGTATGTTACTCATTAGCTTTGAGCTCTCATTGCCCCTATCATAAGCATCTTTAATGTGGTTAAGGTGAAAGTGAGGTCCAATCTGAGTTATATGTTTGACAGACTATAAACTGAAAATCCCAAGTCCCTTGAGTACGAGGGCCGCTCCTCATGCTACTCAACTTTAGTTACCGGTAAGTTCTTGTCATCGTAAATATGTGCGTATCATAGAGAACTGCCAACGGGGTACTCCTTGCCCGATGATACGGAAGAATCCCCATATCAAAAGGACAAGGCAAGCAGACAATGAGTATCTCAGCAATCTTCTTATTTACCATGGGAAAATGGTGCTTTTTTCTCTCTTTCCTCTTTTCATAAATCTATTTTTTTTTCTTTTTCCCAATAGTTATCTCTCTTTTTTTTATAAGAAGAATGCTTCATAGATGTCATTATGGTTACGCTGTAGGTTTCCACCATGTCAGCATGGATTAGACCAGTGGCCCAGGCGTTTCTCTAACACACATACATAACTCCATGGACTTACAAGCTCTCCTTTTATTTCACACCGACGACATCCGCAAACAAAAGAGCAAGGTATCAACTAGGTATATATTTACGAGTGTTGAAAGTGTTCCCCATGACAGCACGGTTTTGCTAATCCCTAGCCTATAATTTGCAAGCATATAACTTTCATGGACAATCACAATGGTTCAGGTTTATTAAGTGCGGAAAATAAAGTGTGCCATCAAGTTTGTGAGAGCTTTACTAACTAACTTTCTCATAACAAGCAAACATTTTATTCGGAAGAAAACAAGGCATAATGAATATGCACGGGAGTAGCAAATGATGCTAGTAGGTAGGTAAGGTGGACACTTTGGAAATATTTGGTTTAGGGAGTTGGAAACTTGATTAAAACTCAGTGTAAGTGAAGGCTAGCAATAGTAAGGGAGCGACAAACGAGAGAGCAATAGCTGTCATAATCATGCATGCAACAAAACATGACTAATCATGGCATGAAAGTGATTCAAGATCCTCAAGGAAAAATAATTCATCGAGGCTTAACAGATTATTACAGCCATATGCATGCATGAGCATGTGCCAAGTCAATTCAAATGAAACATTCAAAGGAGGATACCACGGTGTCATACCAATTTATGAATAGAGCAATGCAAGCAAACATTCATAAGACATGCTACAAACTATTAGCAAGCTGGAACTAATCATAAGAAAGCAAGAACTACTAAGCATCCATAAATAACATACACCCTACACAAACAGGCTAAGCATGCCCACAATGATGAGTATATGTACAAAAATGAAAACAAATAGAGTTCGTTACCAGCCTCTTACCATGCCTCAAGTTGTCATTAATCCTCATTATTGCTCTTCACTTGTGTGGCTTGAATAATAATATGAAACCAATATCCACCGAGGACTGCTGAACCCTGCAACAAACTCACAAAGCCAAAGAAGAACAACAAATATTTTTGGTTTTTTCGATTTTTAAAACAAGAACCAAAAAGGGAAAACAAGCAAAGCAAAATCTTTTTGGGTTTTTTGAATAGTTCAAACAAAGCAAAAGGGAAAAGAAAAACCAAGGCAAAAGAAGAAGCAAACCAAAGAGAAACAACAGAAATATTTTTGGTCATTTTGTGTTTTAGAAAGCAAAAACAAAGAAAGAACGAAAAACTAAAAAGAGAACGAAACATGAATATACAAAGTACCGACGTGTCACCGTGGTACGACGAGGATGAAGTGTCTTGGTGGGTATCAATCCCAAGCCTGCCAGGATGAAGTGTCACCGTGGTACGACGAGGAGGTACCCTCGTCCTTGTGCAAGATCGAGTACATCCCTCCGTAGTGTGCGGAGTAGTCATAGGAGGGTACATCCTCCTTGTGCTTCTCGTGGAAACCCAGCAAGTGAAGTTGCTCGTCCACCTCCTCCTTGGAGCGCGACCACGGTCTCCTGTGAACACTAAACAGAGAAGGTTGTGGCAAAGGGATCTCCCTTTCATCCCCGTCATTGAAAAGCATCCTATATACTAGACTGTTCAAATCAGAAGTAGCAGTGACAAAGTGATGAGTTTTCATAGCAACAAGGTCAAGCCTCTATGGGGCCAGCATAGCATCATTGGGATCCACTAAAAGACGTAATGCATTGACTATACGCGAGGCAATGATGCCCCCATATATAGGCCCCCTAGCAGCTAGGCGGTGAGCGATAAGCGAGCCAAGATTGTACCGAGTATCATTATTGATCGCAACAGCAAGGAAAGCTAAATGATAGTTGGAGATATTACTCGTGTTCTCCCTACCAAGTATGCTAGTAGCAAGATAATATGCAAAGTATCTAAGAGCAGGGAGTTGGATATTTCTTATCTTTCCGCGTTGCGCCACACGGTCATCATCATTGGTCACCCCTCGATAAAGCTCCAACAAATCAGCGGGTCGCCCCTGAATTTTCTTCACGGTCCATGTCATCACTCTCAAATATCTCTCCAAAGGTATGGCTATTCATGCTTGGTATTCTGAAATTTAAATACCTATTAAACAAGTGATTGTAAAGTAAATATAATGAAGGATTCTACTCATAGGGACTTGTAAGAGGCCTAAACATGCATCAAAACTATATCTCTAAGCATCAAGCAAGCTTACAAGCTCTCATAAACTGTCACCTACAGCAGCAAAATACTCAAGATATAATCCACCAAACACAAATCTACTTGGACAAGGAGAGGAGTCACATACCAGGGAACAAATGCTCCAAATTTCAGCAAGAAAGATGGGCTGAGCAAGGATATCGAAAAAAACGAGAGCAAGCACAGCAAGAACTCAATTTTGAGCAATGAACTGGAGCTTACCCGGGAGAGAGAAGAAAGTGGCAGGTGATAGAGTTAGCGGGGGTCAGGGGTGGCCCACACAAGGGCATGGAGCCACCCAGGGCATGGCGCCACCCAGGGCAGGCCGCGCCACCAGGTGGTGTGCCTGCCTGGTGGGTCCCCCTGGTACCTCCCAGGTACTCCTCTGCCCCTTTTTCACATAAAAATTTAATATGAATTTTCTGGAATTTTTCGAGACACTTTATTTTTGGGCATTTTTCAGGTATAGAAGAATGATTTTCTGACAGACATATTTTTTTGGAAACATGATGCAAGGACAAAACAAAGCTAGAACTACAGAAGTTCTAAGACACTCTAACATGCAAGCAACTAATCAACAAAAATAAAACTAAATGAAAGCAAAAACTAAAATGGATAGAATAGAAGTGAACGGGGATAACCACGGTGAAAACATTGTTTTGTTCAATGAAATCCTTTTGTTAACAAGGTTGATCAGGTCTTGTTACCAAAACAATTCCATATGAGACAAAACTTTGTATCCCACTAATGATTATGTTACCTCAACCTTGATAGCAATGGTCCCAATCATAATAGTTTCAAATTTTTCTCTTGGTATGGGACAATATATTTCTCCAACTTGAATGCCCTCAACATGTTCAATTGAATTCAAACCATAAGTCCTTTCAATCTTCTTGGGGAAATAGACAGTATGTTCCTTGTCATTAACATTGAAGGTCACCTTTCCTTGATTACAATTAATAACAGCTCCTGCAGTATTGAGAAAAGGTCTCCCAAGAATAATAGACATATTATCATCTTCAAGCATTTCAAGCACAACAAAATCAGTTAATATCAAGCAATTATGAGCCACTTGAACAGGTACATCCTCACATATACCAAAAGTAATAGTGGTAGATTTATCAGCCATTTGCAAAGATATATCAGTTGGTATCAATTTTTCAAGCTGAAGCCTCTTATAGAGAGAGAAAGGCATAACACTAAATCCAGCTCCCAAATCACACAAAGCAGTTCTAACATAACTGTTCTTAATAGAGCAAGGGATAGTTGGAATCCCTGGGTCTCCAAGTTTCTTAGGAACCTTACCATTGAAGGAATAATTAGCAAGCAAAGTAGAAATTTCTTCATTAGGGATCTTCCTTTTATTCGAGACAATATCCTTCATATACTTTGAGTAAGGAGGCAATTTAATAGCATCAGTCAATGGAATTTGCAGGAATAAAGGTTTCATCCACTCACAAAACTTATTATAGTGTTCATCTTCCTTTGACTTGTGTTTCTTATTAGGGAAAGGCATAGGTTTTTGGACCCAAGGTTCTCTTTCCCTACCATGTTTCTTAGCAATAAAATCTTCTTTAGTGTACTTAGTATTCTTAGTGTGGTGTTCAGGTTCTTCTTCAACTTTTTCTTCATTAGGAACTTCATTTTCTTCATTACCACTTTCAGTTTCAGCATCAGAGACAGATATATTATTAGGATCTATAGCAGGTTCAGAGGGTTCTACAATAGTTTTATGTTTCTTTTTCCTTTTCTTATGAGTAGAACCACTATTTTGAGCTTGTTGAGAATCCTGCTCAATTCTTTTGGGATGCCCCTCGGGATAAAGAGGATCCTGGGTAGCAGCACCACTTCTAGTTCTAATTTCATAAGCATGTTTTTCTTTAGCAGCATTAATTAGCAAGTCTTTTTGCACTTTAATGAGTTGATCTATTTGAGTTTGAACCATTTGAAAGTGTTTAACAATCATTTTAATATCATTAGAGGTTCTTTCCGCAATATCTTTCAACTCAACAATAGCTCTAGTGTTTTCCATTATATGATTTTGCACCCTTTTATTAAAATTATCTTGCTTAACGATAAAGATATCAAATTCTTCTAAGCATTGATCAAGAGGTTTAGAGTAATGGATATCACCTTCATCAAAGTGTTGGAGAGAGTGTACCTCAATAGTGGATGAGTAGGGAATAGGCTTACATAACTCTTCAATAGGAGGTAAATTCTTTACATCTGCAGCTTTAATTCCCTTCTCCTTAAGACATTTCTTAGCTTCCTTCATCACTTCATCATTTAATTCAATAACTCCACTCTTATTTGATGTTGGAATAGGCACGGGAATAGATGGTTCAGGTACAATTACTTCAGGTATAGCTTGTTTAGGAGGAGTCCGATCTTCATAATTCTTGCTTATTTTAGCCATTAACTCCTCACCTTCCTTAGGAGTCCTATTCCTGAAAACACAATCAGCACAACTATCTAGGTATGTCCTAGATTCCTTGATTAGTCCATTATAAAATATATCAAGAAGCTCATTCTTAGGTAATGGACTTCCAGCCTATGCATGAATCAAAGCACAAAACCTTGCCCAAGATTCAGGCAATACCTCTTTTTCTCCCTATTTGAAATCAAAAAGTTCCTGCAAAATAGCATGCCTAGCACTGGGAGGAAAATATTTCTGCAGGAAAGTACTAATCAAGCACTCAGGGCTATCAATAGATCCAGGAGGTAAATTACTAAACCAAGTTTTAGCTTCTCCTTTTAGTGAAAAGGGGAAAATCTTAGTAACAAAGTAAGTACGCATCTTAATATCATCAGAAAACAAGCCACTCATGGTAGAAAGTTCATTCATATGTGCTACCGCACTTTCATTCTTAGTCCCACAAAAAGGTTCTTTCTCGATAATAGCTATGTAAGATAGATCGAGAGAGAAATCATAATCTTCATCTATAATGTTTATGGGAGAAGCAGCAAACTTAGCAATAGGAGACAATTTGGGTCTAATAGTACGCCTCTCAAGGAGACTCTTAGAAGCACTCCTATCATGGGTGTTTTTACATTCTTTAATAAATTCATCAGTCATCTAAACATAACCATCTTCAATATCATAACTTTCACTAGACTCAGGTGAACTAACAGGTGTGGTAGTGTCTTCATTAGGAGTTTCCGTATTTCCAGCTATAGTTCTAGCAATCGTAGCATCTAGGAAAGGACCCTATGAACCACTCTTATCAAGCACGATGAAAGCGACATCCTCAGCATCAGAAGTTTCAGATTCAGCAGTAGTAGCAGTGTGAGTAGCATGTGTATGTGGTGGTGTAATGAGCTTACTTATAACAGATGGTGAATCAAGAGCAGCAGAGGTGTGATACATTGCAAATGTATCTATAATTTTTGATTTTCCATGCTTGGTTTTATCCACTTTCTTGTGTTTTGTTCCAACTTTGGAGTAATTTTCATATGATTTCTTGGACTAACCTATTAACAAGAGCCACAGTACCGCCTGCTTTTCTGCTGTTTGGTTCGGAAAGTCGAAAATGAATATTCTCGAATTGGACAAGACAAAAGCCAAAGTGCCTATTTTTCGGAAGGATCAAGTGCTGAATCTGAGGCGGAGAAGGGTCTGGGAGCCACCACACCACCTGGCCGCGCGGCCAGGCCTGGCCCGCGCCAGGGGGTGGTGTGGCCGCTCCCGGCACCCCCTTGGCCTCTCCTTCCACCTATATATTGCCCTCGGGACGAAAACCCTAAGTACCCGATCAAAAATCCAAGAAAGAATATGTAGTCGCCGTCATCTCCATCCCTAGATCGGGAGCGATCTGAAGCTCTTCCCGGCACCACCTTGGGAGAGAATTCACCCTGGAGGCCTTCTTCATCACCATGCAAGCCTCTGGTATGATGCGTGAGTAGTTCATCCTTGGACTACGGATCCATGTAGTAGCTAGATGGCTGGTTCTTCTCCTTTGTGCTTTCATGTTTAGATCTTGTGAGCTCCGTTCATGATCAAGATCATCTATTTGTAATTCATACATGTTGTGTTTATGGGATCCGATGGATATTGAGATGCTATTTCAGATTGATTATTGATTCTATCATGTCTTTATTATTTGTGATCTTGCATGCTTTCCGTTGTTAGTAGCTATCTTGGCCAAGTAGATGCTAGCAACTCCAAGAGTTAGTATTTATGCTCGATAGTGGGTTCATGCCTCCGTAATGGGAAGTGACAGAAATCTCTAAGGTACTAGATGTGCTGTTGCTACTAGGGAGAAAACAACAATACTTTGTTCATAGAACAATCGTATTGTTTACTTTACACGCAGTTCGTAAAGCAATAATCTGTTGCTTGCAACTTAATACTGGAGGGGGTTCGGATGATAACCTGAAGGTGGATTATTAGTCATAGACGTAGTTGGATGGCGGTCTATGTATTATGTTGTAATGCCCAATCAAGTCTCAAAGGAGTCAAGATGATTAGTATATGCATGTATTGATTTCTCGGTGTTTGTCAATTGCCCCGCTGTAATTTGTTCACCCAGCATGTTATCTATCTTAAGGAGAGCCACCTCTAGTGAACTATGAATCCCGGTCCTTGTCTTTTACATACAATCTACAATCTTTTACTTCTTTGTGTTTACTTTCTGCAAACTTTTACTTCTTTCCATTCGATACGTTTAATCCTTTGTTTTCTGCAAAACACGGTGAGATTGACAACCTCATCGCAAGTTGGGGACAAAGTTCTGTGGTTGTGTTGTGCAGGTCTCCACGTTGCTACTAGCACCGGTAGTGCGCCCTGCCAAAGCTTAGCTAGTAACACCTTCGGGGTGTTTCCTTGCTCCTACTGGTTCGATTAAACCTTGGTTTCATAACTGAGGGAAACTTGCTGCTGTGCTCATCATACCTTCCTCTTGGGGTTCCCAACGAGCTCTACATCAACACCGCCATCAAGTATTTTTCTGGGCGTCGTGAATTGAGCCATCACTACTCATCATCGATGAAGTCGGAGTCATCATCGTCGGTGTAGAAGTCCACGACATCCTCCTCTAGGTAGTCATCATCATTGCTGAGGTAGGAGTCAATATATCCTTGGATATCTTTACCTTCCTCTTCTTCTTCCTTTGCCGCAAGCTGAGCTTCTTGCTCCTTGATGGTCTTCTCGAGGTCGGCCACCTTCTTGCGAAGACGGTCGATGGTGCGATCCTTCTTTGCACGTTGACGGCGAAGAGACCGGCGATCCTTGACTAGCAGTGAGAAAGTCTGGACCTTCTGGGCGGCAAGGGTGAGGTTGTTATTGGCGACCTCTCTAGCATTGTCCAACTCCTTACATGTCATGGCAGGTGAAGTCGAGGTTCTCCACTTGGCGCTTTAGAATTGGGTGACTTGGCATCTCTAGTGGCATTGCCATGGAATCACGCCCATAGTGAACAAAGAGGGTTCCCTGGATTAGGTTGACACTCAGGGCACATAGACGTGTGAGATCTTCATGCATTGCCCTAGCTAATCCATCTAGCCAGTTGTTCTCTCTCACAGAGAACTGAATCCTCCCAGATACTGGTGCTTCTATCTTGCCTCGAAGATCAGGAGTTACTAGCCATTGTAAATCTCCTCCTAGTGGACCCAGGAGTTGAGCTCCAAGGAATTCTGGATGAGGACGCTCCAAGAACTCAGATAGTGAATCAAGATCCCTCTCGAAGATCAGTTGGCCTCCGTTGCCCAACTGGTAGAACTTGTTGTATTGGGCTTCCATCTATAAGAATTTAGGATGAGAAAGTTAGTGAAGTGATCAAGTGTGTCAAAGTTTTATGTAGTAATGTAAGAATTTGGAGGAACATGAATTTTTTTGAAAGAAAGAATTCCCAAGGGTAAGAGAGGAAATAGTTTTCATAAATACTCACTTTGGTTTTGAAACTAAGTTTTTGTTCGTACGTCCATTCTAGCTAGGGTCTCCTATGGTCAGGATGGCTTTGATACCAACTTGTCAACACCTGGATTTTTAATCCCAGATGCCTGTTATGCCATACATCGCAATCCCAGGATTACCATTTTTGCGACACATAGCAGATTGGATATCATAGTACATCATCCATTTACAAACCATATAAGGTCTTACACAAATAAAGGATCTCATGATCCAGTATTAGTACAAACAAGTAGAGGAATAAATAGCGTAGCGGTGGGGTCCATCTTCAGTGTCACAGGCAATGCTGACGATGGGAGATGATCCTAGTTGTCATAGCCGTCCTGTTTTCCTCCTTCAGGGTCGTACTTCTCATAGTCTGGCCATAGGAATAGGCAGGGACAAAAGCCATGAGTACTCTTTAAGTACTCGCAAACTACCACTAACAAGTAGGATAGTTCTAGTAGGAAATGCTAACTCTAAGTTTGTTTGTAAGGTTAAGTTTGAAACCTAAGCTGAGTTCAGAAACAAAGAAAGATAAAAGAAGTTTGAAAACACCTAAGTGGGAACTTAGTTATCATAGTCACAACTCTGTTGTGGTCAAGTCATGTCACAATTCATTTCATAAGTTATTTTGAAAACATCTGAAAGCAACGAGATGGCCACTCCAATCATCCATAAGCTATGCAACCTGCTGTTTGAATAGTTTGACACTCTGTAGAGGTGGTACACTTTCACCACAAGATTCGATACATCTGTCAGGGATAACCCTAAATCATCATACTCAATATGCAGATAATCAAACATAACCTTTCCTTTACACACCCTAGTATAAGCACCTCTCCTATGAGCATGGCCTCCTAGCAATGACCATCTGTCATCACAGGCCTTTGCATAGGTGGACAACATTGAGAGGTAGCCTCAGCTCAAACCTCTCCCGCGAGCGAACTAATACTAATGCATATAAACTTCCGGTTAAGCCTTACGCAATTCAGGTATTGTGGTTGTACAGTAAAATTGGAATGGTATCGCATCCGAACCCAACCATCAGTTTTATAAAAGGGCTAAGGCTCATACCTCAACATTTTCATCATCATAAACCATTTGTGTTTCTCAACACATGTCAAAACATCTCAATAGAATGACTCATCATTCCAAGGTTTTCACAAATCATTTTCACCAAGTATTCCCATCTAGAGTGAATCAAGTTTTGGTTTAGCTCCAAACTACTAAGTTAAGAGTGTTCACTAATGTGGGATGGTAATCTCAATCTCATGCCACAGAATGACATCTAAGTCTAACTAGATAGATCTAGTTTTATACTCCTTATGCTACCTTTAAACAAGTAAAGGACTTTGGTAAAGTAAAGAAGGTAAAGCTTGTAAATAAAACTTGGAGTAGGAATAAGTCAAAATGGTATAACCAAAGCATGCCTAATGCCTTTGATTAGGTTATCGAGCTTGCAAGGTTTAGCTTGCTAATAATAGATTGCATAGTTAAGACACTTGCAAGTGTTAGCTTGCCTTGGTTGGTGCAGTGGTTGAAATTCTCTTCCTCCTCATCTTGGTAGAACTCCTCCTCCTCATAGACTTGGTACTACTACTATCTATAAATACATACGGAATACACAATCACCAAACAATACTTAACTAGTCTACTTAGCACACTAAGGCACACATTTGATGATCTATTATCATCACAAGCATCACAAGGTTTAATGAACTAGTTTCATTCTTTTTATTTGAGAAAAGTAATTTCTACTCATTGAAATTAACTAAGATTTAATATTCTCCAATTTAAAATATGGGATCATGTGGACACATGACATCACCACATATTCTAATATATGGGAATGGGATTTAAATGTTGGATCACATTTTAATAAGTTTAAGTTTAATAATTAATGATTTTGGTACTAGTCCAAAGTCACTGCATGGAAACCTTAATATTATTACATATTCAGATAGGTAGGGTTAAATTTGATTTTTGAGAGTTGGAATCAACTCAAAAGCTATTATGGTTGATTTTAGAAAATTGTTTGAATGTGCAAAGGCTTCTGTCTTGTTATTTTTACTAGGAGAGATCTCTAACTCTAAATGATTTAAATCCAACGGGCTTGGATAGAGATTTTCATTAGCTTTCCAAAAAAATTGGAATCACTCAATTTGGATTTATATAACTCTCTGAATTGATTTTTAAACTAAAGGACAGAACTAAGTTTTAATTGAAATAGAAAAACCTATATTTGAATTACTGGGTCAACGCGGGAAACTAAATGGGCCGGCCCGTGTACACTCCGTGGCGCTGAGGGCTGCTGATAGGGGGGGTCCCGCCTGTCAGTGACTCATTAAAAGCGAAGCGGTACGGGGCGATAAGGACCACACGATTAGAGCTAGATCTAACGGCTCACGGTCGTCGTCGACGACGGACACGTCGCCGTGAGGCGAACCGTAGCAGTCGATGGATGCAGTGGGGGCGACGCAGGGCTCCGATTAGTGCAGTGATGAAGCGTCGAGCGAGACGACAACAGCAGACTCAGGTGAGGTCACGATAGGGGCTGAGGTGGATGAATTCGACGGGAGCTTCTTCGCCTCTGCTGTGGCTGACTCCGGCACAATTCTGGCAATGGGTTGCTCGAGCAGCTCCGGCGAGAGAGGGGAAAAAATCAGGGGAGAGAGGGGAGTGGAATGGTGTGGCGATTGAGGCTGGGGATGGCCTCCTTATATAGGCTCGACGAGGGGACCGAAGGGTGTGGCGGGCTTCGTTGGTGACGACACAGGGGCTACCGTGGTAAGTGGGCGAGTAGGCGATTCTGGCGATCATCTAGAGCTTAAAGGCGACGCTAGGGGTGGTGGCTAGCGGTCGGGAGCTTTCACGATCGAGGACAAAAGCGGTCCTCGGCGGGTTCCCAGCAAGTGGGTCAGCGATGCAGCCGTGTCTAGCGAGTGAGGTGGTCAAAGGCGGGCGGCGCGTCGTCTGTGGTCAGTCAGCGCGGTCTATGGCATCTTGGCGAGGCGCTCTGGCGTGCTCTAGCGCGGCGCAAAGAGGATAGTGCGGCGCTTCTCTAGATTGGTCCAGAGGCTAGCAGTGATCGTGGGGTAGACAGGGAGTCGCGGTAGGGTTTGGCGGAGCTAATGGGCAAGCTAGTTTGGCGTGGCGGTGTCTCTAGCGTGTTGTCCATGCTTGTCCGGCGATGACCAAATTGGGGCGGCGCGCCACTACTGATCCAGGCTTAGGGGTAGCTCCTTGATTACTTGGTTGGAACGAGGGGAGACAGGGAAGAGCAGAGAGGCTCGAATGGGGGACAAGAAACCAATTGGCAACAGTATTAGTTAGGCGGTATTTTTACTTGCCAACTATTCGACAAAATGGCCGCATGAAACTTTTATTTCTATTTTGTGAAGATTTTTGGTGGGTGCTTTGATCTGATGCTTGGTAGACTGTGGTTGCTAGGATTTGTTAAATGGAATTCATTTGAGTGGTTTTTGAAAAAGTGTGATCTAGACATATGAACTAGATTCAATTTTCAAATATCATTTAAATTTAGAGTTTGAATGTTTTTGGGAGATCACAAAGTGGGCCTTGGCACATCACTACTTGTACTAGCAAGGGGTGCAAAGATCCACAATTGTTTCTGTTTGAATTTGAGTGCTAGGAACACCCAAAGTGGGCTAGGTGATTAAAATGGCAAAAGTGACCATTTCCTTATTTAATTCTTTTTGATTTCTTTTTCTTTGGGATTTGCTTGGGGATGATCTAGATGATGTGTAATTCACCTTAGAGTCCTTTTACAACCAATAGATCACTCAATAATGGCATTTCAAAACAACTCCTATTTAAATGCAACACTCATATGCATGCTTAAAGATTTTAAAATAGAAAAAGTTTTTGTTAACCCTAAATTGGGTAGATTTGATCTTGATCACTTGGATTAAAGTTTTGGGATGTTACAATCCAATTACTAGATAATCCTAGGCATGTGTCCCATATATAGTCATACGTGCTCACAATGAGAACTTGCACAACATCTTTTGTCCTGCCAGCCCGTTTGCAGCGGGGCCTCAAGGGAACTACTGGCAATTAAGGTGCTCCTTTTAATAGAGCACCGGAGCAAAGCATTAACACTCCGTGAACACATGTAATCCTCACATCAAAGCCATTTCCTCCGGTTATCCCGATTTCTGTCACTTCGGGGCCATTGGTCCAGGACAACAACGTGTGTATACAACTTGTAGGTAAGACCAAAAACAATACTATCATAATGAATCAATAACATGTTCAGATCTGAAATCATGGCACTCGGGCCCTAGTGACAAGAATTAAGCATAACAACTTGCAAAAAAGTCAAAAAGCACTAATAAAAGATACTAGGCACCATGCCCTAACAATCTGATGCCATTACATGAACGATCTCATCCAATCCCTACCATCCCCATAGCCTACAACGAGGGATTACTCACTCGTAGATGGGGGGAACATGGATGGTCGATGGAGAAGCGATGGTGAGGATGATGGCGATGATCTCCTCCAATTCCCCATCTTTGGCGGGGTGCGAGCGGAGTTTACGGTTACGAATCGTGGAATCAGGTGGTGGCGGCGGAGCGGAACACCTTCTGGAAAAACGTCGACCCCCTGAGTTTTTATGTCAGAAGGCATCTTATAGGCGAAGAGGGAGACCGGCCAGGGGTGTGCAGGCGGCTAGACCACCCCACAGTGCGGCCGAGCCCTGGCGGCCAGGTGGTGTGGTCAGGGCCCAGCCCCCCCTCCGTCTCGTATTATGGCTCTGGGAGTCTCCTGGTGAAATAGGATTTTTGGCATATTTTCCAGGATTTTTCCTGATAGTTGATTTTCTGCATAAAAACTAAACACCAAGGCAATTCTGCTGAAAAGCGATTCGGTCGTGTTAGTTGCATCCAAATCACACAAGTTTAGAGGAGAAACAATAGCAAAAGTGTTCGGAAAAGTAGATACGTTTTGGACGTATCAGATACTGTTTCGCTTAGATATTGCCGCTGACATGCGGGACCAGCCTGAAAGCAGCCTGCTGCGCGTGCTACGTAGCTGGGTTGGCCCATGTTCATTCCCACGCTTAGCCCACAGATTCAAATAGGGATTTTCCATTTAGTTTAAAATCCTATTCTGTCAGTGACTTCAAAATTGAATTCAAAGAGATTTACTCCACCAAATTGCATGATTCCAATTTTTTAGAAAGGTATTGAAAATCTGTACACACTCCTATTGGATTCAAACCATTTGAAATTATAGATCATCTATAGTGAAAATAACAAGATAGAGACTTTTCCAACTTCAAACATTTTTTTAAATCAACCATAAATGCTTTTGAGTTGATTCCAACTCTCAAAAATCACATTTGCCATGCTCTATCTGAATATGTACAAAGATGTAGTTGTACATCAGTAATCATGAACTGGGAATAAAAGAATGTTGTTTAGGCATTTCTAGTCACTTTAATATTATTAAATAGCAATATTAAACTTTGTAATATATGCTAACCTCTTTAAATTACTTTCCCAAGTATTGGAATATGTGGGGATAACATGTGTCAACATGATCCCATATTCTAATTTGAGGATATTAAATCTTAGGTATTTTTCAATGAGTAGAAATTACTTTTCCAAAATAAGATAAATAAGAATATGTCAATATTTCATGTGATGATTGAGATGATGCTAGATCATCTAGTGTGATCCATTGTGTGATAAATAGAAGTAGTTAAGTATTGTTTGGTGATTGGGTACCTCGTATTTATTTATAGACGCTAATGTGACCGAGGTACAAGAGGAGGAGTACTACGAAGAAGAAGAGAACTACAACAACTACAACAACCAAGGCAAGCCTCACAATGCAAGCTAACCTATGCAAGATGCACTAGGCATGCTTGGTTATGCAATCTTGATTATACCCATCCCAAGTTTTATTTGCAAGCTTTATTCTTTTACCTTTATCAAAGTTTCTTATCTAGTTAATGAATTGTGATTAGTGGGAAATAGATTGGATACCATTGATGACCCACAAGTATAAAGGGTGTATCGTAGTATTTTCGAGGAAGTGAAACCCAATTTATTGATTAAACCACAGTAGTTTATCGGTAACAGTTTTGTAGTAGGAATAGCAAAAGTAGCAGCGGTAGTAAAGTAAAGACAATGATAACAATAGCGATGGCATTGGGATTCGAGTGCGGTAGGCATAGGGATGGATGGGCGGGCGTTGCATGGACAATAAAATTCACATAGCAATCAGAACATAGGGCAATTGCAGATAAATAAGATATGCATCCAAGTACTAGATAATTCTAGGCATGTGTTCCATATATAGTCATACGTGCTCACAATGAGAACTTGAACAACATCTTTTGTCCTGCCACCCGTTTGCGGCGGGGCCTCAAGGAACTCTTGGCAATTAAGGTGCTCCTTTTAATAAAGCACCGAGCAAAGCATTAACACTCCATGAACACATGTGATCCTCACATCAAAGCCATTCCTTCGGTTATCGATTTACATCGCCGGGGCCATTGGGTCCAGACAACAACATGTGTATACAACTTGCAGATAAGACCATAAACAATACTATCATAATGAATCAATAACATGTTGAGATGTAACATCATGGCACTCGGGCCCTAGTGACAGGCATTAAGCATAACAAGTCACAACAAAGACATAAAGCACTAATAAAAGATACTAGGCACCATGCCCTAACAATCTGATGCCATTACATGAATGATCTCATCCAATCCCTACCATCCCCATAGCCTACGTGGGGATTACTCACACATAGATGGGAGAAACATGGATGGTCGATGGAGAAGCGATGGTGATGATGATGGCGATGATCTCCTCCAATTCCCCGTCCCGGCTGGGTGCCAGAACGGAGTTTTTGGTGTTGTTTCATGGAATCTGGTGGTGGCGGTGGAGCGGAACTCCTTCTGGAAAACATCAAACCCCCCAGAGTTTTTAGGTCAGAAGGTTTCTTATAGGCGAAGAGGGAGACCAAGGGTGTGCCTGGGGGCCCACACCACCTGGCCTGGCTCGGCCAGCGCCACCAGGTGTGGCCACCCCAGCTCTTCTCCGTCTCGTATTCTGCTCTGGACTCTTGGTGAAATAGGATTTTTGGCATTTTCCGGGATTTTCACGATAGTTGATTTTTGCACAAAATCAGACACCAAGGCAATTCTGCTGAAAACAGCGTCAGTCCGCGTTAGTTGCATCCAAATCACACAAGTTTAGAGGAGAAACAATAGCAAAAGTGTTCGAGAAAGTAGATACGTTTTGGACATATCAACTCCCCCCAAGCTTAGCTTATTGCTTGTCCTCAAGCAATTCAGTTGAAAACTGAGTGCGATAAAAGAACTTTCACGAACACATTTGCTTCATAAGATGTATATATTCTCAGCATGTGATCAACTTCTTAGGCAATTCATAATAAAGAGTATGCTACTGAGTCTACTTAATAGTCATTGCAAGCTATGAAGAGATTCCAACTCAAAAATAATAAGTAGCATGAAGCATAAACATAAGCAACATTACAGTGCTCATAAAAAGGTATGATAGAGTAGTATCTCGCTTGCCTTTGATTATGAATGTCAAGGCACCTCTGAAGTTCAAGTGATGACTAGAAATAAAGATATCAAAGATAAAAGCATCAAAGTCATAACACAAATAATCAAGTAATGGGACAAGCACAAAGAATGAAAACTATGCTCTCAAGAAGGTGCTCGGAGAATATATGGAGACTCAAGAAGTAAAGGAAAAGGTTTTGAATAATTTTGAAAGGCTTCCAAACGCTCAAAGTATGTTACTCATTAGCTTTGAGCTCTCATTGCCCCTATCATAAGCATCTTTAATGTGGTTAAGGTGAAAGTGAGGTCCAATCTGAGTTATATGTTTGACAGACTATAAACTGAAAATCCCAAGTCCCTTGAGTCTGAGGTAGCTCCTCATGCTACTCAACTTTAGTTACCGGTAAGTTCTTGTCATCGTAAATATGTGCGTATCATAGAGAACTGCCAACGGGGTACTCCTTGCCCGATGATACGGAAGAATCCCCATATCAAAAGGACAAGGCAAGCAGACAATGAGTATCTCAGCAATCTTCTTATTTACCATGGGAAAATGGTGCTTTTTTCTCTCTTTCCTCTTTTCATAAATCTATTTTTTTTTCTTTTTCCCAATAGTTATCTCTCTTTTTTTTATAAGAAGAATGCTTCATAGATGTCATTATGGTTACGCTGTAGGTTTCCACCATGTCAGCATGGATTAGACCAGTGGCCCAGGCGTTTCTCTAACACACATACATAACTCCATGGACTTACAAGCTCTCCTTTTATTTCACACCGACAACATCCGCAAACAAAAGAGCAAGGTATCAACTAGGTATATATTTACGAGTGTTGAAAGTGTTCCCCATGACAGCACGGTTTTGCTAATCCCTAGCCTATAATTTGCAAGCATATAACTTTCATGGACAATCACAATGGTTCAGGTTTATTAAGTGCGGAAAATAAAGTGTGCCATCAAGTTTGTGAGAGCTTTACTAACTAACTTTCTCATAACAAGCAAACAATTTATTCGGAAGAAAACAAGGCATAATGAATATGCACGGGAGTAGCAAATGATGCTAGTAGGTAGGTAAGGTGGACACTTTGGAAATATTTGGTTTAGGGAGTTGGAAACTTGATTAAAACTCAGTGTAAGTGAAGGCTAGCAATAGTAAGGGAGCGACAAACGAGAGAGCAATAGCTGTCATAATCATGCATGCAACAAAACATGACTAATCATGGCATGAAAGTGATTCAAGATCCTCAAGGAAAAATAATTCATCGAGGCTTAACAGATTATTACAGCCATATGCATGCATGAGCATGTGCCAAGTCAATTCAAATGAAACATTCAAAGGAGGATACCACGGTGTCATACCAATTTATGAATAGAGCAATGCAAGCAAACATTCATAAGACATGCTACAAACTATTAGCAAGCTGGAACTAATCATAAGAAAGCAAGAACTACTAAGCATCCATAAATAACATACACCCTACACAAACAGGCTAAGCATGCCCACAATGATTAGTATATGTACAAAAATGAAAACAAATAGAGTCCGTTACCAGCCTCTTACCATGCCTCAAGTTGTCATTAATCCTCATTATTGCTCTTCACTTGTGTGGCTTGAATAATAATATGAAACCAATATCCACCGAGGACTGCTGAACCCTGCAACAAACTCACAAAGCCAAAGAAGAACAACAAATATTTTTGGTTTTTTCGATTTTTAAAACAAGAACCAAAAAGGGAAAACAAGCAAAGCAAAATCTTTTTGGGTTTTTTGAATAGTTCAAACAAAGCAAAAGGGAAAAGAAAAACCAAGGCAAAAGAAGAAGCAAACCAAAGAGAAACAACAGAAATATTTTTGGTCATTTTGTGTTTTAGAAAGCAAAAACAAAGAAAGAACGAAAAACTAAAAAGAGAACGAAACATGAATATACAAAGTACCGACGTGTCACCGTGGTACGACGAGGATGAAGTGTCAGGATGAAGTGTCTTGGTGGGTATCAATCCCAAGCCTGCCAGGATGAAGTGTCACCGTGGTACGACGAGGAGGTACCCTCGTCCTTGTGCAAGATCGAGTACATCCCTCCGTAGTGTGCGGAGTAGTCATAGGAGGGTACATCCTCCTTGTGCTGCTCGTGGAAACCCAGCAAGTGAAGTTGCTCGTCCACCTCCTCCTTGGAGCGCGACCACGGTCTCCTGTGAACACTAAACAGAGAAGGTTGTGGCAAAGGGATCTCCCTTTCATCCCCGTCATTGAAAAGCATCCTATATACTAGACTGTTCAAATCAGAAGTAGCAGTGACAAAGTAATGAGTTTTCATAGCAACAAGGTCAAGCCTCTATGGGGCCAGCATAGCATCATTGGGATCCACTAAAAGACCTAATGCATTGACTATACGCGAGGCAATGATGCCCCCATATATAGGCCCCCTAGCAGCTAGGCGGTGAGCGATAAGCGAGCCAAGATTGTACCGAGTATCATTATTGATCGCAACAGCAAGGAAAGCTAAATGATAGTTGGAGATATTACTCGTGTTCTCCCTACCAAGTATGCTAGTATCAAGATAATATGCAAAGTATCTAAGAGCAGGGAGTTGGATATTTCTTATCTTTCCGCGTTGCGCCACACGGTCATCATCATTGGTCACCCCTCGATAAAGCTCCAACAAATCAGCGGGTCGCCCCTGAATTTTCTTCACGGTCCATGTCATCACTCTCAAATATCTCTCCAAAGGTATGGCTATTCATGCTTGGTATTCTGAAATTTAAATACCTATTAAACAAGTGATTGTAAAGTAAATATAATGAAGGATTCTACTCATAGGGACTTGTAAGAGGCCTAAACATGCATCAAAACTATATCTCTAAGCATCAAGCAAGCTTACAAGCTCTCATAAACTGTCACCTACAGCAGCAAAATACTCAAGATATAATCCACCAAACACAAATCTACTTGGACAAGGAGAGGAGTCACATACCAGGGAACAAATGCTCCAAATTTCAGCAAGAAAGATGGGCTGAGCAAGGATATCGAAAAAAACGAGAGCAAGCACAGCAAGAACTCAATTTTGAGCAATGAACTGGAGCTTACTCGGGAGAGAGAAGAAAGTGGCAGGTGATAGAGTTAGCGGGGGTCAGGGGTGGCCCACACCAGGGCATGGAGCCACCCAGGGCATGGCGCCACCCAGGGCAGGCCGCGCCACCAGGTGGTGTGCCTGCCTGGTGGGTCCCCCTGGTACCTCCCAGGTACTACTCTGCCCCTTTTTCACATAAAAATTTAATATGAATTTTCTGGAATTTTTCGTGACACTTTATTTTTGGGCATTTTTCAGGTATAGAAGAATGATTTTCTGACAGACATATTTTTTTGGAAACATGATGCAAGGACAAAACAAAGCTAGAACTACAGAAGTTCTAAGACACTCTAACATGCAAGCAACTAATCAACAAAAATAAAACTAAATGAAAGCAAAAACTAAAATGGATAGAATAGAAGTGAACGGGGATAACCACGGTGAAAACATTGTTTTGTTCAATGAAATCCTTTTGTTAACAAGGTTGATCAGGTCTTGTTACCAAAACAATTCCATATGAGACAAAACTTTGTATCCCACTAATGATTATGTTACCTCAACCTTGATAGCAATGGTCCCAATCATAATAGTTTCAAATTTTTCTCTTGGTATGGGACAATATATTTCTCCAACTTGAATGCCCTCAACATGTTCAATTGAATTCAAACCATAAGTCCTTTCAATCTTCTTGGGGAAATAGACAGTATGTTCCTTGTCATTAACATTGAAGGTCACCTTTCCTTGATTACAATTAATAACAGCTCCTGCAGTATTGAGAAAAGGTCTCCCAAGAATAATAGACATATTATCATCTTCAAGCATTTCAAGCACAACAAAATCAGTTAATATCAAGCAATTATGAGCCACTTGAACAGGTACATCCTCACATATACCAAAAGTAATAGTGGTAGATTTATCAGCCATTTGCAAAGATATATCAGTTGGTATCAATTTTTCAAGCTGAAGCCTCTTATAGAGAGAGAAAGGCATAACACTAAATCCAGCTCCCAAATCACACAAAGCAGTTCTAACATAACTGTTCTTAATAGAGCAAGGGATAGTTGGAATCCCTGGGTCTCCAAGTTTCTTAGGAACCTTACCATTGAAGGAATAATTAGCAAGCAAAGTAGAAATTTCTTCATTAGGGATCTTCCTTTTATTCGAGACAATATCCTTCATATACTTTGAGTAAGGAGGCAATTTAATAGCATCAGTCAATGGAATTTGCAGGAATAAAGGTTTCATCCACTCACAAAACTTATTATAGTGTTCATCTTCCTTTGACTTGTGTTTCTTATTAGGGAAAGGCATAGGTTTTTGGACCCAAGGTTCTCTTTCCCTACCATGTTTCTTAGCAATAAAATCTTCTTTAGTGTACTTAGTATTCTTAGTGTGGTGTTCAGGTTCTTCTTCAACTTTTTCTTCATTAGGAACTTCATTTTCTTCATTACCACTTTCAGTTTCAGTATCAGAGACAGATATATTATTAGGATCTATAGCAGGTTCAGAGGGTTCTACAATAGTTTTATGTTTCTTTTTCCTTTTCTTATGAGTAGAACCACTATTTTGAGCTTGTTGAGAATCCTGCTCAATTCTTTTGGGATGCCCCTCGGGATAAAGAGGATCCTGGGTAGCAGCACCACTTCTAGTTCTAATTTCATAAGCATGTTTTTCTTTAGCAGCATTAATTAGCAAGTCTTTTTGCACTTTAATGAGTTGATCTATTTGAGTTTGAACCATTTGAAAGTGTTTAACAATCATTTTAACATCATTAGAGGTTCTTTCCGCAATATCTTTCAACTCAACAATAGCTCTAGTGTTTTCCATTATATGATTTTGCACCCTTTTATTAAAATTATCTTGCTTAACGATAAAGATATCAAATTCTTCTAAGCATTGATCAAGAGGTTTAGAGTAATGGATATCACCTTCATCAAAGTGTTGGAGAGAGTGTACCTCAATAGTGGATGAGTAGGGAATAGGCTTACATAACTCTTCAATAGGAGGTAAATTCTTTACATCTGCAGCTTTAATTCCCTTCCCCTTAAGACATTTCTTAGCTTCCTTCATCACTTCATCATTTAATTCAATAACTCCCCTCTTATTTGATGTTGGAATAGGCACGGGAATAGATGGTTCAGGTACAATTACTTTAGGTATAGCTTGTTTAGGAGGAGTCCGATCTTCATAATTCTTGCTTATTTTAGCCATTAACTCCTCACCTTCCTTAGGAGTCCTATTCCTGAAAACACAATCAGCACAACTATCTAGGTATGTCCTAGATTCCTTGATTAGTCCATTATAAAATATATCAAGAAGCTCATTCTTAGGTAATGGACTTCCAGCCTATGCATGAATCAAAGCACAAAACCTTGCCCAAGATTCAGGCAATACCTCTTTTTCTCCCTATTTGAAATCAAAAGTTCTGCAAAATAGCATGCCTAGCACTGGGAGGAAAATATTTCTGCGAGGAAAGTACTAATCAAGCACTCAGAATCAATAGATCCAGGAGGTAAATTACTAAACCAAGTTTTAGCTTCTCCTTTTAGTGAAAAGGGAAAATCTTAGTAACAAAGTAAATCGCATCTTAATATCATCAGAAAACAAGCCACTCATGGTAGAAAGTTCATTCATATGTGCTACCGCACTTTCATTCTTAGTCCCACAAAAAGGTTCTTTCTCGATAATAGCTATGTAAGATAGATCGAGAGAGAAATCATAATCTTCATCTATAATGTTTATGGGAGAAGCAGCAAACTTAGCAATAGGAGACAATTTGGGTCTAATAGTACGCCTCTCAAGGAGACTCTTAGAAGCACTCCTATCATGGGTGTTTTTACATTCTTTAATAAATTCATCAGTCATCTAAACATAACCATCTTCAATATCATAACTTTCACTAGACTCAGGTGAACTAACAGGTGTGGTAGTGTCTTCATTAGGAGTTTCCGTATTTCCAGCTATAGTTCTAGCAATCGTAGCATCTAGGAAAGGACCCTATGAACCACTCTTATCAAGCACAGTAGAAGCAGCATCCTCAGCATCAGAAGTTTCAGATTCAGCAGTAGTAGCAGTGTGAGTAGCATGTGTATGTGGTGGTGTAATGAGCTTACTTATAACAGATGGTGAATCAAGAGCAGCAGAGGTGTGATACATTGCAAATGTATCTATAATTTTTGATTTTCCATGCTTGGTTTTATCCACTTTCTTGTGTTTTGTTCCAACTTTGGAGTAATTTTCATATGATTTCTTGGACTAACCTATTAACAAGAGCCACAGTGCCACACATTTTCTGCTGCTGTTTTGGTTCGGGAAAGTGGAAAATGAATATTCTCGAATTGGACAAGACAAAAGCCAAAGTGCCTATTTTTAGGAAGGGATCAAGTGCGAGAATCTGAGGCGGAGAAGGGCAGGGAGCCACCACCACCTGGCGGCCAGGCCGGCGCCAGGGGGTGGTGTGGCCGCTCCCGGCACCCCCTTGGCCTCTCCTTCCACCTATATATTGCCCTCGGGACGAAAACCCTAAGTACCCGATCAAAAATCCAAGAAAGAATATGTAGTCGCCGTCATCTCCATCCCTAGATCGGGAGCGATCTGAAGCTCTTCCCGGCACCCTGCCGGAGAGGGGAATTCACCCTGGAGGCCTTCTTCATCACCATGCAAGCCTCTGGTATGATGCGTGAGTAGTTCATCCTTGGACTACGGATCCATGTAGTAGCTAGATGGCTGGTTCTTCTCCTTTGTGCTTTCATGTTTAGATCTGGTGAGCTCCGTTCATGATCAAGATCATCTATTTGTAATTCATACATGTTGTGTTTGCGGGGATCCGATGGATATTGAGATGCTATTTCAGATTGATTATTGATTCTATCATGTCTTTGTTATTTGTGATCTTGCATGCTTTCCGTTGTTAGTAGCTATCTTGGCCAAGTAGATGCTAGCAACTCCAAGAGTTAGTATTTATGCTCGATAGTGGGTTCATGCCTCTGGTAATCTGGGGAAGTGACAGAAATCTCTAAGGTACTAGATGTGCTATTGCTACTAGGGAGAAAACAACAACCCTTTGTTCATAGAACAATCGTATTGTTTACTTTACACGCAGTTCGTAAAGCAATAATCTGTTGCTTGCAACTTAATACTGGAGGGGGTTCGGATGATAACCTAAAGGTGGATTATTAGTCATAGATGCAGTTGGATGGCAGTCTATGTATTATGTTTTAATGCCCAATCAAGTCTCAAAGGAGTCAAGATGATTAGTATATGCATGTATTGCTTTCTCGGTGTTTGTCAATTGCCCCGCTGTAATTTGTTCACCCAGCATGTTATCTATCTAAGGAGAGCCACCTCTAGTGAACTATGGATCCCGGTCCTTTTTCTTTACATACATTCTACAACTGTTTCCTGCTTTGTGTTTACTTTCTGCAAACTTTTACTTCTTTCCATTCGATACGTTTAATCCTTTGTTTTCCGCAAAACACGGTGAGATTGACAACCTCATCACAAGTTGGGGACAAAGTTCTGTGGTTGTGTTGTGTAGGTCTCCACGTTGCTACTAGCCCGGTAGTGCCCGCCAAAGCTCAGCTAGTAACACCTTTAGGGTGTTTCCTTGCTCTTGGTTCGATTAAACCTTGGTTTCATAACGAGGAAAACTTCTTGTGTCTGATCATACCTTCCTCTTGGGGTTCCCAATGATCTCTCGTCGAGCAGCGAGCACATAAAGATCTTTTAGGCGCGTTCTTGAGTCAAGGACATCTTCACAAGGGGAGTCCCTCATAACTAATCTCTTTACTTTGTTGTTTTTATTTTGCTTAGTTTATTTTTGCTTTGTTTGCTTGTTTTGTTATTCACAAAAAAAATTAGTTTTACAAGTTTGCTTTCTTATTCAAAAAACACAAAAAAAATTAAGTCTCCTTTAGTTGTCACCTCTTCCTTAGCTCACCATGTTCATCCCTACATTCACCCTGAAAGACCTTCCAATTGGTAGTGGTTCTATAATTTGGAAAGATAACATTCAAGAATTCTGTAATCATGTTAGTAAGTATGAAGATACTGAGGATAGATCCCTTGTAGAACTTGCTCCAAACTATGAGATTGTTGCAGCTTATTTAATTCACATGTTAGAAGCTAGGTTTGTTAATCTCAACCCCTTAATGCAAGTAATGTTTCTTAAGCTTAAGGAAATTGAAGACCCTGAAAAGAGGGATTTTATACTAGAAACTTTGTTTAAGGAGTTCTATGATGTTGCCAAGGAAGCTAGAAAAGTTTTTGAATGTTTCAATATGCTAGGCTCATGTGTAGATGTTGTTGGTACACGAGAAAAGATGAACAAAACCAAACCTAATGGGGAGGAACCTAAGATACCAATACCCTTTAAACTAGTAGCAATACATGATGCCATAGAAAAGAATCTTGATTGGATTGTTCCTGCAAACCCTTTTGATGAGAATAGTGAACCCAAGAGCATTGAGAGAGGATCCTCTAGAACTTATTTGGATGATATACCTTGCCTTGTTGAAAATATTTCTGGTATTTATCTTAATGCTTCTTCATTTGAGAACACTTGATTCTTTCTTTTCTTCTGATGCCTAACTTAAAGGCGTTAAAGAAAAGTACTTATTGGGAGATAACCCAAAAGTTTTAGATGAGTCTTGGAAGTTATTACCTCAGTAATAACCTCTCCTTATCCTTTTTATTTGCTTTTTGTGCCAAGAGTAACCTCTGATGAGAGGGAAGTAATGATTGGGAAAGTTGCTGTCCCGAAACAGATTTTTGTGCTTCACCATAAAAATTCGTGAGAGAGCTCTGTATGTTGGATTGAGCTGTAATGATTTGTTCTTTTGCCCCAGGTTGTTATCTAACTTTCGTTAGTTCAACACTTTTTGATTTGAGCAACAGAAGGTCTTCGAACAAATTCGTCTTTACCTGCTGGTCTGTTTTGACAGATTTCTGCCATTTTCTGCATTTGCTTCTTGTGGGTTCCTTTTTGAGTTCTTTTGGGGAATTGAGCTTTTTGAAGGAAGTGCTACAGTATCTAGTGTTCTAATGGAAGTTTATTTGGTGTTAGAACTGAACCTTAATACTTATTTATATTAAGTGCACTAATGTTGCTAATGAGATTGTGTGAAGTTTTGTATGAAGGAAAATTTTCAAGTGTATGGAAGGAATGAGTAATGAGATGAAGGATGGACTAAAGCTCAAGCTTGGGATGCCACACGTGTCACCCCAAGAAATATCCAAGAAGTACAAGCGTCAAAGCTTGGGGATGCCCAAGGCATCCCCTTCTTCATCAATAAAAATCCCAGGTTTCTTCCAAACGCTTCATTTTTATTGTTTCATGCACAATTGTTTGTTCTTGGAGCATCTTCTTTTTCGTTTTTGTTTTTGTTTTTAGTTTGCTTGGTTTGCTAGTTTTCTGAATAAATTGGTTGGACCCCCTCTTTCATACATTGGTTTGCAAATGGTTTGGTTTGGTTTCGAAAAGAGTAGGAAAGTTCATACTTATGTGGTAAAAAGAGCTCGTTTTTGACTGTGGCCTATGCTTTGCCATGCCATGCTTGATATTGTTTTGTCTTTATGCTTAGTATTATTTGCTGTAGCATGACTTGTTATAAACAATTGAGATTGCTTAATGTGCCTTGGATGAATCATGCGTTCTTTTAGCATATTAAAGCATAGTATAGTGGTATTCTCCTGTGATGCTTTATTTGGGTTGACTTGAGACATGCTCACACCATGTTATGACTATCACAAGTCACCATAGCCTTTATGATCCTTTAGTTTTCAACTTGTAGTATCACTTTATGCTTTGATCTATGATGTTTTATCGCTCTGCATGATTATGGCCATTATTGCTCTCTTAGTTTGTCGCTCCCAGTCTTTTGCTAGCCTCCACAACCAAGTATGAGTTCCACTCATGCATCCAACTCCTAAAACCAAGTTATTCCAAAGAGTCCACCATACCTACCTACTAGCTTATTATATTCCAAATATATTCATGCTTTTGTTTACCTTCCAAATTAAACTTGTTATGAGAAAACTAGTGATTAAAGCTCTCACGAACTTGATGGCACACTTTACTTTACTTTCCCTTAATAAACTTGAACCATTGTGTCGTCTATGTTGTATATGCTTGCACTTATTTGTTGGGAATTAGCAGAACCATGCTTTCATGGGGAACGCTTTCAACATTGCACTTGGTACTTGTACCTAGTTGATATCATGCTCTTTTGTATATGGATGTAAATCGGTGTGAAATGAAGCAGGAGCTTGTAAGTCCATGGAGTTATGTATATGTGTTAGAAAGCACTTTGGGCTGGTCTAATCCATGCTGACATGGTGGAAACCTGCAGCGTAACCATAATGAGCTGTCTATGAAGCATTCTTCTTATAAAAAAAAGAGTCCTATATTGAGAAAAAAGAGAAAAGAAAAAAAGAGATACTATGAAAAGAGGAAAGAGAAAAAAAATCACCATATTCCCATGGTAAATAAGAAGAATGTTGAGATGCTCATTGTCTTCTTGCCTTGTCATTTTGATATGGGGATTCTTCCGTACCATCGGGCAAGGGGTATCCCGTTGGCGGTTCTCAATGATACACATGTACTTAAAATGACAAGAACTTACCGGTGACTAAACTTGAGTAGCATGAGGAGCGGCCCTCGTATACAAGGGGCATGAGATTTCTGATTTATACTTCGTCAAGCATGTACACCATAGTTTGTTCACTTTAACCTTAATCACTTCAAGATGCTGATGATAGGGGCAATGAGAGCTGAAAGCTATAAGTACCATAATTTTTGGAAGCTGTTTATGAGACTTGAATCTCGACTTCCTTTTATAAAAAGGCCTTTCTTCCACCATTATATTGAGTCTCCACCTTCTAACTTTATGAACCTACTTTGAGAGCATAGTGGCCATTCTTTGTTCTATGTGCATTGTCCCAAAACTAGTTGATTGATGCATAACTTGATATTGCTTGTTTTAAACTATTGTATCTAGTCACTCTTATGAACTTTGAAGGTGTCCTATGCATTTATATTTTCTACTCTATTGAGGGACAAGCTGAATACTATTATGCTATGTTTTCTTTATGTGAAACAAACAAACGTCTTGCAAAGCATTATTATTCATGAATCTTTTGTTTGTGCCTTTTCATGTTGCATCATAGTTTCTTTGCTTATTGCTAGAACTTTGTCTTTCATGTTATGATTGAAGTACTATGATCCTAGCTTTGAATGTTTTACAAATACTTTGATCAAGTCTTTGATGGTGCATGTCACCTCAAAAATTATTCTTTCTTTTTATCACTTACCTACTTGAGGACGAGCAGGAGTTAAGTTTGGGGATGTTGATACATTGCAAATGTATCCATAATTTTTGATGTTCCATGCTTGGTTTTATCCACTTTCTTGTGTTTTGTTCCAACTTTGGAGTACTTTTCATATGATTTCTTGGACTAACCTATTAACAAGAGCCATAGTGCCCGGTACTGCTTTTCGCTGTTTTTGGTTCCGGGAAAGTCGGAAAATGAATATTCTCGAATTGGACGGGACAAAGCCAAAGTGCCTATTTTTCCTAAGGGATCAAGTGCCGAATCACGAGGCGGAGAAGGTCAGGATCCACCACACCACCTGGCGGCCAGGCCAGCTGCCCGAGGCGTGTGTCCACTCCCGACACCCCATCGGCCTCTCCTTCTGCCTATATATTGCCCTCGGGATGAAAACCCTAAGTCCCCGATCAAAAATCCATGAAAGAATCTGTAGCCTCCGTCATCTCCATCCCTAGATCGGGAGGGATCTGAAGCTCTTCCCGGCACCCTGCCGGAGAGGGGAATTCACCCTGGAGGCCTTCTTCATCACCATGCAAGCCTCCGGTGTGATGCGTGAGTAGTTCATCCTTGGACTACGGATCCATGTAGTAACTAGATGGCTGGTTCTCCTCCTTTGTGCTTTCATGTTTAGATCTTCTGAGCTCCGTTCATGATCAAGATCATCTATTTGTAATTCATACATGTTGTGTTTGCGGGGATCCGATGGATATTGAGATGCTATTTGATGACCCACAAGTATAGGGGGTGTATCGTAGTATTTTCGAGGGAAGTGAAACCCAATTTATTGATTCGACACAAGGGGAGCCAAAGAATATTTATAAGCCTTAACAACTGAGTTGTCAATTCAGCTGCACCTAGAAACACTCTTGCTCACAGCAGTTTATCGATATAGCAGTTTTGTAGTAGGAATAGCAAAGTAATGATAGCAAAGCAAAAGGTAGTAACAAAAGCGATGATTGGGATTCGAGTGCGGTAGGCATAGGTATGAATGGACGGGCGTTGCATGGACAAGACAATTCACATAGCAATCAGAACATAGGGCAATTGCAGATAAATAAGATAAAGCACCCAAGTACTAGATAATCCTAGGCATGTGTTCCATATTTAGTCATACGTGCTCGCAATGAGAACTTGCACAACATCTTTTGTCCTGCCAGCCCGTTTGCAGCGGGGCCTTAAGGGAACTACTGGCAATTAAGGTGCTCCTTTTAATAAAGCACCAAAGCAAAGCATTAACACTCCGTGAACACATGTGATCCTCACATCAAAGCCATTCCCTCCGGTTATCCCGATTTCTGTCACTTCGGGGCCATTGGTTCCGGACAACAACGTGTGTATACAACTTGCAGATAAGACCATAAACAATACTATCATAATGAATCAATAACATGTTCAGATCTGAAATCATGGCACTCGGGCCCTAGTGACAAGCATTAAGCATAACAAGTCGCAACAAAGTCATAAAGCACTAATAAAAAATACTAGGAACCATGCCCTAACAATCTGATGCCATTACATGAACGATCTCATCCAATCCCTACCATCCCCATAGCCTACAACGGGGGATTACTCACTCATAGATGGGGGAAACTTGGATGGTCGATGGAGAAGCAATGGTGATGATGATGGCGATGATCTCCTCCAATTCCCGTCGGCGAGTGCCGCGGAGTTTCTGGTGCTGTTTCGTGGAATCTGGTGGTGGTGGCGGAGCGGAACTCCTTCTGGAAAAACATCAAACCCCCCGAAGTTTTTAGGTCAGAAGGCTCCTTATAGGCGAAGAGAGAGGCCGAGGGGGTGCCTGGGGGGCCCACACCACCCCCTGGCACGGCCTGGCCTGGCCCGCGCCACCATGTGGTGTGGCCACCCCAGGGCTCTTCTCCGTCTCGTATTCTGGCCCCTGGAGTCTTCGGGTGAAATAGGATTTTTGGCATATTTTCCGGGATTTTTCTGATAGTTGATTTTCTGCACAAAAAGTAGACACCAAGGCAATTCTGCTGAAAACAGCGTCAGTTCGCATTAGTTGCATCCAAATCACACAAGTATAGAGGAGAAACAATAGAAAAAGTGTTCGGGAAAGTAGATATGTTTTGGACGTATCAACTCCCCCCATCTTAGCTCATATTCTTGTCCTCAAGCAATTCAGTTGAAAACTGAGTGCGATAAAAGAACTTTCACGAACACAATTGCTTCATAGGATGTAAATATTCTCAGCAATGTGATCAACTGCTTAGACAATCCATAATAAAGAGTATGCAACTGAGTCTACTTAATAGTCATTGCAAGCTATGAAGAGATTCCAACTCAAGAATAATAAGTAGCATGAAGCACGAACATAAGCAACATTACAATGCTCATAAAAAGGTATGATAGAGTGGTATCTCGCTTGCCTTTAATTATGAATGTCAAGGCACCTCTGAAGTTCAAGTGATGACTAGAAGTAAAGATATCAAGGATACAAGCATCAAAGTCATAACACAAATAATCAAGTATTGGAACAAACGCAAAGAATGACAACTATGCTCTCAAGAAGGTGCTCAAAGAATAAGTGGAGACTCAACAAGTAGAAGAAAAAGGTTTTGAATTATTTTGAAAGGCTTCCAAATGCTGAAAGTATGGTACTCGTTAGCTTTGAGCTCTCACTGCCCCTATCATAAGCATCTTAAATGTGGTTAAGGTGAAAGTGACACAACTAAGAGGATATGCTTGACAAGTTATAAATCGAAGTCTTATGCCCCTTACTTACGAAGACCGATCCTCATGCTACTCAACTTCAGTCACAAGTAAGCTCTTGTCATTGTAGGTATATACGTATCATAGAGAACCGCCAACAGGGTACCCCTTGCACATGACACGGGAGCTATCCCATAATCAAAATACAAGGCAAGCAGACAATGAGCATCTCGGTGATCTTTTTATTTACTATGTGCATATATTTTTATTGAGGATGCTTCATAGAATGCTCATTATGGTTATGCTGCAAGTTTCCACCATGATTAGGCATGGCTTAGACTAGCGGCCTAGGCATTTCTCTAACATACATACAAACTCCATGATCTTACAAGTTCCACTTTTATTTCACACCGCCGGGATCCATAAGCAAAAGAACATGATATCAACTAGGTACAAAGTACCAATGAAGCGTTGAAAGCGGTCCCCATGATACATGGTTCTGCTAACTTCAACTCATAAAGCGCAAGCATATGCACAACAAAGAAGGACGCAATGGTTCAGGTTTATTAAGTGCAAGAAAATAAAGTGTGCCATCAAGTTCGTGAGAGCTTTACTAACTAACTTTCTCATAACAAGCAAACATTTTATTCGGAAGAAAACAAGGCATATTGAATATGCACGGAAGTAGCAAATGATGCTAATGGGTAGGTATGGTGGACACTTTCGAAATGTTTGGTTTAGGGAGTTGGAAACTTGAGTAAAACACTCAGTGGAAGTGAGGCTAGCAATAGTAAGGGAGCGACAAACAAGAGAGCAATAGCTGTCATTATCATGCCTGCAACAAAACAGGACTACTCATGGCATGAAAGTGATTCAAGATCCTCAAGGCAAAATAATTCATCGAGGCTTAACTGACTACTACAGTCATGAGCATGCGTGAGCATGTGCCAAGTCAATCAAATGAAACATTCAGAGGAGGATACCACGGTGTCATACCAATTTATGAATGGAGTAATGCAAGCAAACATTCATGAGACATGCTACAAACTATTAGCGAGATGGAGCTAATCATAAGAAAGCAAGAACTATTAAGCATCCAAAGAAAACATACACTCTACATGAATGGACTAAACAAGCTCACAATGATGAGTATATGTACAAAAATGAAGACAAATAGAGTTCGTTACCAGCCTCTTACCACGCCTCAAGTTGTCATTAATCCTCATTATTGCTCTTCACTTATGTGGCTTGAATAATAATATGAAACCAATAATCCACTGAGAACTCTCGAACCCTATAGGAAACTCGCAAAAACCAAAGAAGAACGACAAATATTTTTGGTGTTTTCGATTTTTAAACAAGAACCAAAAGAGAAAAACAAGCAAAGCAAAATCTTTTTGGGTTTTTCGAATAGTTCAAACAAAGAAAAAAGGGAAAAGCAAACCAAGGCAAAAAGAAGAAGCAAACCAAAGAGAAACAACAAAAATATTTTTGGTCTTTTTGTGTTTTTAGAAAGCAAAGGCAAAGAAGAACGAAAACTAAAAAGAGAACGAAAACATGAATATACAAAGTACCGACGCAACATGATATGGAGATGAGTGCGGTGTCGGTGTACCTCCCCCAAGCTTAGGCTTTTGGCCTGAGTGGGTATCAATCCCAAGCTGGCCAGGATGAAGTGTCACCGGGGTACGACGAGGAGGTACCCTCGTCCTAGTGTGAGGTCGAGTACGTCCCTCTATAATGTGCGGAGTAATCATAGGAGGGAACATCCTCCTGGTGCTGCTCGTGGAAACCCAGCAAGCGTAGCTGCTCGTCCATCTCCTCCTTGGAGCACGGCCACGGTATCCTGTCAACACTAAACAAAGCAGGCTATGGCAAAAGGATCTCCCTTTCATCCCCGTGAGTGAAAAGCATCCTATATACTAGATTGTTCAAATCAGAGGTAGCAGTGACAAAGTGATGAGTTTTCATGGCAACAAGGTCGAGCCTCTGTGGTGCTAGCATAGCATCATCGGGATCCACTAAAATACCTAATGCATTGACTACACGCGAGGCAATGATGCCCCCATAGATAGGCCCCCTAGCAGCTAGGCGGCGAGCAATAAGAGAGCCAAGATTGTACCTAGTATCATTGTTGAGCGCAGCAGCAAGGAAAGCTAAGTGATATTGGAGATATTACTAGTGTTCTCCCTACCCAATACACTAGTGGCAAGATAGTATGCAAAGTATCTAAGAGCAGGGAGTTGGATATTTCTTATCTTTCCGCATGCCTTGGTCATCATCATTGGTCACACCTCGGTAAAGCTCCAACAAATCAGCGGGTCGCCCTTGAATTTTCTTCACGGTCCCTGTCATACGCACACCTACAATACTGCAAAATCTCTCCAAAGGCATGATGAAGGGCATATCATAGATTTTAAAAGAGACAGTAGATTGATAGGGTGTGTTAGTAAATGAGAAGCTCTCAACAAAAGTTTTGGTGAGCATAGCATATTGTGCACTCTCGTCTTGCATATAAGAGGTCAATCCAACCCTCTCAATCAGTAGCAAGAAATCATCAAGAATACCTGCAGCTTGCAAGAAAGTAAAACAAGGAAAAGAGGATGGGTGAGCGTCTCCATCATCCCTTTCACTGCCAATACGTGTTGCAATGAGGTCTTCATTGTATGAAGGCCTAGCTTGAGAGGCTATTCTTGAGGGTCTCGACCTCCTAGGTGCATCACTCTCAAATATCTCTCCAAAAGTATGGTTGTTCATGCTTGGTATTCTGAAATTTAAACACCTATTAAACAAGTGATTGCAAAGTAAATATAATGAAGGATTCTACTCATAGGGACTTGTAAGAGGCCTAAACATGCATCAAAACTATATCTCTAAGCATCAAACAAGCTTACAAGCTCTCATAACCAATCACCTACAGTAGCAAAATACTCAACATATAATCCACTAAACACAAATCTACTTGGACAAGGGGAGGAGTCACATACCAAGGAACAAATGCTCCAAATTTCAGCAATAAAGATGGGATGAGCAAGGAGATCGAAGAAATCGAGAGCAAGCATAGAAAGAACTCGATTTTGAGCAATGAACTGGAGCTTACTCGGGAGAGAGAAGAAAGTGGCAGGTGAGAGAGGTAGTGGGGGCCAGGGGTGGCCCACACCAGGGCATGGCGCCACCCAGGGCTGGCCGCGCCACCACATGGTGTGCCTTCTTGGTGGGCCCCCTGGTACCTACCAGGTACTCCTCTACCCCTTTTTTCACGTAAAAATTGAATATGAATTTTCTGGAATTTTTCAAGACACTTTATTTTTGGGCATTTTTCAGAAATAGAAGAATGATTTTTCTGATAGACAGATTTTTTTTCTTTTGGAAACATGATGCAAGGACAAAACAAGGCTAGAACTACAGAAGTTCTAACATGCAAGCAAACTAACAACACAAAGAAAACTAAACGAGAGCAAAAACTAAAAAGCAAAAGATAGAAATAAACGGAGATAATCATAATGAAAACATTGTTTTGTTCAATGGAATCCTTTTGTTAGCAAGGTTGATCAAGTCTTGCTACCAAAACAATTGCATATGAGACAAAACTTTGTACTCCACTAATGATTATGTTACCTTAACCATGATAGCAATGGTCCCAATCATAATAGTTTCAAATTTTTCTCTTGGTATGGGACAATATATTTCTCCAACTTGAATGCCTTCAACATGTTCAATTGAATTCAAACCATAAGTCCTTTCAATCTTCTTGGGGAAATAGACAGTATGTTCCTGGTCATTAACATTGAAGGTCACATTTCCTTGATTACAATTAATAACAGCTCCTGCAGTATTAAGAAAAGGTCTCCCAAGAATAATAGACATATTGTCATCTTTAGGCATTTCAAGCACAACAAAATCAGTTAGTATCAAGCAATTGTGAGCCACCTGAACAGGTACATCCTCACATATACCCACATGAATAGTGGTAGATTTATCAGCCATTTGCAAAGATATATCAGTTGGTATCAATTTTTCAAGCTGAAGCCCCTTATAGAGAGAGAAAGGCATAACACTAACTCCAGCTCCCAAATCACACAAAGCAGTTCTAACATAACTGTTCTTAATAGAGCAAGGGATAGTTGGAATCCCTGGGTCTCCAAGTTTCTTAGGAACCTTACCATTGAAATAATAATTAGCAAGCAAAGTAGAGATTTCTTCATTTGTGATCTTCCTTTCATTCGAGACAATGTCCTTCATATACTTTGAGTAAGGAGGCAATTTAATAGCATCAGTCAAAGGAATTTGCAAGAATAAAGGCTTCATCCACTCACAAAACTTATTATAGTGTTCATCTTCCTTTGACTTGTGTTTCTTATCAGGGAACGGCATAGGTTTTTGGACCCAAGGTTCTCTTTCACTACCATGTTTCTTAGCAATAAAATCTTCTTTGGTGTATTTAGTAGTCTTAGTGTGGTTTTCAGGTCCTTCTTCAACTTTTTCTTCATTAGGCACTTCATTTTCTTCATTACCACTTTCGGTTTCAGCATCAGAGATAGATATACTATTAGGATCTGTAGAAGGTTCAGAGGGTTCTACAACAGTTTTATGTTTCTTTTTCCTTTTCTTACGAGTAGAACCACTATATTCAGCTTGTTGAGAATCCTGCTCAATTCTTTTGGGATGCCCCTCATGATATAGAGGATCCTGGGTAGCAGCACCACTTCTAGTTCTAATTTCATAAGCATGTTTTTCTTTAGTAGCATTAACTAGCAAGTCGTTTTGCACTTTAACAAGTTGATCTATTTGAGTTTGAACCATTTGAAAGTGTTTAACAATCATTTTAACATCATTGGAGGTTCTTTCCACAATATCTTTCAAATCAACAATAGCTCTAGTGTTTTCCATTAGATGATTTTGCACCCTTTTATTAAAGTTATCTTGCTTAACAATAAAGATATCAAATTCTTCTAAGCATTGATCAGGAGGTTTCAAGTAAGGGATATCACCTTCATCAAAGTGTTGGAGAGAGTGTACCTCAATAGTGGGTGAGTAGGGAATAGGCTTACATAATTCTTCTATAGGAGGTAAATTCTTGACATCTGCAGCTTTAATTCCCTTCTCCTTAAGACATTTCTTAGCTTCCTTCATCACTTCATCATTTAATTCAATAACTCCCCTCTTCTTTGATGTTGGAATAGGCACGGGAATAGATGGTTCAGGTACAATTACATCAGGTATAGCTTGTTTAGGAGGAGTCCGATCTTCATAATTCTTGCTTATTTTAGCCATTAACTCCTCACCTTCCTTAGGAGTCCTATTCCTGAAAACACAATCAGCACAACTATCTAGGTATGTCCTAGATTCCTTGATTAGTCCATTATAAAATATATCAAGAAGCTCATTCTTAGGTAATGGACTTCCAGCCTATGCATGAATCAAAGCACAAAACCTTGCCTAAGATTCAGGCAATACCTCTTTTTCCCCCTATTTGAAATCAAAAAGTTCCTGCAAAATAGCATGCCTAGCACTGGGAGGAAAATATTTCTGCAGGAAAGTACTAATCAAGCACTCAGGGCTATCAATAGATCCAGGAGGTAAATTACTAAACCAAGTTTTAGCTTCTCCTTTCAGTGAAAAGGGAAAAATCTTAGCAACAAAGTAAGTACGCATCTTAATATCATCAGAAAACAAGCCACTCATGGTAGAAAGTTCATTCATATGTGCTACCGCACTTTCATTCTTAGTCCCCCAAAAAGGTTCTTTCTCGACAATAGCTATGTAAGATAGATCGAGAGAGAAATCATAATCTTCATCTATAATGTTTATGGAAGAAGCAGCAAACTTAGCAGCAGGAGATAATTTGGGTCTAATAGTATGCCTCTCAAGGAGACTCTTAGCAGCGCTCCTATCATGGGTGTTCTTACATTCTTTAATAAACTCATCGGTCATCTCAACATAATCTTCTTCAATATCATAACTCTCACTAGACTCAAGTGAGCTAATAGGCGTAGTAGTGTCTTCAGTGGGAGTTTATGTATTTCCAACAATAGTTCTAGCAATCGTAGCATCTAGAAAAGGACCTAATGAACCACTCTTATCAAGCATAGTAGAAGCAGCATCATCAGCATCAGAAGTTTCAGATTCAACAGTAGTAGCAGTGTGTGTAGCATGTGTATGTGGTGGTGTAACGAGCTTACTTATAACAGATGGTGAATCAAGAGCAGCAGAGGTGTTTAGAACCGTACCTCTTCTTGTAGTGGATGGTAAAATAGGAACCTTGCCATCACGAGACTTACCCATGATGGATGGATAGCAGCGAACAATAGAGAATCCAAGTGAACTTGATAAATAAAGCTATGCTCCCCAACAACGGCGCCAGAAAATAGTCTTGATGACCCACAAGTATAGGGGGTGTATCGCAGTATTTTCGAGGGAAGTGAAACCCAATTTATTGATTCGACACAAGGGGATCCAAAGAATATTTATAAGCCTTAACAACTAAGTTGTCAATTAAGTTGCACCTGGAAACACTCTTGCTCACAGTAGTTTATCAGTAGCAACAGTTTTGTAGTAGGAATAGCAAAGTAACAGCAGTAGCAAAGCAAAAGGTAGTAACAAAAGCGATGGCAATTGGGATTCGAGTGCGGTAGGCATAGGGATGAATGGACGGGCGTTGCATGGACAAGACAATTCACATAGCAATCAGAACATAGGGCAATTGCAGATAAATAAGATAAAGCACCCAAGTACTAGACAATCCTAGGCATGTGTTCCATATATAGTAATACGTTCTCGCAATGAGAACATGCACAACATCTTTTGTCCTGCCAGCCCGTTTGCAGCGGGGCCTCTAGGGAACTACTGGCAATTAAGGTGCTTCTTTTAATAGAGCACCGGAGCAAAGCATTAACACTCTGTGAACACATGTGATCCTCACATCAAAGCCTTTCCCTTAGGTTATCCGATTTACATCGCTTGGGGCCATAGGTTCCGGAGAACGACGTGTGTATACAACTTGTAGATAAGACCAAGAACAATACTATCATAATGAATCAATAATACGTTCAGATCTGAAATCATGGCACTCGGGCCCTAGTGACAAGCATTAAGCACAACAAGTCGCAACAAAGTCATAAAGCACTAATAAAAGATACTAGGCACCATGCCCTAACAATCTGATGCCATTACATGAACGATCTCATGAAATCCCTACCATCCCCATAGCCTACAGCGGGGGATTACTCACTCATAGATGGGGGAAACATGGATGGTCGATGGAGAAGCGATGGTGAGGATGATGGCGATGATCTCCTCCAATTCCCCGTCCGGCGAGTGCGAACGAGTTTACGGTGCTGTTTCGTGGAATCTGGTGGTGGCGGCGGAGCGGAACTCCTTCTGGAAAAACGTCGAACCACCTGAAGTTTTTATGTCAGAAGGCTCCTTATAGGCGAAGAGAGAGGCCGAGGGTGCACAGGGGCCCACCACCCACCGGCGTGGCTTGGCTCGCGTCACCAGGTGGTGTGGCCACCCCAGGGCTCTTCTCCGTCTTGTATTCTGGCTCCTGGAGTCTTCGGGTGAAATAGGATTTTTGGCATATTTTCCGGGATTTTTCCTGATAGTTGATTTTCTGCACAAAAAGTAGACACCAAGGCAATTCTGCTAAAAACAGCGCCAGTTTGCATTAGTTGCATCCAAATCACACAAGTATAGAGGAGAAACAATAGCAAAAGCGTTCGAGAAAGTAGATACGTTTTGGACGTATCACTATTTCAGATTGATTATTAATTCTATCATGTCTTTGTTATTTGTGATCTTGCATGTTTTCCGTTGTTAGTAGCTATCTTGGCCAAGTAGATGCTAGCAACTCCAAGAGTTAGTATTTATGCTCGATAGTGGGTTCATGCCTCAGTAATCTGGGAAGTGACAGAAATCTCTAAGGTACTAGATGTGTTGTTGCTACTAGGAGAAAACAACAATCCTTTGTTCATAGAACAATCATATTTTTTACTTTACACGATTCGTAAAGTAATAATCATTGCTTGCAACTTATATCTTGGAGGGGTTCAGATGATAACCTGAAGGTGGATTATTAGTCATAGATGCAGTTGGATGGCGGTCTATGTATTATGTTGTAATGCCCAATCAAGTCTCAAAGGAGTCAAGATGATTAGTATATGCATGTATTGCTTTCTCGGTGTTTGTCAATTGCCCGTGTAATTTGTTCACCTGACATGTTATCTATCTAAGGAGAGCCACCTCTAGTGAACTATGGATCTCGGTCCTTTTCTTTACATACAATCTATAATTGTTTCTTGCTTTGTGTTTACTTTACGCAAACTTTACTTCTTTCCATTCGATCGTTTAATCCTTTGTTTTCCATAAAACACGGTGAGATTGACAACCTCATCGCAAGTTGGGGACAAAGTTACGTGGTTGTGTTGTGCGGTCTCCACGTTCCTACTAGCAGGTGATGCATACCTTAAAGCTTCAGCTAGTAACACCTTTAGGGTGTTTCCTTGCTCCTACTGATTCGATTAAATCTTGGTTTCATAACTGAGGGAAAACTTACTGTTGTGCTCATCATACCTTCCTCTTGGGGTTCCCAACGAGCTCTGCGTCGAACGACGAGCACATCAAGGTGTTCAGAACCGTTCCTCTTCTTGTAGTGGATGGTAAAATAGGAAACTTGCCATCACGAGACTTACCCGTGATGGATGGATAGCAGGGAACAATAGGGAATCCAAGTGAATTTCATAAATAAAGCTATGCTCCCTGGCAACGGCGCTAGAAAATAGTCTTGATGACCCACAAGTATAGGGGGTATATCGCAATATTTTCGAGGGAAGTGAAACCCAATTTATTGATTCGACACAAGGGGAGCCAAAGAATATTTATAAGCCTTAACAACTGAGTTGTCAATTCAGCTACTCCTGGAAACAATCTTGCTCAACGTAGTTTATCAGTAGCAACAGTTTTGTAGTAGGAATAGCAAAGTAGCAGCAGTAGTAAAGTAAAGACAATGATAACAATAGCGATGTGATGGGATTCGGTCACGGTAGGCATAGGGATGGATGGACGGGCGTTGCATGGACAAGACAATTCACATAGCAATCAGAACATAGGGCAATTGCAGATAAATAATATAAGCATCCAAGTACTAGATAATCCTAGGCATGTGTTCCATATATAGTCATACGTGCTCACAATGAGAACTTGCACAACATCTTTTGTCCCTGCCGTTTGCGCTTGGCGGGGCCTTAAGGGAACTACTGGCAATTAAGGTGCTCCTTTTAATAAAGCACCAAAGCAAAGCATTAACACTCCGTGAACACATGTGATCCTCACATCAAAGCCATTCCCTCCGGTTATCGATTTACATCACTTGGGGCCATTGGTTCCGACAACAACGTGTATACAACTTGCGATAAGACCATAAACAATACTATCATAATGAATCAATAACATGTTCAGATCTGAAATCATGGCACTCGGGCCCTAGTGACAAGCATTAAGCATAACAAGTCATAACAAAGTCATAAAGCACTAATAAAAATACTAGGAACCATGCCCTAACAATCGATGCCATTACATGAACGATCTCATCAATCCCTACCATCCCCATAGCGTCACAGGGGGATTACTCACTCATAGATGGGGAAACATGGATGGTCGATGGAAGTGATGGTGATGATGATGGCGATGATCTCCTCAATTCCCGTCCGGCAGTGCGAATGGAGTTTCTGGTGCTGTTTCGTGGAATCTGGTGGTGGCGGCGGAGTGGAACTCCTTCTAGAAAAACGTCGAACCCCCCCGGAGTTTTTAGGTCAGAAGGCTTCTTATAGGCGAAGAGGGAGATCGAGGGGGTGCCTAGGGGGCCCACACCACCCCCTGGCGCGGCCTGGACTGGCCCGCGCCACCAGGTGGTGTGGCCACCCCTGGCTCTTCTCCGTCTCGTATTCTGGCTCCTGGAGTCTTCGGGTGAAATAGGATTTTTGGCATATTTTCTAGGATTTTTCCTGATAGTTGATTTTCTGCACAAAAAGTACACCAAGGCAATTCTGCTGAAAACATCATCAGTCCGTGTTAGTTGCATCCAAATCACACAAGTTTAGAGGAGAAACAATAGCAAAAGTGTTTGGGAAAGTAGATACGTTTTGGACGTATCAACCATCAAGATCATAGAACAAGTCTTGGGTAGTTCACTTGATTAGCACCCCTCATTAGTGATACTCTCATTGAATAGTGGCTAGTGCTAAACTAAACTTGATCACTTTAGATGGGAACACTTGGAGAAAATGATTATGAAAACCTTGGAATGATGAGTCATTCTATTGAAATGTTTTGACATGTGTTGTGAAACACAATGACTTGGAGATGATACTGAATGAGGCATGTGCCTCGACTTTGATAAAAACTGATGGTTAGGTTCAGATGCGACACCATTCCAATTTTACCGTACAACCACAATACCTGAGTTGGGTAGGGCTTAACTGGAAGTTTACATGTCTTAGTATGGGTTCCGTTGCGGAAAGAGGTGAAGTTAAGGTTACCTCTTGAATATGACTGTCCACAAATGCAGTTCCCAGGATGGCAGTTGGCCATGGCTGGGAGGCCAAGCTCATAGGGGAGGTTCCTATACTAGGGTGTGTAATTGAAAGGTTTGGATTGATTATCCGCATACCAAGTATGATGATTCAGGGTTATCCTTGATGGATGTATCGAATTTTGTGGTGAAAGTGTACCACCTCTGCAGAGTGTCAAACTATTCGAATAGCCGCGTCTGCGGTTATGGATAGTTGGAGTGGCCATACTGTTCCGTTGTCAGATGTTTTCTAAATAACTTGTGACTTGAAATATGACTTTGATTGGAACACCACGGGGTTGTGGAAATGAAAACTAGGTTCCCACTTGAGTAATCTATAGAACTAAAATAGGCTTTACTATTAAGTACTTACGAAATAAAATTGGCTTGCTACAAACAAGACTAGAGCTTAGGATTCCTACTAGTATTACCTTACTTGTGTTAGTGATAGTTTGCGAGTACTTACAGAGTACTCATGGATTTGTCCCTGGCTATTCCCATGGCCAGACTATGAGGAGAACTACCCGGAGGATGGACAGCAGGAGGTCTACGATAACTAGGATCATCTCCCATCGTCAGCATTGCCTCTGACAATGAAGATGGAGTCTACTATGTTTATTTCCGCTGCTTTGATGTGTATTAAGACTTGATCATGAGATCAACATTTGTAAGACTATTATGGTTTGTAATCGATGATGTACTGTGATACAAATTCTGTTATGTCTCGCAAAAATGGTAATCCTAGGATTGCGATGTACGGCATAATAGGCATCTCGACTTAACAATCCGGGTGTTGACAAAAACGCATTGGCATCATTTCTTCAATATCCTCTTGTGTAATTCCTTTACTTTTGAACTCTGCTTACAATGAATAAATTGCTTCAATCTTCCATGCATTTGGTGCAATCTGCCCCTTCATTTGGTTTAATTTCCTCTCCATCCATTGGTTCAATATCCCCCGCATTTGTTTCAATCTCCCATGCATTTGGTTCAATCTCCTATTAATCCATTGGTTCAATCTCCCCTGCATTTGGTTCAATCTCCCCTTCATTTGGTTCAATCTCCTCTCGATTTGTTGGTTCAATCTGCAATGTATCCATTGCTTCATTCTCATCTGCATTTGTTGCTCCCGCCTGATTATCCATTCCATAAGCTAGGTCCTCTGCATTTTTACAAAGCCTAGCAATGTGCCCTAGGATCCCACAATGTTTGCACTTACATTGTCGAGGTGGTGCACCACCCTCTTCACTAGCTCTCATCTTATTCTTCCTTGGCCTACCTACTTGTCTAGTAAAAACTGGAGGGTATAGCTTGAAGCCTGGATTCACTTCCATCCATTGGTATTTTCCCAACAAGGCTGGAACATTCTGAGCATATGCTGCCCTAAATTTGGCAACAGAGAAATACTCCGACATGTACTGATAAACTTTACCCTCTTCACCTCCTAGAACACCCATGAAAAACAATGCATGTATGCAGGGTTTCCCACGGAGCTGCCATTGCCTGCAATGGCATGTCTTGTCAGCCAAACTCATTGGATACCTCCATTGCCTATCTTTACTGTCACTGTATGTTACCTCAGCCTCCATTCCTTTTCTAATGCATTTCATCTTCAATTGTTTTTCCCTGGCATGCAATGCCTTAATCAAAGATGGGAGGATGAGATGGCTAGCATATACTATTGATGCAATTCTTTGACACAAATCAATCTTTATCATGATCATCTGCCTAATCTTATCAAATATTTGCCACAGGATAAGCCCTTTCAATGACTTGAACTTTGCATTGAAATTCTCTGCAAGGTTACTTGTTACATAGTATACCTTGCAAATTTCATTGAATTGGCTTCTTGACCACACCATTACATGATATGAATCCAAGTACTCCTTCACCGCAGGTTTTTTTTTATACAACACTTCCAAATGATATAGATGCTTCCTCAAACTACATGTGTATGAAGCTGGCCATAGGTTGTCAGTATAAACTTTACCCTTGAATTTCTTTGTAAAATTCTGCACTAAGTGTCGTATACATTCCCTGTGCTCCACTCTGGGGAATACTACTTCTACAACTTTCTCCAAACCTTTGCAAGCATCCGTGTGGATAGTAAGTCCTGGTGGATGGCCTATAAGGTCACGCAAATTCTCCAGAAACCAAGTCCAACTTTCTCTGACTCAATATCCAAAACTCCAAAAGCAATAGGCAACATCCAATTGTGGCCGTCAACTACAGTAGAAGCTACTAGTTGTCCTTTAAATCTGCCATGAAGAGCTGTTGCATCCACAACCAAATAAGTCCTGCAACCATCCAGAAACCCTTGCCAGCAAGCTTTGAAACAAACAAAAGCCCTTCTAAAGCACTCCTTCTCCATTGTCTTCCCTCTTATTTTGTATTGAACTGTATGCCTATCTATCTGTACAACACTACCTGGACTAGCCATCTCCACTTAATCTTTGAAGCTGTAAAGTGATGTCTACACACGCTTCTATTCTTGTAGACAATGTTAGGCCTCCAAGTGCAGAGTTTTGTAGAACAGCAGCAAATTTCCCTTAAGTGGATCACCCAAGGTTTATCGAACTCAGGGAGGAAGTGGTCAAAGGTATCCATCTCAAGCAACCCTGCAATCAAGATACAAGAAGTCTCTTGTGTCCCCAACACACCCAATACACTTGTCAGGTGTATAGGTGCACTAATTCAGTGAAGAGATAGTGAAATACAAGTGGTATGGATATAAGACAATGGTGCCAGAAAAGAGCTTGATGGGAGGAAAATACTAAATGCAAAAAGATGGAAGCAAGCAAACATGTAACAGATCTAGTTGCAAATGGTGTTTCAATGTTTATAAACAAGGACTAGGGATCATACTTTCTCTAGTGAACACTCTCATAAAAATATCTTCTCTTCATGATAATACTCTGAACTACTCTCTGGTTGGACACTCTAATCCATGGTAGGGCTATAACAGCACTCCTCAAAGTCCACCTTCCCCATCTAGATAACCCCACACTGTCACCTTGAGTGCTAGATGGTTCCAACAAACACCACAATTTCATAGAGACATCCAACTCCAAATATAACTCATAACAAGTATTTATGTAACCTTAGCCAAAGTGCCACACGGTGTGCATACTGTCAACTTCACACACGTGGGGATAAGCAAAGATTCATTAAAGCACTTGAGTAGCAGAATAGATCTATAGATTACAAAGCTCATGATCTCAATAAGATCATGCATAGAAAGAGAGATGAACACATAGCTACCGGTAGAGCCCTTAGCCTCGAGAGAGAACTACTCCCTCCTCATCATGGGAATCAGAAACGACGATGGAGACGGTGGTGGCGATCGATGGAGATGGCTCCGTGGGCACTTCTCCATCCCGACAGGGTGCCGAAACAAAGACTTTCTGTCCCCCGAATCTGCACTTCGGTGGTGGCGGCGCTGCGGAACTTTTCGTGGCTGGATGATTTAGGGTTTTCTCATCGGGAGGCTTCTGATAGGCGAAGGGGCGATGTCAGAGGGTGAGTAGGGGCCCACACCACCTGGTGGCATGGCCAGGGGGACCCGCGCCACCACATGGTGTGGCCAGCCCCTGGCCCCTCTCCGTCTCGTCTTCTGGCTCCATGAGTCTTCCGGTAAAATATCGACTTTGGCTTTTGTCCTGTCTAATTCCGAGAATATTCATTTTCTGGCTTTTCTGGAACCAAAAAGAGAAGAAAGCAGGCAACTGGCACTGTGGCATCTTATTAATAGGTTACTCCCAGAAAATGCATAAAAGTATCTAAAAGTATGAATAAAACATAAGAAAGTAGATATAAAACAAGCATGTAACATCAAAAATTATAGATACGTTTACAACGTATTAGCATCCCCAAGCTTAACTCCTGCTCTTCCTCGAGTAGGTAAGTGATAAAAATAATATTTTTTGAGGTGACATGCACCATCACAATCAAGATCAAACCATTTGCAAGCATTGAAAGCTGGGATCAAAGTACTCTAACATAGACATGAAAGATATAGTTCTAACAATAAGACCTAGCAACTATGTTATAACATGGAAAGGTACGAACAAAAGATTCATGAATAACAATGCATTGAAAGACGTTTGTTTGTTTCACATATAGAAAACATAGCATAGTGGCATTCAGCTTGTCCCTCATGGAGTAGCAAAACATAAATGCATATGACACCTTCAAAGTTCATAAGGGTGACTAGATAGAAATAGTTCAAGGATAAGCAATATCAAAGTTATGAATCAATCAACAAGTCTTGGGACAATGCACATTAAACTAAGAATGACCACTATGCTCTCTCAATAGGTGCATAAAGATAGAAGATGGAGACTCAACATAAAAGTAAAAGAAAGGCCTTCATAGAAGGAAGCAGGGATTCAAGTCTCATAAAGAGCTTCCAAAAATTATGGTACTTATTAGCTTTCAGCTCTCATTGCCCCTATCATAAGCATCTTGAAGTGATTAAGGTTAAAGTGAACAAAATATGAGTATATGCTTGACAAAGTATAAGTTGGTAATCACATGTCCCTTGAATACGAGGGCCGCTCCTAATGCTACTCAAGTTTAGTTACCGGTAAGTTCTTGTCATGTATCATAGAGAACCGCCAATGGGGTACCCCTTGCCCGATGATACGGAAGAATCCCCATATCAAAATTACAAGGCAAGCAGACAATAAGCATCTCAGCATCTTCTTATTTACCATGGGAAAATGGTGCTTTTTTCTCTCTTTCCTCTTTTCTCATCTTTTTTATTTTTTTTCTCAATCTCTATCTTTTTTATAAGAAGAATGCTTCATAGATTGCTCATTATGGTTACGCTGCAGGTTTCCACCATGATTAGGCATGGATTAGACCAGTCACCCAGGTGTTTCTCTAACACACATACATAACTCCATGGACTTACAAGCTCCCCTTTCATTTCACACCAATGACATCCATAAACAAAAGAGCATGATATCAACTGGGTACAATGTACAAGTGCAATGTTGAAAGCATTCCCCATGACAGCCTGGTTCTCCTAATTCCCAACGTATAAGTGCAAGCATATACAACATAGATGACACAATGGTCCAAGTTTATTAGGGGAAAGAAAATTAAAGTGTGTCATCAAGTTTGTGAGAGCTTTAATCACTAATTTTCACATAACAAGTTTAATTCGGAAGGTAGATAAAAACATGAATATACTTGGAATAGCAAATGCTAATAGGTAGGTATGGTGGACTCTTTGGAATAACATGGTTTTATTTGGAGTTGGATGCATGAGTGGAACTCATAGTTGGTATGGAGGCTAGCAAAAGACTGGGAGCGATCAACTAAGAGAGCAATAATGGCCATAATCATGCAAAATGACAAAACATTATTAATTAAAGCATAAAGTGATATTACAAGTCGTAAACTAAATGATCATAAAGGCTATGGTAACTTGGTGTATTCTTAACATGGTGTGAGCATGAGCCAAGTCAACCCAAATAAAGCGTCAAAGGAGAATACCACAATATTATGCTTTTATATGCTAAAACAACACATGATTTTTTCAAGGCACATTAAGCAATCTCAATTGTTTATAACAAGTCATGCTACAGAAACAATCACTAAGCATAAAGCCAAAACAATATTAAGCATGACATGATAAAGTCTAAGTCACAGTAAAAAACAAGCTCCTTTTATACCACTTAAGCATGAACTTTCCTACTCTTTTCCAACACCAATTGACTTATTTGAAACAACTCACAAAGATAATAATAAAAAATATCAGTGAGCTTGTCTCACAATTCCACAAAGAAGAACTAAAAATTTCTAAGCTGAAAGCACAAGAAAACTAAGGCTAAACACAGTGCTAGCAAAAGAGAACACTCACAAAACAATAAGAATTAAAACTAGAGTGTTCTAGGTAATGAATAACGGGGTGTGTCTCTCTCCAAAAGAAGTGTGTTGGGATCCAACCAACTTATTTAAGAAAACCAAACAAAAGAAAACTAAAAACAAAAACAAAGGCGCACCAAGAACAACACAACAGTGCATGAAACAATAAAAATGAAGTGAAAGACCTGAGATTTTTATTGATGAAGAAGGGGATGCCTTGGGCATCCCCAAGCTTTGACGCTTGTACCTCTTGAATATTTATTGGGGTGACATGGGGTGGCATCCCCGAGCTTGAGTTTTTGTCCATTCTTCATCTCATTACATCATTCTTTCCCTACACCTGAAAATTTCCTTCATACAAAACTTCACACAATCTTCATTAGCAACATTAGTGCATTCAAAAGATAATAAACCTTTGGAGTTTAGTTTAAAACAGAAAAACTTTCATTAAAAACACAAGCTACTGTAGCAATTCCCTCAAAAAGCTCAATTTACCAAAAAGAACCCAAAAAGAAATCGATAAAGAGGCAAATGCAAATAATGGCAGAAATCTGACAAAACAGAACAGCAGGTGAAAACCGATTTTTTCGAAGATCTTATGTTGCTCAAATCGAAAAGTGTTGAACTAACTAAAGTTGGCTAACAACCTAGGGGATTTATTCAGAAAATTAAAGCTCAATCCGGAAAACAGAGATTTTTCACGAATTTTTACAGTGAAGCACAAAAATCTGTTTCGGGACAGCACTTCCCCAAATCTTGCTTCCCTCTCATTAGAGGTTATTCTTGGCACAAAAATCAAAATAAAAAAGGATAAGGAGAGGTTATTACAGAAGTAATAACTTCCAATACTCAAGAAAACTATTGGGTTATCTCCCAAGAAGTACTTTTCTTTAACGCCTTTGAGATAGGCACGATAATTTGGATGATGCTCACATAAGAAATAAGAATTGAAGTAAAAGAGAGCATCAAGAAGAAAATATAAAACATATTTAAGTCTAACCCACTTCCTATGAATAGTAATCTTGTAAAGAAACAAGTCATGAAAGCATAAAGCAACAAGCATAGGAAAGAAAAAGAAGTGCAACTTCAAGACTTTCAACATAAAGAGGGGAAACTTAATATTATTTTGATGCATAAAACCATGTTTCCCTCTCTTATAATAACTTTCAGTAGCATCATGAATAAAATTAACAATATAACTATCACATAAAACATTCTTATCATGACCCACATGCATATAATAATTATTACTCTCCACATAAGCATAGTCATTCTTATTAATTGTAGTGGGAGCAAATTCAACAAAATAGCTATCATTATTATTCTCATCACCATAATCATCAAATATAGGAGGCATATTATAGTCATAATTAATTTCCTCCTCAATAGTAGGTGGACTGAAAATATCATATTCATCATTATAATCATCATATATTGGAGGTTTGGTATCATCATAAGCAATAGAATAGCTATCTTCCAAAGCTGCGGAACTAAAAAGATCATTTTCATAAGAACTAGCTTCCCCAAGCTTAGACTTTTCCATATCATTAGCAATAATGGTGTCCAAAGAATTCATACTAACAACATTGCTATTAGCATGCAAATAAAGTTCCATAGGTTTTTTAGTTTTCTCTTTAAACACTGCATGTCATAACTGAAGATAAATACTATAAAGCTCTCTAATTTTTTGTTCTTTTCCATTAAGCCTAACTAGTGAAAACAAGAAACAAAAAGAAAAAATTGCAGAATCTAATGGAAATAACTTCGAGCACTCACACACCAGCAACAGTACTATAAGATAACTTAGTAGCCAGAGGATGTGAGTACCTTTTACCTTACCTCCCCGGCAGCGCTTGGAAAAAAAAATATTGATGTCTACACACGCTTCTATTCTTGTAGACAGTGTTGGGCCTCCAAGTGCAGAGGTTTGTAGAATAGCAGCAAGTTTCCCTTAAGTGGATCACCCAAGGTTTATCGAACTCAGGGAGCAAGTGGTCAAAGGTATCCCTCTCAAGCAACCCTGCAATCAAGATACAAGAAGTCTCTTGTGTCCCCAAGGCACCCAATACACTTGTCAGGTGTATAGGTGCACTAGTTTGACGAAGAGATAGTGAAATACAAGTGGTATGGATATAAGACAATGGTGCTAGAAAAGAGCTTGACGGGAGGAAAAGACTAAAGGCAAAAAGATGGAAGCAAGCAAACATGTAAAAGATCTAGTTGCAAATGGTGTTTCAATGTTTAGAAACAAGGCCTAGGGATCATACTTTAGCTAGTGAAGACTCTCATATAATTATCTTCTCTTCATGATACTACTCTGAACTACTCTCCGGTTGGACACTCTAATCCATGGTAGGGCTATAACAGCACTCCTCAAAGTCCGCCTTCGCTATCTAGATAACCCCACACTGTCACCTTGAGCGCTAGATGGTTCCAACAAACACCACAATTTCATAGAGACATCCAACTCCAAATATAACTCATAACAAGTATTTATGTAACCTTAGCCAAAGTTCCACACGGTGTGCACACTGTCAACTTCACACACGTGGGGATAAGCAAAGATTCATTAAAGCACTTGAGTAGCAGAATAGATCTATAGATTACAAAGCTCATGATCTCAATAAGATCATGCATAGAAAGAGAGATGAACACATAGCTACTAGTAGAGCCCTTAGCCTCGAGAGAGAACTACTCCCTCCTCATCATGGGAATCAGCAACGACGATGGAGATGGTGGTGGAGATCGATGGAGATGGCTCTGTGGGCACTTCCCCGTCCCGGCAGGGTGCCGGAACAGAGACTTTCTGTCCCCCGAATCTCTCCTTCGGTGGCGGCAGCGCTGTGGAACTTTTCGTGGCTGGAGGCTGGATGATTTAGGGTTTTATCATCGGGAGGCTTCTTATAGGCGAACGGGCGATGTCAGGGGGTGGAGAAGGGGCCCACACCACCTGGTGGTGTGGCCATGGGGACCCGCGCCACCACATGGTGTGGCCAGCCCCTGGCCCCTCTCCGTCTCGTCTTCTGGCTCCGTGAGTCTTCCTGTAAAATATCAACTTTGGCTTTTGTCCCGTCCAATTCCGAGAATATTCATTTTATGGCTTTTCTGGAACCAAAAACAGAAGAAAACAGGCAGCTGGCACTGTGGCATCCTATTAATAGGTTAGTCCCAGAAAATGCATAAAAGCATCTCAAAGTATGAACAAAACATAAGAAAGTAGATATAAAACAAGCATGGAACATCAAAAATTATATATACGTTTACGACGTATCATAAAGCAACTGAAAACTTTCATTCCATGGACCATTGATCCTATAAAGAGCCATTTACTTTGCATAGAACATCCTCATGTAAGGTACTATAATATTAAACTTTTTAGAAACTTTTTTTATGAGCGTTGTTGCACCAAGTGATGGATTCGCTCTCATCCAATCCATGATTGCATCTGTCAACCACTTAGTCTTTGCTAGTTTTGTTTTGTGCTTTGGCTATCCCCCTTGAGGTGGACAAGAATGTTTTAACCGGTTACCTTTTATCTGAAACATAATGAAAATGTCAGGTATAGTTAACAAATTCTACACAATGATCTAAAATACACAACTGGTTGTAATACCTGAACCAAACTGCCCCTGAGCATAGTGGATGCATGCATGCTCCACCTACACCTCTTATATGGGCACTTCACTGTGAACCTTGCTGGCTCACCCTTAATAACAACATAATCATTATTGGTGCAGATGCAATATGTCGTAAGGGCATTACGACAGTCCCGCATCACTTCAAATATGGTGCCTTATGAAATCTTAGGACCGTTCTTGTCCCACTCAATTACTGGCAAGTCCTCACCATCGTACTCGGCTAAAATGAGACTGTCATTGTTCTCCTCGTTCTCTTCTTCATCAGTGTCATCAAATCTGGCACCGTGGGCCAATTCCTTCGTGTATTGATCCTCTAGTGCCTGTTTACTGAATCTATCTACCAATTAAGAAAACATCAACCCATCCTCATCATCTAGTGGAGGCACTCCCTCGACAGGCTCTGCTTCATCCTCCACATTGGCCGCACGAGCGATTTGGCTTACACTCGCAGTGGGAACATATGGTACTGCTGTGGACCTATAAGAAGCATGGGGCACACACTATTAGTAGAGACAGTAGAGGAACATGATGCCTGACCACCTGATGATGCCTGACCACCAGATGATGCTTTAACCCTCTTTCCCGTGTGTTCAACTTAATGTTGCACGTGGAGACGAATTTGACCAAAACGTTCGATAGCATTCAAAGTGAAAAGCATTACCAGATCAGCTTCGCTAGTTAGTGGGAGCAATCTTTGCTCGCTAATGTTGAAATATTGCAAATCAACTGAATCACCATTGCTCCAGGGGAATTTAGAATATATTTTTATCTTTCAAATATCTGAGAGTTATGGAGGTTGGAACCACCGCTGGGAAGTAAAATCCAGAGAGATACCATTCACAACCATGAATTACGCTAGTATCCAGTTTAGCCGCTAGCCGAAATGCCAACACTGGATCAATCCTATTCGAAAAGCAAGGCAATTAGCTGAGCACCGGTGATTCACGCTCAATTACTACCTATAATCAATCCACAAAGGGAAACAATACTTGCCCAGCTAGAATCCATGCGTTAGATCCCTCCGATGCCACCCAATCTTCTCCGCGCTTGACGGGGAGGACCGGTACACCCACCAGCGTCACATACTGTTCCGCGAAAGGGGTAGATCTAGAGGGGAAGGAAGTGGAACTGGAGTGGGCTCTACGGCTAGGGGGAGGGGAGGCTCGGGGGCCAAGGATGACATAAGGTAGGAGGGCACGGCGGTGGGGGAGCGGAGCGGAGGGGCGGTGTGGGAGTTTTTCCAGGCTCGGAGCGAGAATGACCGGTCCGACGTGTCTCCATGCGGCCCCACCCTTCACCATGTATGCAAGACCCATCCCAACGCGGCTCCACCCTTCACCACGTATGCAGGACCCGTCCCAACACAGCCCCACCCGTCAGCATGTAACGGTCGAGGCGACGTAACGTAACACTCAATGCAGGACCCACCCTAACGCGGTCCCACCTGTCAGCATGTAACGGTCAAGCCTTTGACCTGACGGCATCGCCCCGTCTGAGTGCATGTGAGGGTTCCGGAATGGAGGGACGGGAAATGTGAGGAAAAACTAAGCGGCTAGGGAAAACTGAGTATAACTAACGAACCAGGGGAACGAAAATAGAAATCCCTTTAAAATATATCCTGAGCTAGTTTATATGATGAAAGAGATTGCTTTCATAGGAAAATAAGAGGAAGATCCTAGTGATCACTTTACAAGATTTCATGACCTTTGTGCTACTCTTAAATCGACAAGTCTACCAATAGAGTTTATACTCCTTAAACTTTTTCGCTGGTCTGTAAAAGATAATGCTTTTACTTGGTTACAATCATTTCGTAATCACACTATAAAAAACTGGGAAGATTGCATCCGAGAGTTTATACATAAATATTGTTCATTCATTAAAATCATGCAGATTAAATGTAGCATAACAAACTTTCTCCATATAGTTGGAGAAAACTGTTATCAAGCATGGAATAGATTTTATGCAATTTCTTGGTTTGCCACTAGAGGCTGCCATATGCTCAGTTTTGCCACTAGCACGGAATGGTGATCATTTTACCACTATTTCGGGCGCAGCTGCTATGCCGAGGCCAACCGGCCAGTTTAAATGAACATAACAAATTCAAAAAATATCAAATAAATGAAAAACATGTGCACATAGTCTTCTTATGTCTTATACTAACAATTCAAGTTGATAAACAAGGTCTAAATACATTCAAACGAAAAATTCATGTATTCATGTATGTAGACCTTGTTTATCACCTATTCATGATTTTTTCATTTGAATGTATGTAGACCTTGTTTATCAACTTGAATCATTAGTATATGACATAAGAAGACTATGTGCATAGGTTTTCATTTTTGTTGATTTTTTTTGAATCTGTTATGCTCATTTAAACTGGCCAGCTGGCCTCACCATAGCAGTTGTGCCCGAAATAGTGGCAAAACTGAGCACCATTCCGTGCTAGTGGCAAAACTAAGCATATGGCGGCCACTAGTGGCAAACCAATAATTAACCTTTATGCAATGATTATGAAAGTCCCGAATCATGGTTTCCATGAGTATTTAATTATCCAATATTTTTACAATGGGATTAATGATGAAACAAAAGAAATGATTGATCTATCTGCAGGGGGAGCTATTTACAACTTAACATTACTGGAATGTATAAAGCTTTTCAAAGTAAGATCCTTCGATGGTGAACAATACAATCTAGTTGAGGATATTGAACCACGAAAAGGCATGATTCACATACCCCCAGTTCTTATACCTGAAGTCAAAAAGTCCATGGAAGAAAAAGGAATAGCCTTAGAACTTATTGAAGAAAATAAAATTGACATTCTTCAAGCTTATGTAATGAAAGATGATATAAATCTTGTCATGCAAAAGTTTAGATATCAACAAAAATAGTTCCGTGAGAAAAATTATAAACGTCTTATGACTCACGAAAGGAATATAAGAGACCTAACCTAACTGAAGACTACTAACATTGTCACTAGACGTGGCACTGAGACATAAGAACCACAAGGGCCACCTTGGTATCAAGAAGAACAAGCCCGCAAGGCAAGAGAGACTCAAGAGATGAGTCAAGAAGAAGAGGAGCTAGTTAATTGTCAAGATGATATTGATTATGAAGCTCAGAAAAGAGAACATGAGGCTTCAAAAGCTAGAGAAGAAGAAGAAGAAGAAGAAGAAGAAGAAGAAGGAGATAAACATAAACTATATGACTCAGATGCTGAGACAGTCGACTCAAGGGAAGAGGCCAATCTCAGAAAGGAGCAAGAAAAGAAAGTTATCGCCCCACGTGAAGAGCGCGCCGATAAGCAAAATCAGCAACAAAGAAAACTAAAAAAGATGTTGAACCAGTGGCAAAGGTAAAAGATAAGGTAATAACCACCAAAAAGAAAAATTCCTTATCCAAATTGAGTTCAATATGAACCGGATAAAGCTATTTATGATTCTTTTGTCGAGGAACTCGGAAGCCTTCATTTAGAACTTCCTTTAACTCATGCTATTCAAGTTCCAACTTATAAAAAGTTTATGCGAGATATTCTTAATAGAAAATCGAAGCTAACTAAGACTGTAGCAGTAATGACAAGCTTTGGTGATAAGCTGTCTGCTAAACTTGGGGACCCAGGTATACCAACTATCTCTTGCGCAATTGGAAAAGCAAATATAGTTAACGCTCTCTATGATTTAGGAGAAGGTGTTAGTGTCATGCCTTATCCCTTGTTTAAAAATTGAACCTTGGAGAGTATTCTCCCGCTTCAATCACTTTGGAAATGGCTGATAAGACAACTAAACAACATGTCGGTATAATCGAAGGTGTTCTACTTGAAATAGACCAACATGTTATACCTACTGATTTTATTATACTTGATGTTCCTGAAGACGACAAACTTTCTATCATCCTTGGAAGACCTTTCCATAGCACAGTTGGAGCTAACGCAGATTGTTATAGTGGTAAGATTGTCTTCAATATATATGAAGATTAGATTGTTTGCTATTTTCTAAAGAAACAAGAGCATAATGGAAAATATGTTCCACCACTTAAGCGTATCCAAGCAGTAAAAACCATAGATGAAGAGCAGCTCGAGGTAAACGCTAATGACATGGAGATTGGCTGACAGCCCGTTCTTAATAAGTTAAATTTAAATTTGTTTTATTTTCTTTTACATTTTGTGTGTATTAAAAAATTGTTCGAGTTTTGAGATTTGTAGAGGATTTACCCTAGTGGAGTTTAAAGAAGCAAGAGAAAAGTGAATGGGATAAGTAAACAGAGTTCGGACTGCGTAATGAGCACCGGTACAGTCGGAGGCTCCCGTACCGCCTGCCCATACTGAACTTCGATGAATTCACCAAAAGTTCATCGTACTGATAACGAGCATCGGTACGGCCGGAGGAGCCCGTACCACCCGCCCATACTGAACTTCGATGGATTTTCCAAGCGTTTATAGTATCGGTAACGAGCACTGGTACGGCCGGGACGTGCCCATATCGTCCGCCTGTACCATCCGCCCGTACCGTCCGCCCGTACCAGACCATCCAGGTTTGATCTCGAACCCTAACTTTGATCCAATGGTGACGACAACCGGTATGGGTGGGATGCGCCCGTACCACCCACCCGTACTGACTACATCACCAGGTAAAGGCCGACGGTGGGTGGCTCATATCCACCTCCTTTCTCCTTCTTACTCCTCATTATTTTTTTCTCTTTCTCTCTCCAACTCAAACCCTAATCTCCTAGAACCTTTGATTCTTCATTGATTTTGTGTTTTTGAGAGGGGAAATCTTCACATCTGTAAGTTTCTCATCCGATCCGCGCTCTATTTTCTAAAATCCATGGCTGAATTGCTCACATTGGATATTTAGATGAGTTCATTATATTTTGAGATTATTTTTGATTCCTCACATTAGGATTTGTAATTTTTGCCTGTAATCGTTTTTTATGTGATAGAAACTTGATGCCTATAATTTTATTTGAAAAATTTGAAGCACAATGCATAACATTGGAAGGATTTTCTGCTCGGGAAAGGGCTCGGGAATGGCAGTGGCCAGGCTCCACTAGGCTGTCGGGTTCGAAGAAGACACGTTCCGAGGCGGATAGCTTCAGAGCCGCCATGAGCTAAGACTATGAGAGGGTGAGCCAACGCAGGGTTTTACCCACTAAGTGGGTAGACCATGAGTTCCTCTCCCGCCAGGGTCTTTTGGAGGACTTCGAGCACATGACTGTGCAAGCTGGCATGGTCCCTTTCTCCTACCTATCCGTCAACACCTACCAGCTTGCCACGTACGAGTTCCTATCATCGTTCCACGATGACCTTGAAGTCCATGAGCGTAATTGCACTATAAATTTTGTACTCGATGGGTAACCCCATAGCCTTTCCTGTTATAAATTTTGTGATTGTTTCAGATTCTCCCAAAAGGGGGAACTCGATATTAATGACAATGTCCACATAGAGGCAATGCATTCTTGGGAGCAGATTTCTATCCACAAGAACATCGGTTATTTGCGCAAGAGTGCCACTACCCAGAATCCCACTATTCATTATTTTCACAGCTTCTTGGTGAATTCTATTTTTAGGAAAGGAGATGTCGGAGCAATGGCAGGCCCCGAGATGAGCGTAATTCACATGGCTCTGCATCCCGTGATGGAGCATAAGGTAAACTTAGGTGCTTTGCTCATCCAGCACTTTCGCCGCCAAAGGTTAGCTTCCGCTAGGGACATCCACTATGGTAGCTTGATCACAAAGATCACCTACGCAAGTGAATTTGTCCTACCTTAGGAAAGAGTTGTGTCTGGAAGTAAGATTCTGGATGATATCCACATGGCTAGCACCAAATTCATGGGGATCTATTAACCCCAATGCTCCCTTCATGCTTATCAGTTTTATTTTGAGCCTGCTAGTGACCTCCACCAAGTTTTGCTTCCTTTTGTACAAGCTTTTGGTTTGCCAGCTAAACAAAGTTGGGTACTTACTGAGGAGGAGTTCTAGCAAGCATTGATCCTCTTGGGGAGGATAGCACAGCCAGAAGGGCACCCCAACTAGGAACACGCAACAGGAGCAAGGTGGAGAGGACTCGAACATAGCAGGTTGGGATGACTACGATCACCAGCACCATCACCAGCAACCTTCCCTTCAGCACTAGCAGCAAGGTATGCCTCCACCACAGCTGGGATTCAACTATGTCCCAAGAGTCACACCCCAAAACTTCTAATCAAGATTATCAAGTTCTAATCACCCAATTTAGGGTTAACAAAAACTTTTATTAAGAAAATGAATATGAATGCATGTGTGTTTGCATTAGTGTAGATTTGAGTGCTTATGCCATGCTTGATTGTTCTAAATGATGTGAAATGGTTTTAAGATGAATGCTACATCATCTAGGCCAATTACAAACTAAATCCAAAGAGAAAGAAATCAAATATGAATAAATAAAGCAAATGGTCATTTTGACAAAAGTAAACCACTAGGCCACTTTGTGTGTTCCTAGAAGAAGATTTCTAACAAGAAACATTTCCAACTCTTTTCACCCCTTGCTAGACCAAGTAAAAGTGTATCAAGGCCCACTTTACAAACTTACAAAAACATTTTTCAAATCAATTTATTAGAAAATTGAAAATTGAATCTAGTTCATATGTTAAGATCCCACTTTTTCAAAAACCTATCAAATCAATTCCCCTTGAGCTCTCCAAGCAAACATAGACTCTCAAGCTTAACTTAAGATCACTCAAAAATTTTGAGTCAAAAATTCCAAAGCAAGTTTCATGCGGCCATTTCCACAAACACCTGACCTGCACTAATTAACCCTCTACCTAACTTCACTGTTGTGCACAGTAATCCTCGACCAATTGGTCTCCACTTTACTCCCCTGTCTCTCTTGAGCCTAGCCAGCACCCAGACAAGCCCCTCCTTCGCTGTATGCACAGTGGAGCGCCGCCCGTTTCTGGTCGTCGCCGGCCGACAGTGGGCAGCACGCCAAGAGCCTTGTCAGCCTCGCCCACGACATGCACCAGACATGCCTCGGTCCATCGCCACCCCTTGTCCAAGCCACGACCCCTGCCATGCCCTGGACCACCCTAGCTACGCCGCGCCTCGCCTCAATGCACCATGTCCACAGCGCCAGCTCGCCGCGCCCGTGAAGGAGTTATGCCCTAGAGGTAAATAATAAAGTGTATTATTTGAAATGACTCCTATATGTTCATAGTACGTTTCATAATGTGCTATAACTGTGTTAATACGAAACGTTAATACACGTGTGGTATGTAAACAAACTGTCTCTCTAGTTACCTCTAGTGAACTAGTTCATTGGTCATGAGGATGATCTAGGTTCCAAGATCATGGGCATTTATGCCAATTGACAATAGGGTCATGTTATTAGTTGAATAACAAGATAGACAAACATCTGACTGTTATATCTTGAATGAGATCTAGTTACAAAGTTCACCTTTGATGATAAAACACAGAGAACCTCGCAACCTGGTCCTTTGACTGTGAGGTAATGCAAATCACCATTCCGAAAGAAGCTCTGATGGTTATCAAGAATAGTCTCGTAAAAGGGTGATAAAAAATGTGCCACTCAGGTTTTCCGAAGGGATGCGTTGAGGAGTACATATCAAGACCAGGATTTGTCTAGTATATGTAACAGACAGATACATGTGGCCATCTCGGTGACGTTGCATTAATGAAGCTTGCAAGCATGTGACTTGGTCACGGAATGCAACGACATGAGAACGAGTAAAACAAGTTCATTGGTAACGAGACCGAACTAAGGTATGGGGATACCGAAGATCAAGTCTTGAATGAATTAGGTATCATATGACAAAGGGAACGGGAAACGACTATCTCACGGTTTGAGCGATTGTATTCATGAAACGCACGGGGGTCACATGGCCATCTAGGTACCTCTATTGATCATTGATGTGAGAGTAGTCTCAATCATGTCCGGAGTGTTTCCGAACTGAAGCATGTCACGCTTAAGGGTATGGACGCTTAGGATAGATGAGGTATCATAGGAGAAATAGAGAAAGAGAAACCGGAATAGTTCCGGGTAACATCCGATGGAGATCGGAAGGGGTCCGGAAGATGTTCCGGAGTGAAGGAATAATACAATATGTGTATTTGAATATTATTTGGAGAATTAATATTAAATATATATTTTATTTTATTATTAAAGGCATCATAATGCTCATAGGCCTCACCCGAAGGGACGCCCAATAGGCCATGGCGGATGGGGAAAGGGGGCCAGCCGGCCTAGGCTTGGTGGGCCGCCCCAATGGGGCCCACCTAGGGCCGGCGGCTGACCCTAGGTGGCCGGCGGGTGTGGGGGTCAGTCCCACACCACCTGGCCCTAGGGTGGTGTGCCCCCCTCCCACTATATATAGGGTTCTCCCCTCCCCTTTGGAATAATCCCATTCCCTCTCATTCTCTCTCTCATCCATTGAGGACTTCTCCGTAATATTGGGGAGGACCTCGTGGGTGAGTTATCCACCTTCACACCACCATCGTGTGATCTACGATCTGGCATCTACTTCTTCCGCTGCTCGGCTGGATCGGAGTCCAATTGACGTCTCCTACACCAGACCTGTGACGATCTTCGGAGGCACCACACTTGGGGTGCTGCTCGTCTTCATCAATATACGCCTTCCTGCGTAAGGCATGCCTCGGTCTTCAAAGGTATGAATACCTTATCCCTCCTCTATTACTTATGTCTATGTAGTATAGACCCGAGTATTAGTGTTCGAGTAGATAGAATTTTTTTGTTTTCTGCTATGGAACCCTACAGTGGTATCAGAGCGGGTCTATGGGTAGACATGTCGTACGGATAGAACACATAGCGATATGTGGGCATTGATTCTCTAGTTGCTACCCTCTTTAATGTTATTGTTCATATCGCGGCACTGTTTGATGAAGCGGCCCCCAACCGACCTCACGTGGAGATTCACGAGACTGGTCCATGAATCAAAGTGGCTTAGGGGGTGTATATCTCTCTACAGTAGTTGATATGGCATTGACATTGGAGGGCCCTGAAAAGGGAAGAAGAACGTCAATCATTGAATCCATGTTGTGGCTCCACGTTCGTAGGTGGGAAGGGGTTCTACTGCGAAAGCCCTAAAGCCGCGTAAAACTTGCAATAGATAATATAGAAACATCTATTTTTATTATTGCATAGGGGCAAGTATTATAACGTGGCAATGACAAGTTTATGAAACTTTCATTGAAGCTATTTATGACGATCATAATGCTATATCCATGTCATAACACTTTACTTATGAAGTATTACTTATTGTGCTGGTATTTTTATTTCGACGGTAGCATAATAAGATAATCCCTCGCAATATTCCAGTTATCGTATTCCCCTTGTGTGTGCACCACCAAGAAAGTTCTTCGGTATGAGGCGCCTTGCGGTGAGTAGGGGCCAGACATATCTACGTTCGCATACAGTGGGTGCAAGCCATTTTGCACTGCGGATACACACGAGTTAGAACTGGCGATCCTAACATGTGCAGACATGGCCTTGGAATACAGGAGACTGAAAGGTCAAGCATGAATCACATAGTTGATGTGATCGACATTTGGGTATGTCCACCTTTGATACTGCACTGATGGCCATGACGATCGGGGGAGGTGCAGGGGATTGGGATCATGTGATCACTAAACGAGCAGAGGGATGTTCGTTTGAGTGGGAGTTCGTTTGTTTTAAGTTCAAAACATAATTAAAACATGAAATCATTATTATGAACATGGTCTAAACACTTTGCAAATCCATTTTAGATGTCTCGCCCACCCACCTTCAACCTTAGCACTTTCCTTGAGAAGGACAAGCTGAAAACTAATTGAACCAACTTCACCGCATGGTTCCACAATCTTAGGATCCTCCTAGTCCCCTACAAGTTGAATTGTGTCATCGAGGCTGAGCTTCCGGCTAAGCCTGCAGACTCCGTCTCCCAGGACGAAAAGAATGTCTGTCTGTCCAAAGCGGACGATTTCTCCCTCATACAGAGTGGAATGCTCTATGCCATGGAGCCGGAGCTTCAAAAGCATTTTGAGAAGATGAATGTTTTTGAGATCATTGAGGATCTCAAGGCTGTCTTTGCTCCACAGGCCCTGCAGAGAGGTATGATGCTTCTGAGCTCTTCTTCTCTGCTAAAATGGAAAAGCACAGCAGTATTAGTGAGCACGTGGTCAAAATGTTTGGCTATGTTAAGCGTTTGAACACCCTGGATTGCAAAATCCCAGAGGAGCTCGCTATTGATAGGGTGTTGCACTCGTTGCCCCCTAGCTATAAGAGCTTTGTGATGAACTACAACATGCAAGGGATGACTAAGACCCTTGCTGAGGTGTTCGCCATGCTCAAGACTGCTGAGGTTGAAATCAAGAAGGAGCACACGGTGTTGATGGTCAATAAGACCACCAATTTTAAGAAGCCGGGGCAAAAGGGAAAAGGAAAGGGCAAGAACTCCAAGAAGGATGGAAAGATCATTGCTAGTACCTCAAAGACTGCCAAGCCTGGCCCTAAGCCCGACACTACGTGCTACTACTACAAAGGGGATGGGCACTAGAAACGCAACTGCCCCTAGTACCTTGAAGACTAGCGAGCCGCCAAGGACAAAGGTACATATGATATACATGTTATTGATGTGTTCCTTACAAGCGCGAGGAGTAACACCTGGGTATTTGATACCAGATCAGTTGCTCACATTTGTAACTCTCAGCAGGATCTGTAGAGTAGGAGGCGCCTAAGGAAGGACGAGGTGATGATGCGCGTCAGCAATGGTTCGAGAGTCGAAGTGATGGCCGTCGGCACCCTGCATCTTCGTGTACCATCAGGATTACTGTTGGTTTTGAATAAATGCTACTATGTACCTGCACTGAGTATGAATATTGTGAGTGGGTCTTGCTTGTTGCAAGACCGTTATTCGTTTAAATCAGGAACAAATGGTTGTTCAATTTATATGAATGATGTTTTCTATGTTCATGCTCCTGTGTGTGATGGTTTATTCTTACTTGATATTGATTGTAATACACACATCCATAGTGTTGATGCTAAACGTTGTAAGCATAGTGATGATAATTCCATGTTTATGTGGCATTGTGGTCTTGGTCACATTGGCATAAAACGCATGAAGGCGCTTCATTCAGAAGGGCTTCTTGGATCCCTTGATACATGCGAGCCATGCCTCATGGGCAAAATGACCAGGACACCGTTCTCTGGGACAGTGGAGAGAGTTGTAGACCTACTAGGAATCATACATACGGATGTGTGTGGACCAATGAGCGTCTCAACACGCAATGCTTATCGTTACTTTGTTACCTTTACTAACGACTTAAGAAGATATGGATATATCTACTTAATGAAGCACAAGTCTGAAACCTTTGAAAAGTTCAAGGAATTTCAGAAAGAAGTAGAGAATCAACTTAACAAGAAAATCAAGCATCTTCGATCGGATCGAGGAGGCGAGTATTTGAGTTATGAGTTCAACATTCACTTGAAGGACTGTGGGATTATTCCACAGCTTACGCCAGCCAGAACACCACAGCATAATGGTGTGTCGGAACATCGTAACCGAACCCTATTAGATAGTGTGCGGTCCATGATGTCTTTAACTAATTTGTATGTATCTTTTTGGGGATACGTGTTAGAAACCACTGCTTTTATTTTGAACCGAGCACCATCCAAATCCGTGGAGACAACCCCATATGAGATATGGTATGGCAAGAAGTCAATGTTGTCATTTCTGAAAGTTTGGGGATGTGAGGCTTACGTAAAGAAACTACAGCCTGACAAACTCGAACCCAAATTGGAAAAATGTATCTTTCTAGGATATCCAAGGGAAACCATTGGGTATACTTTATACAACCAAGCCGAAGGCAAAACGTTTGTCGCAAAAACCGGCACCTTTCTTGAGAAAGAGTTTCTTGCAAAAGGAGGGAGTGGAAGGAAAATTGAGTTATATGAAATTGTTGACCCTTCTCTCCAAATTCCGAGTAGCGCAACGGAAGCTGTTCCTAAACCGCTCTCCAACATGGAGGAAGAGCCCATTGATGATGATCAAAACAACAATGTCGAGACTCCTAAGGTTCGTAGGTCTACAAGAGTGTGTGCCACTCCTGATTGGTACAGTAGTCTTGTAATGTCTGTCATCCTGGATGAACAGGAAGAACCTGCAAACTACAAAGAGGCTATGGATAGTGCTGACTCTGAGAAATGGCTAGAAGCCATGAAATCTGAAATAGGATACATGCATGAGAACCAAGTTTGGACCTTGGAAGATCTTCCAGAAGGCCGCAAGGCTGTGGAAAATAAATGGATCTTTCAGAAAAAGACAGATGCGAATGGTAATGTGACCGTTCACAAAGCTCGACTTGTCGCAAAGGGGTTTCGACAAATTCAAGGAGTTGATTACGACGAGACTTACTCTCCCGTAGTGATGCTTAAGACTGTCCGGATTTTAATAGCAATTGCTACACATTTCGACTATGAAATTTGGCAGATGGATGTCAAGACCGCATTCCTTAATGATCACATTGATGAAGAGTTGTATATGATGCAACCGGAAGGTTTTGTTGATCCTAAGGATGCTGGAAAGGTATGCAATCTTCAATGGTCCATTTATGGATTGAAGCAAGCATCTCGAAGCTGGAACCAACGTTTTGATCAAGTGATCAAGAGTTTTGGATTTGTCCAAAATCAACAAGAGTTCTGTGTTTACAAGAAAGCAAGTGGGAGCTTAGTTGTTTTCCTAGTAGTATATGTGGATGACATATTACTCATGGGCAACGATGTGGATCTTATGAAAAGGGTGAAAGCATATTTGAGTAACCAATTTTCCATGAAGGATCTAGGTGAAGCTGCATACATATTAGGAATCAAGATCTATAGAGATAGATCAAGGCACCTAATTGCATTAAGTCAAAGTACTTACATCGAAAAGATTTTGAAGAGGTTAAAAATGGAAAACACCAAAAGGGGTTTTGTACCAATGATGAAGAATTGCAAATTGAGTATGACTCAATGTCCTATAACGGATGATGATAGAGAGAAGATGTCTTACACCCCCTATGCCTCAGCCATAGGATCTATAATGAATGCAATGTTAAGTACGCGACCTGATGTGGCATTGGCTCTTAGTTTGATGAGCCGATACCAAAGTAATCCAGGACCGGATCACCGGACAGCTGTAAAGAATATCCTAAAGTATCTGAAAAGAACAAAGGATATGTTCCTAATCTATGGAGGAAGTGATGAAGCTCTAAATGTAATGGGTTACATGGATGCGAGCTGGAACACAGATCATGATGACTCGAAGTCTCAAACAGGATTTGTGTTCCTAGTGAATGGTGGGGCGGTAAGCTGGAAGAGTAAGAAGCAACCGGTGGTGGCGCAATCTTCAATGGAGTCTGAATACATTGTTGCGTCCGATACAGCAAATGAAGCCATTTGGCTAAGGAATTTCGTCATCAAACTCGGAGTTTTTCCAAATGCGCAAGACCCTGTGATGATCTATTGCGATAACACGGGAGCTATTGCAAACGCAAAGGAACCAAGGACTCATTCCTCATCCAAACACATCAAGCTTAGATTTCACGTCATCCGACAGAACGTTGACGAAGGTGAAGTCAAGATTTGCAAAGTAGATACGGAACTGAATATGGCAGATCCTTTGAACTAAATCTCTCCATCAATAAAAGCACGAACAACACCGAGATTCCATTGGTGTTAGGTTCCTGCCTATTGTAAACTAGTTTATTGTACTCTAGTGCAAGTGGGAGACTGAAGGAGTTATGCCCTAGAGGTAAATAATAAAGTGTATTATTTGAAATGACTCCTATATGTTCATAATACGTTTCATACTATGCTATAACTGTGTTAATACGAAACGTTAATACATGTGTGGTATGTAAACAAACCGTGTCTCTAGTTACCTCTAGCGAACTAGTTCATTGGTCATGAGGATGATCTAGGTTTCAAGATCATGGGCATTTATGCCAATTGACAATGGGGTCATGTTATTAGTTGAATAACATGATAGACAAACATCTGACCGTTATATCTTGAATGAGATTCACCATTGATGATAAAACACAGAGAACCTCACAACCTGATCCTTTGACTGTGAGGTAATGCAAATCACCATTCCGGAAGAAGCTTTGATGGTTATCAAGAATCATCTCGTAAAAGGGTGATCAAAAAGGTAACACTCAGGTTTTCTGAAGTGATGCGTTGAGGAGTACATATCAAGACCAGGATTTGTCTAGTATATGTAACAGATAGATACATGTGGCCATCTCGGTGATGTTGCATTAATGAAGCTTGCAAGCATGTGACTTGGTCACGGAATGCAATGACATGAGAACGAGTAAAACAAGTTCATTGGTAACGAGACCGAACTAAGGTATGGGGATACCAAAGATCAAGTCTTGAATGAATTAGGTATCATATGACAAAGGGAATGGGAAACGACTATCTCACGGTTCGAATGATTGTATTCGTGAAACGCACGGGGGTCACATGGCCATCCAGGTCCCTCTATTGATCATTGATGTGAGAGTAGTCTCAATCATGTCCGGAGTGTTTCTGAACCGAAGGATGTTACGCTTAAGGGTAGGGACGCTTAGGGTAGATGAGGTATCGTAGGAGAAATAGAGAAAGAGAAACCGGAATAGTTCCGGGTAACATCCGATGGAGATCGAAAGGGGTCCGGAAGATGTTCCATAGTGAAGGAATAATACAATATGTGTATTTGAATATTAATTGGAGAATTAATATTAAATATATATTTTATTTTATAATTAAAGGCATCATAATGCTAATGGGCCTCACCCGAAGGGAGGCCCAATAGGGCATGGCGCTTGGGGAGAGGGGGCCAGCCGTCCTAGGCTTGGTGGGCCACCCCAATGGGTCCCACCTAGGGCTAGCGGCTGCCCCTAGGTGGCCGGCGGGTGTGGGGGTTAGTCCCACACTGCCTGGCCCTAGGGTGGTGCGCCCCCCTCCCACTATATATAGGGGGCCCTCCCCCTTTGGAATAATCCCATTCCCTCTCATTCTCTCTATCTCATCCATTGAGGACTTCTCCGTAATATTGGGGAGGACCTCGTGGGTGAGTTCTCCACCTTCACACCACCGTCATGTGATCTGCGATCCGGCATCTACTTCTTCTGCTCCTCGGCTGGATCGGAGTCCAGTTGACGTCTCCTACACCGGACGTGTGACGAACTTCGGAGGCACCACACTTGGGGTGATGCTCGTCTTCATCAATATACGCCTTCCTGCATAAGGCGTGCCTCGGTCTTCAAAGGTATGAATACCGTATCCCTCCTCCGTTACTTATGTCTACATAGTATAGATCCTGGTATTAGTGTTCGAGTAGATAGAATTTTTTTGTTTTCTGCTATGGAACCCTACAGCCTGACCAGCTCGCCCAGACCGCGTCTTGCCCTCACCGCGCATGCGCATGCCCGCCATGATCACAGAACCCCAGCAGACACCCCCGTTCACCGCCGCGTGACCCGCAGCTGCCGCACGCCGCCGAAAACACCTCTGCCTCCACGCGGAGTGCCGCACGCTCCCGACCAAACCACGCCGCCCCACGCCTCGCCATTATGCCAGTAAGAACCACCAGGGAGCTCCGCACCGTCCACCTACCTCCGCCACGACAATAGCCGCCTGTAGCGACGCCGCCATCGAGCTCACGCCGCACCGCTCGATCCCCTCACCGCACTATAAAAGGAGGCCACCCCCGCCTTCATTCTCCACACCAACACCCTCACCACTCCTCTCTGAGCCTCCCACACTTCTTCCCAGAGCAAGGCGAGCTCTCTCTCGCCGGAATTTGGCCGGAGCCCGCCGCTGCTGGAGGAGAAGGGCGCCGTTGATTTCGACAACCCCAAGCCCTGTCGTGACCGCGCCTCGCCTCGCCATCGTCTACCACATCGATTGCCCCGGTAGCCGACCCTAGCTGGATCCCAGGTGAGCCCCGCGAGACCCCCACCGCCATGTTAGGGTTGATTCCTCGCTAGAGCTGTTCCTCGTCAATGATGAACCACGGCCGTTGGATTAGAATCAGATCGTAGGGCTCTAGTTGAAAGATATCGTTTCGTTTAGTTAGTCTCGCTGACTGGTGGACCCCATCTATCAGCAGCCCGCTGCGCCGCATAGTGTAACTAGGCCGGCCCATTTAACTTCCCGCGCTGGCCTGGATATTCAAATAATTGTTTTTCCATTTTAGTTTAAACTAGTTTCTGTCCACATATTCAAAAATCAATTCAGAGAGTTTCACTGAACCAAATTGCATGATTCAAATTTTGTTAGAAAGATAATTAAAATATCTATCCAAGCCCGTTGGATTTAAATCATTTGGAGTTGGAGATAATCTATAGTAAAAATAATAAGCCAGAGACTCTTTCAACTTCAAACATTTTTCAAAAATCAACCATAATAGCTTTTGAGTTAATTCCAATTCTCAAAAATCACATTTGACAATATCTATCTAAATACCTAAAAATATCTAGGTTTGCATGTAGTGACATTGGACTAGTACCAAAAGAATGCTATTAGGGCATTTCTAGTCACTTTAAATCTATTAAATAATAATCTTACACTTTATAAAATTTGACCAACCCTTTAAATTACATTCGCATGTGTTAGAATATGTGGTGATGACATGTGTCAACATGATCCCATATTTTAATTGGAGAATATTAAATCTTAATTAATTTCAATGAGTAGAAATTACTTTTCTCAAATAAACTAAATAAAACTAGCTCTGTAATTCATGTGATGATTGTGATGATGCTAGATCATCAAGTGTGAGCCTTAGTGTGCTAAATGGAATTAGTTAAGTATTGTTTGGTGATTGTGTATCCCGTATTTATTTATAGACGATAGTACCGACCCAAGCTACGAGGAGGATTTCTACCCCGAAGAAGAGGAGGAAAACTTTAATCACTTCACCAATCAAGGCAAGCTAGATCTATGCAGGATATTATTGGCAAGCTAGAATTATACAAGTTAACCATGCAAGCTTTAACCTAAGAAAGATGCATTAGGCATGATTTGGTTATATACCTTTAATTTATACCCATCCCAAGTTTTACTTGCAAGCTTTACTTTTTACTTAAGTTCTTTACTTTTAGTTAGTGCTTGGTGAGTATTGGAAAGTAGTATAGATAGCATAAAGAGTATAAAACTAGGCCTATACTAGATGTCATTCTATGGCATGAGATTGAGATTATCATCCCTCATTAGTGAACACTTTTAACTTAGTGTCTAGTGCTAAGCATAAAACTTGATCACTTTAGATGGGACTACTTGGTGAAAATGATTATGAAAACCTTAGAATGAGGAGTCATTCTATTGAAATGTTTTGACATGTGTTGAGAAACACAAATGGAATTTGATGATGAAAATGTTGAGGCATGAGCCTTTGCCCTTTATAAAAACTAATGGTTGGGTTCAGATGCGATACCATTCCAATTTTACCGTACAACCACAATACCTGAATTGGGTAAGGCTTAGCCAGAAGTTTACATGCATTACTCTGGGTTCCCTCGCGGAAGAGGTTTGAGCTGAGGCTACCTCTTGATGATGTCCACCTATGCAGTGCCCAGGATGGCAGATGGCCATGGTTGGGAGGTGAAGCTCATAGGGGAGGTGCCTATACTAGAGTGTGTAATTGAAAGGTTATGATTGATTATCTGCATACTAAGTATGATGATTCAGGGTTATCCCTGACGGATGTATCGAATTTTGTGGTGAAAGTGTACCACCTCTGCAGAGTGTCAAACTATTCGAATAACCGCGTCCGTGGTCATGGACAGTTGGAGTGGCCATACTGTTCCATCGTCAGATGTTTTCAAAATGACTTGTGAAGTGAACTATGATTTTGACTTGACCACAACAGGGTTGTGAGTATGAAAACTAGGTTCCCAACTTAAAGTGAGTTAGAACATTCACTTAGTTTTCTTTACTTCTAAACTTAGTTTAGATAAATCTGGCTTTTTGCAAATAATCTTAGAGATTAGGATTCCTACTAGAACTACCTTACTTGTTAGTGCTAGTTTGCGAGTACTTAAAGAGTACTCATGGCTTTGTCTCTGGCTATTCCCGTGGCCAGACTATGAGGAGGACTATTAGGAAGAAGGACAGCAGGACGGCTACGACAACTAGGATCATCTCCCATCATCAGCATTGCCTGTGATACTGAAGATGGAACCCACTACTATGCTTATTATTCCGCTGCTTATTTGTATTAAGACTAGATCATGGGATCCTTTATTTGTGTAAGACCTTATTATGGTTTGTAATGGATGATGTACTGTGATATCCAATCCGTTATGTCTCACAAAAATGGTAATCATGGGATTGTGATGTATGGCATAACAGGCATCTGGGATTAAAACTCCGGGTGTTGACAAGTTGGTATCAGAGCCATCCTGACCATAGGAGACCATAGTTAGAATGGACGTCCGAACAAAAACTTAGTTCAAAACAAAAGAAGTGAGTATTTATGAAAACCTATTCCCACTCTTATCCTTGATTCTTCCAAAAAAATACATGTTCCTCAAAAATTCTTACATTCCTACATAAAACTTGACACACTTGATCACCTCACTAACATACTCATCCTAAATTCTTATAGATGGAAGTTTAGTATTGCAAGTTCTACCAGTTGGGCAACGGAGGCTAGCTGATCTTTGAGAGGGATCATGATGCACTTTCAGAGTATCTGGAGCGCTCACATCCGGAGTTCTTCGGGCACAACTCAAGGATCACCCAGGAGGAGATCTACAATGGCTGATAGTTGCAAATCTTAGAGGCAAGATGGAAGCACCCCTTTCTGAGAAGATCCAATTCACTGTGCGAGAGAACAACTGGCTAGATGGACTAGCCAGGGCTATGCATGAAGCTCTTGCCCGTCTGTGCGGGCAAAACATCAACTTGATCCAGGGAACTCTCTTTGCGCACTTCGCAAGGCGTGATTCCTTGGGAGATGCCAAGTCACCCAGAATTGAAACGCCAAGTGGAGAATCATGACTTCCTGCTATATGATAGGCAGAAGGAATTGGACAATGCTCGAGCCTACGCCAACCACAACCTTGCCATTGCTGCCAAGAAGGACCAGACTCTCACCATGCTCATCAAGGATCACCAAGCACTTCGTCGTCAACGCGAGAAGAAGGATCGCACCATCGCTCGTCTTCCCAAGAAGGTGGCCGCTTTCGAGAAGACCATCCATGAGCAAGAAGTCTAGCTTGAAGCAAAGGAAGAGGAAGAAGGTGAAGACATCTAGGGACATCTTCACTCGTACCTCAGTGATGAAAATGACTACCTGGAGGATGATGCCATGGATTTCTACACTGATGATGATGATTCCGACTTCATTGATGATGAGTAGATGCACTTGATCACTACCATAGGCATGAGTTGTACCGCTCCCACTGTATCTTAGTTCACAGAATGGTTCTTAAAACCATCTGTTTTCCATTTGTGTTGTAGTGTGTGTGTTGTATTATGTGCTTGAATGGATGAATGAATGAGAAGAAGTTAGTTTGCAAAACCTGAGTTCAAACTCAAAGTTTAAAGCTTTTGAAACAAAATCATGAACCTTAGAACTTTCCTTCTTACCTCATTATCTATCTCAATCTTCAGATGACTCGTGGAAACCCCGGAGGAAGCAGCTCATCACAGGACCCGATGCTGCAGATTCTGCAGATGCTAGTTTCCGACCGTGAAGCTAGTAGAGTTGAACGCCAAGCCAACCTAGCAACTCTTCAACAGATAGCTCAGATGGCCCATAATAATCAAGGCCATGGAAATCAGGATCATCATGGATCCAAGCTTAAGAACTTTCAGAATACCAATCCCCCTATCTTTAACAAATCTAAGGATCCCTTAGATGCTGATGACTGGCTGCAAACCATGGAGAATAATCTGGAAGTCGCAGGAGTTGACGCCAACGAGAGGGTACTGTTTTCCACCCACTATCTGGCAGGAGATGCAAGAGCCTGGTGGAATAGCACCCGTACTATGAACCACGGTCAGGTGATGACTTGGGAAGCTTTCAAGATCAAGTTCAGCCACACCCATGTGACACAAGGTTTGGTCACCAGAATGAGAGATGAGTTCAGGGAACTGAAGCAAAGAAGGATGACTGATACGTCCATAACATATCTATAATTTTTGATGGTTTTATGCTAATAATATGCTTTTGACACTCCTTTTTGTATAAAGTTTATGATTTATTTGGACTAACCTACTAATAGTTGCAAAAGTGCACAATGTTCTTGTTTTACACTTTGATGTGTAGGAATTACCAAAAATACAAGTGGAAACCTTGTTGGAGTCAAATTGGGATTTTTCTAGAAATCTGTCTCAGAACTCTTTTCCAAGATGGTCACGTTTCGGGTCGAAGACGGCGTCAAACGGAAAACTCTTCAACTACAAAGTTGTTGTAAATTTCGCGACAAACGTTTTGGACATAAAATTTAGCTGATTTTGAGTCCGGACGGGCCCACTAGACCTGATTTACTGCAGCCCAAGATGGGGTGACGGGAATCCGAGAAGCTATATAAAGGGAGGAAACCTAATTCGCCTAAGACACCTCCACCCACGAATTTGCAGCCGCCAAAGCCATGTTTTTGCCTCTCCATGGATCCCATCTCCATGGCGGAGGGCTCCCAATAAGCCATGAAGGAAGGGGGCTAAGGGGCGGTGCTCCCCCATGATACCGGCGGCGGGGAAGGAGTCCCCCGCACCGCCACCGGTGCCGCCACCGCCCTCTTCACCATATTCACCATCTTCATCGCCATCTCCATTACCTAATCCTCCTAGTATGCAGTGGTTCATTCTCCCACACACCTCTGTACCGTCCTATGTAAACATGGTATTTGATGCTATAAGTTATAATCCTATGATCTATGTCATGTTTATGTAGTTTCTTTGTTCTTAGATTGAATGGTTGAATGTCTTTGGTTCATTAGAGTTGTATGTTAATATGGTACAGTCCTTTGGTGTCCATTATATTTGTGCGTGCATAGATTAAACATCATAGGGTTTGTAGTATGTGTAATAGGAAGGGGGGTTCTGTCGGAGTGATGTAAACACGAGGACCTAAACCGCACGTTAACGTATGGGAGTAAGAGGACCATTAAACTTAAGGCTATGGTTGGGAAAACCTTAATGCATTGTTAGTATTTACGGATGTTTGCTAGCAAGCCAATCATATAGTACATGTAATTCCAAGTAGTGAAGCGCATATATATTTAGCCTCTCCCACATATAAAACTGCATCGAAGACAATGGACCTGATTTATTCGCTATTTAAACTTGGACAAATCCACCACAATTATCACCACTATTCCACACTCATGGTTCTGTTAGTTTAGTGTATTTTATTGCTGCAGCAACTACCTTTACTTTCTTGTTATTTATTATCATGCAAAGCTAACTCTATTACTCGTATTGTTGCTCTAGTTTTATTTCCTAGATAATGCAAACGTTTAGTGTGCGTAGAGTTGTATCAGTGGTTGATAGAACTTGAGAGAATATTTATCCTACCTTTAGCTCCTCGTTGGGTTCGATACTCTTACTTATCGAAAAGGCTACATACGACCCCCTATACTTGTGGGTTATCAAGACCTTTTTTGGCGCCGTTGCCGGGGAGCAATAGCGTGTGGGTGAATATTTTGTGTGCACTTGTTTGCTTTATCACTAAGTAGTTTTTACTTTCAGTTTTAAGTTGTTATCTATCTTAGTTGGATAGGGAATACGAATTACAAAAAAATTAGTTGTACTTGTTACCTAAAAACATTTTCAAAAAGGAAAGTGATTGGAAAGGTGAGTAATGGTTAAGTGGGGGTCGACCTTGAACAGTTGTGTTCATGCCTATGAAACCAAAACAAATCTTCCCATGGAAGCTTTTCAGTTAAAAACCGCAGAAAAGAATGGGAAAGTTTTTGTGTTGAAGTTTTTTCACAAAGACTAAAGAACACCAAACAGAGAAATTGAAGAATGGCCAAAAGTTTCTTCAACAACCCCTCGGTTTGCTAACCTTTAAACTTTGTTTTTTGCGCAGCATAGAAACTTGAATAAATTTGGAGCGTTTGCATCTTTTTATTTATTTTTCTTAGCATCAAACACCAGTTACATTTATTTTCTTTGAGTCTTGGAAGTTGTTACCTCTGTAGCAACAGCTCCTTATCCTTTTATTTTCGTTTTTGTGCCAAGAGTAACCTCTAATGAGAGAGAAGTAATGCTTGGGAAAGTTGTTGTCCCGAAACAGATTTTTGTGCTTCGCTGTAAAAATTCGTGTAAAATCTCTGTATGTCGGTTTGATCTGTAATTGTTTGTGCTTCTGACCCAGGTTGTTATCCAACTTTCGTTAGTTCAACACTTTTCGATTTGAGCAACAGAAGGTCTTCGAAAAAATTGGTTTTTACCTGCTGGTCTGTTTTGACAGATTTCTGCCATTATTTGCATTTGCTTCTTGTTGATTCCTTTTTGGGTTCTCTTTGGGGAATTGAGCTTTTTAAGGAAAGAGATATAGTATCTTGTGTTTTAATTGAAGTATTATTGGTGTAGAAACTGAACCCAAAGACTTATTATCTTTAGTACACTAATGTTGCTAATGAAGATTATGTGAAGTTTTGTATAAAGCAAAAATTTCAGGTGTTAAGGAAAGAATGATGTAATGATATGAAGAATGGACTAAATCTCAAACTTGGGGATGCCACCCCGTGTCACCCCAAGAAATATCCAAGAATTACAAGCATCAAAGCTTGGGGATGCCCAAGGCATCCCCTTCTTCATCAATAAAAATCTCAGGTTCTTCCAAACACTTCATTTTTATTGTTTCATGCACAGTTGTGTTGTTCTTGGAGCGTCTTCGTTTTTGTTTTTAGTTTTCGTTTGCTTGGTTTGCTTAGTTTGCTTGAATAAATTGGTTGGACCCCCTCATTCATACATTAGTTTTCAAATAACATTAGTTTGGATTGGAAAAGAGTAGGGAAGTTCATGCTTAAGTGGTAAAAGGAGCTTGTTTTTGACTGTGGCCTATGCTTTGTCATGTCATGCTTGGTATTGTTTTGGCTTTATGCTTAGTGATTTTTGCTGTAGCGTCACATGTTACAAACAATTGAGATTGCTTAATGTGTCTTGAAAGAATCATGGGTTGTTTTAACATATTAAAGCATAGTATTATGGTATTCTCCTTTGATGCTTTATTTGGGTTGACTTGGCGCATGCTCACACCATGTTAAAACTATCCCAAGTCACCATAGCCTCTATGATCCTTTAGTTTTCGACTTGTAATATCACTTTATGCTTTAATTAATGATGTTTTGTCGCTTTGCATGATTATGGCCATTGTTGCTCTCTTAGTTGGTCGCTCACAGTCTTTTGCTAGCCTCCATAACTAAGTATGAGTTCCACTCATGCATCCAACTCCAAATAAAACCAAGTTATTCCAAAGAGTCCACCATACCTACCTATTAGCATTTGCTATTCCAAGTATATTCATATTTTTATCTACCTTCCGAATTAAACTTGTTATGAGAAAACTAGTGATTAAAGCTCTCACGAACTTGATGGCACACTTTACTTTTGTTGCCCCTAATAAACTTGAACCATTGTGTCATCTATGTTGTATATGCTTGCACTTATATGTTGGGGATTAGCAGAACCATGTTGTCATGGGGAACGCTTTCAACATTGTACCCAATTGATATCATGCTCTTTTGTCTATGGATGTCGTCGGTGTGAAATGAAAGGGGAGCTTGTAAGTCCATGGAGTTATGTATGTGTGTTAGAGAAACGCCTAGGCCGCTGGTCTAATCCATGCCTAATCATGGTGGAAACTTGCAGCATAACCATAATGAGCAATCTATGGAGCATTCTTCTTATAAAAGAACAGATGGAGATTGAGAAAAGGAGAAAAAGAAAAAAAGATGAGAAAACAGGAAAGAAAGAAAAAAGCACCATTTTCCCATGGTAAATAATAAGATTGCTGAGATGCTCATTGTCTACTTGCCTTGTCATTTTGATATGGGGATTCTTCTGTATCATCGGGCAAGGGGTACCCCATTGGCAGTTCTCTATGATACACATGTACTTACTATGACAAGAACTTACCGGTAACTAAACTTGAGTAGCATGAGGAGCGGCCCTCGTATTCAAGGGACATGAGATTTCCAACTTATACTTTGTCAAACATATACTCCATAGTTTGTTCACTTTAACCTTAATCACTTCAAGATGCTTATGATAGGGGCAATGAGAGCTGAAAACTAATAAGTACCATAATTTTTGGAAGCTCTTTATGAGACTTGAATCCATGCTTCCTTCTATGAAGGCCTTTCTTTTACTTTTATATCGAGTCTCCATCTTCTATCTTTATGCACCTATTAAGAGAGCATAGTGGCCATTCTTAGTTTAATGTGCATTGTTCCAAGACTTGTTGATTGATGCATAACTTTGATATTGCTTGTTCTTAAACTATTTGTATATAGTCACCCTTATGAACTTTGAAGGTGTCCTATGCATTTATGTTTTGCTACACTATGAGGGACAAGCTGAATACCATTCTCATTATGTTTTCTTTACGTGAAACAAACAAACGTCTTTTAGAACATTGTTATTCATGATCTTTTGTTTGTACTTTTTCATGTTACAACATAGTTGCTATGTCTTATTGTTAGAACTCTATCTTTCATGTTCATGTTTAGAGTACCTTGATGATCAAGATTGTGTTGTCTGCATGTCACCTTCAAAATTTTATTGTTTTTATTGTTTACCTACTCGAGGACGAGCAGGAACTAAGCTTGGGGATGTTGATACGTCCATAACGTATCTATAATTTTTGATGGTTTTATGCTAATAATATGCTTTTGACACTCCTTTTTGTATAAAGTTTATGATTTATTTGGACTAACCTACTAATAGTTGCAAAAGTGCATAATGTTCTTGTTTTACACTTTGATGTGTAGGAATTACCAAGAATATACAAGTGGAAACCTTGTTGGAGTCAAATTGGGATTTTTCCAGAAATCTGTCTCAGAACTCTTTTTCAAGATGGTCACGTTTCGGGTCGAAGACGGCGTCAAAAGGAAAACTCTTCAACTACAAAGTTGTTGGAAATTTCGTGACAAACGTTCTGGACATAAATTTTAGCTGATTTCGAGTTTAGACAGGCCCGCTAGACCCGTTTTACTGTAGCCCAAGATGGGGTGACGGGAATCCGAGAAGCTATATAAAGGGAGGAAACCTAATTCGCCTAAGACACCTCCACCCACGAATTTGCAGCCGCCAAAGCCATGTTTTTGCCTCTCCATGGATCCCATCTCCATGGGGGAGGGCTCCCAATAAGTCATGAAGGATGGGGGCTAAGGGGCGGTGCTCCCCCATGATACCGGCGGCGGGGAAGGAGTCCCCTGCGCCGCCGTCAGCACCGCCACTGCCCTCTTCACCATCTTCAACGCCATCTCCATCACCTAATCCTCCTAGTATGCAGTGGTTCATCCTCCCACAGGCCTCTATACCGTCCTATGTAAACATGGTATTTGATGCTATAAGTTATAATCCTATGATCTATGTCATGTTTATGTAGTTTCTTTGTTCTTAGATTGAATGGTTGAATGTCTTTGGTTCATTAGAGTTGTTTCTTGATATGGTACAGTCCTTTGGTATCCATTATATTTGTGCGCGCATGGATTAAATATCATAGGGTTTGTAGTATGTGTAAGAGGAAGGGGGAGTTCTGCCGGAGTGATAGAAACCTGAGGACGCGAACCGGGACGTTGCACGTATGGGAGTAAGAGGACCATTAAAATTAAGGCTATGGTTGGGGAATACTTAATGCATTATTAGTAGTTACGGATGTTTGCTAGCAAGACAATCATATAGTACATGTAATTCCAAGTTGTGAAGCGCATGTATATTTAGCCTCTCCCACATAGAAAACTGCATCGAAGACAATGAACCTGATTTATTAGCTATTTAAACTTGGACAAAGCCACCACAATTACCACCACTATTCCACACTCATGTTTCTGTTAGTTTAGTGTATTTTATTGCTGCAGCAACTAGCTTTACTTTCTTGTTATTTATTATCATGCAAAGCTATCTCTAGTACTCGTATTGTTGCTCTAGTTTTATTTCCTAGATAATGCAAATGTTTAGTGTGCATAGAGTTGTATCAGTGGTTGATAGAACTTGTGAGAATATTTATCCTACCTTTATCTCCACGTTGGGTTTGACACTCTTACTTATCGAAAAGGCTACATACGATCCCCTATACTTGTGGGTTATCAATGACGGTAGTTGAGTACCGTGACAAATTTCTGTCCCTAGCTAGATATGCCCCTAATGAGATCAACACTGAAGCCAAGAAGAAGGAAAGATTCCTGAACGGATTGCATGATGAGATGCAGACTGTGTTAGTCAACATCCATTTTGAAGACCTAGAAGAGCTAGTAGACTCTGCCATCCAGATGGAAGGGAAGATAAACCAAGCCAATGACAACCGCAAGCGTAGGATGATGCACCAGACTGGGTCCCACGATACCCAGAAGTATCGCCCAAACCCGGCTGTAGGATATGCCCCAAGAAATAATATACCCCCGATGTCTCGTCCAAGCTACCCCAATCGCAGCGGAGGAAACTTGAAGTCTGGAGGAAACCACAACAACAACCCCGGCAACTCCAACAATTTCAACCGTGAACCGCCCAAGTTCAGCAACAACAGCAACAACAACAACAATACTGCCCCAAGGACTGGAAGCAATGTCGTGCCTGTTGCAGCCAAAGACAAGTCCTAGATTACTTGCTTTGAATGTGGAGTCAAGGGTCACTACTCCAACGAGTGTCCCAAGAAGCTTGCAACCACCACCAATGTGAATGCCCCAGCTCAGCAGCAGCGTCGTGTTCAGCCTGGAAGAAGATTTGCCCCAGGGAACTCTCTCAATCGCAACGGCTGTCTGTTCCACATGAATGCTAAAGAAGCCCAGGAAGCGCCAGATGTCATACTGGGTATGTTTTATGTTAACTCAGTACTTGGAAGAGTGTTGTTTGATTTTGGAGCATCGCACTCGTTTGTTATAGAAGAATTTGCATCCACTAGTAAGATTCAACCAACAAAATTGAAGCATGTTATGATAGTTCAAATACCTGGTTCAACCACCAAAGCTAGAAAAATTTGCAAGGTTGTACCTATCAGAATCCATGGAATAGATTTTTATGCCAATCTAATAGTACTTGGAACCAAAGGTTTGGAAGTAGTACTAGGAATGGATTGGATGTCGAAACATAAAGTATTGATCGATTGTGCCAAGAAAGCCATAACCATGACCAGTAGCTCTGGAGTATCAGTAGAGCATGTATCTGAAACCTTGCCCCGTCAATTCAAATGCAACAAGATTCTGGACCAACCAACCATAGACCAAGTCAGAGTAGTCTGTGAATACCCCGACGTATTCCCAGATGAATTGCCTAGTATGCCCCCAGATCGGGATATCGAGTTCATTATTGAACTAATTCCTAGAACTAGACCCATAGCTCAGAGACCTTATAGTATGAACCCATCTGAATTAGTGGAGCTGAAGAAGCAACTTGATGCTATGCTGGAGAAAGGTTTGATTCAACCAAGCACATCGCCATGGAGATCATCTGTTCTGTTTGTGGACAAGAAAGATGGAGGTAACCGTTTGTGCATGGATTATCGGAAGATGAATGATGTCACCATCAAGAACAAGTACCCACTGCCCAAGAATGAGGATATGTTTGATCAGTTGACTTGTGCCAGTGTGTTTTCTAAGATTGGTCTTAGGACTGGTTATCACCAACCCAAGATTCATGCAATAGATATTCCAAAGACCGCCTTTACCACCAGATATGGATTGTATGAGTATACGGTCATGGCTTTTGGATTAACCAATGCCCCCGCTAATTTCATGAATCTCATGAATAAGTTTTTTATGAACTTGCTGGATAAGTTTGTCGTTGTTTTTATCGATGATATTCTAATCTATTCCAAGTCAAAACAAGACCATGATCTACATCTGAGAACCATCCTTGAAACCCTTAGAGAACATCAGTTGTATGCCAAGTTTAGCAAATGTGAATTCTGGTTGAAGGAAGTAGGATTCCTCAGACATATTGTGTCGGTAGGAGGAGTCGCTGTTGATCCCGCCAAGATCAAATATGTTGAAGAATGGGAAGCCCCAACCACTCAAACTCAAGTCCATGCATTTCTCGGATTAGCGGGATACTACCGCAAGTTTGTTTAAGGATTTTCGAGCATCACAAGACAGATGACCCAATTGTTGAAGAAAGATAAGAAGTTTGAATGGACCAACAAATGTGAAGCAAGTTTTCAAGAGCTCAAGAAGAGATTGATTTCAGTCCCAATCTTGATTATGTCAGATATCAAGAAGCCTTTTGATGTGTATTGTGATGCATCCAAGATTGGTCTCGGATGTGTGTTGATGCAAGAAGGAAAAGTGATAGCATATCTGTCTTGACAACTGAAGCAGCATGAGCAAAACTACCCTACCCATGATCTTGAACTAGCAGCTGTAGTTTTAGCCTTGAAGACATGGCGTCATTACCTTATGGGTAACCGCTGTGAGATTTATTCAGATCACAAGAGCCTGAAGTATATTTTCACTTAGAAGGAGTTGAATATGAGGCAAAGGAGATGGATAGAGTTAATCAAGGATTATGACCTTGACATTCACTATCACCCTGGCAAAGCCAATGTGGTAGCGGATGCTTTTAGCAGATTGCCGTGTAGATTAAACACCATGATCAAAGAAGCCCAATGAAGTTTGCATGAAGAGTTGGAGCAGTTTAGAACTGAGCTAGTTAGCAAAGGATTTTTAGCTAGCATTGAACTTCAACCCATGTTGATCAGTCAGATCAAGGAAGCCCAGAAGGTAAATGTAGTATCGGCGGAATAAAACGTCGTATTGATACAGGAAAGGTACCTGGATTCACCGAAGATGAAGAAGGAGTTTTGTGGTACAAAGGACGTATCTGCGTGCTAGTAGATTCTGAGCTGAAGCAAGTTATCATGTAGGAAGCTCATGATACTCTTTATTCTATCCACCCCGGAGGAACGAAGATGTATCAAGATTTGAAGGAGCAATTTTGGTGGCACAAGATGAAGAGATAAATCGGAAGCTACATAGCCAAGTGTGATATCTATCAGAGAGTGAAAGCAGAACATCAGAGACCCGCAGGACTTTTGCAACCATTGCAGATTCCGGAATGGAAATGGGATTCCGTCGGAATGGATTTTATCACCGGTTTGCCTACTTCTAGTAGGGGAAATGACTCTATCTAGGCCATAGTTGATAGACTGTCCAAGGTAGCCCATTTCATACCCGTCAAGACTACCTACCAGAGTTCGAAGCTAGCAGAGTTGTACATTGCTAGAATTGTCAGTTTGCATGGAACCCCCAAGACCATAGTGTCGGATCGAGGAACCCAGTTTACCTCAAGATTTTGGCAGAAAGTCTAAGAAGGATTAGGAACCAAGTTGAATTTCAGCATAGCTTATCACCCGCAGACCGATGGACAGACTGAAAGAATCAACCAAATCTTAGAAGATATGTTGAGAGCTTGTGTTCTAGAGTATGGATCAAAATGGGAAGATTGTCTACCTTTCGCAGAATTCTCATACAACAACAGTTATCAAGCTAGTTTACAAATGGCCCCATTTGAATTTCTGTATGGAAGGAAGTGCCGTACCCCCTTGAATTGGTCGCAAGTAGGAGAGAGTCAGATTTTCGGACCCGGCATCCTACGAGAAGCCGAAGAGAAAGTTCACAAAGTCCGTGAGCACCTCAAGATCACCCAATCCAGACAGAAGAGTTATGCTGACAAGAGACATAGAGACCTAACTTTCAATGTCGGAGATTTTGTGTATCTCAAAGTTTCGCCGTTGAAAGGAATGCAACGTTTTCAGCTGAAAGGAAAGTTAGCCCCTAGATATATTGGACCCTTCAAGATTCTGAATTACCGAGGAGAAGTATCTTATCAACTGGAACTGCTAGAGGAGATGTCAGCCATCCATAATGTGTTCCACATCTTGTTACTTCGCAAATGCCTAGAAGTTCCGGAGAAGATCGAAGTTTTCAAGAACATCGATCACCGAGCCATAGATATCAACAAGGATCTGGCGTATCGTGAAGTACCCATTTGTATCTTGGAAGAAGCTTTCAGAACCACCAGGACCCGGAGTATCAAATTTCTCAAGATCCAATGGAGCAACCATACTGAAGAAGAAGCTACTTGGGAGCGAGAAGTTTACATTAGGACTGAGTTCCTAGATCTCTTTAGTTCCTAGTTTTTCTTAAATCTCGGGACGAGATTTTGTTTAAGGAGGGAAGGTTTGTAACACCCAAAAACTGCTAATCAAGATTATCAAGTTCTAATCACCCAATTTAGGGTTAACAAAAACTTTTATTAAGAAAATGAATATGAATGCATGTGTGTTTGCATTAGTGTAGATTTGAGTGCTTATGCCATGCTTGATTGTTCTAAATTATGTGAAATGTTTTTAAGATGAATTCTACATCATCTAGGCCAATTATAAACTAAATCCAAAGAGAAAGAAATCAAATATGAATAAATAAAGCAAATGGTCATTTTGACAAAAGTAAACTACTAGGCCACTTTGTGTGTTCCTAGAAGAAGATTTCTAACAGAAACATTTCCAACTCTTTTCACCCCATGCTAGACCAAGTAAAAGGGTATCAAGGCCCACTTTACAAACTTACAAAAACATTTTTCAAAGAAATTTAATGGACAGTTCAAAATTGAATCTAGTTCATATGTTAAGATCCCACTTTTTCAAAAACCTATCAAATCAATTCCCCTTGACCTCTCCAAGCAAACATAGACTCTCAAGCTTAACTTAAGATCACTCAAAAAAATTGAATAAAAAATTCCAAAGCAAGTTTCATGCGGCCATTTCCACAAACACCTGACTTGCACTAATTAACCCTCTGCCTAACTTCACTGTTGTGCACAGTAATCCTCGACCAATTGGTCTCCACTTTACTCCCCTGTCTCCCCTGAGCCTAGCCAGCACCTAGACAAGCCCCCTTCGCCGTATGCACAGTGGAGCGCCGCCCGTTTCTGGTCGTCGCCGGCCGACAGTGGGCAGCATGCCAGGAGCCTCGCCAGCCTCGCCCACGACACGCACCAGACACACCTCGGTCCATCGGCACCCCTTGTCCAAGCCACGACCCCAACCGTGCCCTGGACCACCCTAGCTACGCTGCGCCCCGCCTCTCTGCACCATGTCTAGAGCACGCCAGCTCGCCGCGCCCGACTAGCTCGCCCAGACCGCGCCTTGCCCTCGCTGCGCACGCGCCCGCCCGCCATGATCACAGCACCCCAGTAAACACCCCCGTTCGCCGCCGCGTGACTCGCAGCTGCCGCACGCCGCCGCAAACACCTCTGCCTCCGTGCGGAGTGCCACACGCTCCCGACCGAACCACGCCGTCGCAAACAGCTCTGCCTTCGCGCGGAGTGCCGCACGCTCCCGACCGAACCACGCCGCCCCATGCCTCGCCATTATGCCCGAAAGAACCGTCAGGGAGCACCGCACCGTCCACCTACCTCCGCCACGACAATAGTCGCCTGTAGCGATGCCACCGTCGAGCTCACGCCGCACCGCTCGGTCCCCTCGCCGCACTATAAAAGGAGGCCACCCCCGCATCCATTCTCCATACCAACACCCTCACCACTCCTCTCCGAGCCTCCCGCACTTTGTCCCGGAGTAAGGCGAGCTCTCTCTCGCCGGAATTTGGGCGGAGCCCGCCGCTGCTGGAGGAGAAGGGCGCCATCGATTTCGACCACCCCAAGCCTTGCCATGACCGTGCCTCGCCTCGCCGTTGTCTACCACGTCGATTGCCCCCATCGTTGACCCTAGTTGGAGCCTAGGTGAGCCCCGCGAGACCCCCACCGCCGTGTTAGGGTTGATTCCTCGCCGGAGCTGTTCGTTGTCGATGATGAACCACGGTCGTTGGATTAGAACTAGATCGTAGGGCTCTGGTTGAAAGATACCGTTTCGTTTAGTTAGTCTCGCTGACTGGTGGACCCCATCTGCCAGCTGCCCGTTGTGCCGAATAGTGTAACTGGGCTGGCTCGTTTAACTTCCCGCGCTGGCCTAGAAATTCAAATAATTGTTTTTCCATTTTAGTTTAAACTAGTTTCTCTCCACATATTCAAAAATCAATTCAGAGAGTTTCACTGAACCAAATTCCATGATTCAAATTTTGTTAAAAGGATAATTAAAATATCTATCCAAGCCCGTTGGATTTAAATCATTTGGAGTTAGAGGTAATCTATAGTAAAAATAATAAGCATAGACTTTTTCAACTTCAAACATTTTTCAAAAATCAACCATAATAGCTTTTGAGTTGATTCCAACTCTCAAAAATCACATTTGACAATATCTATCTGAATATGTAAAAATATCTAGGTTTGCATGAAGTGCCATTGGACTAGTAGCAAAAGAATGCTATTAGGGCATTTCTAGTCACTTTAAATCTATTAAATAATAATCTTACACTTTATAAAATGTGACCAACCCTTTAAATCACATTCCCATGTATTAGAATATGTGGTGATGACATGTGTCAACATGATCCCATATTTTAATTGGAGAATATTAAATCTTAATTAATTTTAATGAGTAGAAATTACTTTTCTCAAATAAACTAAATAAAACTAGCTCTCTAATTCATGTGATTATTGTGATGATGCTAGATCATCAAGTGTGATCCTTAGTGTGCTAAATAAAATTAGGTAAGTATTGTTTGGTGATTGAGTATCCCGTATTTATTTATATACGATCGTACCGACCCAAGGTACGAGGAGGAGGAGTTCTACCCCGAAGAAGAGGAGGAAAACTTTAATCACTTCACCAATCAAGGCAAGGTAGATCTATGCATGCTATTATTGGCAAGCTAGAATTATACAAGTTAACCAATCAAGCTTTAACCTAAGCAAGATGCATTAGGCATGCTTTGGTTATATACCTTTAATTTATATCCATCCCAAGTTTTACTTGCAAGCTTTACTTTTTACTTTACCAAAGTTCTTTACTTTTAGTTAGTGCTTGGTGAGTATTGGAAAGTAGTATAGATAGCATAAAGAGTATAAAACTAGGCCTATACTAGATGTCATTCTATGGCATGATATTGAGATTAGCATCCCTCATTAGTGAACACTCTTAACTTAGTGGCTAGTGCTAAGCATAAAACTTGATCACTTTAGATGGGACTACTTGGTGAAAATGATTATGAAAACCTTGGAATGAGGAGTCATTCTATTGAAATGTTTTGACATGTGTTGATAAACACAAATGGACTTTGATGATGAAAATGTTGAGGCATGAGCCTTAGCCCTTTATAAAAACTGATGGTTGGGTTTGGATGCGATACCATTCCAATTTTATGTTACAACCACAATACCTGAATTGGGTAAGGCTTAGCCGAAAGTTTATATGCATTAGTATGGGTTCCCTCATGGAAGAGGTTTGAGCTGAGGCTACCGCTTGATTATGTCCACCTATGCAGTGCCGAAGATGGCAGATGGCCATGGCTGGAAGGCCAAGCTCATAGGGAAGGTGCCTATACTAGAGTGTGTAATTGAAAGGTTATGATTGATTATCCGCATACTAAGTATGATGATTCAGGGTTATCCCTGACGGATGTATCAAATTATGTGGTGAAAGTGTACCACCTCTGCAGAGTGTCAAACTATTCAAATAGCCGCGTCCGCGGTCATGGACAGTTGGAGTGGCCATACTGTTCCATTGTCAGATGTTTTCAAAATGACTTGTGAAGTGAACTATGATTTTGACTTGACCATAATAGGGTTGTGAGTATGAAAACTAGGTTCCCAACTTAAAGTGATTTAGAACATTTACTTAGTTTTCTTTACTTCTGAACTCAGTTTAGATAAATCTGGCTTTTTTGCAAATAAATTTAGATCTTAGGATTCCTACTAGAACTACCTTACTTGTTAGTGATAGTTTGCGAGTACTTAAAGAGTATGCATGGCTTTTTCCTTGGCTATTCCCGTGGCCATACTATGAGGAGGACAATCTGGAAGATGGATAGCAGGATGGCTACGACAACTAGGATCATCTCGCATCGTCAGCATTGCCTGTGACACTGAAGATGGAGCCCACTACTATGCTTATTATTCCGCTGCTTGTTTGTATTAAGACTGGATCATGAGATCCTTTATTTGTGTAAGACCTTATTATAGTTTGTAATGGATGATATACAGTGATATCCAATCTGTTATGTCTCGCAAAAATGGTAATGCTAGGATTGCGATGTATGGCATAACAGGCATCTGGGATTAAAAATCCGGGTGTTGACAAGGTGATTTTGACCACTGGTGCATCGCATTGACAATATAGGAAATATGTTGCATGATGTGAATGCCAACATAGTCAACCTCACCCAAGACTTCACATGCTTCATGACCGACTTTCTAAACCGCTACCCGAAATTTCCATACCAATAGCCGCCGCCTAATGCACGTGGCAACTTTTGATTTCAGATAGGCTAGGAGCCTAAGCTTGGGGAGGCTAAACTCCTCCCACCTTTTGCATCCATATTTTTTGTTCTTCTTTTGATTTATTTTGTTTTAATTCCAATGCATGTTTACTTTTAGTTTTGCATTGATAAAAAGAAAACCAAAAAATATTAGACTAGCTTTTATCTTGATTTGTGCAAATTTCTCTCGACTTTCTTTGATTTTTTCTGTAGGTTATTCACTTCTAGTGATTTAACTATGGAGATGAACGCAAAGAGTTGACTCAAGCAGGAGATGAGCAAGCAAAAGGAGACACCACATTCTTATTTTCCCTTTTCCTATAAGTTTATTCATGAACATTTTATGTCTATTCAGTTGCACTTGAGTTCTACTCCGCGCTTAACTCGCTATCTTTTAGGACTTGAGCTCAAAGGTTTAGTCACTACTTTGGTTGAGACTTATGAAAATTAATATCAGTTTGAAAAACAACTCCTTGGATTAAAATCCAAAATTTTAAGAATAAGAGAAAGTGTCTATTGACAACTTTGGTGCCATGTTTTTGTCTTAAGGGCTTAATATTAGTAGTACTCAATCCCACATACTGATCATTGACTTGATGATACCTTCTGAAAAAGAATTGTTTGATAGACCGAAACTTTTTATGGTGGGAGAGGGAGATGCCAAACCTATTTTGACCAGCTGTAAAAAAAGAGGAGAAGAGAGAAAAAGTTCTATATTTCTTATACACACCTTTGGGATGCCAACAACTCTGCTAGCTTTCGAACGATCTATGGTATAACCCCTGATTTCGGCTATGAGTTGATGGCATGGGTGGCATACGTGTCACTATATGGGCAAAATTATTGGTGTTCTCAAAGGTTGTGTAAGCATTTGTAAAAAGAAACAATCAATGGTCCTTGAAAGAGGAAGAAAAAACTACCGTCAAGATATGAGCTGAAAATATTCAATACTTTTGAGAAGTTTGGTATCACCTCACCACCTAAAATGAATAAATTAGAGTTCTTGAAAGACAAGGAAAAGAAGAGGTGTTTGATAGCCTCTATTATCGAAGTGGGTGTTAATGAAAAGCTCTAAGTTTATCCTTCTTTTGACATCTACTTGGGCACCCTTAATTTTGACTTAAGCGTCCTCGCTTGAAAATATTTTCACTCTCATAAAAAGAGAGGCGCTAAAAAGAATTGATTTGCAAGCCTAGCTAAACTTTTGACAATCTCATTTGAGTTGTAAGCTATTAGCTAGCAAATTACTTGCATTTAGGAACTACACTTAAGTGCAATTGTTCAGATATGTTATGCTCATGTTCAAGGTTGCAGGATTTGAGACAATGGAATATGATACAACCTCAAACTTGTAAGTATTTCTTCTTGATTCAATTCCTCGCTATTACTCATTATAGCTTTGTCACTCGAGGCCGAGTAACAACTAAGCTTGGGTAACTTGATAGCTCCAAATTTCATCACTTTTTATCATTGTTTTTTCCTCTTGTTTATTGCCAGATTTCACTAAAGATTACCCCTTTGTACTAATGTTAACATCGCAATTAGCAAATCCTTTGTTTCTTGTGATGTTTTCAGGCAATGAACATTTATGGAAGATCTAATAGAATTTATGGGTTATTACACCTAAATAAGCAAATCCCCAATTGCAGCCCCTTTCATTGGAGGCGTCCAGAGTGCATAACAACCACTGGTACGGTCGGGGTGCGCCCGTACCATCCGTCCATACTACCTGTCGCCAGCTCCGTTATATGAATACAAGCAACTTTCGTGAAGGGGAGACAGCAAAAAAGAGAACACAACCACCGCAAACTCATCCAGAGAGGGAGAGATCAGATCTGGAGAAGGAGAAGAACCCCGTCTCATTCTTCGACGGTCTCTAACCTCTGAACCATTTACTCCACCATCATCCCCATTGATACTTAGAGAGAGAGAGATTGGCACTTGTAAGATTAGGGTTTTATACTTTGATCTACCTTGGTTTGTAATTGATTCGATCTTCAACTGGTGTTGTGACTTACTATGATAACTTTGAGATAATTTTCATTTGCAATACAACTATGCCTTTGATTAATCTTCCTCTCATGTCTGACTATCCCCAACATGGGATATGTAGGGGATTGGTGAGATGTGTTGTGCCTTCTTTAATTCCATCCATTTGTGATTGTTATAGTGCTTATTAAATTGTGTGAATGATTATGTATGTTTGCCTAATTCTTGTTATCTAATTTAAGGGCCTAGGTAACATGATCTAAAGATCTCATTGGTATGAGCTTGCATGCTAGCGAATCGGCGACCCCTTGAGTGACACAGCCTATATCAATGAGGAGCTAGTACTACTCGAGGACAACAAGGAACCATCAAGATTAAAGCCTTGATCTGGTCGGAAGACCTTAATTAATGTGCTGACCATAGCCGTGGTAACAGACAGACGGATCATTGGTGCTATAAAAAATTGTCCATGAGGACTTCTATTCGGTATACTGATGTCTTGCCTACTCACTTACAAATAAGAAATATCACTATCACTTATTCCACTTTATTCATCTGGCACTTTCACTATCACCATAAACCGTTTCTCTCCACGCCTAATTTCTCATCTACAGGAATCTCGAACACATTTCTCGTCTTTAATTTTATGTTATTTAATTCTCGCTTTTTCTCATGCAAGTTTTATCTATTATTCACTCACCACCTTCCACCTTTAACAATTGCAGTCAATTCACTCACGAACGGTGACACCTTGAGTGCGACAGAAACGCCGCATAAAAACACTTACCTATAGGCTCCTTATTGGGATTGATATAAAAACTGGAATTAATACTTCCACGAAAACATGATATGACGAACGTGTGCACTTGCAGGCTATCAGTACTCCCTTCCCTCAAATCCCCATGTGGGACTATAGGAAAAAATCAAAGGGGAGCAATAGCTAGCGGTGCAACAGCTGGCCGGGTGGGCCTCGTGGCCTGGCCTGCCCGCGGCCTGGAGGTGGAGGCGGTGGCCCGGGTGGGCCGGCCTGCCCGCTCCCACGCGCCCACCCGCGTGGCCCAGCAGCTACAGTAGCGGCAATGGCCTGGGGAGGCGACATTGCCCGGGTGGGTCGCCCCGCCCACGTGGCCCAACATCGGCAAAAGCCTAAGGAGACGGTGTCGCTCGGGTAGGCCCGACACGGCCCACCAGCCCCTGCTGCGCCAGCGTGCGCCCTGTGTGCCCCTCATGGGCCGATTTGGCTTGGCCTGCTGGCGGTGGCAGATGCTTGCCGCCTACGCGACACTTAGCCTGCGCTTGCCTGCCGCTTACGTGGGCCCAGTTGTTGTGGCTGTTTGCTGTCCTTTGGGGTGTCTTCCTCCTAGGCTGTTTCCCTCCGGTGATCCGGGCCAATGTAGGAAGTTGTCCCATAATTAATAACTTAAAATATTTATTAAATATATTAATTCATAATTAATATATATATATATGCATATTTATGATTAGCCTTTTATTCTGAAACGCCTTTCGGTTTTCTCCTTTCTTCTGAACATCTTCGGACCCTTCTCGGAACTATTAAGATATTCCTTTCTCTCAGAACATTTCCGATCTCTTTTTTCTCATCGGTGATCCCTTCGCTTCCATAGCGATCTTATACGTCGCTAGACCCTTAAGTGTGTTACCTGGTGGTTTGGAAATGTCATAGACATGATTGAGATCTCTCTCTATCAATGATCAATGGCGGGACCAGGATGTCCATATTGACCCCTATGCATTCCAAAGACTCTGTCATGCTCAAACCATAAACTCTGTGTGTATTCCCTTTGTCTCTTTGATACATGCTTATCCGAGATTTTATCATTAGTATCACCATACTAATCTCGTTACCGATAAGTCTACTTAACTCGTTATCGTGATATTGTATCCCCATGACCTAGTCATATGCCGTAGCTTATTGGATGCAATTTCACCTAGTGGGCCTAGTGTATCTTCCCATCACGCAGGTGGAAAAATCCCGATCTCGATACATAGGCCTCAATTATTTCTTTGGAATACCCAAAGCACACTTTTATGGTCATCCAGTTATGATCATGACGGTTAGTGAGATCAAAGCATTCCTCCAGAGACAGTGATTAGTATGATCTCACGGTATAAGGAGAAGGTCACTTTGTTTCTAATTACTACAACAATAAACCATGTGACTAGATCATGTTGTAATACTTAAGTGGGTAACGTCCATCACATCATTCTCTAATGACAGGACTCCGTTGTCAACTGGCATAAATGCAACATGATCAGTAAATCTTGATCATCGATTTCCCAACGAACTAGTTTAATAGAGGATACTAGAGACCTGGTTCGTTTATATACCACACATGTATCAATGTTTCCTCTTGATACAGTTATAGCACGGTATGAAACTGTTATAAACTAGTTTGAGATATGATAATAACTCGTTTATTATTTGCCTCTAGGGCATGTCTCCTTTAGCAACCTCTTTCAAGTGACCATTAAAAAATGCACTTTTCACATCCATTTGATAAATCTTGAATTATGAAAAAATGCATATACAAGAAAGAGAGGAATAGCTTAAAGGCGACCAACGGGCGCAAATGTGTCCCCAAATCCTGCCTCCATCTAGAGGGCAGTAGATCGGTGATGGACGGATGCTCAGGTCGAAGAGGGGAATCTAGGAGAAATTCTTGGCCTTTCGGCCACGATGGCGGCGGTGTCTCTGGACATCACTTACCTTGATGGAGGCATCGTCGAGGTTTCTCGTCTCCACCTGTTGTTCTTCTAGGCGAAAACCTTAACTCCTTCGGGTTGGCGGCGACAGCGTCGTCGACGTTGTTACCTTGTTGGAGGCGCCGCCTTGGAAGCTTAAGGCCTTTGAGCGAGTTTGAGTAGTTTGGGTTTGTTGGTTCTTCTTTTATGGTGCCGCTCTTGATGCTTAGGTCATGACCAAGTGGACTCGCCGCTGGCGGCGATGGTGCGGCTCTTCTGGTGAACTACGCCTGGTTAGGAGATCAGGCGCAATGTTGTTTAATGGCTGCTTTGTCGTCCTCTTCGTCCAAGCTCAGGTTGAGCGACTCTACCTTCCGACGGCGCGGCGCTCTTCGATCCAGGGCGAGAGGACAGAGGTCCTCTTCGATGGTGGAGGGGAGTAGTTTCGACTTGGATCAACCTGGCTGGCGTAGGCGTTGCCACAATCTTCCTCGATGACTAGTTCCTCCTCAAGAGTCTTCCTCTCGTCGCCCTGGTGTTTCGCTGTTCGGATGGATGAGGACCTCGACGTTCAAGCTGTGTTTCCTGTTTTATCTCTTGCTTGTTCTTGTTTGATGTCTTATAAGCTGATATCTCAGCATTCCGTAACTCTGAGCCGTACGAGCTTTATTAATTTAAAGCCGGACAATGCACGCCTTTTATCTAAAAAAAAACTTCTTCCCTAAAAAGACAAGTTGAGAATTCTTCATTTTGAGACGATGGGTAGCTACCGGTACTACCCCCGCGCGCGCTAACCACGCCAAAATTTTGAAAACCGGATATCACGTACGTTTCCCTTTGTTCATTGTCCACGGTACCACCTTGGAGTAACTTGACACTACAAGTAACCAGGGAGCAAGCTTTTGTACTACTACTGTTGAAAGAGGCGCGGAGAAGTAGTAGCAGTGGCAGTGTCCTTGGCCATCATAATTCGTTGATTAGTGCTTAGATCACCACTAAGCTGAGAAGCAAAACAAGCACGCACTTTGCAACAAGAACCGCTAGCTTTTGGTGGGACTAGGGGGTCCAGCACATGGTCAAGCATCATAACAGCCAAGCAGGAGCAGAAGTGGGCTCTGCCGGTCGCCCTTATCTGGCCAGCTAGCTAGCGATCGCAAGCTAGCGCGGCAGAGAGGATCCTCTCACCAAGATCTCGTGATAACAATGATAAATCCATCCGTCCCTGCTTCAAAGGAAAATAGGAGAGCCTTTGGGGACCTGCACGACAGCACAGACTTGCAGTTGAGCGAGCTGTCTGCAAAAGCAGGGTGATGCTTTACTAAGCCGTCCAAGTAGGCTGCAAGGTTTGATTGATTAAGAGAACGAGGAGGGAAAGGGTAAGATGACTGGGACCGGTACCTGTCTGCCACTGCTTTACGTCATAGTATGCCCGTCCCGTCTGGTTAGCGAGAGCCGTACGCGGGATGGCATGCTAGATTCTTCTCTCCTATTGCTCCGCTTCGAGCTGCTCGAGGCTGATGACGACGGCTCGTGGCAGCGTCGTCGATCCAGTACTCAAACTCACATAACCATCGCCCGTATGGGAGGGCTTCCATCTTGGCGTTTACCATTTGGAAGTGACGACGTGCCAGGTGCCAAGACCCAAGTGAAGCCATATTTCAAATCGCACGAGGTATTGCATGCAGACTGTACTCAACTTCTGACGCGTATGCCGTCGGGTTTGGTTCGTCCGATTCCAAGCAGTCCTGCACTCCTACTGGGCTTTATAATTCCAAAACGTACTCGTGTGTGTGCGTGACTCAGGCGGGCAGCGGCCTGGTATGCCCATCAAGCCCACATGGAGAGGAGGGAGACCCTGAGGCCCGAGGCACCAAAGCCTACGGACAGAAGACCCATGATGATCACAGTTGGTCGGCCTGCTCTTCATATCCCTCCCCTCAAATTAAAAAAAAAAGGTTATCCATCACCCAGTTCCATTTTGCGCTACATATTAAAAAAACAATCTCCCAGTTCCAAGAACAAAACACTCCCGTCTCCACTTTCAAAGGAAAAAAATGGTAAATTTGTGATCCGGATTTATAAGAAGGATAACTTTTGATTGAGCGGAGTGTTTCCGTGGTAGGCAAATAAATATTCAAAAGAAAGAAAGGTTATTCTTCTAGTGAGCCTTCGAGCTTTAAGACAATGTTAGTAGCTAAAGGCTACTATCAGACATCAGGTATTCATCACAATGATGCGTTCTCTCCGATGGTAAAACATAGTTCTATTCGTAAATTTATTGGTATTTTTGCTATGCATGATTTTGAGCTTGTGCAATTAAATGCAAAAACTGTTTTCTGCATGGAGAACTTGAGGAGGACATATACATAGGCCAACCTAAAGGGTTCATAGTGCCTAGTAAAGAGAATTTTGTGTGCAAGTTGAATAAATCACTTTATGGTTCGATAGAAATCTCCAAGATAGTGGTATAAAAAGTTTGATTCATTTATGATCTCACGTGGTTTCAAGAGGTCACGATATGATATCTAAGTTTAAATTAAGTTTGTTAACCGATGACTTGTATATATATATTTAATTTTATATGTTGATGATATGTTAATTGCTGCCAAGAGTAAGAAATAAGTCACTACTTTGAAGACAAGCCTAAGTAGCGAGTTTAAGACGAAGGATCTTGGTGCTACTAAGAAAATCCTAGGGATGGAGATTACCTGAGACAGAAATTCTGCTTGTTGTTTCTTAGTCAGCCGAGTTACATTAAAAATATTCTTCATCATTTTAATACGCATGATACAAAGTCAGATAGTACTCCTATTGCTCCTCACTGATAATTGCCATCGTCTCAATGTCCTACTTATGTTGAAGAGTTTGAGTACATTTCAAAAGTTCCATACTCTAGTGATGTCGGTTTTTTGATCTATGTAACGGTTTGTTCTCGCTCTTATTTATCATATGGAATGGGTTTAATCAGTAGATACATGGCTAATCCTAATAAAACCGTTGGAAGGTTGTTTAGTGGATTTTCATGTACCTTCGTGACACTTTTGACTCTTATTTGAAATTCGACAAGACTGTGGAGGGACTTGTTGACTACGTGGATTCAGATTTTACTGGATACGAGAATGTCTCTTACATGTTATGTGTTTACTGTAGGTGGTTGTGCTGTTAGATAGAAGCCAACTTGGCAGATTATTGTTGTCCAATCAACCAACGAAGTAAGAACATGGCTATTGCTGAAGCTACCAAGGAATCCGTTTGGATGATAAGTTTATTGCGGGCTTTGTTGAGATAATTCATGCATTAGTCAAAGTGATATACACCTTACAAATGATCAAATGTTTCACCAGCGAACAAAACATATTGATGTCAAGTACCATTATGTTCGAGACGTTTTTGTTTAAGGTATACTGACATAATGCAAGATTAATACTAATGATAATTCTCATATGATGCAAAGTATGTTTCTGTTTCTAAGTTTTAGCTTTGCTGAGGCTTAGTTGGTATAACTATTTAGCTCAAATGGTTATGGGCCGAATGTGTTTTCGTTGTTGTTTAGAGAGAATGTTGCTATTCATGCTACAAGGTAGAATTTGTCTTAAGGTGGAGTTTCTTTATGTCATGATCAAAATTCGTAAGAAGGCTAACTTCAGACGGAGCGGAGCGAGGCCCCGCGGTATAGATCGTCACCACCATCTATAAATACATCCTGTAAGCCGCCGGATAGGGTTTATCACTTCATCGAAAATACACGGCATTGTGCAAACACTTTTGATATAGTGAAGTTTTTTCCTCTTCTCCTCAGAGAGGTTTTTTTCACATGAAAATGATAGTGTCCTCTGTGTTTGCTTTGTTCGTTCTTTTACTCGCCGCGTTTATATATAAAAAAAAAATCTCCCACGTACCTGTGTAGTAGTAGTATGTGACATCTTTGATTTTTTTCTACCAGGCGAATGTATCAACATTAACGTGGCTGATCCGCTCTACTACATTCGGACTCCTCCAGGCTCTAAGGCGCATATCTGCAGTCATGTCATTGCTCATTCTCTCTGTTCTCTGAGCTACATAGTACTGCTGCAGGCTATCACTCCACACGTACAGAGAACTAGTACCTCCGTTTCATAATATAAGATGTTTAGTTTTTGTGAAACTAATGTATCTAGAGTTCTTGAACCTATACAATAAAAGACGTCTAAATACATTCGTTTCGCAGAAGCTAAAACATCTTATATTTTGGAACGGAGAGAGTAGTATGAAGCAATTGGAATTAAGGGGCATATCACACGTAACTTGCATATGTTTCTGTCGAAGTTGGAAGTTGGTTTGTGTTTCCATGCAAAGTTTCGCAAGCCGCGTATCACCCAATTTAGTTTACCTATGTATGCGAGTTAAGTACTCCAGTAAATAACCAATGCGTTCTTCAATTGACGATTAGACTAAGTGTGATCTCCTTTGTGAGAAGAAAAAGGTGTTGAAAGAGCAAAGACCCATAGTCCCATACCAATACCATACCTGCTCTCAAGTCTCAACAAATCATTTCCTGATGCAGTGCAGCATTACTCTGCACTACGCACGCCACTTACTATAGCACCAACCTATCCGTCTCACTTTTCTTAAGGAAGTTATACTTTTGAGTATGTTAGCACTGAACTTGTTAAATCCGACAGTGCAGCCAGTTTGTCTCCTAGTACTCATTGGGTTCAGTGCTTTCACGCGCTCAGTAGAGGGCACACCGCAGACACATCAATCATAAATGCTCATTCTTAGTTGCACGTATATACTTACTTGCCGACAGTCCAGGTTATCATTAATTCAAGCATTGCACACACTGATTAGTCATTACTCTAAATTCTTCATGTGGTTCAAGTCTCAGGAAATGGTTATTTCCGTAGGGATTGGAGCGAGATAAGGCGATCACACTTACTATTGTACTACTCCCTCCGGTACATACTTTTGAGCTCGGTGATTCGGATGGAGTACTACATTCACCGGTATTTGCTTAATTTCGTGAAAATAGACCCCTGTTGGTCCATCCGTAGATTCATGACAATAATCTTATTAAGTAGTTAAAAAAATGAAATAGATGATAAGAACCTGTCACCACAAATCTCGCGAACTAATGGAAAATGGTTGTTGATCGATCTGCGAACGTTGCTAGACGGAAGATCTACTAGGAAACTAATGCCAGCCCATATAATTTAAGTTGTCACATCAAATCAGAAGATAAGAAAAATTAAAACAAAATACTCTAGTACAGTACAACATTTGGTTGACCAATTGTACATGCATTGTACACCTACGTCTTAAATGAGCGCCAAATAAGCTATCTCCCACTAGCTAATGAAGCTACTAGTAGCTGACTTTGTCAAGCTTAATTCGATCGATCACGAGCGGCATCTCAAATAATGATCTTGTGGCATCATGTACCAGGGCGAGCCGCTTGCCTGCATGAGTGCGCACAGCATGCGGTTCCATGTCTTTGTTATCTCAGCCGCCGCCTGCAAGCCAAGAGAAAGTATTAATTAGATTCCACACTGCCATTTACGTTACTCAGTTTGATTTAGATTTCAGAAAGACTAAGAGAGAGTGGTAGCAGATACATGCTGTGCTCACGGTTGTTTGATTTATTACTTGGATTGAGTTAATTTGTTAGAACTTAGAAGAAAGATAATCTGTCATTCCCTACAATCCAAAGTTAGCTAGGTGGAGACGTGGAGTTAAAGTGGAATTCACTTATCTAAGGGTACAAGAACTAAAGGATAGATAAGCTCGAATGACTAGCATATATCCATCTTTTACAATCTGCTTTTCAGTCCTAGGGAACGCACCAATTATCGTGTAATTACATGCTCGCTCGCTCTCTTGCTACTAATCAGCTAATCAAGTAAACAACCAATCAGTGCGGGCACGTAATTAAGAGCGCCCCAGTTTTGGAACGACTTTCACGTAGCCTTCTCTACTGGAACATTATCTATTGATGAGCTGTTTCCACCATTCAGCGTGAATCGCAACCACAAGCATAGACTAGCCAAACATAATGAATTGTTTCCAGCTACCTAGCCAATTGTCTAACCATTTTCTCAGATAATAGTTGTACTAGCAGATAGACGTAGTACTTTTGAAATATCTTAAATAGGCTCTACGTGACATCTTGGCCAATGAGCTGCCGAAAAGTATGCAAACTTCCACTTGTTCTAAATCTTATCTGAAGTCAAATCGTACTTGAAAATACAGTGTCAAATCGGGAAACTAGTGAGCAACATACCCAACCTAGCCATGGTACGTACTGTACTTAAATATCATCTTAAGTATAGATTCGGCATATTAACGTGTTAGGAGTAGTTTTCACAAATAACTTAAACATGTGTTTGATTCTTCAAAGCAAGAATCGTATGTACTTGCACTCGTCCCCATTATTGCCATGCCCAGGGGACCACATACCTCTACGATTGCTCTAAAAAAAACCTGTGCTTGTTGGGCAAGGTCACCTCGTCGATGATCATGCTCACGGCCTCGTAGATCTAGAAGCATCGCAATGGGGGTCTGTCTTTTACAACGATTGGCCAACTGTATCGACATTATTTGCTACGATTAGAGCCGAGTCACGTTTGTAGACAAAGCAGGGGCTCGAGACCTTCGCCGTATGCTCCCCTATAGCTTAGCTTGTCCTGGCCGAGTGACATGGTAAGGTGTTGGTCGGGTCTCCTACTTATACATAATATTTTTTTCTATCAATGTAACAATGTTTTTTGCACTCTCGCGAGAGAAAAAAGCGCGTTGTCCTCTTGTGTCATGCCCGGGAGACTGGCATAGTCTAAGCTATACCGACGATCCTTCTGAGCTCTTCACAAACATTTCAGGGGACGCATATATTACCCCCGCTCAGTGGCGGAGCTAGCCCAGATGTTGAGCCTGGAAAAGATTAATATGTATCCATCTTGAGCATGATTTGCCCAAAAAAACCTTACTTAAGTTAGCTATTTTCTTAATTAGTTAAAGGAATTTTGGCGCCGGAGTCCGGGCAAGCTGCCCGGGCATGCCGGGCTGTAGCTTCGTCACTGCCGCCGCTTCTCACTTGGGGTGACCGGCGAGGATTGTTTCCCGCCGCCCAAGAGTTGTTCCTACCACGGGAAGAGCAATCCTCAGCGATGCACGTGTGCGGACACATCGACCAGTTGGACTGTGAACACACAGACGTATGTGTTGTGAGTAGCAGACAGAACATAGCACGCACACCCGCACGCTCCGTTTTTTGTTAACTCTCAGGCGGTCGGTTGCATGCTGTGGCAATGCAAAGAATCCTATATACATCTTGGAGAGTGCAACATGAGAGATGACCAGAGGATCCTAGAAGCGATGTACTCGATCTGGCTAGATTATCTACTGATCTGATCAATTGATCGAGCGGCCGGTTAGTTGGTTGGCCCCCGTGGCTCATTAATGAACTCCACGTGCGCAGCCGGATTACTTGAGAAAAACGTACTACTACCCTGGTTGGGCCAGGTACCATTAATTGCGTAATCCTTTGTCATCCATCCATAGTGGTAGTATCATAGTATGATACTACTGTGATTATTAGTTTGCTAATACCAAGACGATACATAAGTCTCTCATTAATATATGCATGCACCAATAGTTTAATATGTATGAGAGAATTGAGAGTAAAAGAAAAATATACATTGGATGAAAGAGACTAATAAATAAGATAGCTCTTATAATCTCAAATAATATAAAAAGGCTCTTAGGACTAATAATTCCAAACAAAGGTAGTAATCTATAGTGCATGGTATGATATAGTTGCATTATAATAATAATATATTTACATTGTGTACAAGATTTATTTTCATTAGAATTTCTAGTTTGACGTGCTACGATAGTAACAATCTTCTTTTCCATTAATTATTGTATCATATTTTTGCCAACATGGCATGCATGATACTACTAGTTATGATATTTTCACTATAGTCAGTCGTTGACCTGATCAGGGGCATATCTACACGTACGCATAAATCCAAAGACCTTGTTTGTTGGCTCTAAGGTCTTTCACAATGGAGTGTTTCTTAACATGTTATCATAGGCAAAATAAATACTCAAGATACCACTCTTCCAATGGATTGTATCTTAGACTGGTCCTAGTGGGAGTATCATAGCTAGTATCATGCATGCCATGTTGGCAAAAATCTGATGTGGCACAACAATTAATGAAGAAAGAGATGGTTAGAGTATCATAGGTAGATACCGTATCATAGCACGTAAAACTAAGAAACCCTCATGCAAATAAATTTTTTACACAATTTTGTATTGAGATTCTACAAATCATTAAATATAGTACTAGTATGATATTACCATATGATACCATGCACTATGGACATAGTATCTTACACTAGTATCATATGTATGATACTATTAGTACTACCACTATGACCAGCCTTAGGTGTTGTCTCTATATTTAATGATTTTGTTGATTTGTAGGCATGCCATTTTGCTAGCCATTCTTTTTTATCTATGGTTTCGTGCAAGCTTGTATCTTAGCTATTCCCTCTGTCCTAAATTACTCTGTGTTTTAGGTTTAGTCAAAGTCAAACTTTATAAACCTTGACTATAAATATAAGAAAAAATATCAATATCTAAAATATGTAATAAATATAGTTAGACTCGTCATAAAACATACTTTTATATTGTATACAATTGATATTATAAATATTATTATTCTGTTGAAGATGTTTAGTCAAGTTTTAACATGTTTGACTTTGACCAAACCTAAAACGCCGAGTAATTTAAGACGGAGGGAGTAAGATACAACACCACTATTTCTCTTCATTAAATGCCACATGTCTATGATACCGTGTCAAGAATCTTCGTGAAAGGCCTAATTATGAAATGCTGCTGTTGCCCGACCAAAACAACCCTTCACTTGCAGTAAAACTCGCTACTGCCGTACGCATGCGCTGAGATTCCTACTAGTAGTAGTATTGCAAATCGGGGATGCCTCCATGTGCTTCCGTGATCAATCCTCCGAATTAAACCAGCATGGAATCGGAGGGCTGAGTTAATATGGCAGTCAATGAGTGTAGCCGCAATCAGATTAGCTCCACTGTCAACACGTAGACGTGCGCGCACGCCCGCTGTTCCTGACACGCAATTAAGGGAGAGCCAGCCCAACTTGAGATGAGTGTAGAACATTAATGACAACCATAAATGTGGAGTACTCAGCAGGGGGCAGCAACTTAATTTTGTGATGTCACGGACAAGCAGGTCGGTAAGAGTAAGAACAACAGAGAGAATTTGCAGATTAGCCAGCATCCAGGCCCAGGGATTAACGGTATCCCATACATTGCATCCTGTCCGGTAATATTTCTTCTTGGATACCGCTAATCTGCATCGCGTACCGTAACATTCCGTCGAATTACCGGAGAACACACGCGCGCCGGCGTTGCTAGGCAGCTGAAATAAGCTCCGAGTTGTTAACACTTGATCATATCGCATCCTTCTCCAAACTCGCTCGACAATAAATCGATCACAGATTCATACGTGGCAAAGGAACGATAGGATCAAGCAATTTCGATGGGTTACAGGTACACACGGAAAAGTTCTATAATTATTCATATGAAGTAGAGTATAAACTATTTTATGACTTTCATTAAAAATACTATTTTATTTTACTTCTTGTGTGTGCCAAACCATGCAATAAAACTGTTTTTAACATTGTTCCAAACAAACATGCCTTCTTGTATGATGTTGGTATCAAAAGCTGCATCCACATTCAGTTTACTGAATGCCGTCGGGGCTTGACCCACACCTTCTCCAGCCATTTTACCTGAGCTCCCTTAGAAGCGTTTGCGGTGATCGCTTTTATAGAATGCAGACAACTAGCATTTGATGGAATCTGCTTCCCATGTGTCTGCCTTCGCCGAAGCCACCAGATGTACCAGGATGCAACAACAATGACATCATGGATTTTGAGTTTTTTTCACATCCAGGCAAAGCACAAGAAGGTGCCTTCAGAATCGCTTCAAGAAGCTTCGCACCAGTAATATTTGGTTCCATTTTGTCTTGGATTATTCCTTCTAAACCCAAACCTCTCCAGATATTTACAGCTCCCCGGCAATTGAAAATCATATGCATGATATCCTCAGAGGCTGTGTTATAGAGGGGGCATTTGTCATCTGAGCCAATGTGTCTATTATGCAAGATTGCTTTCAGCGGCAAGGTCACATGCAAAACCCTCCAGCAGTAAATTTTTATCTTCGCAAGGACATCAAGCTTCCAAAGAATCTTTCAAATCGGATTATTTAAAGAAGTACCAGAGATTAGAGATCAACAAGTTACCCCATTAAACTGATGCATCCATTCAACATGGTAGGCAGATTGAACTGTGAACATTCCCGACTTTGTGTGGTGCCATACACTGAAATCGTCAAAAGCATTATGGTTCAGTGGTATTTCAAGAATCCTTTGTGCATCAATCTGATGGAAATTTGTACGAATAATATCCTCATCCCAAGAGCCAGTCACGGGATCAATCAATTGCGAGACTTCTGTAAGAATACATCCATCCCTAGGTGAAACAACACGGCAATCAGGGCTCGACGGGATCCATGGATCCTTCCAGATATCGACATCATCTACACTTCCAATGCGCCATATGTATCCACGCTTAAAAGTTTGGATACCTGCGCACAAACTCTGCCAGGTTAAAGATGACCCCCCCCCTTTGGTCCTGGATTAAGAATGTCCCCGGAAGGATAATATTTTACACGTATAATCTGGGCACAAAGGGAATTGGGAGACTCAATCAGCCTCCATACTTGCTTTGCTAGAATAGCTAGATTAAAATAGTGCAAATCTCGGAAACCCATCCCACCTACACTTTTCGGAAAACACAACTTCCACCATGAGTACCAATGCATTTTTTACCTTGAGCATTATCATCCCACCAATATTGGGCTATCACATCAGTGATCTTCTTGCAGATGCTTTTAGGGAGCAAAAAGACCGACATCGCGTAGACCGGGATTGACTAAGGAATTGCTTTTAGTAAAATCTCTTTTCCACCCATCGATAGAAGTTTCTCCATCCAACCCTTAATACGTTGGATCACCCTCTCGACGAGGTGCATAAAATAGTCACTACCGAAAGGACACAGATGTCGCCTAGAGGGGGGGGTGCATAGGCGGTTTAAAACTTTTACGAGATGGGCTTAACAAAGGTGGAATAAAACTAGCATTTACTTTGTCAAGCACAAAACCTATATATACTATGGTTCACCTATGTGCACCAACAACTTATGCTAAGCAAGACAAGCAACTATGTGATAGCAAGATATAGACTTCAAGCACGAAGGCTATCACAAAGTAAGGTGCATAAGTAAAATCTCGGGTATAGAGATAACCGAGGCATGCGGAGACAACGATGTTTTACCGAGTTCCTCCCAATGGAGTACGTCTCGTTTGGAGAGGGGGTGGTTTCAAACCACCAACGCCATAAAATGCCTCCCTTGTTCTCCTGTGAGTCTTACCCCAACGAGATCGATCCACACTCCCACTATCGGTGCACTTGTTGATGGCAATCCGGAACCTCTCACAAGATTGGGGTACTTCTCCACAACTCAATTGGAGGCTCCCAACTAACAAGATTGGGAAAAGCTCCACAACTTAATTAGAGGCCCCAAGTAATCCACAAACCTGCAATACAACCAAACCGTCTAGGGTTCCAAGAACCCAAGAGTAAATAGCTTCTCACCTTTCACCCAATCGAATCCTCACCGAGAACTCAAACCGATGCACCAAATGCAATGGCAAGAACACAAGAAGTTCTCAAGTCCTTCTCTCCCAAATTCCACCAAAGCTACAAAATCTTATGAGGGAATAAGAGAGGAAGAACAATGGAGGAAATCCACAAAAGACTCCAAGATCTAGATCCCAAGATGTTCCCCTCACTTAGAGGAGAGATTGATTGGTGGGATTGTAGATCTAGATCTCCTCTTTCAAATCCCTCAAGAATATGCAAGAATCAATGGAGGGATTCAGGGATAGAAAGCTCAAGAAGGTCAGCAATGGAGAGGAAAACTTGCAAGAAAGGTTAGGTAACCATTGGGGAAGAAGGGCTCCTTATATAGGTCCTCCAAAATCCAACAGTTACAGCTCTGGAGCGCACGGGCCGGACATTCCAGCCAGTTTCCGGGTGGTATCCGATTTGGACATCTGAATGGCAACCACGCGACTGAAATTTGAGATTTCTGCGCGACACTGGAGTGTCCGGCGTATTCACCCTGGACATTCCGGCCAAGGAAAATCTGACAGAAACAACAATATGAAAACAACCATAACTTTTGCATCTGGACTCCTATTTTGATGATCTTGGGCTCGTTTTAAAGAGGACAAAAAGCTCTATAAGATCATGCAGGGAACCATCATAGTCCAGCAAGGGAGGATAGAACCAAACTATGAAAGGGTTAACCTATCTATAAAATACAAACCTGTAAAACCTCCAATATCAAAAACGCAATAGAGAATGCATATGAAATCCGTTTTCGATGAACTTGAGCTTGTCATGAAGATTAACACAAGCTCAAAATCCCCTCCTGGATAAGAACCAAATAAGAACCAATAAAGATGATGCCAAATATGCAAAGGTTTGAGCTCTCTCCGAAGGATATGATAAAGTTACTCACTCGAGAGCCCCTCTTGATAGTACGGCTATCTATCCTATAAACCGGTCTCTCCAACTAACACCACGAGACTGGTAAGAAGGAAACTGATGGGTTCGTAGCATGGAAAACAAAAAATTTCTACCGCAAGAACGAACAAAACCCAGATCTAATCTAGATAAAAGCCAAGATCTAATCTATTAGACATGTGCAACGAGATAGATCTGTACTAACCCTCGTAGAACCGAAAGCTTTACGAGATTAGATCTCGAGGTTGATGTAGTCGATCACTTGCCGATCTCAAGATCGTGTGGACGATCCTTCCGGCGCCGCGTTCCGGCAGCGCTTCCGCAGTCGGTCACACGTGCGGAGTCGAAGCAGACCTTCCTCTCCCCGTTCCAGCGAGCAGCGGAGGTAGTAGATCTTCTCCACGGAATCCCAGCAGCACGACGGTGTGGTGGTGGTGGTGGAGTAGAGATTTCTGCAGGGCTTCGCCTAAGCCGAAGCAGAGCGAAGGAGGAGGAGAGACGCGGCGGCTAGGGTTTGTTATGGGAGAGGTCTAGGGGGTGGCGCCCCTCCCGTCTATTTAAAGGAGGGAGGCGCCATGGGAGGGGGAGTCCTAGTAGGACTCCCCTCCCTCCTTGGCTGGCGGATTGGGAGGGGGGGAGGAATCCTCCTCCCCCACGAATCCGTGTCTTGCCCCACAAAGACTCCTTGATCCTTTCTTGGTTTTCAAGCAAACTCCAAAAAATCTTCTAGAACATTCCGAAACCTTCTAGAATCTCCATGCAAACGCTCCGGAACATTTCCTAACTTAGAAAATGATCTCCAATATATGAATCTTATTCTCCGGACAATTCCGGATCTCCTCGTGATGTCCCGGATCCAATCCGAGACTCCGAACAACATTCGGTCTCCAACGCATATTCCATATCTACTTAAAACAACTTCGAACCTTAAGTGTGTCACCCTACGGTTCGTGAATATGCAGACATGATGGAGACACCTCTCCGATCAATAACCATCAGCGGGATCTAGAGATCCATAACGGCTCCCACATACTCAACGATGACTTTGTGATCGATAGAACCATTAACATACGAAACCAATTCCCTTTGTCACGCGATATTCTACTTATCCGAGGTTTGATCGTCGGTATCTCCATACCTAGTTCTACCTCGTTACTGATAAGTACTCTTTACTCGTTCCATGTTATGTCATCCCTTGTGACCTAGTCACATGCTTGCAAGCTAACTAGATGACATTCCACCGAGAGAGCCCAGAGCATATCTATCCGTCATATGGATGGACAAATCCCAATCTTGGTCCATGCGCTTCAACACATACTTTCAGAATACCCAATGACACCTTTATAACCACCCGATTTAAGCGGTGTTTGATGTCATCAAAGTACCCATCCGGTGATGGTGATTAACATAACCTCATGGTCGAAGGATTAGGTTACTATGCATTTGAAAGCTTATAGCAATACGAACTTAATGACTTGATCTTATGCTACGCTTACTATGGGTGTGTGTCCATCACATCATTCTCCTAATGATATAACCTTGTTATTAATGACATCCAATGTCCATGATCAGGAAACCATGATCATCATTTAATCAACAAGCTAGTTCCACAAGAGGCTTACTAGGGACTCTTTTATGTTTACAAAACACACAAGTATTAATGTTTCCGGTTAATACAATTATAGCATGGGATGTAAACATTTATCATAAACATAAAGATATAATAATAACCACTTTATTATTGCCTCTTGGGCATATCTCCAACAGTATCCCACTTGCACTAGATTCAATAATCTAGTTAAAAAACTTGTGCATTCAACACCTATGGCTTTCTGGTGTTGTATAGACACTATTGCTAGTGGTAAACATAATCTTCGGATCTGACACTTCCAGGTCCGTGTGTATTTGCATGTCCTTGCATTTCTACGCATTACTCATTCTCCAATGAGATGTCATTGCATAAATTTGGTCCTTTGGTGAGACCTTTAGTTCCTTGGGATTAAATCATGTTGATACAATTGTCATACAATGTATCTTCATAGTATTATCCCGCTATGAACCACACCTAGTTTGATAACAAACTACTTGACGCAAATGCCCTCATTTGCTGCTACAATAGCAGTCATATACTTAGCCTTTTGTTGTAGTATCTGTCATAATGTTTTAACTTTGGTACTCAACCAAATCCGTTATGGAACTTCCTTTCCATTACATTGTGCCACCCATAGTTTAAATTGAGATAAACTTAATTTGTGACAAAACTAGTATCAATGCAACAATTTGCAATGAACTATTTGTCACCACTATATAAATAATATATTCTTAGTTCTTCCAAAGATCATAGGAATATCCCTACTATTGTCCAATGATCATCTTATGAGTCATTCTGGTATATGCTCATAACATTTAGAGCATAGGACATATCTGGATGTGTACATCTCAAAGAATGATTGATCAAAATATTCTTGTGATTTCACCAAGTGTCAAAACACTTGAATCTCGTGTCAACACACTTGAATATTGATTCAATCCTTTCCGTGCGTCAAGAACCTTTCTTGTTGTTTCCATATTGAACTTATTCAACATCTTATCTATGTACATTTGGCAAAACCATATTAGCGCCTCAATCTATCCATATAGACATTGATGCCTAATTCTTGGGTTATGCCTAAGTCTTTCATCGAAATGAAATTCTTAACCTGTGTCAATAAAAGATACATCATTTCTAATCAACGATATGTCTTTCACATAATGTATTAGAAATATGTCTTAGCGCTCCCACTTAATTTCTTGCAAAAATGCAAGCATCTTCATCGTCTCTGATGAAATTAAACCTTTTAACGGTTTCATCACAGTGAAGATTCCAACTCCGCGATGCTCACTTCAACCATTGAAGCTCTGCATACTCTTTTAGCATCCTTTAAAATAACAAAACCCTTTGGATCGTGTCATGGACACATCCTAGGTAACCATTCTATTAGAAGAACTTGTTTTGTTTGTTCAACTACCATATACCAAAATATATGTAGTGGTTGCTACATTAATCCGTCCAGACTAAATATCGCTATGAAAGATCAAATCTTATCATAGTCAATTCCTTGAACATTGTCGTAAACTCTTTCCGACATGTCGACTATTTCATAGATGTGAAACATCCATGTCTATTTCTTTATAGATACATATATGACTGTAAGGTCTTGCACCTTTCCAGAGGGTCTTTCAAATTCAAAGCTTGATTTCTCGTGTATGGAATTATCATGGATTTTATGGCTTCAAGCCACTTAACAAAGTCAGGGCCCATCATTGCTTCTTTGCATGTAGTCAGTTCATCATTGTCAAACAACAATGATTTAACTCTCAAATCTTGGCATTTGATTACTTACCCGACCTACTTGGTTCAATACTAACTTAGATCTCCGTGACCACAACCTTTGAGGCACGTGAGCCATGAGCATTGTTGCTGCCTCCGGGACATTTTCCGACGCTGCGCAACTCAGCACATATTAGCCAAGGTTCAACGACCTTGTCAAAGTTCTATTGTCCTCCCACTTAACTTTTCACCAAAATTCCTTCTCAAGAAACTCGACATTCTAAGCGACAAATACTTTTGTCTTCGGTGTTATGGAGGAATACCCAATGGTTATTCGGAATAACCTACAAAGACATGATCATCCGACTTTGGTTGTAAACACTTTACTTATGCCTAGTATACCAAAAATTTAAGAAAGGACAACCTGGGTTTTATCCCAAACCATGACTTATATGGTGTCATTTCAGCGGATCACGATGGAGCTCTTTTTAGTGTAAAAGCGGTAGTCACTAAAGCTTTAATCTTTAAAATATAATGGCAGTTTTATAAATGACACCTTTGATCTTACCATGTCAAACAAGGTTTCATTACATATCTCGAACACTCCATACTCCTATGGTGTTTTGGGAAATGCAAATCTATGGAACGATTCCTCAAATCTTAGGTGTTTTGCTAAACCTATAACTCAAACATCTTTCTTTATGATCCTATCATAAACTTTTTATTTTCTTGTTACAATGATTTTCCACTTCATCTTGAAAGTCTTTGAACATTTTCAAATGTTTCATACTTCTTCCTTATTGAGTAAGTATATACATATACTCACTCAAATCTTCGGAGAAAGCATATGAAGTTGAAATCCATTGCCCACGACTACACATAATGAACTATATACATCAATATGTACAAATTCCAATCAGTTAGTCGTTTGTTCCTCTTTTGGCCTATGAACGGAGTTTTAATTATCTCCAGGAAAGTATCACAAGCGTCATTTGATCAAAATCAAAGACTCCAAAAATCCATAAACATGGAGTTTCTTCATGTATCCCTTTCAATATAATTTAAACGGTGATGTCACTTTGCAAGTGATCTTTCAATCATTTGTCTTGCGACATTTTAGCATTAGTTTTATGGTCGTTATTTCTCCAACCAGACTTGTATATCATCCATCTATTATGGAATGCGGTAATTATTTGAACAACCTTTTGTCGTCATAATACCTGATCAAAATAACAATTATTGAAACAAATCTTGAAGGCAAGCTTTGATGTTAACGAGCAACACAACACCCCTTTGTTTGTTTTCGATGAACATCATCACATATTCTCTTGCTAGTTGCTTAGGCCATTGTAGTTCATGAATTATGTTGTCCTGTATGACACTTCATACCAACCAATTCGGTATCCAATACCGCAGAACCACATTGTTTAACAACCAAGGAATACAGCCATAACATGTATCTTCTATATACCTAAGTTGGATATCTCCAATCTTTTCTTTTCTGCCAAATATTTTATAGATTCTCTTTCAACAATTCCTTTTCTTTTAAAAGAATCTATCAACATCAATAGTGGTGTCATTCACATGACACATAGTACAAAGTGTGTATAGTCAAATACTAATACCTTTGGACTTGCACTTTGAAGTGGATCACCTTCATCAAATGTTTGGCATTCTTTCAAAATTCCATTCTTTAGTAATCTTTTAGTGTAGTAAACATTTTACTTACATCTTCTATTCATCCTTATCATGACAACTTTCATGATCAAGCTGCTATAGCTTATAAAGGTGAATTGCGAGTATAATGTTTCTTTTCCAAAACCTTTTGGAGGATTAGGACGACTAGCGTCTCCAACCTTCACAAATTCTCATCAAATATGAGGACATATACTCTATCATGTTGTAACCAACACATTGTTTTAGATATCGCAATACCTTTCACATATGATGGTTTCTGAAACATTGCTTTCAGCTCTTAGATAAACTTGATATTAAAAACAATCTTTTGAGTATCAAGAATCATGGAGGCAAACATGATACATTAGATACTAACACTGGAATTGTTACTCTTGATTTAATACTGTTTATTAAACTTCACAGAGTAAACGGAGTTTGCTGAAAGTTTGCAATAGGACTTTCAAACTTTAGATTAACACTCAAAACAATACGATACCGGTTCGTAAAGAAAATATCCAGAATTTCTATAGTTCCACTATCTCAACTATAACTAAGCGTAAGGTGGTGAACGGATGCCAATGACTACAACAAACTATGCAAATTCACTTTGATTGTGTTTATGATAAATTGAGTTTGACTAATCCAAATTACAAATAAACTCCCACTCAAAACAACATCCCTCCAATTGTTTTAGTGATTACACGAACCAAATCCACTACACCAAGTCCGATCATCACGTGAGATGATGTAGCTTCAAAGGCGAACAATCAACATGTTCATCATATCATCCATATGACTCATGCTTTACCTTTCGGTATTCCGTGTTCCGAGACCATGTCTGTACATGCTAGGCTCGTCAAGGTTAACCTTAGTATCCGCATGTGCAAATCTGGCTTGCACCCGTCGTATGCACACGTAGAATCTATCACACCCGATCATCACGAGATGCTTCGAAACGACGAGTCTTAGCAACAGTGCCTACTAAGGACGAACACTTTATTACTTGATATTTAGTGAGAGGGATCATCTTATAATGCTACCGTCGCGATCTAAGCAATACAAGATGCATAAAGGATTAACATCACAGGCAATTCATAATTAGTGTGATACGATATGGCCCTTTCTTCTTATGCCTTTGATCTCCATCTCTAAAGCACGGACATGATCTCCATCATCACCAGCATTGCGTCAAGGTCAGTGGCGCCGCTTCATGGTTGTCCATCATCACTAGCAACTATTACAACTACTTGGAATAAAGCTATTACAAGATGAATAGACACGCAGGTCTTAACAGAATTAAAGACAACCATTAGGCTCCTGCCGGTTGCCATATTACAACAAGGATCATTGCATACATCAAATATAATCACAATCACATGATGGTCATATCACATCAAAAAAACCCTGCAAAAACAAGTTAGACGCCTCTAATTTTCTTTGCATGTTTTACGTGGTTTGGGGCTTTCGAATAAGAACGGATCTTACCTACGAAACTGAACCACAGCGTTGATACAAGTGCTATCAAGTGCAAAGTGTAGATTGGATCTATATTATGATGGGAGAGACAGACACCCGCAAATCCACTTGTACAATATGAGTTGCACGTCAACTGTGGAGCAAGTCTCATCTGCGATGACATGTAAGGTTAGCCCGGGCCGCTTCATCCCACCATACCGCAAGATGCAAAGTACACAAAGCAAAAGACGGCACGAGCACCAACGCCCGCAAAACCATTGTGTTCTACTCGTGCAACAGATCTACGCATAGACATGGCTCTGATACCACTGATGGGTTCGTAGCATGGAAAACAAAAAATTTCTACCACAAGAATGAACAAAACCCAGATCTAATCTAGATAAAAGCCAAGATCTAATCTATTAGACATGTGCAACGAGATAGATCTGTACTAACCCTCGTAGAACTGAAAGCGTTACGAGATTAGATCTCGGGGTTGATGTAGTCGATCACTTGCCGATCTCAAGATCATGTGGACGATCCTTCTGGCGCCGCTGCGTTAAAGCGCTTCCATGATCGGTCACACGTGCGGAGTCGAAGCAGACCTTCCTCTCCCTGTTCCAGCGAGCAACGGAGGTAGTAGATCTTCTCCACGGAATCCCAGCAGCACGACGGTGTGGTGGTGGTGGTGGAGTAGAGATTTCTGCAGGGCTTCGCCTAAGCCGAAGCAGAGCGAAGGAGGAGGAGAGACGCGGCGGCTAGGGTTTGTTATGGGAGAGGTCTAGGGGGTGGCGCTCCTCCCCTCTATTTAAAGGAGGGAGGCGCCATGGGAGGGGGAGTCCTAGTAGGACTCCCCTCCCTCCTTGGCCGGCGGATTGGGAGGGGGGGAGGAATCCTCCTCCCCCACGAATCCGTGTCTTGCCCCACAAAGACTCCTTGATTCTTTCTTGGTTTTCAAGCAAACTCCAAGAAATCTTCTAGAACCTTCCAGAACATTCTGAAACCTTCTAGAATCTCCATACAAACACTCCGGAACATTTCCTAACTTAGAAAATGATCCCCAATATATGAATCTTATTCTCCGGACAATTCCGGATCTCCTCGTGATGTCCCGGATCCAATCCGAGACTCCGAACAACATTCGGTCTCCAACGCATATTCCATATCTACTTAAAACAACTTCGAACCTTAAGTGTGTCACCCTACGGTTCGTGAATATGCAGACATGATGGAGACATCTCTCCGATCAATAACCATCAGCGGGATCTAGAGATCCATAATGGCTCCCACATACTCAACGATGACTTTGTGATCGATAGAACCATTAACATACGAAACCAATTCCCTTTGTCACGCGATATTCTACTTATCCGAGGTTTGATCGTCAGTATCTCCATACCTAGTTCTACCTCGTTACTGATAAGTACTCTTTACTCATTCCATGTTATGTCATCCCTTGTGACCTAGTCACATGCTTGCAAGCTAACTAGATGACATTCCACCGAGAGGGCCCAGAGCATATCTATCCGTCATATGGATGGACAAATCCCAATCTTGGTCCATGCGCTTCAACACATACTTTCAGAATACCCAATGACACCTTTATAACCACCCAGTTACGAAGCGGTGTTTGATGTCATCAAAGTACCCATTCGGTGATGGTGATTAACATAACCTCATGGTCGAAGGATTAGGTTACTATGCATTTGAAAGCTTATAGCAATACGAACTTAATGACTTGATCTTATGCTACGCTTACTATGGGTGTGTGTCCATCACATCATTCTCCTAATGATATAACCTTGTTATTAATGACATCCAATGTCCATGATCAGGAAACCATGATCATCATTTAATCAACAAGCTAGTTCCACAAGAGGCTTACTAGGGACTCTTTTATGTTTACAAAACACACAAGTATTAATGTTTCCGGTTAATACAATTATAGCATGGGATGTAAACATTTATCATAAACATAAAGATATAATAATAACCACTTTATTATTGCCTCTTGGGCATATCTCCAACAGAAACTCTATCAAGACTATACCTTTGCCTTGCGCATATTCCACTTGAGCTTGATGATGATGATCTTCTCCACCTCAAGATGGAACACCTTTCTTGATTGCGCTAGCTTGGTGAAGACTTGCAAATTGCTCCCCCATACTCCACTATGGTAGAACTTCTCTTTTGGGCATATCATCTTCCCATATCCATGATCACCAAAGGATGGCAAGCTGCAAATGATCTCTTCGAGATGGATCATCTTGAACTTGCACATCATTTTTCTTTCTTTATTATGTTGGTGTCTTGAAGGTACATACGAGATATCACTCCAACTTTAGTCTTCAATACACACTTGCTATAGGCTCAACTCTCACTTGGACAATCCTGAATCACTCATTGAAAACTTGGTCAACACTTAATCTTCTTCACTTTCTTTTTCTCCCAACCTTGAAGCCAACATATGGTTCTAGCATTTCCTATGGACAAATCCTACAGGTAAAACTCAATGCAAACATAAGTCCATAAAGATTGTCATTAATTACTAAAACCACGCATGGGGGCACACATGCACTTTCAACTACAGTCAGCTCCAATGAGGGTCGGGAGACCCAAGTACTTGTCCGACAGTGCCTCAGTATCTATGTTCAAGATGTTGCAAATTTTGGCCCGAGTATCCACATTAGTATTAGGACTAAAGAAAATACTAGATTAACAAACACTCACCATTTTTCCTGAATTTGCACAATAGTCATCAAGTACATGCTTCAACATAGTTGCATTGTTCACATTTTCTTTTAGGAGGATCGGAGAATCATTAGTGAATAAGAGATGTGAGATCGATGGTACATTGCGGCACACCTTGACCCCCTCGATATGCCCAATCTCCTCAGCATAATGCAAACAGCTCGACAAACCTTCTGCACAAAGAAGGAACAAGTAAGGGGAAAGTTGATCCCCTTGTCTAATGCCTTTGGTAGGTGTAAATTCACCAGTCAACTCAGAATTAACTTCAATAGAATAAGTAACAAATGTGACACATTCCATGATCAATTCCACACACTGAGTCTGAAAACCCATCTTCAGCATCATCTCCTTAGGGAAATTCCATTCAATCCTATCATAGGCTTTGTGCATATCTAGTTTCACCGCGCACAAGCCAACTTTACCTTTCCTCTTATTCTTTATTTTATGGATGCATTCGTAAGCCACCAGAACATTGTCGACGATCAATCTCCCCTAGACAAATGCACTTTGAGTAGGTGAAATAATGTCAGGAAGTAAGAGTTTGACCATCAACATGTTTGAGATGATCTTGTAGAGCACATTACATAGAGAAATTGGTCTAAATTGGGACACCTCCTCTAGAGCATCCACTTTAGGATTAAAAATCACTGTTTCATTCCAACTAGCAGGGATCTTTCTTTCATTGATAGATTTCAAGACTACCTACGTAATATCATTACCCACAAGGTGCCAGAATCTCTTATAAAAAGGGCATGAAGCCATCTGTCCCCGGGCCTTAAGATCTCCAATACTGTACACAGCCTTTTTCACCTCTTCGGCTATATAGGGAGCCATAAGTTTCTCATTCATATCCGAGGTTACATGAGGGCCAATTCTGTCAAGAAAACCATGATCAATAACAGTGTTGTCTGAGCTTAATAGAGCTTTAAAATATCCTAACACCACCAGTTTTATATTATCTGTGCCTTCCACAAAGCCCCTAGAACCGTCCTTCAACTTTTTGATAAAATTCCTCTTTAATCTAGCAGAGGCGTAGCTATAAAAAATTAGTGTTTTTATCTCCATTTGGAATCCAGTTTGCACGGGAACGTTGGCACCATTTTATCTCTTCTTGTTCAAGCAAATTTTTGATAAGACGGGCCAGACCGGCTTTCTCCTGTTCAGAACTTGGTGAGAGAGGGCCTCTCATCAATTGCTCCAAATCTTGTTGGGCCTTCCTCAAAATCTTCTTGGTCTTTTGCAGGATAGTAGAATTCCATGCATGCAGCCCATCATGCATGGACTTCAATCTGTCAAGAACAGCCAGCGACGTTGAACCATTTGCAACGGCACTCTATTTTTCCTCAACTACTTCCATGAATCCTTCCTCTTCAAACCATTTTGCCTAAAAAAATCTGTTTTTTCCACGATCAAAGGGTTCTCCCACATAGCATTCCGTGTCGAGCAAAAGAGGCCTGTGGTCAGAATGGTTGTACTCCAAGTGCAGAATGGTAGCGTTATTTTTCATTTGACTCCAACTAGGACTTGCCAAACCTCTATCTAACCGTTCCCTCATCATTCCCCTTATCCAAGTAAAGGGGTCACCAATATACCCCACATCAGTAAGATTACAATCATAAAGCGTGTCCTGAAAAGATTTCATAAACCTCAGAGGTCTAGCCCTTCCTCCCTCCTTTTCGCTAGCCAACAGGATCCCATGCATTGCATCCTGTCCGGTAATCTTTCTTCTTGGAATACCGCTAATCTGCATCGCGTGCCGTAACATTCCGTCGAATTACCGGAGAACATACGCGCGCCAGCGTTGCTACGCAACTGAAATAAGCTTCGAGTTTGTTAACACCTGATCATATCGCATCCTTCACTACAGGAATGGAGCCAGACGCCGACGGCCAGAGGCTACACCGACGGCCAAAAGTCGGGGCCATCCACGAGCTGAAGATGGCTGTCGGCATAGAATTGCCCTCAGCATAGAAGAGGCTATGCCGACGGCTGCCCTCGGCATAGCTATTTTCCCTTTTACCTCATTAATCTTAGAAAAATCATAACTAAATCATTCTAATTTACAAAAATATAAATAATATATCAAAATTTGCAAGAAAATAAGAACTATCTATCTACACTCAAATATTAGATACTTATGTTGAATAAGAATCTTTATGCTTGTCGTTTTGACCATAGTTTAAAACGGGCATAAGAAATTCAAAAAGATCAAAACAATGCGAAACCTTCACATGGTATCATATTATATAACATAGTTGGAAGAAAAAATTATCAAACTTGGTATATTGATTATATCGCAAAAAACCCTTCACAAAATGACCTATCTCATTCGAGGTTTCCTGACTTTCAGATCAAATGACCAATGTTATGACTAGAATCAAGGCATAGTTTATGATAATATGCACATATTGTGCATACATGTGCATCGTGAGATGACGAACAATGTTGCAGGAGGAAGTTTTTGTTTTCTTCGCACCAAAAATCTATTTTCCATTTTCCGAACGCAAAAAACAAGGGGTTTTGTGAAGCAACCACCAAATGGCTAATTCAAAATGCTACCACCCTATTTTTCAAAAATACTAGACCACCTTACATGGACAATGTCCCAACATGGGAATCTCAAATATTTTTGTCTATCCCTGGTGAAAAAGACAAATTCTAGTCGAATCGGTAGGAAGTGGGTCAGATATAAACTACAGGTACATGATATGATGCTCATATTTTTTTACAAAAATTATTTTTAGGTTCACAATATTCTATTTCATCAGAGATCCACTTCAAGTTTAGCGAGTCTCAACCCCGAGCTAAGAATTTTTATGCATGCCGTTTTAAACGGGCAAATAAAATTATGGCTAGAATCATGGCATAGTTTGTGATATGTTGATATGGATATCATATTTGGATTACTCTCATTTTTCTGATCAATTTATAGATATTATTTATCTAATTCTGATTTACAGATTTAAAGATATTAATTATTCCATATTAAATAGATTAATACAAAAAAATCATTACATTTTTATTTGAATTCAATAATATTTTTACTTATTCATTGTTGTTTACTTAAATAATTGTTTGTAATTTCAAAAAATACAAACATGTGACATGATGATATAAGATTTAATATGATTGATATCATAGTATTAACAACAATGTATAAATTGCTTTGCGGAAATAGATTCTGAAGGAACAGAGAATTTAAGCGTGCTGGGGTGGAGTAGTGATGATGGGTGACCGACCGGGAAGTTTGACCAAGACTGTAATTGGATCAAAGATTAAGTGTAGTTAGTGTTAAAAATGTTCTAAGTGAGAGACTAACGAGTCAAACAATTCAAAATTTTAAAAAAAGTTGAGAAAAAATTTTGAAATTATTTTTGCAACCGGCCGTTAGGCTATACCAACGGCCGCTATGCCGAGGGAAGCCGTCGGCGTAGCCTACGCTAATAGCTTTTTGATACGCCGATGGCCTCCGTGCGCTCCGCCGAGGGAGGTCTTTGCCGAGGATGCTATGCCGAGGGCAGCCCTTGGCGTAGCCTACGCCGACGGGGATCGGGGCTACATCGATGACTTTTGGCCCTCGGCGTAGCGCACCATTCTTGTAGTGCTTCTCTAGCCTCGATAATGGATCGATCCCGGATTCGTACGTGGCAAAGGAAGGATAGGATAAAGCAATTTCGATGGGTTACACGTACACACGGGAAGAAAATTTGGGTTCTATAATTATTCAGAGGAAGTAAAGTGTAAACTATTTTATTACTTCCATTAAGAAATAGTATTTTATTTTACTTCTTGTGTGTGCCAAACCATGCAATAAAACTGATTTTAACATTGTTCTAAACAAACATGCCTTATTGTATGATGCTGGTATCGAACCAACCATCTATTTTGCTTGGTGAAAATATTATTTGAATAAATTGGCTTGGAAACATTAATGCTCCCATCTTAGTGACATCCCTATGGTTGACAAATGGGATACATGAACATGGAATTTGCACCAAAGTTAACAATATTCTATCGTATCAAACCAATGCATGTCCACTACTCCTTCTATTTTTAGCTTGCTAAAAAGATTTATATTATGAAATAAAAGGAGTATGCTACTCCACCGGATATTTTTTCTCGACAATGAACCGAACCCGGATTCGTACTTGGCAAAGGATCTTGATAAAGCAATTTCGATGGGTTACACATAAACACGTGCTCGTGGGCAGTCCTCAATAGTAAGAAAGTTTGGGTTCTACACTTAGAGTGTAGACTATTTTATTGCCTTTGTTCGAAAAAAATATTAGTAGCACTACAAGAATTTGGTTGATTCATGAAGTTTTTAAGGTGTCTCATAGATTCTTGGCGTCATGATCCATAACATCAGAGCCTGAGAGGCCCTCAAAAGCCCAAATTTTTAAGACGAAACGGGCAAATTTTCACAGAAAACGTCAAGGATCCCTCCCGCCGCGCGTTTCCCGCCGCGTTTTCCCTCCCACCGAAATTTTCTAAGTCATCCGTCCCTCTCTCGTCAACCACCCAAACCTTATCTTTTTCTCCATATCCAACCCTATCTCTTCTTCACAGCTCACCACCCCTCATTCTTCTCCCAGATCGACCCACCACACCGCCACCACCTCCTCCTCCTACCGCCTCCGACCGCTGTCCTTCCTCTAGTTCTTGTCCCTCCTCATTCTTCTCCCACTCAAGAGCCTCCCCGTCCATCCCAGTTCTACAGCCTGGGCCAAGAGGTGACGACAAGTTTCTTGCATGAGGTAGGACGAGCAGGCCTATAGTCCCCGACCTTGGCCTCTCGGTTCGCGATGGCTTCTTGCACCGCTGCCGCCATACAACGCCGCCTTCGATCTACTTATTTGGCTAGGTGGCGAGGTGGGGGAAGCCGGCGCACGCGGCCGATGGCGGCTATGCAGGCATCGCGAAGATTGATGCGTAGGCCTATTGACAAAGCTGTGAGACGACACAAGACCCCCCAAAATTTGGGCCCCAAAATCTTTGGCCCGCTCGCTAATCAGGTTAGAAATCCTGGTAAGTTCGAGTCATCCTGGCCTCTATCTTTGGTAGTGCAATATTAATCTTCGAAAGCCAACTGTGCATAAGTTTGAAGCTAGTCCAGACTAGATCCATGGATGGTCTAACCACGATTTGATCAATCCATGGAGAGTTGGCGATGAGGGCGGAAATAAATATAACTTGGCGGGCAGGGGCCTCCCAGTCCGCGTTGTCTGGTCGTCCATGGCGGGGAGATGGTCTGCTACTTGGATGGGGACATGCCGTCAACACACGAGCCTGGTAGGTTTTTTTCCCGAAATGGGGGATTACCCTGGCCTCTGCATCCTAAGATGCACACAACCTTTATTAATATGTTCCAAGTAGTAACAAACGAGTATTACAGTTCACGGGTCAGATAGAGTTGATATACAAATCAACCATCTAAACAAAACTATGAGTCTTACGGGAGAATGATAACAACAACTAGACATCAGTCAATCTAGTAGAATGACGCCATGAAGCCTGGCTGAAGAAATCCGAATTAACCACCACAAGACGGTTGCACCTAGAAACCATGGGTTGCCGCAGATGCTCGGGTAAGAGGAAAGCATAGAGCTAAATCCAATGCGCCACCATATGGATAACCTGCAAAAATGAAGGAACTCCTGCCTTGTTAAAAATAATATTATTGTGGCACTTCCAAATTGACCAACATATGGCCGAAATGCCAATACGAATTCTGCCTTTTATTCACTTTGTCTACTCAATTTAATCAATTTCCAAACATATTAGTAATATTAGTTGGAGAAGGAAGATTATAAGTGAAATAAACCATGCGCCATAGGATTTTTGCAAAAGGACATGAACAGAATAAATGTTCAATTGTTTCATCCTCGTCATAAAAGCAACATTTCTTACATCCATTCCAATTTCTCCTAACAAGGTTATCTTTGGTTAATAATACTTTATTATTCAAGAACGACATAAAGATTTTTATTTTCATTGGTATTTTTATCTTCCACGAATATCTTGTGGGAAAACGCGGAAGTTCATTCTTGAGGTCTTCGTACATAGATTTAACTAAAAAATCCCATTCTCAGTTAAACTCCATACAAACTTGTCCTATTCAGAGGACAACATTATCATCATCAGCCTCTCACATAGGTGAAATCATGCATCTTGTCATGGTGGTGTCACGGCATATGCCATGGGTAGACTAAAGTTGGTGTTGATGGACACTGGAGGAATCCAGGGAGGGATGATGAAGTGAAGACCTCATAAGGAAGAACAGTGAGAGACACGCTGTACCCAGGTTCGAGGCTCTCCTAGTGAGATAACACTTCTACTCCTGCATATAATCTCATATAACTTGGTCATTGATACGTTGCTAACGTATCCATAATTTTTGATGTTCCATGCTTGGTTTTATCTACTTTCTTATGTTTTGTCCACACTTTGGAGTACTTTTTATACACTTTCTTGGACTAACCTATTAACAAGATGCCACAGTGCCAGCTGCCTGTTTTCTGCTATTTTTGGTTTCAGAAAAGTCAAAAAATGAATATTCTCGGAATTGGACGGGACAAAAGCCAAAGTCAGTTTTTCACCGAGGGGGACACGGAGCCAGAATACGATACGGAGAGGGGCCAGAGGCCGACCACACCACCTGGCACGTGCGGCCAGGCCTGGCCCGTGCCAGGGGGTGGTCTGGCCACCTAGCGCACCCCCTCGGCCTCCCTTTTCGCCTATATATCGCCTCCGACACAGAAACCCTAAGTACCCGATCAAAATTCCACGAAAGAGTCTGTAGCCGCCGTCATCTCCATCCCTAGATCGGGAGGGATCTAAAGCTCTTCCCGGCACCCTACCGGAGGGGAGAATTCACCGTGGAGGCCTTCTTCATCACCATGCAAGCCTCCGGTGTGATGCGTGAGTAGTTCATCCTTGGACTATGGGTCCATGTAGTAGCTAGATGGTTGGTTCTTCTCCTTTGTGCTACCATGTTTAGATCTTGTGAGCTCCGTTCATGATCAAGATCATCTATTTGTAATCCTACATGTTGTGTTTGCGGGGATCCGATGGATATTGAGATGTAATTTCAGATTGATTATTGATTCTATCATGTCTTTGTTATTTGTGATCTTGCATGCTTTCCGTTGTTAGTAGATATCTTGGCCAAGTAGATGCTAGCAACTCCAAGAGTTAGTACTTATGCTCGATAGTGGGTTCATGCCTCTAGTAATCTGGGGAAGTGAAAGAAATTTCTAAGGTACTAGATGTGCTTTCGCTACTAGGGAGAAAACATCAATCCTTTGTTCATAGAACAATCGTATTGTTTACTTTACACGCAATGCGTAATGCAATTATGTGTTGCTTGCAACTTAATACTGGAGGGGGTTCGGATGATAACCTAAAGGTGGATTATTAGTCATAGATGCAGTTGGATTACGGTCTATGTATAATGTTGTAATGCCCAATCAAATCTCAAAGGAGTCAAGATGTTTAGTATATGCTTGTATGCTTTCTCGATGTTTGTCAATTGCCCCGCTATAATTTTTTCACCCAACATGTCATCTATCTTAAGGAGAGACACCAGTAGTGAACTATGGACCCCGGTCCTTTCTTTTATCATCAATCTACAACTGTTTACTGTTTTATGTTTACTTTCTGCAAGCAATTACTTTCTTCAACACAATACGTTTAATCCTTTGTTTTCAGCAAAACCGGTGAGATTGACAACCTCACTGTAAGTTGGGGGCAAAGTTCTGTGGTTGTGTTGTGCAGGTTTCCACATTGCTGCTAGCACCGGTAGTGCGCCCTGCCAAAGGCCAGCTAGCAACACCTTGGAGGTGTTTCCTTGCTCCTACTGGTTCGATAAACCTTGGTTTCATAACTGAGGGAAAACTTGCTGATGTGCTCATCATACCTTCCTCTTGGGGTTCCCCAACGAGCTCGATATATTTTGGGCCATCAAGCTATTTTTATAGCGCCATTGCCAGGGAGTCAAGGACATCTTCACAAGGGGAGTCCCTCATAACCAATCTCTTTACTTTGTTGTTTTTGTTTTGCTTAGTTATTTTTGCTTTGTTTGCTTGTTTCTTTATCAAAAACACACAAAAAAATAGTTTTACTACTTTGCTTTCTTTATTAAAAACAGAAAAAAATTAGTTCCTATCTTAAGTTTCCATTATGTCTAGCATTGCTCCAATCACTGTGTCACCTGAGGAAATGATTTTCACTTTTAAACAAGGAATTGAAGAGAGTTTCAAAGAAGCTTGGTCTATAATCTCTGATCTACATGAAAAAACGGAACCTAAAATGACTCAAAGCTTGTTCCTTAGCAGTTTTTACCTTGGAATTGCTCTTTGCTATAGATATGCTTTGGATGCTATAGTGGAAGGAGATTTCTTCTAATGCAATGAGGATGATGCTTTTAATGCCATAAAGAAGTTGGTCTTTACTTACAACTTGCCTAGCAAATCTGATTCTTCCTTCATAAACATATTTGCTAGATTGAATACTCTTGAGACCAGCACTGCTAGTTTAAAAGATTGCTATAATACACTTAGAGAGCATCATGACTATGTTCCAATAAATGCTGAACCCTCAAAATGGCTTCCCACAGTAAAGATTGCTATAAATAATGAAACTTTTCATGCTCGCTATGATATCATGTCTGAATTCTATCTTATGCCTAAAGATATCTATGAATCTTTGAATCTTTGGGGACTTTCTGAAGGAGGAGAAGAAATATTTCTTGCTAATAATGCCACAATATCACCAATTGGAATAGCTAAAGGAGTGTTTGCAAAGATCCTAGGGAAAATGGTTTCTACTTATTATCTTGTTATTGAATGTGTAGGAAAAGGACAAATCACACTTGGAAGATCCCTATTGAAACTCCTTGGAGCAATAATAGACGTGGAAAAGGCCACCATGCACTTTGCTTCTCCACCAAACAATCATATGTTCCCCAAGTTTAAGAATAAAAGTAAGAGAGGTAAGGACAAGAAATTTGGTTTTAATGCTTCTTCATTGGAGAACACTTGATTCTTTTTCTTGCTTCTTATGCCTAACTTAAAGGCGTTAAAGAAAAGTACTTATTGGGAGATAACCCAAAAGTTTTAGATGAGTCTTGAAAGTTATTACCTCTGTAATAACCGCTCCTTATCCTTTTTATTTGCTTTTTGTGCTAAGAGTAACCTCTAATGAGAGAGAAGTAATGATTGGGAAAGTTGCTGTCCCGAAACAGATTTTTGTGCTTCATCGTAAAAATTCGTGTAAAATCTCTGTACGTTTTTTTGAGGCGTGAATTTTTGTGCTTCTGCCCCAGGTTGTTACCTAACTTTCGTTAGTTCAACACTTTTCGATTTGAGCAACAGAAGGTCTTAGAAAAAATTGGTGTTTACCTGCTGGTCTATTTTGACAGATTTCTGCCATTATTTGCATTTGCTTCTTGTTGGTTCCTTTTTGAGTTCTTTTGGGGAATTGAGCTTTTTGAGTTAAGTGCTACAGTATCTTGTGTTTTAATACAAGTTTTATTGATGTTGAAACTGAACCTAAAGACTTATTATCTTGAGTACACTAATGTTGCTAATAAAGATCGTGTGAAGTTTTGTATGAAGGAAAAATTGCAGGTGTATGGAGAGAATGATGTAAGGAGATGAAGAATGGACTAAAGCTCAAGCTTGGGGATGCCACCCCGTGTCACCCCAAGAAATATTCAATAGGTACAAGCGTCAAAGCTTGGGGATGCCCAAGCCATCCCCTTCTTCATCAATAAAAATTCCAGGTTTCTTCCAAACACTTCATTTTTATTGTTTCATGCACAGTTGTGTTGTTCTTGGAGCGTCTTCTTTTGTTTTTGGTTTTCGTTTGCTTGGTTTCCTTAGTTTTCTGAATAAATTGGTTGGACCCCCTCTTCCATGCATTGGGTTTCAAATAGTTTGGTTTGGTTTGGAAAAAGAGTAGGAAAGTTTATGCTTAAGTGGTAAAGAGAGCTTATTTTTGACTGTGGCCCATGCTTTGTCATGCCATGCTTGATATTGTTTTGGCTTTATGCTTAGTGATCTTTGTTGAAGAATGACATGTTATAAACAATTGAGATTGATTAATGTGCCTTGGAAGAATCATGGCGTTGTTTTGGCATATTAAAACATAGTATTGTGGTATTCTCCTTTGATGCTTTTTTGGGTTGACTTGGCACATGCTCACACCATGTTATGACTATCCCAAGTCAACTTAGCCTTTATTATCCTTTAGTTTTCGACTTGTAATACCACTTTATGCTTTGATTAATGATGTTTTGTCGCTCTGCATGATTATGGCCATTATTGCTCTCTTAGTTGGTCGCTCCCAGTCTTTTGCTAGCCTCCGTAACCAAGTATGAGTTCCAGTCATGCATCCAACTCCTAAAACCAAGTTATTCCAAAGAGTCCACCATACCTACCTATTAGCATTTGCTATTCCAAGAATATTCATGTTTTTATCTACCTTCCAAATTAAACTTGTTATGAGAAAACTAGTGATTAAAGCTCTCACGAACTTGATGGCACACTTTACTTTTTTTGCCCTTAATAAACTTGAACCATTGTGTCGTCTATGTTGTATATGCTTGCACTTATATGTTGGGGATTAGCAGAACCAAGCTGTCATGGGGAACGCTTTCAACATTGCACTTGTACTTTGTACCTAGTTGATATCATGCTCTTTTGTCTATGGATGCCGTCGGTGTGAAATGAAAGGGGAGCTTGTAAGTCCATGGAGTTATGTATGTGTGTTAGAGAAATGCCTGGGCCACCGGTCTAATCCATGCCGTCATGGTGGAAACCTGCAGCGTAACCATAATGAGCTGACTATGAAGCATTCTTCTTATAAAAAAAAGAGTCAGATATTGAGAAAAAGAGAAAAAAAGAGATATGAGAAAGAGGAAAGAGAGAAAAAGCACTATTTTCCCATGGTAAATAAGAAGATTGCCGAGATGCTCGTTGTCTGCTTGCCTTGTCATTTTGATATGCGGATTCTTCCGTATCATCGGGCAAGGGGTACCCCGTTGGCGGTTCTCTATGATACACATGTACTTACTATGACAAGAACTTACCGGTAACTAAACTTGAGTAGCATGAGGAGCGGCCCTCGTATTCAAGGGACATGAGATTTCCAACTTACACTTTGTCAAGCATATACTCCATAGTTTGTTCACTTTAACCTTAATCACTTCAAGATGCTTATGATAGGGGCAATGAGAGCTGGAAGCTAATAAGTACCATAATTTTTGGAAGCTCTTTATGAAACTTGAATCTCAACTTCCTTCTATGAAGGTATTTCTTTTGCTTTTATGTTGAGTCTCCACCTTCTATCTTTATGCACCTATTGAGAGAGCATAGTGGCCATTCTTAGTTCTATGTGCATTGTCCCAAGACTGGTTGATTGATGCATAATTTTGATATTGCTTGTTCTTAAACTATTTGTATCTAGTCACTCTTATGAACTTTGAAGGTGTCCTATGCATTTATGTTTGCTACTCTATGAGGGACAAGCTGAATGCCACTATGCTATGTTTTCTTTATGTGAAACAAACAAACGTCTTGCAAAGTATTGTTATTCATGAATCTTTTGTTTGTGCCTTTTCATGTTGCAACATAGTTGCTATGTCTTATTGTTAGAACTTTGTCTTTCATGCTATGTTGAAGTACTATGATCCCAGCTATCAATGTTTTACAAATACTTTGATCAAGTTTATGATGGTGCAAGTCACCTCAAAAAAAATTCTTTCTTTTTATCACTTACCTACTCGAGGACGAGCAGGAGTTAAACTTGGGGATGTTGATACGTTGCTAACGTATCCATAATTTTTGATGTTCCATGCTTGGCTTTATCTACTTTCTTATGTTTTGTCCACACTTTGGAGTACTTTTTATACACTTTCTTGGACTACCTATTAACAAGATGCCACAGTGCTAGCTGCCGGTTTTCTGCTGTTTTTGATTCCAGGAAAGTCAGAAAATGAATATTCTCGGAATTGGACGGGACAAAAGCCAAAGTCGGTTTTTCACCGAGGGGGACACGGAGCCAGAATACGAGACGGAGAGGGGCCAGAGGCAGGCCACACCACCTGGCACGCGCGGGCAGGCTTGGCCCGCGCCAGGGGTGGTATGGCCACCTAGGGCCCCCCCTCGGCCTCCCCTTTCGCCAATATATCGCCTCCGACACAGAAACCCTAAGTACCCGATCAAAATTGCACGAAAGAGTCTGTAGCCGCCATCATCTCCATCCCTAGATCGGGAGGGATCTGAAGCTCTTCCCGGCACCCTACCAGAGGGGAGAATTCACCCTGGAGGCCTTCTTCATCACCATGCAAGCCTCCGGTGTGATGCGTGAGTAGTTCATCCTTGGACTATGGGTCCATGTAGTAGCTAGATGGTTGGTTCTTCTCCTTTGTGCTACCATGTTTAGATCTTGTGAGCTCCATTCATGATCAAGATCATCTATTTGTAATCCTACATGTTGTGTTTGCGAGGATCTGATGGATATTGAGATGCAATTTCAGATTGATTATTGATTCTATCATGTCTTTGTTATTTGTGATCTTGCATGCTTTCCGTTGTTAGTAGCTATCTTGGCCAAGTAGATGCTAGCAACTCCAAGAGTTAGTACTTATGCTCGATAGTGGGTTCATGCCTCTAGTAATCTGGGGAAGTAACATAAATCTCTAAGGTACTAGATGTGCTGTTGCTACTAGGGAGAAAACAACAATCCTTTGTTCATAGAACAATCGTATTGTTTACTTTACACGCAATGCGTAATGCAATTATGTGTTGCTTGCAACTTAATACTGGAGGGGGTTCGGATGATAACCTGAAGGTGGATTATTAGTCATAGATGTAGTTGGATTACGGTCTATGTATAATATTGTAATGCCCAATCAAATCTCAAAGGAGTCAAGATGTTTAGTATATGCTTGTATGCTTTCTCGATGTTTGTCAATTGCCCCGCTATAATTTGTTCACCCAACATGTCATCTATCTTAAGGAGAGTCACCACTAGTGAACTATGGACCCCGGTCCTTTCTTTTATCATCAATCTACAATTGTTTACTGTTTTCTGTTTATTTTCTACAAGCAATTACTTTCTTCCACATAATACGTTCAATCCCTTGTTTTCAGCAAAACCGATGAGATTGACAACCTCACTGTAAGTTGGGGGCAAAGTTCTGTGGTTGTGTTATGCAGGTTTCCACGTTGCTGCTAGCACCAGTAGTGTGCCCTGCCAAAGGCCAGCTAGCAATACCTTGGAGGTGTTTCCTTGCTCCTACTGGTTTGATAAACCTTGGTTTCATAACTAAGGGAAAACTTGCTGCTGTGCTCATCATACCTTCCTCTTGGGGTTGCCCAATGAGCTCGATATATTTTGGGCCATCAGTCATGCGTGTGTCTATAATGGTGCTCCTTGAACTGTATTCCTGTGCTTCTCATGGAGAGAGTAGAGGAGGCGGAATATTTGCTCCTATCGAGCAGAGAGGAGAGGAGCCCTTCGGGGGCCTCTTTGGGAACGATCCCCCTGGTGCTCCTAATAAAGGGGAGCCTAGGTGACAAGACTGAAGGGTTCCGTAGCAGAAAACAAAAAATTTCTATCTACTCGAACACCAATACCAGGATCTATACTATGTAGACATAAGTAATGGAGAAGGAATGCAGTATTCGTACCTTTGCAGACAGAGGCACGCCCTACGCAGGAAGGCATATATTGATGAAGACAAGCAGCACCCCAAGTGTGGTGCCTCCGAAGTTCGTCACATGTCCGGTGTAGGAGATGTCAACCGGACTCCGATCCAGCCGAGCAGCGGAAGAAGTAGATGCCGGATCGCCGATCACACGACAGTAGTGTGTGAAGGTGGAGAACTCAACCACGAGGTCCTCCCCAATATTACGGAGAAGTCCTTAGTGTATGAGAGAGAGAATGAGAGGGATGGGTGATTCCAAAGGGGGAGGGGGACCCCTTTATATAGTGGGAGGAGGGCACCACCCAGGGGCTAGGCGGTGTGGGACTAATCCCCACACCTTCCGGCCACCTAGGGGCAGCCGCCGGCCCTAGGTGGGCCCCACTGGGGTGGCCCACCAGCCCTAGGCTGGCCGGCCTCCACTCCCTAGGCGCCTTGCCCTATTGGGCCTCCCTTCGGGTGAGGCCTGATGTCTACGCACTTCTATTCTTGCAGACAGTTGTTGGGCCTCCAAGTGCAGAGGTTTGTAGAACAGCAGCAAGTTTTCCCTTAAGTGGACCACCCAAGGTTTATCGAACTCAGGGAGGAAGTGGTCAAAGGTATCCGCTCTCAAGCAACCCTGCAATGAATATACAAGAAGTCTCTTGTGTCCCCAACACACCCAATACACTTGTCAGGTGTATAGGTGCACTAGTTCGGCGAAGAGATAGTGAAATACAAGTGGTATAGATAATTATAAGTGGTAATGGTGATAGAAAATAGCTTGATGGCGTGTGGTTGACATGGGAAAAGGCTAAAGGCAAACTGAAATAAAGAAGGAAGCAGGCAAACATGTAACAAATCTAGTTGCAAACGGTGTATCAATGCTTTGGAACAAGGCCTAGGGATCATACTTTCACTAGTGAAAACTCTCATATAAATATCTTCTCTTTATGATACTACTCTTAACTACTCTCCGGTTGGACACTCTAAACGATGGTAGGGCTATAACAGCACACCTCAAAGTAAGCCTTTCCCATCTAGAAAACCCCACACTATCACCTTGAGCACTAGATGAGTCCAACAAACACCACAATTTCATAAATACATCCAACTCCAAATATAACTCATAACAAGTATTTGTAATCTCTAGCCTTAGTGCCACCATGGTGTGCACGCTGTCACTTTCACACACATGGGGAGAGCAGAGATCTATTAAGCACTTGAGTAGCAAGGTAGATCTATAGATTACAAGCTCATGATCTCAATAAGATCATGCATAGAGAGAGAGATGAACACATAGCTACTGGTAGAACCCTTAGCCTCGAGAGAGAACTACTCCCTACTCATCATGGGAATTAGCAATGGTGATGGAGATGGTGGTGGAGATCGATGGAGATGGTTCCGGCACTTCCCGTCCGGCAGGTGCTTAACAGAGACTTTCTGTCCCCCGAATCTCCCCTTCGGTGGCGGCGGCGCTGCAGAACTTTTCGTGGCCGGAGGCTTGATGATTTAGGGTTTTGGTATCGGGAGGCTCTTATAGGCGAAGGAGGCAAGGTCGGTGGCCGTCCAGGGGGCCCACACCACCTGGTGGAGCAACCAGGGCTAGCCCGCGCCACCATATGGTGTGGCCAGGCCTTAGCCCTCCTCCGTCTCTGCTTCTGGCTCCGTGAGTCTTCCGGTAAAATAGGAACTTTGGCTTTTGTCCCGTCCAATTCTGAGAATATTCATTTTTTGACTTGCCTGGAACCAAAAACAGGAGAAAACAGGCAACTGGCACTGTGGCATCTTGTTAATAGGTTAGTCCAAGAAATCATATGAAAAGTACTCCAAAATTGGAACAAAACACAAGAAAGTAGATAAAACCATGCATGGAACATCAAAAATTATAGATACATTTGCAATGTATCAACATCCCCAAGCTTAACTCCTGCTCGTCCTCGAGTAGGTAAGTGATAAAAAGAAAGAATATTTTTTGAGGTGACATGCACCATCATAAACTTGATCAAAGTATTTGTAAAAAATTCAAAGCTAGGATCATAGTACTTCAATCATAACATGAAAGACAAAGTTCTAGCATTAAGGCAAAGAAACTATGATGCAACATGAAAAGGCACAAACAAAAGATTCATGAATAACAATGCTTTGCAAGACGTTTGTTTGTTTCACATAAAGAAAACATAGCATAATAGTATTCAGCTTGTCCCTCATAGAGTAGCAAATATAAATGCATAGGACACCTTCAAAGTTCCTAAGAGTGACTAGATACAAATAGTTTAAAACAAGCAATATCAAAGCTATGCATCAATCAACAAGTCTTGGGACAATGCACATAGAACTAAGAAAGGCCACTATGCTCTCAAAGTAGGTGCATAAAGATAGATGGTGGAGACTCAATATGTAAGTGGAAGAAAGGCCTTCATAGAAGGAAGTAGGGATTCAAGTCTCATAAAGAGCTTCCAAAAATTATGGTACTTATGGCTTTCAGCTCTCATTGCCCCTATCATAAGCATCTTGAAGGTGATTAAGGTTAAAGTGAACAAACTATGGTGTACATGCTTGACGAAGTATAAGTCAGAAATCTCATGTCCCTTGTATACGAGGGCCGCTCCTCGTGCTACTCAAGTTTAGTTACCGGTAAGTTCTTGTCATTGTAAGTACATGTGTATCATAGAGAACCGCCAACGGGGTACCCCTTGCCCGATGATACGGAAGAATCCCCATATCAAAATGACAAGGCAAGTAGACAACGAGCATCTCAGCAATCTTCTTATTTACCATGGGAATATGGTGCTTTTTTATCTCTTTCCTCTTTTTATAATCTCTTTTTTTTCTCTTTTTTTTCTCAATATAGGACTCTTTTTTATAAGAAGAATGCTTCATAGACAACTCATTATGGTTATGCTGCAGGTTTCCACCATGTCAGCATGGATTAGACCAATGCCCGTGCTTTCTCTAACACATATACATAACTCCATGGACTTACAAGCTTCCTTTCATTTCACACCGACGACATCCATATACAAAAGAGCATGATATCAACTAGGTACAAGTACCAAGTGGAATGTTGAAAGCGTTCGCCATGAAAGCATGGTTCTGCTAATCCCCAACAAATAACTGCAAGCATACACAACATAGACGATACAATGGTTCAAGTTTATTAAGGGCAAGAAAAGTAAAGTGTGCCATCAAGTTCGTGAGAGCTTTAATCACTAGTTTTCTCATAACAAGTTTAATTTGGAAGGTAAACAAAAGCATGAATATACTTGGAATAGCATAAGCTAGTAGGTAGGTATGGTGGACTCTTTGGAATAACTTGGTTTAGGGAGTTGGATGCATGAGTGGAACTCATACTTGGTTGTGGAGGCTAGCAAAAGACTAGGAGCGACAAACTAAGAGAGCAATAATGGCCATAATCATGCAGAGCGATAAAATATCATAGATCAAAGCATAAAGTGATACTACAAGTTGAAAAATAAAGGATCATAAAGTCTATGGTGACTTGTGATAGTCATAACATGGTGTGAGCATGTGCCAAGTCAACCCAAATAAAGCATCAAAGGAGAATACCACTATACTATGCTTTAATATGCTAAAAGAACGCATGATTCATCCAAGGCACATTAAGCAATCTCAATTGTTTATAACAAGTCATGGTACAACAAAGAATACTAAGCATAAAGCCAAAACAATATCAAGCATGGCATGACAAAGCATAGGCCACAGTCAAAAACAAGCTCTTTTTACCACATACACATGAACTTTCCTACTCTATTCCAAACCAAACCAAACTATTTGCAAACCAATGTATGAAAGAGGGGTCCAACCAATTTCAGAAAACTAAGCAAACCAAGCAAACTAAAAAACCAAAATGAAAACGAAAAAGAAGACGCTCCAAGAAAAACACAACTGTGCATGAAACAATAAAATGAAGCGTTTGGAAGGAACCTGGAATTTTTATTGATGAAGAAGGGGATGCCTTGGGCATCCCCAAGCTTTGACGCTTGTACTTCTAGGATATTTCTTGGGGTGACACGCGTGGCATCCCCAAGCTTGAGCTTTAGTTCATCCTTCATCTCATTACTCATTCCTTTCATACACCTGAAAATTTTCTTTCATACAAAACTTCACACAATCTCATTAGCAACATTAGTGTACTTAAGATAAATAAGTCTTAAGGTTCAGTTCTAACACCAAATAAACTTCCATTAGAACACTAGCTACTGTATCACTTCCTTCAAAAAGCTCAATTCCCCAAAAGAATTCAAAAAGGAACCCACAAGAAGCAAATGTAGAAAATGGCAGAAATCTGTCAAAACAGACCAGCAGGTAAATACGAATTTTTTCGAAGACCTTATGTTGCTCAAATCAAAAAGTGTTGAACTAACGAAAGTTAGATAACAATCTGGAGCATAAGCACAAAAAATTACAGCTCAATCCGACATACAGATCTCTCTCACGAATGTTTACAGTGAAGCACAAAAATCTGTTTCGGGACGGCAACTTTCCCAATCATTACTTCACTCTCATTAGAGGTTACTCTTGGCACAAAAAGCAAATAAAAAGGATAAGGAGCGGTTATTAATGAGGTAATAAATTCCAAGACTCATCTAAAACTTTTGGGTTATCTCCCAATAAGTACTTTTCTTTAAGGCCTTTAAGTTAGGCATAGAAAGCTTGAGGAGATGCTCACATAAAAAATATGAATTAAAGTAAAAGAGAGCATCAAGAAGCAAATTCAAAGCACATTTAAGTCTAACCCACTTCTTATGCATAGGAATCTTGTAAAGAAACAAGTCATGAAAGCACAAAGCAACAAGCATAGGAAAGCAAAACAAGTGCAACTTCAAGACTTTCAACATAAAGAGGGGAAACTTAATAATGTTGAGATACATAAGCCCATGTTTCCCCCTCTCATAATAACTTTCAGCAGCAACATGAATAAAATTAATAATATAACTATCACAAGAAACATTCTTATCATGAGCCACATGCATATAACAATTATTACTCTCCCTATAAGAATAGTCATTCTTATTAATCATAGTGGGAGCAAATTCAACAAAATAGCTATCATTATTATTCTCATCACCATAGTCATCAAATATAGGAGGCATATTGTAATCATAATTAATTTTCTCCTCAATAGTAGGTGGAATGAAAATATCATATTCATGTAATCATCATATATTGGAGGTTTGGTATCATCATAAGTAATAGAATAGCTATCTTCCAAAGCTGGGGAACTAAAAAGATCATTTTCATAAAAACAAGCTTCCCCAAGCTTAGACTTTTCCATAGCATTAGCAAAAATGGTGTCCAAATAATTCATACTGACAACATTGCTATTAGCATGCAAATAAAGTTCCATAGGTTTTTGAATTTTCTCTTCAAACACTTCATGTCCTAACTCAAGATAAATACTATAGAGCTCTCTAATTTTGTTGTTGTTTTCCATTAAGGCTAACTAGTGAAAACAAGAAACAAAAAGACAAAATTGCAGAATCTAAAGGAAATAACTTCGAGTACTCACACCAGAAAATAGGCGTTTGCCGTGGAAAGTTCTTCTTCTTTAATCCTCCGGTGTGAATACCTTTTACCTTACCTCCCCAGCAACAGCGCCAGAAAATAGCTTGATGTCTACGCACTTCTATTCTTGCAGACAGTTGTTGGGCCTCCAAGTGCAGAGGTTTGTAGAACAGTAGCAAGTTTTCCCTTAAGTGGATCACCCAAGGTTTATCAAACTCAGGGAGGAAGTGGTCAAAGGTATCCCCTCTCAAGCAACCCTGCAATGAATATACAAGAAGTCTCTTGTGTCTCCAACACACCCAATACACTTGCCAGGTGTATAGGTGCACTAGTTCGGCGAAGAGATAGTGAAATACAAGTGGTATAGATAATTATAAGTGGTAATGGTGATAGAAAATAGCTTGATGGCGTGTGGTTGACATGGGAAAAGGCTAAAGGCAAACTGAAATAAAGAAGGAAGCAGGCAAACATGTAACAGATCTAGTTGCAAACGGTGTATCAATGCTTTGGAACAAGGCCTAGGGATCATACTTTCACTAGCGAAAACTCTCATATAAATATCTTCTCTTTATGATACTACTCTTAACTACTCTCCGGTTGGACACTCTAAACGATGGTAGGGCTATAACAGCACACCTCAAAGTAAGCCTTTCCCATCTAGAAAACCCCACACTATCACCTAGAGCACTAGATGAGTCCAACAAACACCACAATTTCATAAATACATCCAACTCCAAATATAACTCATAACAAGTATTTGTAATCTCTAGCCTAAGTGCCACCATGGTGTGCACGCTGTCACTTTCACACACATGGGGAGAGCAGAGATCTATTAAGCACTTGAGTAGCAAGGTAGATCTATAGATTACAAGCTCATGATCTCAATAAGATCATGCATAGAGAGAGATGAACACATAGCTACCGGTAGAACCCTTAGCCTCGAGAGAGAACTACTCCCTCCTCATCATGGGAATTAGCAATGGTGATGGAGATGGTGGTGGAGATCGATGGAGATGGCTCCGGGGGCGCTTCCCCGTCCCGGCAGGCTACCGGAACAGAGACTTTCTGTCCCCCGAATCTCCCCTTCGGTGGCGGCGGCGCTGCAGAACTTTTCGTGGCCGGAGGCTTGATGATTTAGGGTTTTGGTATCGGGAGGCTCTTATAGGCGAAGGAGGCAAGGTCGGTGGCCGTCCAGGGGGCCCACACCACCTGGTGGAGCAACCAGGGCTAGCCCGCGCCACCATATGGTGTGGCCAGGCCTTAGCCCTCCTCCGTCTCTGCTTCTGGCTCCGTGAGTCTTCCGGTAAAATAGGAACTTTGGCTTTTGTCCCGTCCAATTCTGAGAATATTCATTTTTTGACTTTCCTTGAACCAAAAATAGAAGAAAACAGGCAACTGGCACTGTGGCATCTTGTTAATAGGTTAGTCCAAGAAATCATATGAAAAGTACTCCAAAGTTGGAACAAAACACAAGAAAGTAGATAAAACCATGCATGGAACATCAAAAATTATAGATACATTTGCAATGTATCAAGGCCCATTAGCAATATGGAGCCTTTAAAAATAAAATAAAATATATATATTTAATATTAATTCTATCATATTATTCCTCCACTCCGGAACAACTTCCGAACCCCTTCCGATCTCCATCAGATGTTACTGAAACTTATTCCGGTTTCTCTCTCTCTATTTCTCATACGATACCTCATCTACCCTAAGCGTCCCTACCCTTAAGCATGACATCCTTCAGTTCGGAAACACTCTAGACATGATAGAGACCACTCTCATATCAATGATCAACAGAGGGATCTGGATGGCCATGTGACCCCCGTGCGTTTCATGAATACAATCGCTCGAACCGTGAGATAGTCGTTCCCCATTCCCTTTGTCATTCGATACCTAATTCGTTCGAGACTTGATCTTCGGTATCCCCATACCTTAATTTGATCTCATTACCGATGAACTTGTTTTCTCGTTCTCATGTCGTTACATTCCGTGACCTAGTCACATGCTTGCAAGCTTCATCAATGCAACGTCACCGAGATGGCCGCATGTATCTGTTCGTTACATGGACTAGACAAATCCTGGTCTTGATATGTACTCCTCTACGCATCCCTTCGGAAAACCTGAGTGGCACCTTTTTGATCACCTTGTTACGAGATGACTCTTGATAACCATCTAAGCTTCTTCCGGAATGGTGATTTGTATTAACTCACAGTCAAAGGATCAGGTTGCGAGGTTCTCTATGTTTTATCAGCAATGGTGAACTTTGTAACTAGATCTCATTAAGATATAACAGTCAGATGTTTGTCTATCATGCTATTCAACTAATAACATGACCTCATTGTTAGTTGGCATAAATGCCCATGATCTTGAAACACATACCATCCTCATGACCAATGAACTAGTTCACTAGAGGTAACTAGAGACACGGTTTGTTTACATACCACATGTGTATTAACGTTTTGTATTAACACAGTTATAGCACAGTATGAAACGTATTATGAACATACAGGAGATATATCAAATAATACACTTTATTATTTGCCTCTAGGGCATAACTCCTTCAGTCTCCCAGTTGCACTAGAGTATAAACAAAACTAGTTTACAATAGGCAGGAACCTAACACCAATGGAATTCGGTGTTGTTCATTCTTATCCAGATGGAGAGCTTTAGTCAAAGGATCTGCCACATTCAGTTCCATATCTACTTTGCAAATCTTGACTTCACCTTCGTCAACGTTCGGCCGGATGACGTGAAATCTAAGCTTGATGTGTTTGGCTGTGGAATGAGTTCTTGGTTCCCTTGCGTTAGCAATAGCACCCGTGTTATCACAATAGATCGTCACGGGGTCTTGCGCATTGGGAAAAACTCCCAGTTCGATGATGAAATTCCTTAGCCAAACAACTTCATTTGCTGCATCAGCTGTAGCAATGTATTCAGACCCCATTGAAGATTGTGACACCACCGACTGCTTCTTGCTCTTCCAGCTTACCGCCCCACCATTCACCAAGAAAACAAATCCTGTTTGAGACTTCGAGTCATCATGATCTGAATTCCAGATCGCATCTACGTAACCTGTTACGTTCAGAGCTTCATCACTTCCACCATAGATTAGGAACATATCCTATGTTCTTCTCAGATACTTTAGGATATTTTTCACAGCTGTCCAGTGATCCGGTCCTGGATTACTCTGATATCGGCTCGTCAAACTAAGATCCAATGCCACATCAGGTCGTGTACTAAGCATTGCATACATGATAGATCCTATGTCTAAAGCATAGGGGATGTAAGACATCTTCTCTCTATCATCGTTCGTTACAGGACATTGAGTCATACTCATTTTGCAATTCTTCATCATAGGTGTAAAACCCCTCTTGGTGTTTTCCATTTTGAACCTCTTCAAAATCTTATCTATGTAAGTACTCTGACTCAATGCTATTAGGTGCCTTGATCTATCTCTATAGATCTTGATTCCTAATATATATGCAGCTTCACCTAGATCCTTCATGGAAAATTGGTTGCTCAAATATGCTTTCACGCTTTTCATAAGATCCACATCGTTTCCCATGAGTAATATGTCATCCACATATACTACTACGAAAACAACCGAGCTCCCACTCGCTTTCTTGTAAACACAGAACTCCTGTTGGTTTTGGACAAATCCAAAACTTTTGATCACTTGATCAAAACGTTGGTTCCACCTCCGAGATGCTTGCTTCAACCCATAAATGGACCGTTGGAGCTTGCATACCTTTCTAGCATCCTTAGGATCAACAAAACCTTCCGGTTGCATCATATACAACTCTTCATCAATGTGACCATTGAGGAATGCGGTCTTGACATCCATCTGCCAAATTTCATAGTCGAAATGTGCAGCAATTGCTATTAAAATCCTGACAGCCTTAAGCATCACTACGGGAGAGTAAGTCTCGTCATAGTCAACTCCTTGAATTTGTCGAAAACCCTTTGCGACAAGTCGATCTTTGTGAATGGTCACATTACCATTCGCATCTGTCTTTTTCTTAAAGATCCATTTATTTTCCACGGCCTTGCGGCCTTCTGGAAGATCCACCAAGGTCCAAACTTGGTTTTCATGCATGGATCCTATTTCGTATTTCATGGCTTCTAGCCATTTCTCGGAGTCAGCACTATCCATAGCTTCTTTGTAGTTTGCAGGTTCTTCCTGTTCATCTAGGATGACAAACATCACAAGGCTACTGTACCAATCAAGAGTGGTACGGACCCTTGTAGACCTGCGAACCTCAGGAGTCTCGATGTCATTGTTTTGATCATCATCAACAGGCTCTTCCTCCATGTTGGAGAGCGGTTTCGGAACAGCTTCGTTGCACTACTCGGAATTTGGAGAGAAAGGTCAACAATTTCATCTAACTCAATTTTCCTTCCACTCACTCCTTTCGCAAGAAACTCTTTCTCGAGAAAGGTGCCGGTTTTTGCGACAAGCGTCTTGCCTTCGGCTTGATTATAGAAGGTATATCCAATGGTTTCCCTTGGATATCCTACAAAGATACATTTTTCCGATTTGGGTTCGAGTTTGTCAGGCTGCAGTTTCTTAACGTACCCCTCACAGCCCCAAACTTTCAGAAAAGACAACTTCGGCTTTTGCCCATACCATATCTCATATGGGGTTGTCTCCACGGATTTGGATGGTGCTCGGTTTAAAATAAAAGCGGCGGTTTCTAACGCATACCCCCAAAAAGACACAGACAAATCAGTTAAAGACATCATGGACCGTACACTATCCAATAGGGTTCGGTTACGACGTTCCGACACACCATTACGCTGTGGTGTTCCGGCTGGTGTAAGCTGTGGGATAATCCCACAGTCCTTCAAGTGCATGTTAAACTCATAACTTAAATACTCGCCTCCTCGATCCGATCGAAGGTGCTTGATTTTCTTGTCAAGTTGATTCTCTACCTCTTTCTGAAATTCCTTGAACTTTTCAATGGTTTCAGATTTGTGCTTCATCAAGTAGATATATCCATATCTGCTTAAGTCGTCAGTAAAGGTAACAAAGTAATGATAACCATTGCATGTTGAGACACTCATTAGTCCACATACATCCGTATGTATGATCCCAAGTAGGTCTACAGCTCTCTCCACTATTCCGGAGAATGGTGTCCTGGTCATCTTGCCCATGAGGCATGGCTCACATGTATCAAGGGATTCAAAATCCAATGATCCAAGAAGCCCTTCTGAATGAAGTTTCTTCATGCGCTTTACGCCAATATGACCAAGACGGCAATGCCATATGTACATGGAATTATCGTCACTGTGCTTACAACGTTTAGCATCAACACTATGGATGTGTGTATCACAATCAAGATCAAGTAAGAATAAACCATCACATACAGGAGCATGAACATAGAAAACATCATTCATATAAATTGAACAACCATTTGTTCCTGATTTAAACGAATAACGGTCTTGCAACAAGCAAGACCCACTCACAATATTCATACTCAGTGCGGGTACATAATAGCATTTATTCAAAACCAACAATAATCCTGACGGTAGACGGAGATGCAGGGTGCCGACGGCCATCACTTCGACTATCGAACCATTGCCGACGCGCATCGTCACCTCGTCCTTCCTCCAGCGCCTCCTACTCTGCAGATCCTGCTGAGAGTTACAAATGTGAGCAACAGATCTAGTATCAAATACCCAGGTGTTACTCTTGGCACTCGTAAGGAATACATCAATAACATGTATATCATATATACCTTTGTCCGGAATGGCTATCTTTCCAGCTCGCTTGTCTTCAAGGTACTTGGGGCAGTTGCGTTTCCAGTGCCCATCCCCTTTGAAGTATAAGCACGAAGTGCTAGGCTTAGGGCCAGGCTTGGCAGTCTTTGAGGTGTTGGAAGCAAATCTGCCATCCCTCTTAGACTTCTTACCCTTGCATTTTCCCTTTTACCCTGGTTTCTTAAAGTTGGTGGTCTTGTTGACCATCAGCACCGTGTGGTCCTTCTTGGTTTCAACCTCAGCAGTTTTGAGCATGGCGAACACCTCAGCAAGGGTCTTAGTCATCCCTTGCATGTTGTAGTTCATCACAAAACTCTTATAGCTAGGGGCAGTGAGTGCAGCACCCTATCTATAGCGAGCTCCTCCAGGATTTTGAAATCTAGGGCGTTTAAGCATTTAACATAGCCAGACATTTTGACCACGTGCTCACTAATACTGTTGTGCTCTTCCATTTTAGCAGAGAAGAAGAGCTCGGAAGCATCATACCTCTCTGCACGAGCTAGTGGAGCAAAGACAGCTTTGAGATCCTCAATGATCTCAAAAGCATTCATCTTCTCAAAACGCTTTTGAAGCTCTGGCTCCATGGCATAGAGCATTCCACTCTGGATGAGGGAGAAATCATCCGCCTTGGACTGCCAGACATTCTTTTCATCCTGGGAGGAAGAATCTGCAGGTTTAGCCGGAAGCTCAGCTTTGATGACATAAGTCAGCTTGTAGGGGACTAGGAGGATCCTAAGATTACGGAACCATGCGGTGAAGTTGGTTCCATCAGTTTTCAGCTTGTCCTTCTCGAGGAAAGTGCTAAGGTTGAAGGTGGGTGGGCGAGACATCTACAAAGGATTTGCAAAGTGTGTAGACTATGTTCATAATAATGAGTTCAAGTTTTAATAAAGGAACTCCCACTTAAACGAACATCCCTCTACTCGTTTAGTGATCACATGATCCCTATCCCCTGCACCTCCCCCGATCATCACAGCCATCAGTGCAGTATCAAAGGTGGACATTCCCTAATGTCGATCACATTAACTATGTGATTCATGCTAGACCTTTCGGTCTCTTGTATTCTGAGGCCATGTCTGTACATGCTAGGCTCGCCAGTTCTAACTTATGTGTATTCGCAGTGCAACATGGCTTGCACCCACTGTATGCGAACGTAGATATGTCTGACCCCCGATCATCACAGCCGGCCTCATACCGAAGAACTTTCTTGGTGGTGCACACACAAGGGAATCGATAATCGAATACTACGAGGTATTATCTTATTATGCTACCGTCTAGTAAGTATACTAGCACAATAAGTAATACTTCAAAAGTAAAGTGTTATGACATGGTTATAGCTTTATGATCATCATCAACAGCTTTCAAGTTTCACAAACTTGTCATTGCCATGTTATAATACTTTCCCCTATGCAATAATGAAGATAGACGCCTCTATATTAACTATTGCATGTTTTACGCGGCTTTAGGGCTTTCGCAGTAGAACCCCTTCCCACCTACGAACGTCGAGCCACAACATGGATTCAATGATTGCCGTTCTTCTTCCCTTTTCAGGGCCCTCCAGTATCAGTGCCATATCAACTACTGTAGAGAGACAAACACCCCCTAAGCCACTTTGATTTGTGGACCAGTCTCTTGAATTACCACGTGAGGTTGGTTGGGGGCCGCTTCATCAAACAGTGTCGCGATATGAACAATAATACTAAAGAGGGTAGCAACTAGAGAATCAATGCCCACATATTGCTATGTGTTCTATCCGTACAACATATCTACCCATAGACCCGCTCTAATACCACTGAAGGGTTCCGTACCAGAAAACAAAAAAATTCTATCTACTCGAACACCAATACCAGGATCTATACTATGTAGACATAAGTAACGGAGAAGGAATGCAGTATTCTTACCTTTGCAGACAGAGGCACGCCTTACACAGGAAGGCGTATATTGATGAAGACAAGCAACACCCCAAGTGTGGTGCCTCCGAAGTTTGTCACACGTCCGGTGTAGGAGATGTCAACCGAACTTCGATCCAGCCGAGCAGCGGAAGAAGTAGATGCCAGATCGCCGATCACACGACGGTAGTGTGTGAAGGTGGAGAACTCAACCACGAGGTCCTCCCAAATATTACGGATAAGTCCTTAGTGGATGAGAGAGAGAATGAGAGGAATGGGTGATTCCAAAGGGGGAGGGGGACCCCTTTATATAGTGGGAGGGGGGCACCACCCAGGGGCCAGGCGGTGTGGGACTAATCCCCACACCCGCTGACAACCTAGGGGCAGCCGCCGGCCCTAGGTGAGCCCCACTGGGGCGGTCCACCAGCCCTAGGCCGGCCGGCCCCCACTCCCTAGGCGCCTTGCCCTATTGGGCCTCCCTTCGGGTGAGGCCCATTAGCAATATGGAGCCTTTAAAAATAAAATAAAATATATATTTAATATTAATTCTCCAATTAACATTGAAATACATATATCATATTATTCCTTCACTCTAGAACAACTTCCGGACCCCTTCCTATCTCCATCGGATGTTACCGAAACTTATTTCGGTTTCTCTCTCTATTTCTCATACGATACCTCATCTACCCTAAGAGTCCCTACCCTTAAGCGTGACATCCTTCGGTTCGGAAACACTCTGGACATGATAGAGACCACTCTCATATCAATGATCAACAGAGGGACCTGGATGGCCATGTGACCCCCGTGCATTTCACGAATATAATCGCTCGAACCGTGAGATATTCATTCCCCATTCCCTTTGTCATTCGATACCTAATTCATCCGAGACTTGATCTTCGGGATCCCATACCTTAGTTCGATCTCGTTACCGATGAACTTGTTTTCTCGTTCTCATGTCATTGCATTCCGTGACATAGTCACATGCTTGCAAGCTTCATCAATGCAACGTCACCGAGATGGCCACATGTATCTGTCCGTTACATGGACTAGACAAATCCTGGTCTTGATATGTACTCCTCTACGCATCCCTTCGGAAAACCTGAGTGGCACCATTTTAATCACCCTGTTACGAGATGACTCTTGATAACCATCTAAGCTTCTTCCAGAATGGTGATTTGTATTACCTCACAGTCAAAGGATCAGGTTGCGAGGTTCTTGATGGCTCGGTGTTGATGTAGAGCTCGTTGGGAACCCCAAGAGGAAGGTATGATGAGCACAGCAGCAAGTTTCCCTCAGTTATGAAACCAAGGTTTAATCGAACCAATAGGAGCAAGGAAACACCCCAAAGGTGTTGCTATCTAAGCCTTGGTAGGGCGCACTTCCGGTGCTAGTAACAACGGAAAGCATGCAAGATCACCAATAACAAAGACATGATAGAATCAATAATCAATATGAAATAGCATCTCAATATCCATCGGATCCCTGCAAACACAACATGCAGAATTACAAATAGATGATCTTGATCATGAACGGAGCTCACAAGATCTAGACATGAAAGCACAAAGGAGGAGAACCAGCCATCTAGCTACTACATGGACCCGTATTCTAGAGATGAACTACTCACGCATCACACCGGAGGCTTGCATGGTGATGAAAAAGGCCTCCAAGGTGAATTCCCCTCTCCGGCAGGGTGCCGGGAAGAGCTTCAGATCCCTCCTGATCTAGGGATGGAGATGATGGCGGCTACAGACTCTTTCGTGGATTTTTGATCGAGGACTTAGGGTTTCCGTCCCGAGGGCATCTTATAGGCGGAAGGAGAGGCCGAGGGGGTGCTAGGGTCGGCCAGACCACCCCTAGCGTGGGCCAGGCCTGGTCATGCGGGCAGGTGGTGTGGCCGCCCCCCAGCCCTTCTCCATCTCGTATTCTGGCATCTGATGACTTCCGGAAAAATAGACACTTTGGCTTTTGTCCCGTCCAATTCCGAGAATATTCATTTTCTGACTTTCCTGGAACCAAAAACAGCAGAAAACAGACAGCTGTCACTATGGCTCTTGTTAATAGGTTAGTCCAAGAAATCATATGAAAAGTACTCCAAAGTGTGGACAAAACACAAGAAAGTGGATAAAACCAAGCATGGAACATCAAAAATTATAGATACATTTGCAATGTATCAGTTCTCTGTGTTTCATCATCAATGGTGAACTTTGTAATTAGATCTCATTAAGATATAACAGTCAGATGTTTGTCTATCATGCTATTCATCTAATAACATGACCTCATTGTCAGTTGGCATAAATGCCCATGATCTTGAAACACAGACCATCCTCATGACCAATGAACTAGTTCACTAGAGGTAACTAGAGACACGGTTTGTTTACATACCACACGTGTATTAACGTTTCGTATTAACATAGTTATAGCATAGTATGAAACGTATTATGAACATACAGGAGATATATAAAATAATACACTTTATTATTTGCCTCTAGGGCATAACTCCTTCAAAGACTTGGCTTACATGCTTTGGCCTGGTCAATCCTGTCATTTGTCTTGTAGTCCTTGTCATTGGCATGTTGAGTCATCGGTCTTATCCCTTGGGCATATTCCCTAGCATCTTCCTATGATGCCCAGCATATTACTAGCATCTTAGGGGATGCCAAGGGCATATCTCATAGGGCATGCGCCAGTCTGAGCTAGGGGCGTCCCAAGACTCACACATGACGTAGGCTTGACCTGGCTTGTAGAAACATGGATGCATAGGTTGAAGGCGCATCTGGAGCGATATATGAGGTCACCTAGGGTGAAATAACTTGACCCAGATGTTAATATCAAAAGGAAACTCGGCCCGGGCCCTGCTAACTCGTCCTGGACAATAGAAGACTCGGCCTGGTCCATATAGCAAGAAAGGGGCCCAGTTGGACCAGCAGAACTCGGCCTAGGGGAGAGAGTGAGAGCCCAGCCGGGTCTTTGGCTCTATCAGCCTAGTGGAGGGAGTGAGAGCCCAGCCGGGGTCCTGAGCGCGCTGACCCAGGGTGGGCCGAGCCAAGCCGAAGTCGGCTCAAGATAGCTCCAAATTTCATCACTTTTTACCATTGGTTTTCCTCTTATTTATTGCCGGATTTCACTGAAGATTGACCATTTCCACTAATGTTAATGTTGCAATTAGAGAACCATTGGTTTCTTGTGATGGTTTTCAGGCAATGGACATTTATTGAAGATCTAATAGCATTTATGGGATGACTACACTAGAATAAGCAAATCCCCAATTGGAGCCACTTTCATTGGACGTGTCCAGTACGCATAACGACCACTGGTACGGTCAGAGCGCACCCGTACCGCTTACATGTACTACCCACCTGCATCTTCCTTATATCAATACAAGCAACTTTCGTAAAGTAGGAGAGACGAGAAGAACCATAAATCAGAAGTTACAGCCGCCATAAGCCATCTAGAGGGAGATATCAGATCTAAAAGAGGAGAAGAACTTCACCTCATTCTCCGATGGTCTTCAACGTCAAAACCACACACTCCACTATCATTCCATCATTACTTAGGGAGAGAGATTGGCACTTGTAAGATTATAGTCTGATACTTTGATCTACCTACGGTTTGTATTTGATTGGATCTTTAATCGCTATTGTGGTTTGCTACAATAACTTTGAGATGATTTCTATTTGCAATACAATTATGCCCTTGATTTGTCTTTCTCTCATGTCTGAGTAAATCCCCATAGGCGTGGGAGATGTAGGGGATTGGTGAGATGTGATGTTCCTCCTTTAATTCCATCCATTTGTGATCGTTATAATGTTTATTTAAACAGTGAGAATGATTATCTATGTTTGCCTAATGCATGTTATCTAATTTAAGGGCCTAGGTAACATGATCCAAAGATGTCATAGGTATGAACTTGTATGCTAGTAATTCGGAGACCCCTGAGTGACACGGCCAATATCAAAGAAGAGCTAGCACTCGAGGATACCAAGGAACCATCAAGATTAAAGCCTTGATCCAGTCGAAAGACCTTAATTAATGTGCTGACCATGCCCGAGGTAACAGGCAGATGGATCATTAGGATTGGGAAGAATTGTCCATGAGGACTCCTAGTCGGTATATGGGTCATCGGTAAGTTTCTCATCCGATCCATACTCTATTTTATGAAATCCATGGTTGAATTCATCACATTGGCTATTTAGATGAGTTCATCATATTTTGAGATTATTATTGATTCCTCACATTAGGTTTTGTAACTTCAACCTGTAATCATTTTTATATGATAGAAACTTGATGCCTATAGTTTTCTTCAAAAATTTCGCAGCGCAATGCATAACATTGGAAGGATGTTCCGCTCGGGCAAGGGCTCGGGTGCGGCGGGACCCTCGGGCTCCGCCAAGCCGCCGGGTTCAAAGAAGACATGCTCGGATGTGGACAACTTGATGGTGATGTCTACGCACTTCTATTCTTGTAGACAGTTGTTGGGCCTCCAAGTGCAGAGGTTTGTAGAACAACAACAAGTTTCCCTTAAGTGGATCACCCAAGGTTTATCGAACTCAGGGAGGAAGTGGTCAAAGTTATCCCTCGCAAGCAACCCTGCAATCAAGATACAAGAAGTCTCTTGTGTCCCCAACACACCCAATACACTTGTCAGGTGTATAGGTGCACTAGTTCGACGAAGAGATAGTAAAATACAAGTGGTGTGGATATAAGACAACGGTGCTAGAAAAGAGCTTGACGGGAGGAGAAGACTAAAGGAAAAAAGATGGAAGCAACCAAACATGTAACAGATCTAGTTACAAACGGTGTTTCAATGTTTAGAAACAAGGCCTAGGGATCATACTTTCGCTAGTGAACACTCTCATATAAATATCTGCTCTTCACGATACTACTCTGAACTACTCTTTGGTTGGACACTCTAATCCATGGTAGGGCTATAACAACACACCTCAAAGTTCGCTTTCCCCATCTAGATAACCCCTCACTATCACCTTGAGCGCTAGATGGTTCCAACAAACACCACAATTTCATAGAGACATCCAACATCAAATATAACTCATAACAAGTATTTGTAATCTCTAGCCTAAGTGCCACCATGGTGTGCACATTATCACTTTCACACACGTGGGGAGAGCCATAGATCTATTAAAGCACTTGAGTAGCAAGGTAGATCTACTTGATTACAAAGCTCATGATCACAATATGATCATGCATAGAGAGAGAGATGAACACATAGCTACCGGTAGAACCCTTAGCCTCGAGCAAGGACTACTCCCTCATCATCATGGGAATCAGCAACGACGATGGAGATGGTGGTGGAGATCGATGGAGATGGCTTCGGGGGCACTTCCCCGTCCCAGCAGGGTGCCGGAAGAGAGACTTTCTATCCCCCGAATCTCCCCTTCGGTGGTGGTGGCGCTGCGGAACTTTTCGTGGCTGGAGGCTGGATTATTTAGGGTTTTCTCATCGGGAGGCTTCTTATAGGCGAAGGGGCGATGTCAGAGGGTGGACCAGGGGCCCACACCACCTGGTGGTGCAGCCAGGGGGGACCCGCACCACCACATGGTGTGGCCAGCCCCTGGCCCCTCTCCGTCTCATCTTCTGGCTCCGTGAGTCTTCCGGTAAAATATCGACTTTGGCTTTTGTCTGGTCCAATTCAGAGAATATTCATTTTCTAGATTTTCTGGAACCAAAAACAGAAGAAAACATGCAACTGGCACTGTGGCATCTTGTTAATAGGTTAGTTCCAGAAAATGTGTAAAAATACTCCAAAGTGTGGACAAAACATAAGAAAGTAGATATAAAACAAGCATGGAACATCAAAAATAATAGATACGTTTCCAACGTATCAACATCCCCAAGCTTAACTCATGCTCGTCCTCGAGTAGGTAAGTGATAAAAAGAAAGAATAATTTTTGAGGTGACATGCACCATCATAATCTTGATCAAGGTATTTGTAAAACATTGATAGCTGGGATCATAGTACTTTAACATAGCATGAAAGATATAGTTCTAACAATAAGACATAGCAACTATGTTGTAACATGAAAAGGTACAAAAAAACATTCATGAATAACAATGCTTTGAGAGACGTTTGTTTGTTTCACATAAAGAAAACATAACGAGAATGGTATTCAGCTTGTCCCTCATAGTGTAGCAAAACATAAATGCATAGGACACCTTCAAAGTTCATAAGGGTGACTAGATACAAATAGTTCAAGAACAAGCAATATCAATATTATGAATCAATCAATAAGTTTTGGGACAATGCACATAGAACTAAGAATGACAACTATGCTCTCTTAATTGGTGCCTAAGGATAGAAGATGGAGACTCAACATAAAAGTAGAAAAAAGGCCTTCATAGAAGGAAGCAGGGATTCAAGTCTCATAAAGAGCTTCCAAAAATTATGGTACTTATTAGCTTTCAACTCTCATTGCCCCTATCATAAGCATCTTGAAGTGATTAAGGTTAAATTGAACAAACTATGGAGTATATGCTTGACAAAGTATAAGTTGGCAATCTCATGTCCCTTGAATACGAGGGTCGCTCCTCATGCTACTCAAGTTTAGTTACCGGTAAGTTCTTGTCATAGTAAGTACATGTGTATCATAGAGAACCGCCAACGGGGTACCCCTTGCCCGATGATACGGAAGAATCCCCATATAAAAATGACAAGGCAAGCAGACAATAAGCATCTCAGCATCTTCTTATTTACCATGGGAAAATGGTGCTTTTTTCTCTCTTTCCTCTTTTCTCATCTTTTTTTTAATCTCTGTGTCTTTTTTATAAGAAGAATGCTTCATAGATTGCTCATTATGGTTACGCTGCAGGTTTCCACCATGATTAGGCATGGATTAGACCAGCTGCCTAGGCATTTCTCTAACACACATACATAACTCCATGGACTTACAAGCTCCCATTTCATTTCACACCGACGACATCCATAAACAAAAGAGCATGATATCAACTGGGTACAATGTACAAGTGCAATGTTGAAAGCGTTCGCCATGACAGCATGGTTCTGCTAATCCCCAACGTATAAGTGCAAGAATATACAACCTATATAACACAATGGTTCAAGTTTATTAGGGGCAAGAAAAGTAAAGTGTGTCATCAAGTTCGTGAGAGCTTTAATCACTAATTTTCACATAACAAGTTTAATTTGAAAGGTAGATAAAAACATGAATATACTTGGAATAGAAAATGCTAATATGTAGGTATGGTGGACTCTTTGGAATAACTTGGTTTTATTTGGAGTTGGATGCATGAGTGGAACTCATACTTGGTATGGAGGCTAGCAAAAGACTGGGAGCGACCAACCAAGAGAGCAATAATGGCCATAATCATTCAAAGCGACAAAACATCATTAATTAAAGCATAAAGTGATATTACAAGTCAAAAACTAAATGATCATAAAGGCTATGGTGACTTGGTATAGTCTTAACATGGTGTGAGCATGCGCCAAGTCAACCCAAATAAAGCATTGAAAGGAGAATACCACAATATTATGCTTTTAATATGCTAAAACAATGCATGATTCTTTCAAGGAACATTAAGCAATCTCAATTGTTTATAACATGTCATTCTACAGAAAAAATCACTAAGCATAAAGCCAAAACAATATCAAGCATGACATGATAAAGCATAGGCCACAGTCAAAAACAAGTTCCTTTTTTACCACTTAAGCATGAACTTTTCCTACTCTTTTCCAATCCAAACCAATCTTATTTGAAAACTAATGTATGAATGAGGGGGTAAAACCAATTTATTCAAGAAAACTAAGCAAACGAAAACCAAAAACAAAAATGAAAGACGCTCCAAGAACAACATAATTGTGCATGAAACAATAAAAATGAAGTGTTTGGAAGAAACCTGAAATTTTTAAGAAGGGGATGCCTTGGGCATCCCCAAGCTTTGACGCTTGTACTTCTTGGATATTTCTTTGCATGACATGGGGTAGCATCCCCAAGCTTGAGCTTTTGTCCATTCTTCATCTTATCACATTACTCTTCCCTACACTTAAAATTTTCCTTCATACAAAACTTCACACAATCTTCATTAGCAACATTAGTGTACTCAAGATAATAAGTCTTTTGGTGTTCAGTTTGAACACAAGTAAAACTTCCATTAAAACAAAAGCTACTGTAGCACTTCCTTTAAAAAGTTCAAATGGTCAAAGAGAAAGAGATTAAGAGGCAAATGCAAATAATAGCAGAAATCTGTCAAAACAGACCAGAAGGTAAAAAACTGATTTTTTCGAAGACCTTCTGTTGCTCAAATCGAAAAGTGTTGAACTAACGAAAGTTGGATAACAACCTGGGGCAGAAGCACAAAACATTACAGCTCAAACCGACGTACATATATTTTTCACGAATTTTTACAGCAAAGCACAAAAATCTGTTTCCGGACAGCACTTCCTAAAATCTTACTTCCCTCTTATTAGAGGTTATTATTGGCACAAAAGTCAAATAAAAAGGATAAGGAGAGGTTATTACAGAAGTAGTAACTTCCAAGACTCAATAAAACTATTGGGTTATCTCCCAAGAAGTACTTTTCTTTAACGCCTTTAAGTTAGGCATGATAGTTTGAGAATATGCTCACATAAGAAATATGAATTGAAGTAAAAGAGAGCCTCAAGAAGCAAATTCAAAGCACATTTAAGTCTAACCTACTTCCTATGCATAGGAATCTAGTAAAGAAACAAGTCATGAAAGCACAAAGCAACAAGCATAGTTAATAAAAACAAGTGCAACTTCAAGACTTTCAACGTAAAGAGGGAAACTTAATATTGTTGAGATACATAAAACCATGTTTCCCTCTCTCATAATAACTTTCAGTAGAATCATGAATAAAATTAACAATATAACTATCACATAAAACATTCTTATCATGATCCACGTGCATATAATCATTATTACTCTCCACATAAGCATAGTCATTCTTATTAAATATAGTGGGAGCAAATTCAACAAAATAGCTATCATTATAATTCTCATTACCATAATCATCAAATATAGGAGGCATATTGTAATCATAAATAATTTTCTCCTCAATAGTAGGTGGACTAAAAATATCATATTCATCATTGTAATCATCATATATTGGAGGTTTGGTATCATCATAAGCAATAGAATAGCTATCTTCCAAAGCTGGGGAACTAAAAAGATCATTTTCATAAAAACTAGCTTCCCCAAGATTAGACTTTTCCATAGCATTAGCAATAATTGTGTTCAAAGAATTCATACTAATAACATTGCTATTAGCACTCAAATAAAGTTCCATAGGTTTTTTAATTTTCTCTTCAAACACTTCATGTCCTAACTCAAGATAAATACTATAAAGCTCTCTAATTTTTTTGTTGTTTTCCATTAAGCCTAACTAGTGAAAATAAAAACAAGAAACAAAAGATATAATTGCAGAATCTAAAGGAAATAACTTCGAGCACTCACACACTAGCAACAGTACTAGAAGATAGCTTAGTAGCCAGAGGATGTGAGTACCTTTTACCTTACCTCCTCGGCAATAGCGCCAGAAAATAGCTTGATGTCTACGCACTTCTATTCTTATAAACAGTTGTTGGGCCTCCAAGTGCAGAGGTTTGCAGAACAACAACAAGTTTCCGTTAAGTGGATCACCCAAGGTTTATCAAACTCAGGGAGGAAGTGGCCAAAGGTATCCCTCTCAAGCAACCCTGTAATCAAGATACAAGAAGTCTCTTGTGTCCCCAACACACCCAATACACTTGTCAGGTGTATAGGTGCACTAGTTCGGCGAAGAGATAGTGAAATACAAGTGGTATGGATATAAGACAATGGTGCCAGAAAAGAGCTTGACGGGAGGAAAAGACTAAAGGCAAAAAGATGGAAGCAAGCAAACATGTAATAGATCTTGTTGCAAACGGTGTTTCAATGTTTAGAAACAAGACCAAGGGATCATACTTTCGCTAGTGAACACTCTCATATAAATATCTTCTCTTCATGATACTACTCTGAACTACTCCGGTTGGACACTCTAATCCATGGTAGGGCTATAACATCACACCTGAAAGTTCGCTTTCCCCATCTAGATAACCCCTCACTATCACCTTGAGCGCTAGATGGTTCCAACAAACACCACAATTTCATAGAGACATCCAACTCCAAATATAACTCATAACAAGTATTTGTAATCTCTAGCCTAAGTGCCACCATGGTGTGCACGCTATCACTTTCACACACGTGGGGAGAGCCAGAGATCTATTAAAGCACTTGAGTAGCAAGGTAGATCTACTTGATTACAAAGCTCATGATCACAATATGATCATGCATAGAGAGAGATATGAACACATAGCTACCGATAGAACCCTTAGCCTCGAGGAAGGACTACTCCCTCATCATCATGGAAATCAGCAACGACGATGGAGATGGTGGTGGAGATCGATGGAGATGGCTCCGGGGGCACTTCCCCGTCCCGGCAGGGTGCCGGAACAGAGACTTTCTATCCCCCAAATCTCCCCTTCGGTGGCGGCGGCGCTGCGGAACTTTTCGTGGCTGGAGGCTGGATTATTTAGGGTTTTCTCATCGGAAGGCTTCTTATAGGCGAAGGGGCAATGTCACAGGGTGGACCAGGGGCCCACACCACCTGGTGGCACGACCAGGGGGATCCACGCCACCACATGGTGTGTCCAGCCCCTGGCCCCTCTCCGTCTCGTCTTCTGGATCCGTGAGTCTTCTGGTAAAATATCGACTTTGGTTTTTGTCCGGTCCAATTCTGAGAATATTCATTTTCTGGCTTTTCTAGAACCAAAAACAGAAGAAAACAGGCAACCGACACTGTGGCATCTTGTTAATAGGTTAGTTCCAGAAAATGTGTAAAAATACTTTAAAGTGTGGACAAAACATAAGAAAGTAGATATAAAACAAGCATGGAACATCAAAAATTATAGATATGTTTCCAACGTATTAGAGGGTTGCCATGAGCCGAGACTACGAGAGGGTGAGCAACCACAATTTTTTGCCCAGCAAGTGGGTAGACCGTTAGTTCCTATCCCGCTAGGGTCTTCTGAAGGACTTCGAGCAGATGACTGTGCAAGCTGGCATGGTCGACTTCTCCTATCTCTCCCTCGACACCTACAAGCTTGCCACGTACGAGTTCCTTTCATCGTTCCATGACGATCTCGAGACCCAGGAGCGAAATTGCACTGTAAGTTTCGTGCTCAATGGGCAACTCCACAACATGTCCTTCTATGAATTTTGTAATAGTTTCGGATTCTCCCACAAGGGAGAACTCAATATTAATGACAATGTGCACGTAGAGGCAATGCAACCTTGGGGCAAAATTTTGTTCACAGAAACTATGATTACTTGCGCAAGAAGAGCGCCACTATCCAGAATCCTATTATACATTATTTTCATACCTTCCTTGTTAATTATTTATTTGGGAAAGGTGATGTTGGGGCAATGGCAGTACCCGAAATGAGTGGGACATATGGCCTTGCATCCAGAGATTGAGAACAAGGTAAACTTGGGGGCCTTGTTCATCCAACACTTTCGCCACCAAAGGTCAGCTTCCGCAGGGGACATTCGTTGTGGCGGATTGACCACACAGATTGCCTACGCAAATGAATTTGTCCTAGCACAGGAAAGAGTTGTGGCTGGCAGTAAGGACCTGGATGACATTCATATGGCTAGCACCAAGTTTATGGGTGTCTATAGGCCAGAGCATGCCCTTCGTGCTTACCAGTTTTATTTTGTACCTAACGGTGATCTCCACCAAATCTTGCTTCCTTTTGTCCAAGATTTTGGTTTGCCAGGTAAATAGAGTTGGGTTCTCACTAAGGAGGAGTTCCAGCAAGCTCTGATCCTCTTAGGAAGGACTGCACCACCAGGTGGCCATCCGAACTAGGAAAACGCGGCAGCTGGTTAACAACAGCAAGATCAGGGAGAAGAAGATTGGCATGGTGCACGATGGGACGACTACGGTCAGTCGAACCATCACTAGTAGCCCTTCCACCAACACCAACAACAAGGTATGCCTCCACCATAGCCGGGATTCGACTATGTCCCGAGGAGTGATTTTGCCCAGTTGGTGCATCGCATTAACAACATAGAAAACACGTTGTATGATGCGAATGCTAACATATTCAACCTCATTCAAGACTTCATATCTTTCATGACTGACTTTCCAAACCGCTACCCGAACTTCCCATATCAGCAGCCGCCACCTGACGGTAGCGACAACTGATTCCAGTTAGGCAAAACCCTAGGCTTGGAGAGTTAAAATTCCTCCCACCTTTTTGCTTCCATATTTTATTTCTTATTTTTATTTGTTTGTTTTTATTTCAATGCATGTTTATTTCTAGTTTTGCATTTGATAAAAGAAAACCCAAAAATATTATACTAGTCTCTAGCTTTATTTGGGCAAATTTCTCTTGGCTCTTTTTGATTCTTTTTGCAGGTTGCTCACTTCTAGTGATCGAGCTATGAGATGAACGTAAAGAGTTGGCTCAAGTAGAAGACGAACGAGCAAGAGGAGGTACCACATTCCTATTTTCCTTCTTCCTGTAAGATTATTCATGAAAATTTTATGTCCGTTCGGTTGCACTTGAGTTCGACTCCACACTTAATTCGTTATCTTTTAGAATTTGAGCTCAAAGGTTTTTGTTACCTCTTTGGTTAAGAATTTCGACAATTAATATCAGTTTGAAAAACCACTCTTGGGATTCAATTCCAAACTTTTTAGAACAAGAGAAATTGTCCATCGACAACTTTGGTGCCATGTTTTTGTCTTAAGGGCTTAATCTTAGTAGTGTCAACCCCACATACTGATCGTTGACTTGATGATACCTTCTGAAAAAAATTGCTTGATAGAACAAACTTTTTAGAGTAGGAGAGGGAGATGCCAAAACTTGTATTGACTTGATAAAAAAGGGAGAGAAAGTAAAAATAAATGAAGAAAGTAAAAGTACTTTGTTTCAAATACACATCTTTGGGATGCCAACAACTCTGCTAGCTTTTGAACGATCTATGGTATAACCCCGGATTTTAGCATTGAGTTGATGGCATGAACGGCATACGTGTCGCTATATAGGCAAAATTATTGATATTCCCAATAGGTTGTGTAGGAGTTTACAAAAGAAATATTCGTTGATCCTTGACAAGGAGAAAGAAAAGATCCATTATCAAAATATGAGTTGAGACACTTTCAATACTTTTGATTATTGGCATCACCTCACTACCTAAAATGTGCAATTAGAGTTCTTGATAAGCAAGGAAAAGAAGAGGTATTTGATAGCCGCGATTATCGAAGTGGGTGATTAATGAAAAAGCTCTAAGTTTATCCTTCTTTTGACATCTACATGTGCACCCTTAATTTTGACTTAAGCATTCTAGCTTAAAAACATTTTCACTCTCATAACAAGAGAGGTGCTGAAATAAATTGATTTGCAAAGCCTCGACAAATTTTTAACAATCTCATTTGAGTTATAAGAACTATTAGCTAGTGAATTACTTGCATTTAGGACAAGCTTAAGTGCAACTGTTCAGATATATTATGCTCGTGTTCAAGGTTGCAGGATTTGAGACGATGGAATATGATACAACCTCGAACTTGTAAGTTTTCATCTTAATTCAATTCTTCGCTATTATTCATTATAGCTTTGCCACTCGAGGGTGAGTAACCGCTAAGCTTAGAGATGTTGATAGCTCCAAATTTCATGACTTTTTACCATTGGTTTTCCTGTTGTTTATTGCCGGATTTCACTGAAGATTTACCCTTTCCACTAATGTTAATGTTGCAATTAGCGAATCCTTGGTTTCTTGTGATGGTTTTCAGGCAATGAACATTTATTGAAGATCTAATAGCATTTATGGGCTAATTAAACTAGAATAAGAAAATCCCCAATTGGATCCACTTTCATTGGAGGTGTCCAGTACGCATAACGACCATGAGTATGGTCGGGCGCGCTCATACAACCCACCCGTACTACCCACCGACGTCTTCCTTATATCAATACAAACAACTTTCGTAAAGGAGGAGAGACGAGAAGAACCATAGAATAAAAGTTACAGCCGCCGCAAGCCATCTAGAGGGAGAGATCAGATCTGAAAGAGGAGAAGAACTTCACCTTGTTCCCCGACGATCTTCAACCTTAAAACCACACACTCCACCATCATTCCATCATTACTTAGAGAGAGAGATTGTCACTTGTAAAATTAGGGTTTGATACTTTGATCTACTCACGGTTTGTATTTGATTGGATCTTTAATCGCTATTGTGGTTTGCTACAATAACTTTGAGATGATTTCTACTTGTAATACAATTATGCCTTTGATTTGACTTCCTCTCATATCTAAGTAAATCCCCATAGGCATGGGATATGTAGGTGATTGGTGAGATGTGATGTGCCTCCTTTAATTCCATCCATTTGTGATCGTTGTAATGTTTATTTAAACAGTGAGAATGATTATCTATGTTTGCCTAATGCGTGTTATCTAATTTAAGGGCCCATGTAACATGATCCAAAGATCTCATAGGTATGAACTTGTATGCTAGTAATTAGGCGACTCCTGAGTGACACGACCGATATCAAAGAAGAGCTAGCACTACTCGAGGACAACAAGGAACCATCAAGACTAAAGCCTTGATTCCGTCGAAATACCTTAATTAATGTGTTAACCATGGCCGTGGTAATAGGCAAATAGATCATTGGGATTGGGAATAATTGGCCATGAGGACTCCTAGTCAGTATATGGGTTGCTTGCCTACTCACTTATAAATAATAATTATCATTATCACTTATTTCGCTTATTCCATTTGGCACTTTCACTATCACCATGAACCGATTCTCTCCATGCCTAACTTCTCATTCGCAGGACCTTTACACACTTTCGCATCTTTACTTTTATGCAATTTACGTATTTCCTAAGCAAGTTTCTCTATCTTTTACTCACCACTTCCAACATCAACCTTTGTAGTCAATTCACTCAAGACCTGTGACACCTTGGGTGTGACAGAAACACCGCATAAAAACACTTTCCTAGGCTCCTTGTTGGGATCAATATAAAAACTAGAATTAATACTTCCGTGAAAACATTCTCTGACGAACCGGTGCACTTGTAGGCCATCAACCCACACAGGCGTCAGTCAATGAGTCGTGGAGGCGACCTGGCGTTGATCAGGAGACTCCTCGTGGGCGGGTTTGGATTATGCTGCCCACCCGGGATCTTGGAAAGCGAGGCGCGAGGCGACGCCGGTCCTCAAGGTGGAGTGAAGTGGGCAACATGGAGGCATGATGAGGTCGCTCGGTGGAGTGTCCTGGTGGCGGGGTAGCGCAGTCCCGTGGTGGGCCGAGTGAGATGCTTCCCGGTCCACCCTGGTGAAGCTGGCGGAGGCAGCGGTGGGAGCTATGGACCGAGTACAACAGATTTGGCCTAGATAACGGAAATGATCCGGCCAGGCTGGGAATAAACCAGCCCAGCCGGGTTTGTATTTTCTTCTGCCCTAATTTGGCCTAGTAGAGCACCCTCCGGGCCGAGTTCATTGTAACTCGGCCCAAATGAACTTTATTTCCCTTTTCTTTATCTAATTCTTCTTAAATCTCTTTTCTTCTCTCCAAAATATCTTTTATATATATATATCTTTTACTAAATTGTTTATTCCTCTATTGAGTCTCTTCACACCTCAACTATGGGGTACCCGGGGTCATATCCCCGACATATCCCATTTATTTCTAGTTAAGTTTCACCATAAACCAATATTTAAAGGAATGTGAGACAAGACATCATGAATGAGAACATGTTCTCTATGCATAAAGGGAAATATATTGATGGGCGAGAGGCACCTCTTCTAGCCAAACATCCTCCCAGAATCTGATACCTTTCCCATCACCAACTTTAAAAGCACCACAGGTAAAGAACTCATCTTTCACTCCCATTAGTCCTTTCCAAAAAGACGAGTCGGTCGGTTTGGCTTCTACTTGTGCTAGAGTTTTATTGGCCAGATATTTGTTGTGGAGCAACTCTTGCCACGTTCCCTCTTCTGTCAATAACTTATAGAGCCACTTGCTTAGTAAACATCTATTTTTAAGTTCTAGCACTTCAATGCCCAAACCTTCCTGATCTTTGGGTCGGCAAATGATGTTCCATCGAGTTAGTCTATATTTGTTCTTATGTTCATCGCTTTGCCAAAAAAATCTTGAATGAAATAAGTCTAATATTTTCCGTACCCCCTTTGGTATTTCCAGAAAAGACAACATAAACATAGGCGTACTTGATAGAACAGAATTAATTAGAACAAGTCTATCTCCATATGATAATAACTTCCCTTACCAACATCCTAACTTTTCCTCAAATCTGTTTTCCACTGGATTCCATTCAGAGTTACGGAGTTTCCTATGATGTATAGGGATCCCAAGGTATCTAAACAGTAAAGACCCTAACTCACAACCGAAAATCTCCCTATAGGTTTTTTCTTGTTCGACAGCTTTGCCAAAACAAAAGATTTTACTTTTGTGGAAATTGATTTTGAGATTCGATAACTGTTCAAATATACAGAGGATGAGTTTCATATTTACCGTCTTCTGAGGATCATGTTCCATGAATAGAATTGTATCATTGGCGTATTGTAATATGGATACTCCCCTCTCAACCAGATGGGGTATCAAACCCGCCACTTGACCATTCTATTTTGCTCTAGCAACTAGAATAGCAAGCATATCGGCAATAATATTAAACAACATAGGAGATAGGGGATCTCCTTGTCTAAGGCCCTTTCTAGTCTGAAAGTAATAGCCTATATCATTATTGACACGGATGGCGACACTTCCATCACACACAAAATTATCAATCCACTTGCATCATAGGGGATCGAAACCTTTCATATTGTAAAAAAAGCCACTTGACTTTATCATATGCTTTTTCAAAATCAATTTTGAATAAGACCCCATCAAGTTTCTTCGGTGAATCTCGCGAATGGTTTCATGTAAGACAACCACCCCTTTAAGGATATGCCGTCCAGGCATAAACGCAGTTTGTGTGGGTCTAATGATTTTGTGAGCTATCACGGTAATACGGTTTGTGGCCACCTTAGTAAAGATTTTAAAGCTAACATTAAGTAAACAAATGGGCCTATATTATAGTATTTGTACCGCATTTTATTTTTTGGGTAACAAGGTGACAACACCAAATTTTAGCTTGAACAGGGATAGGTTAGCTTCATGCAACTGTGCAAACGAGCCTGGTAGGTATTCAATGTCTCAATCTCACAATGTGACTCTCGAACTCTCGATCTGTCCTTCAGTTTTTCTTATGTATTCTTCTCCCTTTATGCACGTTTGCTTGCTATATAATGTTATTGGATTGCATGCATTGTGTCGTTTCCCCTTTTGCTGTGTTAGAAATCTAGAATCGATCTTGCTAGATCTGTCTGTCCGAGTTACTCTGAACGTCAGCGAGTAGTATATACGAAGTACTAGATTACTCTCTCCTTTTCAATTTTGACAACAAAGCCTCTAAAGGCCCAATTGTTTGGGCTTCGGCTTATACATAAGCCACCCTGTTCAAGAGCTTGCCCCAACATCATCAATTCACCAATGGATTAATCAAAGGTCATTTTGTTCTTGCACTGAATATTGCTTTCTGCTTTGGTCCTGAATTTGGTCAAACAGTGTTATTGTAAGCTATCTTTACCATGCCTCAACTTGTGAATATCCTAAAGGAAAATTAGTTAGTGCTGACTAGCTAAGAACTGTAACTAAGAACTAGTTAGTGCAACATTTAAAAGAACCTTCAGTTTTACTAACGTCATCGAAGTACCAGTTTCATAAAAAAAATAGTAGCACCAAACAATATGGCCTGAATCAGTTTAAGCATGGTGAAGCAAAATAACCTTCACCATGAAGTTTGAACAGAGAGTAATCTGTGATGTTCCGGTACATATATTCAGTCTAGAAAAAAACATGCACTATGAAAGTAAGTACTAAAAGCGGGGTTTAAATAAGATCTTCTAAATATAAATTACGAATTTGACGATGACCCTGCAATGTTAAAGGAACTAGTCAAACACAAGAATATTATTTCCATTGAATCAATTAATTAAACATGTATGATCCATTACCGTTAGCGGCTCAGCGTAGCTACTGATGCTATCCATGTCATTGAGTTCTTCAAACCCATGGCTTCTATCCTCTGAAGCATGCTGAGTTGCTACTTGTGTTTCTGCAGAAACTGGCTTTGTTGCTATTTTGCCAAAATCAATGATGCTCCCCGCAAAAATCAGCCTATGTCATTTGTTGTACTTCTATAAATGATAATTTCATAAAATGTGCTTCTGCCTTTTTCAATTAACTATCGCAAACTTATCGTTGCTTATAGTATTAAGAAAATCCCGTAATTATGTTCCAAATATCGGCCGATAAATCAGTTAACTGGCCGATTAACTGTGAATCGGAGCCTGACAGAACGAAAAGGCCTTATTCGGTGGGTTTACTGGTCTAGCCGATAGATCGGTCTGACAAGCTGATTTATCGGGAATCCTCAGTTAACTGGTAGGGTTTTATTTTACTGGTCTACCTTTTTCTATCTAAATAGACCTCCCGCTCTAGTAGTCGACCCATCCAGCTCGTTAGGGTTGGGAATTGGGGCTCCCGCACCGCCTCCTCATCTCCTGGCGGCCACCGGCAAGCAGAACATCGCCGCCGGCCAGAGCCACCACCCGCGCCGCCTCCAGGACGGATTCCGCTCCCGCCAGCCTCTTTTCTCCCCATCTTCCAGTCATCCCTCACCAGGCCCTTGCTCGATCCGCCGCCTGCCCGTCCACCTAAGAAGCTGCGCCGCCTGCCGGTTCTCCTCCATGGATTCTCCGGCAAGCAAGGTATGGTCTCTAACTCTCCCTCTCGTCTAGTAACCAAGCTAGTACTGCTATTTCGCAATTGCTATTTTGTAGTAGCTGCTCACTCCTGCTTCATGTTGTTGGTAATTTGTAGTTACTAATTGGTAGTATATTGTTGCTCCTATTGCAGTATTGCTTGTAATTGGGTCAATGGATGCTGTTTGTTGATACTTTGGTAGGGTTTGGCGGCTGCTTCCACAACTGCAAGTTTGGATGCTCCCAATCTGAAGCAAAATTCAGATGACATGGCTTGGGAGTTTGTAGTGTGCTGTAACCCTTTAGATTTGTAGAGAGTGAAGTACAAGTTGTGTGGAAAGGAGATGGGTGGAGGGGTCACAAGGATGAAGCAACACATTGCTAGAATTAAAGGGCAAGTCTCAAGCTACATGGTGAGCACACCAGAGGAACAACATAGGTGAAGGGTATGAAGCACCACAACTGAGGAGGAGGCAGAAACAGCAACAAGAAGAGGAAAATCGGGCTGCTATGACCATAGATGTTGTTGATGTTGAGGGAAATGATGAAGAGCTTCCTGCAATTGGAAATTCTGAAGGTCGCAAGTTAGGTCATTTGGATAAGTATGTGATGCCTATTGATCCATGTATTCAAATGAAGAAGTTCCAGTAAAACATAAGCGATGCAATTGACAAGGAGAGAAGTTACAAAGTGGGCCAGTATTTGGCTAGATGGATATACAAGAAAAATGTTCCTTTCAATGCAATCAATGATGATGATTTCAAGCAGTTTTGTGAAGCTCTTGGTCGGTTTGGTCCCAAATGGAAGCCACCTTCCCAATATTTGCTCCGAGAGAAAATGTTGCTGCAAGAGGTTGAAAGAACTAGGGATTTGATGAAGCCACATGAAACTAAGAGGGTGGCAACTAGCTAATCAATTATGATTAATGCTTGGACTGGTAAGAACAGGAGAAGTATAATGAATTTGTGTGTGCACTTCAAGTTAGTGACTGCATTTCTCGAATCAAAGGAGGCATCAGCTGATGCACACACAAGTGAATACATCTTCAACTATCTACTTGAGTCCATTGACAAAATTGGTATGAAACATGAACCCTCAATTTTTGTTTTCTACATTGATTTCCATAATGTGTAATTGTGTATGCATGCTGATTTCCATTGATTGAATGCTTGTGACTTGTAGGTGTGAATAATGTTGTGCAAATTGTGACCGACAATGCTTCCAACAACATGGGAGCAACGGACATGCTTAAATAAAAATGGCCAAAGATCTTTTGGACCTTATGTGCAACTCACACCCTCAATTTGATGGTAGAAGCAATTGGCAAGTTGAAACAATTTGCTCCTACAATCACTAAGGCCAAAGAGATGACCATCTTTATTTATGCACACCACAAAACACTATCCTTGATTAGGTCCTATACCAAAAAAGAGACATTGTTAGGCCCGGTGTGACAAGATTTGCTTCAACATTTCTTACCTTGCGAAGTTTGGTTGCCAAGAAGAAGGAACTAAGGGCAATGGCTTGTACTGATGCTTGGAAGAATGCAAGCACACAAGAACAAAAAAGGAAAGTCAGCTCATGCCACAGGCTTTTTGGAGTAGTGTATCCCTTTGCATAAAGGCATGTCCTTGTTAAATGATTAGTACTTGCCTTTCTATGATCAGTACTTGCTTTTATTTTATGCATAAATGTTGTGGGGATGTTTGCTCATATTTTTATATGTCCTATGTTACAATGCAAGGTTTTTGAGCCATTGGTGAAGCTGCTTCGATTTGCTGATAGTGATGGTCCGTCCATGGCCTCTATGTATGGAGAACAGATTGGTGCAAAGAAGGCAATCATGGAGGCTGTTGAAAATTCATAGAAGGACTATTTGATGATCACAAAATCCATGGACACGAAGATGAAAGGGAGAATGGATTCTCCATTACACATTGTAGCTTACATGTCGAATCCCAAGTATAGGTATGTCGACTCAACCATCTTCACGGATGTAGAAGTAGTGGCTGCATTCATGGAGGTCATGGAGCAATTTTATCATGATGATGATGAGAAGCAAAATATAGTGATCAACATTGACTTCACAAGGTTTAAAAAGAAGGATGGCATGTTTGGGAAGGTGCTTGCCACAAAAGCAATTAGCAATGAGGATTTTGATGCTGGTAAGCTTGTCCTAAAAGAAAAGATCGCTAGTGTATTCCTGAAATTATTGGTTGATTACATATTACTCACTTTTTTGACAAACTGCAGCTGATTGGTGGTCAACTTATGGGATACAAACTCTAGCATTGCAAGAGATGGTCATCAAGATACTCAATCAGACCACAAGTTCATCGGGATGTGAAAGAAACTAGAGCATTTTCAAAATGGTAACTCACTAACTCTTTGTCACTCTCAACTAGTCAAAGCTGAAAATTCTGCATTGCTTCTAACAAATGTTACTTCTAAGTTCTAACTAGGCTTCCATTTTCACTTTGTAGATAGATGCAAAGAGGAGATATAAGCTAGATCTAGTCCGTAGGGACAATCTAGTTTATATCCAGTTCAATGCAAGATGCCTTGATAAAAGAATGAACCTCTCCTCTTCTAGTGATGTTCTTCTTGGTGAAGATGCGTCGCGAGCTCAAGATTGCATATGTGAAGGTGCATATGTCGATGAGGAGATTGATCCTGTTACAAGGCTGTCATACAACATCACTGATGAAGCAATGGGTGCTACTGAAGCTATGGAGCCTCGTAGAAGTGCAAGAGTGAGAGAGCTGCATGAGGTTGAAGAGTTCGTTTTCGATGATGACAATGGATCTGATCATGAGTTGGCCATGGATGATGACATAGAGTATGAGGATGACGATGATGGTGTGATGTCAACCAAAGATGGCGAGAATGAGGAGGATCCGACGTAGCCTTGAGCCATTTACCATCAAGCCTAAAACCTATTTATCGCCATAAGACCTTATTTTGCTGCCTAGCTGGGATGTACTGTTTGCAATTGGTTGTTTGTGTTTTGCTACTTTGTTGTGCTTCTGATGCGACTATGTGAGTTGTGAACCATATTATCCTGCTATTTGTGTTGTGAACTTCTTCCTATTTGTATTTGGTGGCTGGTTGTACCATTATATTGGTTATTCCCTGTCATGTATCATTTATCTTCACACGTTTGGTCCAGTTTTGTAGGTTCAATGCTGGGTTCATCAAGATCAGATTGTGCAGGTAACATTTTTGCCTTTCTCCTATGCTTTCTCCTATGCTTTTTATACGCACATATAGTAGTATATTCATGTTTAATACAATTGCTGGGAACATTGGATATTGGGATAGTACTAACAAAAAAAACTTGGTATATTCTTCCGATTAATGGTCGACCGATAAATTCCGCTAATCATCCGATTCACCGATTAATCGTTTCTGAGCAGTCACCAGTCACTGATATTCTGAACATTATTATATAGAATAGTTAGATGCTCTCTAGTACATTAATACTTGAACATGGATCATAGTCATAGATTTCATTCCACTGTTGTGAAGTAACACCAACATCATGTACTTCCTAATAATCATGTACTTCTGCCCCTGTTCAGTTCTTCCCAGTAATAAAAATTGATGAGATAATTTTGTGTCGCAGCAAGCAGACCAAGGAGGTGCTCATCAGCATGGCCTTCCTCCACCTGAAGCAGGCCGACCTCTCCAAGCACATCTGGAACCTCTCCGCCGCCAGCCACGCCATACTGCTCTCCGACCCCACTGGTTCGCCTTTCCACCTCGTGGTTCCGGCTCTGTTTGTCTTTGTGATGCTGCAATTCTCAATTTTTTTTTGCTGAATGATGCTTGTAGATCCAGAGCAAATATGGGAGCTCCAGCAAAGCCTTGGTGAGTTAATATCCCTGATACATGTTTTATGTGATTATTATTCAGATAGTCTTATGATTGGGAGAGGTAATTTGGACATGTCAGCCTCTCCGTTTTGTTGATTGGGACATCTCAAGATTTTATTTATTTATTTGGCAACTAGTAAACTAGGTTGCTGATTGGTCTCGGCAGTAGCTTGTCCATGGCGACTGATAGTAATATAATATAGAATAACATCACCATCATACAATTTTGTCCGCGTAAATACAACCACCGAATCATTTATTTTGGACTGATATTCAAGGATTTGTTTTACTTGATTCTGTACTGTCATCTAAAACCATGCTTGCGCAGGTTCATAATCAGTCCATATCTGAGACCACACTTGGGATGGTGTCCGATTTCATTGGATCATTTACGATGTTTCCTGAGAAGGATGAGCCTAGAGGTAGGAAATCATTACCATTTAGTCTTATTTTTCGCAAGGGGAAAAATCTAGTGTGGTTGTCAGCTATTTCCTTTTGATTAAGAAAAAAGGTTACCACGTTTTTTTTACTCTTCGGTATGTAAACTTAACGTGAAACTGGTTGTTATGTGCACTTTTCCCGCATGCCAAGTTTCCAAGATAACAATCATAGAAATCTTATTACACCAAAGAATGCAATGTTGCTGAACAAATTTTAGAGATTTTGACTTGTCTCTGACATGATGTGAACAAATACTTGTGCAGAATCATTGCGTTGTCAGAGAAGCAGTGCAGATTCGAGAGTTAGGTGATTATACTTTCCAATATATTTATTGAATATGGAGATGACCAATATACCATTTGCTGATCTATATACCACTTCTGATCAACTGAACGCTGTCCTGGGGAGACAAGAAGCTGCAATGGAAGATAGAGCTATAGTACTATTGTTGTACTAGTCTGATGCGATGAGTTTTATGCTCTAGTGCTAGTCTGATGTATATGGAAGTCTCATTCTGTATGTTTGTAAATGAGGTGAATACTAGGAACAAATAATTGTGGAATTTTGAATAGATCAAATTTGTGTTGTGGGCCAAATATAAATGGATAAAAAAGTAATATATTATCCTAGCAATTTGTATTATAATCTTCTACTGCCATTGGTACACGTGGCTTCTTAACATTGGTCCACGTGGCCTTTGTACCATTGATGACGTCTAAAAGGTACACTGTGATGTCAGCAAACGGAATTAACAGACATTAACGGCAGTTTATGATACAGTTTGCCATGTGGAGGGCGGAAAAAAAAGATCAGGATGTTTGGGCCTGGGCTGGGCCGGTCCAGATCATCGTGACGAAAATTGTAAAACGTCGCGGTCATCCATGACGCTTTTAGACATGAAAAACGTCATGGATCAATTATGACGTAAGATACATGATGACTTTTTTTGTGTCATGACATTTTTAGTCTCATCCACGACATTTTTTAAACGTCATGTATCGTACAGAATCTTGTAGTGTAGGAGTATTTTATTACTTCTTGTGTGTGCACCATGCAATACAAGTGTTTTAAACATCCTTAGGGCTCTTATCACGGACAAGCAGAGCTTGCGGTGTCTCATACTTAAGAACATATGGAAACCATCTATTTCCCTCCGTGAAAATCTGATTTGATCAAATTGGCTTGAAAAGATTAATGCTCCCACCTTAGTGACATCGGTCTGGTTGAAAAATGGGATTCGTGAACATAGAATTTGCATCAAAATTGACAATATTCTATCATTATCAAACTAATGTCCACTACACTCTGTTTTTAGACTTCACCGGTGAATTGCACCAAAAGTGAATATTTTCCTCTTGCGGGAGGACATCATTTTAACTAAGGAAATTCTACTTACATGGATTTTGACTTGTATCTCAAAATGTTGCCTTTGAAATCGTGTTGAGACTATTGACATCTTTTTTACTATGGAGTATAATTTTGTTAATGCGGAGCAGCGAATATTTCTTGTGACATCTAAGCTTATATCCTTCACGAAGGGTTGCTAACATATCTAATAATTTTTGTAGGGGTTTAAATACAAAGGTACACTTCGTACTTAGTTAATGAATAGGGCAAAGATTTTTCCCTTGGTTCAAAAAAAAGTTAGGACTCTTATCCTTGGGTAGTGGCTCTATGTTGGATCATTTTGGTTGTATAGAAATGATATCGGTTTCTATAAGAGGAATTGTCATGTGTGAAGTACGTATACACTACCTTCATAACTTGTCCTACCCATGAGCTGTTGAGCTACAATAAGATTGTGAGATAGTGATGAAGGTGTGTACACCGATCTAAATGGATGTCACGGGAATGTCTACCCAACATGCATCCCTACATATCGGGTCTATTAAGGCCCCGTCGCACACGGAAAGCCCCTTTCGGTATGTGGTGCAGAAGATCGCTGACGCCATACATTTTGACCGTCTGGCTGCGGCCCAGATAGGCTCCTTCACGGGTACTTCACACAAAGAATGTTTTATTTGATCGTAACAAATACAATGCACACTGCTGCCCAGTGCGTGATGGGTTCATCGTATGTAAAACAATAATTTCCTATGGAATAGCAAGAGAGAACCCCTTAAGACCTAATCTACTAGATGCAAGTAACAAGTGGAATAGATCTAATCTACTTACCCTCAAAGAACACGAGTGGTAAACGATTTAGAGATCGTGCGTGACGTAGTCATTCACTTGCGTCGGTTTAGACCAATATAGATCTTGACCCTGTAGATCCTCGTACCAAATGGGATAGCAGCTCCGTGATATCGACACGTTATGTTGCGGTGACATCTCCTACTTCTTGATCCCGCAAGAGATAGAGAAGATCTCCGCGAGGATCCGGTAGCACAACGACAACACTTCTATGGTGGTGGAAAGTTTCTGCAGGGCTTCGCCATGCCTGAAGGAAGGAAGGAGGGAGAGAGTATCTATGAGAGAGAGGGAGATAGTGGGGAAGAAGGGTGCGCTAACTCTTGTTGTCGTCGGATTGAGGACAAGTACGCCATGAGGGGGTCCTCGAGGCATGCAGAAGAGAGGGGTGTGAGACGTACGGTATTCCGGGACGGTGAGCACACAAGTTTACCTGGTTGAATCCACGGCTTTGAGCGAATCCTACTCCTGCTAGCAATCCAATGTCTGACGAGCGAATATGGATTACAAGGGTATCGCTTTGTCTTGAGTTGAGGGTCTAAAGTATTGGGTGTTATCTGGTGCCCTAAAGGCTCTCCCTAGGGCTTATATAGATATCCGCCTAGGGTTTACAGAGAGATCAATCCGCTACGACTAAGAGTTGGTTACAGTACATCTTGAACTAAAAGTAACGTTATAGGCCTAAGTCGGTAAATCCTGGGCCTTTCCGTGGCGGATGGGACTCGTCTTCTCTCTCTAAGCGGGCCGCCGTGAAGCAAAGCTCTAACCCGGTGGGCCACCACAGTCGATGAGGCTGTGAGGATACCCGGAAAGTATATCCCCAACAAAGAGCCCGAGGCCTCCAAGATCCAAAGTCGGATTTTATCATCGTCTAGCTTGATCTTCGGCTTGCAGAATCTTGAAGGGTTCCTGAAACTTCACAACAAAAAATACGATCCGGGTCTTAAAAGTAAGTCGGACCTTTCAATTAGTTACTCGGATTTCCAGCTCGCTTTTAAACTAAGCCGGAATTTGGTCTCTAACGCCACCTGACACAAGCATGGTCAAGTCACGTCATCTGACAGAACGTTCCATCAGCACGACCGTTGGTGGGTCCGTGGTTCGCGGAACCGAGGCATCGTTTTAATGCGTGCGTGGAGATCGAGGCGACGCAATCATCGAGTGGGCCTTTTCCAGTTCCTTCCACGACGCGTGGCGGTTAGATTGTAGCGTTTGCACGAATCTTGGCGCAGGTAGGTGGATATAAGGGGTCTAGATTTTTTCTTCTCCTCTTCATCTGCCTTTCGCCGTTCCTTTCTTCCCAAATTTCCAGCGTGCCCAGAGTCTTTTCGTTTTCCTCCCACAGAGCTCCTAGCGCCGCCACTTTAGGGTCACCCTTTTCCACCGGAGAGAAAATGGCTTCATCCTCTTCTTCCTCTCTGGCGGCGACGGAAGTAGCTGCGGAGAAAGAGAGCTTCCGGGGACTCTGGATCCCCTGCACCCTCGACGAGGTTGGCCTCAAGAACATGGAGAAGGAGGGGCTCCTCGCCCGCAACCAGCGGGCGGCTTGTGAGACCGTCCCCAATCTGCACGAGGGCGAGCGCGTCCACTTCGGCACCCATCTGGACCGAGGTTTGTCCTTTCCTCCCTCGGAGTTCTTCTCCGAGGTGATTGACCACTATGGAGTTCAACTCCATAGTCTTCCTCCCAACTCCATTCTAGAGATGAGCGCATATGCTGCGCTTTGCGAGGGCTTTCTCGACATTAGGCCGAGTTTGCTTCTCTTTCGGTTTTACTTTCATGTCCGGAGGAATTCCATCATTGCCGGTGTTCCTTACATCACCGACACCATTAGTTTTTCTCTTAGACGAGACCGGGCATATCCCAAAATTTCTGCCAGTGACTCGGTCAAGCAATGGCCAGCCACTTTTTTCTACCATCAGGATATTCCGGCTCCCGGCAAAGCTACTGCTTTGCTGGCTTTTGTCGACGGAGTCGCCATGGCCCAACCTTCCTGGGATGAGGCTACTCCGGCTCTCACAGATGATCTGATCCTTGCTAAGAGGCGGATCGAATATCTGATCAAGCACAATGGTCTGAAGGGATCCGACTTGGTCCAGTGCTGGGTCGCACGCCGGATCCAGCCACTTCAGTACCACATGGATAGACTGATGCATTCCGTCATGTCTTCCCTGACCGACTCCCTCCGCATCAGCCCCAAAGCCTACACCACTCAAGGCTACATAAGCCAAATCAAGTGGCTGATCAAGGAGCGGATCGAGAGGCGGATTCCAGAGGTTTCTCTGGACATGCACACGGCGGAAAACCCCGTGGTGCCGGTAAGCTTTTATCATCACATATTTTATGTGTTTCTATCTTCGAGTTACATTGCAATGCTGATACGTTTTCTTGTTTTCAGCTTGCTGACATCCCCGAGTCGGAACTTGCTCCGCTCGAAGGATACCCTCCGGAGTTCTCCCAGGAGGTGGAAGTGGTTCCACTGCCGGATCTCGCGCTCAAGAAGCGCAAAGCTCCGACAATAGCGGTTGGCACGAAGGAGGTGCCAGTCGTGAAGAGGTATCCTTTCCGTCACAACTTTTCTGTCTTTGTGCTTTACTTAAACTTCTTTCCGAGATGTAACGTTTCCGACTTTGTTACCTTTTCAGAGCAAAATCGATCATCAAGGGCAAGGGGAAGGGGATTTCTTCGAAGCCCTTACGTCAGATGAAGCTTACCATAGCTTCGCCTGCCGTAGCTCCTCCGACTCCGGCCCCTCACCCTTCTGCAACTCCGGTTATCTCGTTGGATGCTGTAGAAGATCTGGCTCCTCAAACAGAGCCTACGATCCTTGGGTCACAAACTGACGCCACTGTGGGTGCGTCAGGTCAAGATAAGGGTGAACCCTCTTCGGGTAACGATCCCTCGGCTGAAGTCTTCGCCGAAAACCTCCTCAACAATACGGATCTTGCCAAATTCGGCCTAACCCGGAAATCTGCAGAGGAGATCCAGCGGCTAGCCAGGCAAGTCTTGGACAAAAGCCATTTATCCCCCGAGGAGGAAGCGCAAGAAGCAGAGGACGTCAAGTTCTCTGACCTTCTCACTCAAGTCCGCCTTCGCGACGAGAGGATCAGGACTGGCGAGCTTCCAACAGCCCCAGTGATCCCTCTTACTCTCCCTGAAAAGGTGGCAGCTGAAGTGAACACGGGTTTAGACAAACTCACCCGCGAGTAATATGTAAGTCAGAATTCCAACTCTTGTTTTTACATTATGTTATATCATATCCTCTAGCCCCAAGCATGAAGTAGGATATAGAATCCGAGTTTATGCTTTCATTAGGATGCCAAAGAACGAACTAGTGTAGCCCCCAAGGCTCATGCTGATATTTAGTAAAAATATTAGCCCGAGTCTTAAGTAGCTTTCTGACTTTGGGTATTCTGACTTACAGAAAGTATGTTCCTATAACCAGGAATTATTGTCCAATGTCTGTAATAAGTGGAGAGAGATCAAAACTCTCCGGCTTAAAAATGCTGAGCTCAAGGTAGCCAAGGATGAAGCTGAAGGTAAATATTTCGAGATTCAAACCTTGTCTTTTGCTTTTTCTATGTCGAATTTTTCTGAACTATTGTTCTTTTTGTCTTACAGCGTTGGTGAAACAATCCATCGCTATGATTGAAGAGGCCGAGAACCTCAAGACCCTGGTGGTGGAGAACAAAGGACTTCGCCAAGAGCTAGATAAGCTCAAGGCAGATCATGAAACGAGCATAGCTCAACTCCTGGAATCTTCCTCCATGGCCACTGAAGAGCGCGATCGCAAGATTGCTGCTCAAGATAAAATTATCTCAGACCTCAGAAATGAGCTTAGCAGAGAGAAGGACATCTCCCAGGCGCTCCGGGATGAACTCCAGAGTCTTCGGGAGGAGAAAACCAAGATTGACGACGTCATTTTTGGTACGTTCCATCTCTCCGCCTTTTCCTTTTTCTTCAACTCTATTCAATGTCGGTTTTTTCTTTAACTTTAACTTGTGTATAGGTCCTCTGAACTTGACGGACTCCTCCTCGTCCGAGCCCCGCACTCATTGACTTACCCAAGTTGGTGATCTTCTTCATGACTACCGCCAGTCCCTTGAGGACATTGGTGAGTCTCTCAGGATTCCAGGTATGCCAAGCATGTCGGACTTCCAGGTGCGGGAGAAGGCCAAGGAGATGCCGCAGCTCGTTCAGGACTGGAACATGTCCTACGCGCGAACTGCTGCGCAGAACGCTCTCACCATGGTCATGAGCCACCATGGAAACATGGAGATATGGCAAGTGACCAGAGGATACTGCAAAGTAGATGAAGACGGCCAGGAGCAAGACCTTCAAGCTATCATGCACTCCTGCACCGGCTATGGGTGCCACGTAGCTGACCTGACCAGCTACGAGGTGCCCTTCTTCACCCGCGTGGATACTCCGCCACCTCCTCGTAAGACGCGAAGAAGTTTCCGACGATGAACGGACCACCTCGGATCCGGACATCTCGGCACGATATCAAGGCGGAGTAACCAGCGAGTCGGCAGCTCCTTCATCTCCTCCTGCATCATAGACCAAAAAACTATGTATTATTCTGGAAAGACATGATGTGTTTTATAATTATGAAGTACTATGGCTTTTGCTAGTGCTAAGTTTTTTTATCTATTCAACACTTTTATTTTAGACTTTTTGTGTGCTTGAAATGTTTGTATAAGCACTTAGAATTTTTCGTCTCTACTTATCGTTTATCTGGCTTTCCGCCTCGTCCCTTTCGTGAGCCGGCTAAACCTTCAGCCGGAAACTTTGCCGAGCAACGGAGCTCAATTGCTAAACCACTTTAAACTCGGAAACAAAGCCGGCTTCCAGTACCAGCAATTCACTACTCAGAAAATACCCGCATCCAGCAATCAGACAAATAACCTAAGTAAAGACTAGAATTTTTTAGAGTTATACCCGAAGGTAGCAGTTTCAGAGTCGGAAATCTAAACCAGAACGAACATGAGCATAAAGTACTTTCAAGCATTCTGGGATTTTCGACTATGACATGATCATTAAGAAATAAGATGGTAAAAACTTCTCAGGAAAACTTTGAGGTAACCAAAACTTTTATTTCTCACAGAACATGTACATATGTATGATTACAAAGAAGGATAAACTAAGAATAAAAGGGACGTAGCTGAGCAATATTCCATGGTCTGTCTAACTCATCCGGATTTGTATTGCCTCCAGCTCTCTTTCTCTTCTTAGTAGCAGGTCTTTCTTTGACTGGCCTCATGTTAGTTAAGTAGTACGACCCATTGTGCAATACTCAACTAACTAAAAAGGGCCCTTCCCATACTAGGGAAAGTTTGTGCTTTCTTTGTTGCACAAGCCGGAGAACCAAATCGCCTTTATTGAAAGATCTAGTTCGGACTCTCTGGCTATGATACTTGCGTAACTTCTGCTGATAGGCTGTAGATCTTATTTCAGCAACGACACGAACTTCTTCGACTAATCATTTCGTTGAGAAATCTCGGCATCCTCTTCAATATACGAGGCCACTCTAGGAGAAGTATGAATTAAATCACTAGGAAGAACTGTTTCTGCGCCATAGACCAAGAAGAAGGGTGTATATCCTGTTGACCTGTTCGGAGTTGTTCGTAAACTCCAAATTACAGAGGGTAGTTCCTCTGCCCAAGCCCCCGCAACACGTCTCAGTGGTGCTTCGAGTCTCGGTTTCAAGCCTTGTAGAATTAAACCATTTGCTCTTTCGACTTGTCCGTTAACCTATGGATGTGCAACTGATGCAATGTCAAGCCGGATATTTTGCTCGTCGCAGAATTCATCCAATTCTCCCATGGAAAAATTACTCCCATTGTGCGTGATAATGCTATGCGGATAACCATACCGGATTATAACATCCTCGACAAATCTTTTGGTTGTTGCTCCATCACAACTAGTGACAGGTTTAGCCTCGATCCACTTTGTGAATTTGTCCACCATCACTAAGAGGTGCGTGAATCCACTTGGTGCTCGTTTAAAAGGTCCTACCATATGAAGCCCCCAGACCGCAAAAGGCCATGTTATAGGTATTGTTCGTAGCTGATCAGCCGGAACATGAGCTTGCTTGGCGTACTTTTGGAAGCCTTTGCATGTCTTGACTAATCGTTCGGCATCTGCCTGAGCTGTAAGCCAGAAAATTCCACGTCGAAAAGCTTTTGCCACTAAAGATTTGGCTGCAGCGTGGTGACCACACTCGCCTTCGTGGATTTCTCTTAAGATTTCCACTCCTTCTTCCGGAGATACATAGCGCTGAAAACCCCCAGAAACACTCCGTTTATGGAGCTCACCTTTAACAATAGTATAGGGTTTTGCTCGTCGGACGATCTGTCGGCTCAACACCTCATCTTCGGGTAATTTGCCATCTACCAAATAATCTAGGTAGGGTTGAGTCCAGCTGGGAATTACAGCCAGAACTGCTATTAAAGGTGAGTCGGATTTGGTCGGATATTCCTCATCTACTCCCTTTATCGAGGGAACTTTGAGGTGCTCTAAAAACGCGCCATCCGGAACCTCTTTCCGCGCAGAGCCTATTCGAGATAGTGCGTCTGCTTCCTCGTTTTCTGCTCGAGGGATGTGTTGAACTTCAAACCCTTCGAACGATTTAGATAGATCATCCACGGCAGCTTTATATGCTACCATGTGCTTATTTGCATTACAAATATCCGAGACTTGCTGAGCAACAAGATCCGAATCTCCGTAACACATCAAACATCGGATGCCAATATCTTTAGCAATCTGGATTCCATGCAGCATTGCTTCATACTCGGCAATGTTGTTTGTCGCTGTGAAGTGGATCTGCAACACGTATAAAAGTTTATCTCCTTGGGGTGACTTGAGCACCACGCCAGCCCCCGAGCCCCCTCGAGCCTTAGACCCATCAAAAAAGAGGGTCCAATATTCCGACTCGGGGAGGATCATGTTCTCCTTGGTCTCTGTCCAATCAGCGACAAAGTCGGCAAGGATCTGGGATTTGATTGCTGTCCGGGGTTTGTACTCAATATCGAAAGTTGCAAGCTCTATGCCCCATTTAGCGACGCGTCCTGTGGCATCACTATTGTTGATTATATCTCTCATGGGATCTTTTCTCACCACGGTAATTGGATGCTCCTGAAAATAGTGTCGTAACTTACGAGATGCTAGAAAAACACCGTAAGCCAACTTTTGATAGTGCGGATACCGCTGTTTTGATTCTGTCAGGACCTCGCTGACAAAGTATGTCGGACGCTGCACCAGGTGCTCCTGATTTTCTTCTGGTCTCTCCACCACCATAACTATACTGACAACCTTATTTGTCGCAGCAATGTAAAGCAACATCGGTTCCTGAGGTTCCGGCGCTGCAAGGATAGGAGCAGATGAGAGTACTTTCTTCAGGTCTTGTAGTGCAGCTTCAGCTTCGTTAGTCCAGACAAAATCCTTGGTCTTCTTCAGGAGTTTGTATAATGGTGCGGCTCTTTCACCAAGCCGGCTTACAAATCGACTGACCGCAGCAATGCAACCAGTTAATCTTTGTACGTCCTTCAGGCGAGTTGGCCTGGAAATATTGAGAATAGCCTTGATCTTGTCGCGGTTCACCTCTATACCTCTTTGAGACATGATAAAACCTAACAGTTTTCTGGCTAGTATTCCAAAGAAACATTTATTTGGGTTAAACATGATGTTGTATTTTCGTAAATTGGCGAACGTCTCCTCCAAATCAGAAATCAATGTTTCCTTCTTTTTGGACATGACCGCGATATCATCCACGTATGCATGTACATTGCGTCCGAGCTGGTCATGGAGGCAACGCTGGATCGTGCGCTGGTACGTAGCTCCTGCGTTCTTCATCCCAAAGTGCATTGTAACAAAACAGAAGGTTTTGAAGGGGGTTATGAATGAAGTCTTGACTTTGTCAGATTACTTCATCCGTATTTGGTGATAACCGGAATATGCATCGAGAAAACAGAGGAGTTCCGAGCCTGCCGTAGAATCGATAACTTGATCAATTCTAGGCAGAGCGAACGGATCTTTTGGACAAGCCTTGTTCAAGGCAGTATAATCAACACACATCCTTAAATCAGTGGTGTCCTTTTTAGGGACCATTACAGGGTTGGCCGACCAATCAGTATGGATGACCTCTTCTATGAATCCGGCTAACTCGAGCCGCGCTAGTTCTTTAACTATTGCCTTACGCTTTTCATCACCAAACCGTCGTAAGGACTATTTGACGGGTTTAGCATTCGGGTTTACATTTAGAGAGTGCTCGGCAAGTTCCCTAGGTACTCCGGTCATGTCAGATGGCTGCCATGCGAAGATATCTTGATTTGCTTGGAGGAACTTGACGAGCGCGCCTTCCTATGCGCTACTTTGGCCTACGCCTATCTGGGTCACCTTGGAGGGGTCGTCATCCTTCAACGGCGTCGTCTTCATCTCTTCTGATGCCTTGAACTCCGGATTTGGCTTTGTCACCTCCTTCTTCGTCGCAGGCATCTCAGACGGATCTATGCTCTTCTTGATCTCCTGGGCGTGCAGCACGGCTTCAGCAAAGGCGGCATTTCCATCCTCGCACTTTCGCGCCTTCTTCGGGTCTCCTCTGATGGTGATTACGCCGTTGGGACCTGGAATTTTCATCATATTGTAAATCTAATACGGACGAGCCATAAAATCCCAGTAAGCCAGACGTCCGAATATAGCGTGGTATGCGCTCTTGAACGGGACCACTTCAAAGGAAAGTGCCGCCATCCGATAATTCTTTGGTGTTCCAAAAGTAACATCCAAAGTGATCTCTCCCAGAGAATTAGCCTGTCTTCCTGGGACAACTCCGTGAAAGATCACAGAGCTATGGTTCAGCTGTGTTTCCGAGATCTTCATCCGGCGTAGCGTTTCGATGTAGAGAATATTAATATTGCTACCACCGTCCATGAGGGTCTTGGAGAAACCATAACCATCAATAAGTGGATTGACGATTAAGGCGTATTTTCCTCGCCTATGTAGCTTAGGCGGATGATCAGCACGGTCAAACGTTATTGCTACTTCCGACCAGTCCAGATACTGAGGGATAGCCAGACCTGTCGCGTTGAGCTCGTGGAGAACTGCTTTCTTGACCTTTGCTGGTTGAGATCCGAGGAAGGTGACGTAAGTGTCCTTCTTGGTGGGAAAAGTTTTCTTCCCTTCCGACTTGGGATTTGAAGCGTCGGCTTCCTCCATGTTGGAATCTTCCTTGGTCTCTTTGTCTTTTTTAGGATTTTTCTTTCCCTTCTTCCGCTTAGCTTTGTAGCCCGCGGTATCATCTCTCTTAATGTTGTCGTTAAAACGACATTCAGCGTTGGTGTGGGATGAGCCCCCATTGGCATCCAAATGATGCACACATGGGTTATTGGCGATGTCGGCCCAAGTGTAGGTTTTGCCTGGTTGTTGCTCTCCTCTACCTTGGACCCTTGATGTCCCACGCCCACGCCCGCGGCCTCCTCCACGTCCTCCTCGTCCTCCAGACCCGGAAACAGTAGTGACTACCGCTGTCTCCGTGTTGGGTTTTTCTTCCGAGGTATTTTTGCGCTTCTGAGCTTGTTGCTTTGGTTGTTTTGCCGACTAAGGCATAGCCAGGACATTGAGTAATCCCTCTGCATCGTCGTTAGCATCTGCATACTTGCTCGCTGTTTCTATCATTTCTCCCAGATCAGTAACCTTGTCACACTTCAAGCGATGGCGCAGTAAACCAATTGGGAGACCTGTGATGAAAGCTTCAATCGCAGTTTGAAAATTTACTCCTTCGCAGGAGTTCTTGGTGTCAATCCATCGTCCTAGGTAATCCCGACAAGTTTCTCCGGCTTTCTGGGTGCAACGTTGTAGGTCTCCAACCGTACAGGGCCTCCGATATGTGCCTTCGAAATTCCGAAAGAACGCACTTTGTAAATCATACCAGTTGTGGATGGTGTTCGCCAGAAGCTCATTGAGCCATGATCGTGCGGTCTTCCTCAGCATGAGTGGGAGATATCGAGTTGCGACCAGGCTGTTTCCTCCTTTGGCGATGCAGCAAGCTTGGAAGAAATCCTGTAACCAGGTGTCTGGCCGAGCAATGCCGTCGTAGGCTTGAAAATGTCTTGAGATAGCAAATCCTTCCGGGAACTTTGTAGCTCTGATGCGTGGTGTGAAGCACTTTGGGCCCACGTACACGTCATCGTTTTCGTAGCACCGAGCCTCTATGTTGGAGTTGATCCTATGCCTTGCGTCGTTCGGGGATAGGGATCGTCCCGAATGCCGGTTGTGGCTGCGGTGCCTTGGAGCTGGACTTCGGCTTCTGCCACCACCTCCTCCGCCATGTCCTCCTTGACCTCCGTGGGGGCCGTTGTGATAACTGTGTGGTGGAGAGGGTGGTGCAGTGGGGTAGTTTCCGGCTGATCGCCGGCCTCCATTCGAAGCGTCATTATTCCGGTTCCGGGGAGGTTCTTGACTATGACGAGCCCCCTGCCGACTTGTGCCAGCATGGTTTCCGTCGTTCCTTCGTCCGTCGTTCCCACCATAGTGAGGCTCAGTCGGATGGTTATCATGTCTAGGAGGTGGCATCCTTTGACGTTTCTCTTTATCTTCTCCCTTTCGGGGAGGATTCTTCGGATTTAGTGCAGCGATCGCGTCTTTCTCGGCTACTGGAGCGACGTTGCTCCAGTTATGTGTAGTTATGCGATGCTGTCCTGATGATCTGGTTCTTGAATAATTGTCTTCCCTGTGTTCGGGGTGACGATATTGTGCCCGGACGTAGGGGGTTTTGACGTCAGCCCATGCCGGATCTGTGCGACATTGGTCGGAATCCGAGACCAGTTTTTGACTTCCGGACAGGGCGACCTTCTGCTGCTCCAGTCCCTTATATAGTAGCTTGATGCCCAAACGTATCTCCTCTGGTCCTGGATTAGCCGATAGAATTTCGCGAGCTGCCACGTTATTTTGCACTAGTGTTGGGTAAACCCAATCTCCGTTGCTATCCTTCCGTGGTTTTCCCATCTCATCTCCAAAAAGGACGGCACGGACACGTGGGAATTGGTTGTCATCCATGTGGCGCTTCCATGTCTTCTGATGCAGACGGGACATGTACTCCTTGTTTGACATGCGCTTCTTCTCCACCTCGATGTTTTTGGCTTCATCAAGGAGTTGTTGACGACGCGCTTCTAGGGCTTGGGCCCTTTCGTCCAGCTCATCCGCAGTAAGTTCTGCAGCTATAGGGATAGGTGTGGTTAATGCGGCATCGATGAGTTTACGTGCACCTTCAGTGATCACGTGTCCATCCACCGATGCTTCTTTTTTCGGCTCGTCTGGGATAAGAGCTCCATCCGAGTCTTCCTCGTATTCCTCAGCAATCACCTCCTTTGTCAGAGGGTTTTTTGCCAAGGTCTTGTTCTTCTTGTTCTTTTTCTTTGCTTTCTTGGCAGCGCTGGTAGCAAAGACGACTTTGGGTCCGTTTTCCGGAGTCAAGCTGTACTTTCGGACATCTGGACTTCGGGATTGTCCCTGACGTCCATGTCATCCTGCATTTTGGGAGAGTGTTCCCCGGATCCTTCATCCATGGCTTCTCCCTCCTCTGCAGCTTTGGAGTTGTACTCCTCTTCATATTCCGCAGAGAACTTTCGGAAATCTGCCGACGTCATAGATTCATCCGAGGATGCGGGAACGTCGGCGTTTGTTCCAATTGCCTCTAGCACCGAATCGGTGTTTTCTCTAGCATCGGCAGAGTCGGATCCGGATCCAACGTATCCGACGAAGTGCGATGTGTGCTTCCTGAGGTACCTGCGGTTTCTGCGATCAGCCCTATCGAAACTTTTAATGGTTTCGAGGATTGTATCTGTGCCAGCGCCTTGCGGTATCATACATCTTAGTGTGTACCTGAGGAAAGGCTTGTCTGTCCCGACATCGTCAGAGTCGGAATCAGTGTCGTTGATGTGCTCCTCCTGGATTTCGACTTCCACGGGTGGGTCGATCTAGGATCCGGCTTCTCCGGGGAGATCCACTCTAGATTTGACTTGGACCGTGTGGTCTTCTTCAGGCTCGGATTTTTCCACTATTTCCGCAACTGGCGCGGGCTAGGTGGGATTAGGGTTTTCTGAGATCCGGAACTCTGCCGCCTCCGCGGACAAAGGGGACCCAGAAGATTCTTCTGCCTCTATCATCACTGCTGGGGTGGGTTGGGCAGGTTCAGCGAAACCGATGTAAACATCGATCTCGCCAAAAGACATGATTGTATAAGCAATCACGGCTTCCCTAGCCGGAATCCAAGTCTCATCGAGAACGATGAGAGGGACGTCGCTGGCGTAGAGGATGCGACCGACTATGATGGTCTCGCCGATTCTGATTCTTGCAGATTCCGCTCGGAACGCAGATCCGAAGCTCACTTGCCCCACAGTGGGCACCAACTGTCGTCGGATTGAGGACAAGTATGCCATGAGGGGGTCCTCGAGGCATGCGGAAGAGAGGGATGTGAGACGTACGGTATTCCGGGACGGTGAGCACACAAGTTTACCCAGGTTCGAATCCGTCGGCTTTGGACGAATCCTACTCCTGCTAGCAATCCAGTAATACGGCAGAGCCGGAATATGGGTTCTTCCTAGGACGGCTTATATAGATATCTGGCCTAGGGTTTACAGGAGAGATCAATCCGGCTACGACTAAGAGTTGGTTACAGAGTACATCTTGAACTACAAGTAACGGTATAGGCCTAAGTCGGTAAATCCTCTGGGCCTTTCCGTAGCCGGATGGGACTCCGTCTTCTCTCTCTAACTAGGCCGCCCGTGAAGCAAAGATCTAACCCGAAGTGGGCCACCCTGGTCAGTGAGGAACTGTGAGGATACCCGGAAAGTATATCCCCAACACTTGCCCCTACTTTTATAGGCATGGGGGGAGGGGACCTTGCCCCTCCACCAAGCCATAGGGCTAACGGAGGCTAATATAAGGGGAACATGGATTCCTCCCCTTCCCACGTGCCCTCCTCCTCCCATTAGGGTTTGGTCAAACCCTAGCCGCATGGAACTTGGGTGGTCGTGGAACCTTGGCCCACTAGGGCCGTGGTGTCCCCACTCGGGCCCATGTGGCCCCACCTCGTAGGTGGGCCTACCCATGGACCCTCTGGGAACCTTCTAGAAGATTCCATCGTATGGAAACCTTCTGAACTTTTCCTGAAACCCTAAATAGGAAGTGCCATATACTTTTCTCTACCTTCAGACCATTCTAAGATCCTCGTGATATAAAGGATCTCATCCGAGACTCCAAAATAACAATTGATTACACCATACATATTCTCGGCGAAGACTAGCGACACAGAAGGTTAACTGTGTGACCTAACGGGTTCAGAACATGCAGACATGATCGAGACACCTCTCAAGTTAATAACCATTAGTGGGCCTAGGATACCCATAGTGGTTCCTACACATTCAACGAAGTTATTTTCGGTTGAACCACAATGTCAAATATTTAATCAATCCGATATATGATTCCTTTTGTATCGTGATATATTACTTGTCTGAGATTCGATCGTTGATATCACTATAGCTAGATCAATCTCATTACCGGAAAGTCCTCTCAACTCATATCATGGTATAGGATCCCTGTGACCAATCACATTAGTCGCTAAGCTCTTGGATGCTATACTACCGAGAGGCCCCAGAGATATATCTTACACTTTGTCACACAAAGGAACAAATCCCAATCTTGATTCACGCAACCTAATAGACATCACCGGAGATAACTGAAAGCCACCTTTATAATCACTCAGTTACGAAATGACATTTGATGTCCACAAGGTATTCCTGCAATGCCTGGGAGTAACATGATCTCATGGTCAGAGGAAACAATACTTGACATCATTCTCCTAATGACCTGATCCCGTTATTAAGTGACGATGATGTCTATGGTTAGGAAACCTTAACCATAGATTGACTAACGAACTAGTAGTAAGAGGAATACTAGGGACTCTGTATTGAACAACACACACATTTTACGGTGGGAAAGGAATGTGTGACACTGAACTTTCACAAACAACTCTTGCGGAAGAGACCGTGTGTGTGTTGTTGGGCCCATTTGGGCCCGGCATACGTGAACCCAACCATATTTCTCCTATATATAAGGATAAGGACCACGAGGGACTGCCACCGGCCTCACTCCAGTCGACAGCCGCCAGCCCTCATTAGGACCACACAATACACGCCTTGCTTCCCTGGTTGGTGAGGCAGAAGCTACAGGCTTGCCAAATTGAAGATGACCTCGCCAGTGGTTTGTTTGTGATGTACTCATGCGTACCCGTGTGGTCGAAGGTTGGTGGTGCCATCGATAACGCCGATCAAGTCGGGTCGTCCTTGTCTGCCCAGAGGTATACGTTGTTACCCTGCATTTTTAACTTTTACATAGTACATATCTATCGTGTAAGCATAATTAGCAATGCCGGATCCATCAGAATATTGTATTAGGATCATGTGTTTTCAGTTTTTATACACATTGGCACAGTCGACGGAATTCATTAGAATGTTGTGCTAGGATCGGCGTGTATGCTTGGTTGATGTACATATTGTATTGTATATATGGTGGGGTTTGATTGTTAGATCTATATGTCATATTGTTTGACGGTTAGATCTATATGTTATATTATTTGATTGATAGATCTATATGTTATATTGTTTGATTGTTAGATCTATATGTTATATTGTGTATGACTGGATCTATTTATTTCCATCTTTATATGGTTTCTTATGTGTAAAGTGATCTATTTCTGCCACAATTTCATGTGCTTGCATATGTGTGCAATGATCTAATTTTTCCATTTATGTGGTTGCTTATGCGTAAAATGATCTATTTCTGCCGCAAATTTATGTGGTTGCTTATGTATGCGATGATCTATTTCATTTCATCTTTATTAATGTTATTTAATTTATACTTGTATAATATGGATCATATTTTGGTAACACTACATAGAAGAGGACAATGTTATTTCTTCCTCGAAGAAGCCTCCGTGTAATTGACGATCTGTTGGGTAAGTCCACAAATCATTTAACTTGTATGAGTATTTTTTGAATGATGCAACATCTTCCGTGTAGGTGACGTTCTCAAATTGTGAATATTTATATGCAGTTTTTCAGGAGAAGCATTGCACTTCAAATTAGGAAGTAAAAAACTACACCTCACTTAAGAAATTCAAGAACTGCACCTCAAGGAGTCGGCCGCAATAGATTCGTGTTGAAATCATCGAGTCTTGGGAAAACACATGTGGAGCCTCTCACAATGATAAAGACACAACCAATAAAACTTGATTATCTACTTTATGTATCTATTTCATTTGTAACAATGAATCCATGTCGAAATGCATGTATATGAGGTGTACTAATTGATATCATACTATCACACTAGAGTTATTTTTCTCCTCTCTCTCCTATCCATTTGTATACTATCACACGAGTTATTTTTCTCCTCTCTCTCCTATCCATTTGTACACACTTATTTGTTTTCATTCCTAGATTTAAATGAACCGCATTAGTCAGTATAATTATCAAAATAACAATTTGTTTCAACTTGTGTATTTATTTCGATGATATCTTTTAAATAAGCAGAAAAAAAACATAATTGAAAACCTGAATTTTGGAACACAATGAAATGTTTCGATTGACAATGAAACTTGTTTGTCTTGCTTTTCATTAATATTTTTATGGTTTGAACTCTTGGTTAATTGCCAAATATTTTTCCAACCTTGATGAACCATGTTTAAATCGCGGTGAAACAAATTATTTAGAAAATATTTTCGCCATGTTTCATAATGTATTACAAGTTTACAATCATCTTTCTTTGTCTTCTCGGTTCAAGAAACGACGGGCAACGTTTCTTGAAAAAAGAATAAGTAGAATATCAATCCTAGAGTTACGGATGACTTGGCTAGCTTACGGAAACGCTACGGATGGACGTGGCCATGGTTTGTTGGTTAAATTTCTATCTCTTGCTAAAAAACGGGAGACAATTTAAATTTCCACCCCTGTAGGCTATGCCACAATGAAGTCCAGTATGAGATTTATGTAAAATCTATCTGTAGGTGTAGCATTACTCGTAGAATATCGACGCCGTTCCTAAGTATTATGCTCACTTCCAGTGCATGGTCGCAATAAAGACACGGCATGGCAAATATGCATATGCAGCCGCGCGCAGCGTCGCATGGCCACGTGAGCTGAATCTGCAGCGCGTGGGAGAGCCCATCGCCTCCGCCACGCCTCCCGCTCTCTATTCCCCTCCTCCCTAGGCGATCTTTTTAAAATAATACACTTTATTTAATGATTTTAATGTCTTGCATAGTTTTAAAAATTTACAAAAGTAGCACATTGTTGGCTTCGTCTTAGCCGAGTGGACCAATTCGGTCTGGACCTGACCGAGTGGACCGCTGGCTGACAACCCAACATGCAGTCGGTCAGGCTCTGGCCGAATGCTCCATTCGGTCAGACCCTGGCCGAATGGACCATTTAGTCAGGTCCAAGCCGAATGCGCATGAGAGAGAGGAAGGAGCTGGTCACTGGAGGAAAAGAAGAAGAGGAGTGGGGCCGTCTGGTGACTTCCATTCGGCCTCCTCCTGACCGAATGGACAATCGGCCTGGGCCTGACCGAATGGAGCATGTAGTCGGTCTAGGCCTGACCGAATGGGCAGCCTAGACCTAACCAAATGGAGCATGAAGTTGGTCTGGGTCTGACCAAATGGAGCATGCGGGCCCTGCAATCCCACGCGGCCACATGCGGTCGGTCTGCTCCTGACCGAATGGAGCTGACTCGGCTTGGCTCATGCCGATTGGCACATTCAGCTAGGTCGAAGCCGACTATGTGCTAGTTTTATAAATTTTCAAAATCGTGCAATATATGTCAAAATCATTAAATAAAGTGTATTATTTTTTAAAAAAATGGCTCCTTCCCACGGGTTGCCATCTTCGCCTCGGCGCACAGAAATAACCCGTCGCCGTAGCAACCGAGCTATATATATGGCCGGGTCATGGCGCGAAGGCAGCAAACAAACCGTTGCCGCCGGTTGCCAACTACTGCTACTGGAAGTACAAAGTGCAAGAGAGCTGCTCGACCATAGGCAGCTAGAGACTAGCTTGGTTTAGCAGTTGCCCACTTACAGAAACTAGTGCTAGCTTAGCTAGCTAGGTAGATACGTGATCGTGATCATGGCATTAGTGCGGGAGCCGATGGTGATGTACGACGGCGGCTTCGTCGACGCCAAGGCGTCCGCGTTCGACGTTCTCGGCTACGGCGGCGACCACGACGCACTCCTCGGAGGCGTCGGCGCGTCCGGGATGTTCGACTTCGGGGGCTACGCTTACGCCCACGGCGAGCCGGCGGGCGCCTACGTGCCGACAACCGCGAGCTGGGCGGGCGTGGGCTCGTCCGTGCTCACGTTCGATCGCGCGGCGCGTGGCCACAGAGCCCAGGCGGCGGTCGTTACGGACGAGGAGGCTGACTGCGACGCGTGGATCGACGCCATGGACGAGGATGACCAGGCGGCGCCGGCGTCGACCATAGGCTTCGACCCGGCCTCGGGCTGCTTCAGCCTCACCCAAAGGCCTGGCGGCGCGCGGCGGCCGTTCGGGCTCCTGTTCCCGGGCACGGCTTCGGCCGACGCCGCGGCGCCGGCGCCGGCGCGCATCTCCCAGAAACGGACCAGCGTGGTGCGCATGCAGCTCGACCCGGAGCCGCGGGCCGCGAAGAGGCAGTGCGGCGCGAGCAGGAAGACGAGCAAGCCGAAGTCGCCGGCGCCCACCACCACCTCCTTCCCCAAGGACTCGCAAAGCCTCACCGCAAAGGTAACGCCACTGCCAAAACTGCACCCATTGCTACGGTCACTGCTCGAATTCTCTGCGCATTCCCTTTGGATTTCACCATTTCGGTGGATCGATCTGAACGTACCGTTCCTCTAAATCGTGTTGCAGATCCGTAGGGAGAAGATCAGCGAGCGGCTCCGGACGCTGCAGGAGCTGGTGCCTAACGGCACCAAGGTGGACATGGTTACCATGCTCGAGAAGGCCGTTAGCTACGTCAAGTTCCTGCAGCTGCAGGTTAAGGTGCGTATTTTCTCTGAACCATCAGCGTCCTATACATCGTTTGATCGATCGGCATGTGGAATAAATCTGACACGATCGAATTCCCAGGTGCTTGCGACGGACGAGTTCTGGCCGGCGCAAGGCGGAATGGCACCGGAAATCTCCCAGGTGAAGGAGGCGCTCGACGCCATCTTGTCGTCATCGCCGTCGTCGCATAGGGGCCAACGCAACCGAACTGAAATTAGCTAGCTAGAGGGGAATATTAGTTACTGTACTTAGCTAGCTAGAGATGAGTATAAGGCTAGTCATAGTGGGAAGTAAATGTTACTAGTCTAAGTTAATACTACCTTCGTAGTGGTAGTAAATTAGTGTAGTAATTTAGAATATTATTTTGTAAACTCATTTTATATTAAAAAGTGCGATGCGATGGTAATATATTATGTTACTCCACCCGGATGATGCATTTTGGCTCCCAGGAGCATATGCTCCCGGTTTTTAATTGAATTTTAAACGCAGTTAAAATGTTTAAAGAATTTAACAAAAAATTTGGTGTGTACATCTTGACATTCTGTGTGCTTACAAAGTCGTTTCACAGAAAACCGATATGTTTAAAAAGATAAAATTTGGCGCTTAAAAATACGTGTAACGAGACATTTCTTTGTCTTTTTATACAGAACACAAAACAAATCGGTTTTCCGTGAAACGAGTTTGTGAGCCTATAGAATGTGGAGATGTATGCGTCCAATTTTTTTCCGAATTTTTTGACTTAAAAAAAAAATCATCTAGCATGAGCATATGCACCCGAGATTAAAAATGGATTTCCGACCCCATTTGTCTCTCTCTTTCCCACTATAACTAAGCTAAGGAAGGATATGGTACAAATTTACCAATAGCAAACAATCTCGTTCGAAGATAAATAAGGTGTGGCGTGTATGAGAAGTTGCAAACATCCTCTTGTTTTTCACAAGTGTAACATTTTCTAGTAGACCTAGTTAGGACATCTCTAACCGATCCCCTAAAATCGGTTAGAGGAGTAAATTTACTCATTCGCGGCACATAACCGGACCCCAAAATGGTTAGACGAGTATATTTTTACTCATCGGAGGAGTAAACTTGGCCTCCGACTCCTAAATTTACTCCTCCAAAACTAATTCCGAGAAAACTTCCTGCCTCGGCGCTGATGTCTACGCACTTCTATTCTTGTAAACAGTTATTGGGCCTTCAAGTGCAGAGGTTCGTAGAACAGCAGCAAGTTTTTCCTTGAGTGGATCACCCAAGGTTTATCGAACTCAGGGAGGAAGTGGTCAAAGGTATCCCCTCTCAAGCAACCCTGCAATCAAGATACAAGAAGTCTCTTGTGTCCCCAACACACCTAATACACTTGTCAGGTGTATAGGTGCACTAGTTCGGTGAAGAGATAGTGAAATACAAGTGGTATGGATAATTATAAGTGGTAACGGTGATAGAGAATAGCTTGATGGCGTGGAAAAGACTAAAGTAAAACTGAAATAAAGATGGAAGCAAGCAAACATGTAACAGATCTAGTAGCAAACGGTGTTTCAGTGCTTAAAAACAAGGCCTAGAGATCATACTTTCACTAGTGAACACTCTCATATAAATATCTTCTCTTTATGATACTACTCTTACCTACTCTCCGTTTGAACACTCTAATCGATGGTAGGGCTATAACAACACACCTCAAAGTAAGCCTTTCCCATCTAGAAAACCCCACACTGTCACCTTGAGCACTAGATGATCCTAACAAACACCACAATTTCATAAAGACATCCAACTCCAAATATAACTCATAACAAGTATTTGTAATCTCTAGCCTAAGTGCCACCATGGTGTGCACACTGTCACTTTCACACACATGGGGAGAGCAGAGATCTATTAAAGCACTTGAGTAGCAAGGTAGATCTATAGATTACAAGCTCGTGATCTCAATAAGATCATGCATAGAGAGAGAGATGAACACATAGCTACCGGTAGAACCCTTAGCCTTGAGAGAGAACTACTCCCTCCTCATCATGGGAATCAGTAATGGTAATGGAGATGGCGGTGGAGATCGATGGAGATGGCTCCGGGGGCACTTCCCCGTCACGGTAGGGTGGCGGAACAGAGACTTTCTGTCCCCCGAATCTCCCCTGCGGTGGTGGCGGCGCTGCGGAACTTTTCGTGGCTGGAGGCTTGATCATTTAGGGTTTTGGTATCGGGAGGCATCTTATAGGCGAAGAGGCAAGGTCAGTGGGCGGCCAGGGGGCCCACACCATGCCCTGGCGCGGCCTGGGATGGCCCGCGCCAAGGGGGGTGTGGCCACCCTGTGGCCCCTCTCCAACTCTCCTTCTGGCTTCGTGAGTCTTCCGGGAAAATAGTAACTTGGGCTTTTGTCCCGTCCAATTCCGAGAATATTCATTTTCTGACTTCCTAGAACCAAAAACAGCAGAAAACAGGCAACTGGCACTGTGGCATCTTGTTAGTAGGTTAGTCCAAGAAAGTGTATAGAAAGTACTCCAAAGTTGGAACAAAACACAAGAAAGTAGATAAAACCAAGCATGGAACATCAAAAATTATAGATACATTTGCAATGTATCAACATCCCCAAGCTTAACTCCTGCTCATCCTCGAGTAGGTAAGTGATAAAAAGAAAGAATAATTTTTGAGGTGACATGCACCATCATAAACTTGATCAAAGTATTTGTAAAACATTCGAAGCTGGGATCATAGTACTTCAATCATAACATGAAAGACAAAGTTCTAGCAATAAGACAAAGAAACTATGTTGCAACATGAAAATGCACAAACAAAAGATTCATGAATAACAATGCTTTGCAAGACGTTTGTTTGTTTCACATAAAGAAAACATAGCATAATAGTATTCAGCTTGTCCCTCATAGAGTAGCAAATATAAATGCATAGGACACCTTCAAAGTTCATAAGAGTGACTAGATACAAATAGTTTAAAACAAGCAATATCAAGTTATGCATCAATCAACTAGTCTTGGGACAATGCACATAGAACTAAGAATGGCCACTATGCTCTCAAAGTAGGAGCATAAATGTAGAAGGTGGAGACTCAATATATAAGTGGAAGAAAGGCCTTCATAGAAGGAAGTAGGGGTTCAAGTCTCATAAAGAGCTTCCAAAAATTATGGTACTTATAGCTTTCAGCTCTCATTGCCCCTATCATAAGCATCTTGAAGTGATTAAGGTTAAAGTGAACAAACTATGATGTACATGCTTGACGAAGTATAAGTTAGAAATCTCATGTCCCTTGAATATGAGGGCCGCTCCTCATGCTACTCAAGTTTAGTCACCGGTAAGTTCTTGTCATCGTAAGTACATGTGTATCATAGAGAACCGCCAACGGGGTACCCCTTGCCCGATGATACGGAAGAATCCCCATATCAAAATGACAAGGCAAGCAGACAACGAGCATCTCAGCAATCTTCTTATTTACCATGGGAATATGGTGCTTTTTTCTCTCTTTCCTCTTTTCATAATCTCTTTTTTTTCTTTTTCTCTTTTTTCTCAATATAGGACTTTCTTTATAAGAAGAATGCTTCATAGACAGCTCATTATGGTTACGCTGCAGGTTTCCACCATGTCAGCATGGATTAGACCAGCGGCCCAGGCGTTTCTCTAACATATATACATAACTCCATGGACTTACAAGCTCCCCTTTCATTTCACACCGACGATATCCATAGACAAAAGAGCATGATATCAACTAGGTACAAAGTACCCGTGCAATGTTGAAAGCATTCCCCATGACAACATGGTTCTGCTAATCCCCAACAAATAAGTGCAAGCATATACAACATAGACGACGCAATGGTTCAAGTTTATTAAGGGCAAGAAAAGTGAAGTGTGTCATCAAGTTCATAAGAGCTTTAATCACTAGTTTTCTCATAACAAGTTTAATTCGGAAGGTAGATAAAAACATGAATATACTTGGAATAGCAAATGCTAATAGGTAGGTATGGTGGACTCTTTGGAATAGCTTGGTTTTAGGAGTTGGATGCATGAGTGGAACTCATACTTGGTTATGGAGGCTAGCGAAAGACTGGGAGCGACCAACTAAGAGAGCAATAATGGCCATAATAATGCAGAGAGACAAAACATCATTAATCAAAGCATAAAGTGATACTACAAGTTGAAAACTAAAGGATCATAAAGGCTATGGTGACTTGAGATAGTCATAACATGGTGTGAGCATGCGCCAAGTCAACCCAAATAAAGTATCAAAGGAGAATACCACTATACTATGCTTTAATATGCTAAAACAACGCATGATTCACCCAAGGCACATTAAGCAATCTCAATTGTTTATAACAAGTCATGCTACAGCAAAGAATACTAAGCATAAAGCCAAAATAATATCAAGCATGGCATGACAAAGCATAGGCCACAGTCAAAAACAAGTTCTCTTTACCACTTAAGCATGAACTTTCCTACTCTTTTCCAATCCAAACCAAACTATTTGAAAACCAATGTATGAAAGAGGGGGTCCAACCAATTTATTCAGCAAACTAACAAAACCAAGCAAAACGAAAAACCAAAACGAAAACGAAAAAGAAGACGCTCCAAGAACAACACAACTGTGCATGAAACAATAAAAATGAAGTGTTTGGAAGAAACCTGCGATTTTTATTGATGAAGAAGGGGATGCCTTGGGCATCCCCAAGCTTTGACGCTTGTACTTCTTGGAGATTTCATGGGGTGACACGCGTGGCATCCCCAAGCTTGAGATTTAGTCCATCTTTCATCTCATTACTCATTCCTTCCATATACCTGAAAATTTTCCTTCATACAAAACTTCACACAATCTTTATTAGCAACATTAGTGCACTCAAGATAAATAAGTCTTAAGGTTCAGTTCTAACACCAATAAACTTCCATTAGAACACTAGCTACTGTAGCACTTCCCTCAAAAATCTCAATGCCCCAAAAGAACTCAAAAAGGAACCAAGAAGAAGCAAATGCAAAAAATGGCAGAAATTTGTCAAAACAGACCAGCAGGTAAAGACGAATTTTTATGAAGACCTTATGTTGCTCAAATGAAAAAGTGTTGAACTAACGAAAGTTAGATAACAACCTGTGTCAAAAGCACAAAACTTCACGCCTCGAAAATACTTTCAGAGATTTTACACGAATTTTTACGGTGAAGCACAGAAATCTGTTTCGGGACAGCAACTTTCCCAATCATCACTTCTCTCTCATTAGAGGTTACTCTTGGCAAAAAAAAGTAAACAAAAAGGACAAGGAGCGGTTATTACTGAAGCAATAACTTCCAAGACTCATCTAAAACTTTTGGGTTATCTCCCAATAAGTACTTTTCTTTAACGCCTTTAAGTTAGGCATGATAGTTTGAGAAGATGCTCACATAGGAAATATGAATTGAAGTAAAAGAGAGCATCAAGAAGCAATTTCAAAGCACATTTAAGTCTAACCCACTTCCTATGCAAAATAATCTTGTAAAGAAACAAGTCATGAAAGCACAAAGCAACAAGCATAGGTGTAACTACCTCGGTGAATTACGCTCTTAGTTACAAGCCTGGATGAGCGGAAATGGTTAAAATAGTACGATGGGGCCAAATGCCACTCATAGGTAGACCTCTCGGCCGTCCTAACCATTTCCAAATATCGGGACAAGAACGAGCAGCTTAATCGGCAGGCGAAGGGATCAACTACATACACAAATGAGTATGTATGCAAGCCACATACAACAGTCCTCAGAGCCATTCCATCTAAAAGAAATAGAAATATTGCAACGCCATACGGCAAGATCCAAATATCCTAGATAGGTATAATAGTTTAGGATATCTCCTCATACATCAAACATCAGAGTATCAGGCAGATGCGGAAAACAAGATCCGAGTACGGATAAGAAGCAAATCGGCATAAGATGCCCCATAAATAAACACATCCCGCCCACAGATCTCACGGATCCCTGTTCCCGGAATCTCTACACCGAGTGATCGTTGCCAACATCGTCCATCTCCTCCACCCAGTATCCATCTTGCGAGAATACCTGTTCATCTGAATCAAACAATTTATCGTGTGAGACCCTAGGGGTACTCAGCAAGTCTTTATGCCTCTAAAGGGGACACAACTTGGGGTGACGCAATTGCAGCAAAAGAGAATACCTAACAATTCTATAGATACTCGCTAACCATCCGCCTAACCAAAGATAGACGGATGTCCGTGAATTAATAACAACAGTTATAACAGTAATATTATCAGATCCATCTTCCTCCTCGCTTACCAACGAGGAAGCGGACGGAGAACCCCCCCCATCCGTTAGCAGTTTTATTAACCATTCCATGAGTGTTGCACTATTTACTAGTTAGGTACTTAGTCAAATTAAAAGCGGTACTTTAGTTATACTTGTCTATGATCGAGAAACTGTGCTCCAAGTCATCCATAACCGCGGACACGGCTTTTAAAAAGATTTACCCTGCAGAGGTGCACAAATAGCAACACACACTCGATCAACCTCAGAAAAACCAAATCAAAACCCAATGAGGCGTTCACGACAAAGCGATCACAGGATTCAGAAATGTTTCAGGGGGCCACCCCACTAAGCTACCCACAACGAAGTTGGCCAGCTCCGGAACGGACCAAGGGTTTCTGACGGCAGTACGTAACGCGGGAACCCAAAAGTGTGACTGGGCTTGTCGATACCGCGAAAACGTGGTGCGATCCAAAACAGTACAGGTGCTCCACGCACAATCTTAAATAAAGCAGTAAAGCATGGCATAAGTACAGGATAGTAATAAAGCCCCAAACTACTTTGTGGCCCCAAGAAATAAGAATGAATCAAGCTCTGGCTCAGGGGGGGCCATAAGGCCTCCCGGATGTGGATAGTGCGAATAGTCAAGGAACAGGAATCAAGTACTCGGGGTCTTACGGGACACAAGTGAGCTTGAATAACCAAATAGCAGATATTGCTCACCGGTGCCACTTTCATTAGTTATCCCATTACTACTCAGATTAAGTTGTTTAGGTACCTCATTATCCATTAGACTCTCACATACCCTACACATGCTGTTCTACGACCCGCATGGCTCAAACAACTCCTGTAGTAATGGCTCATGGGATGGAGGAACAAGCTTCGGTGGAGTTTAAAAGTAAAGGCTATGCAGTACTTGGGATTCAATTTAATGCAATCGCGACTCAATGATGCAAGAATAAGATAGAGGCAGTAGGTACTATATGTATGCAAGCATGTGGTAGTGCTTGCCTGGCAGCTCAGTTGAAGCGAGGGACGGATCTGGGTAGTGCTCCTGGGTTTCCTGATATATCCCCTGCTCAGCGTCTATTCGAAGAAGAACCAAACAAACAAGGGCCAACATAAATAAAGTGCACAAGCATATGGATTAAAATGCGTCAAACAAACAAACATGCCATGATGAATGATGCACAATTTACATGGCATTAAAGTAGCATGGCATGGTGAGGTGTGGGGTACAAGAATAAAGCATTTCATTATTTGCTTAGTCAAGTTTTATTGCCATAAACAGTTCAGATTTTCATTAATGACATGATGCATGCTTCAATTCAGAACATGGAATGCATAGATAGAACGGGCTCGTCGCGCTGATCGATTTAGACATATTATTTGCCAAATTTGGAGTTATAAAACTAAAGTTATTAATTAATTAAGAAAAAGGGCGTTTTATTGAAATTTTAATCATCTCGAAAATTTAAAGTGCTCAAACATTATTTTGAATGGCATATTTGAAATCCTCACATTTTTCTGATTCAAAAACATATATCATTTGTTGGTTTTGGAATTATATTTTAAAAGTTATTTAAAATCTGATTTGAATTTGAATTTAAACAAATTTTGAAAAAGTTTAAATTAAACAGCAAAGCAGAAAACCAGTTGTACTCGCCCAGATCTAGCCACGTACAGACACAGGCCGGGCCTGACTGGCGGGAAAAACGACGAGAGACCTTTTCTCACCATGGTGAGTTAGCCCATGCGGTGGTGGGGCAGTGGGGTTGAGGTCCACAATGGCGGCCAGTAAGCGACGTGGTGGATCCGGGGGACCACGGGTAAAGGCTGTGGAAACCCAGGTACCTTTTCGTAAAAAGCCAGGGTGACCGACAGGTGGGGCCTCTAGGAGCACGGGTCGAGCCGGCAAAAGAAGCAGGGGGTTATGTGCAAAAGGTTTTGCGGCCACTATTGTTCTTCTCTGAAGATTACTGACGACAGATCGCCGACAGCGAACGGCGCGTGGCGTGGGGGTCGAACCCGCGACCTGGCGCTTGCGAGCGGCGGCAGCGACCGCTGCGGCTAGGTGGGATTGGTGTTAGGGGAAGGCTGCGTGGCTAGATAAGGTTCTCGCGACGCGACGACACAGAGAATGCACTCGCACGCAATGCACCGAGAGCGTTCGACAAGTGGTCCGGTGAATACAGGAAACGACGGCGAGAAAGGGGAAGTCCGGGAGACTCAGCAGCTCACCGCGGTAGGGTTGGTGGTGGTGGCTCGGCCGGGGAAGCAGCGGATCAGCGGCGAAGCAGACGATCTGCGGCTAGGGTTTCGTCGGGGCGGTGCTGGTGCTAGCGGGCGTGGGTCCTTTCCTCCTCGCTGGCGTGTCCAGGGTGAAGCAGGGGAGCCTTCTTGGCCTCCTCGACCACTTCCACGTCGTGCTCGCCGGCTGGAACGAGGACTCGACGGTGGTGCTGGCGGTGACCGGCGGGAGAAGCTGGCGGCGGTGGAGCAGACGTAGAAGAGAGGCAGGGGCTCTGGGGATGGATCTGGCGAGACAGAGGAGCCGTGGGATGGAGGGTAAAGCGAGGGAGAGGGAGGAGGTGCCGTGCGGGAGTGGGTAGAGATAAAGCGGCTTCGGCCCTTTTCCCTCCTTCTCCTCGATCACGTGCTCGGGCTGGCAGGTAGGCATGACGGGGAAGGGTGATGGAGGCTTCCAGGTGGGCCAAGGGTGCCGGTGGGGTCGGTGGAGCCGGCTGGTAGCGGGAGAGAGAGATCAGAGAGGGCTCGGGTGTAGCTAGGTATTCTCGGGTTAGGGTTTGGTTAGGGTTTGGGGGTGGTAGATGGGGTAGATGGAGTGTGGGTCAGGGAGAGAGAGGGCCAGCCTCAGCAGCGAGAGAGAGAGGTGAGGTGAGGTGTGGTGTGGTTAGGGTTTGGCTTAGAACTAGGGTTAGAAAGAAAAGAGAGGAAACTAGAGTTAGGGTTTAGATTAGGTGTTAGGTTTCTGGAGAGAGGATTAGAGAGAGAGGGTGAGGTGGTGGTAGGGTTTTTAGCAAGATCAAACAAGATCAAGCAAAAGGAGTGGTAGAGAGAGATGGTGATGAGGGATGGAGATGATCCCATAAAGAGAAAAACCCATTTAAACCAAGAGAGAAGCAAATGGCTAAAGGTGGTGGTACTCTTGCATGGCCCATGCAAAAATAATAAATGCCTTGTATTATACTTGTGAAAACAATAATGATGATATGGCATTATTCTTATGCATTCCCCAGAAGTGGAATAAAAGCCAAGCAAAAGAATTCATAGAATTAGATCCACCCCACCCACATGAGCTAGAGTAGAAATCAAAAGAAAAAGAAATACAAGCTCATAGGTTATTGGAATGGTGGAATTATAAGGTGGTGGCAAAGAAAGGTGATGGAGTTGAATAAAAGATATGCCCCCAACTCAACTTGGGCATTAAACAATATATCAATAACCAAATACAATATCAAGAAGCAAATACAATTAATAATGCATATGAGAGAAGAACCAAAGAAGAGGGTTTTATATGATGCTCAAATGCAAGGTGGCATGATGACATGAGCATGATATAATTATGATGCAACAATTATATGTAGGAAGTAGCCATTATCTTACTAGACCAAGTAGCATTACCATTGTTAGACAAATGGGATGCTACAACTCTCCCCCACTAAACAGGAATCTCGCCCCGAGATTCTAGGAAGAAGGAGACTCAAAGAGGGTAGGATACTTGGCACGGAGCTCGTCTTCATGTTCCCAAGTGGCTTCATCAACAGAATGGTGCGACCACTGCACCTTGCAGAACTTGATGGACTTGTTGCGAGTCCTTCTTTCTGCGACTTCAAGGATTTTTGTGGGGTGTTCTTGATAAGACAGGTCTTCTTGGAGATTTATAAGCTCATGGTCCTCGGTCCTGCCGGGATCCTTGAAGCACTTCTTGAGTTGAGAGATGTGGAAAACATCATGGACCTTGAGTTTTTCAGGAAGTTCAAGAGCATAAGCAACTTCTCCTCTTCTTCCATGGATTTTGAATGGACAGATGTATCTAGGAGCCAGATTTCCTTTGATACCAAAACAGTGCGTGCCTCTCATGGGAGTGACACGAAGGTAAACGAGATCACCAGGGACATACTCCATGTCCGTGTGCTTTCTGTCATAATTGCTCTTCTGGCGACTTTGAGCAATCTTCAGATTTTCAAGAATGATGTGAACCTTTTCCTCCGCTTGAGTTACAATGTCAGGGCCAAACAATATTCTTTCACCTGCGCCCGACCAACCAATCGGAGTTCTGCATTTGCGACCATAGAGAGCCTCAAATGGTGCCATCTTTAGACTTTTCTGGAAGCTGTTGTTGTAAGAGAATTCAGCATAAGGAAGACATTCTTCCCACTTCATGCCAAAAGAGATGACGCAAGCACGAAGCATATCTTCCAGAATCTGATTGATCCTTTCAACTTGTCCTTGAGACTGAGGGTGGTAAGCTGTGCTGAAGTTCAATTTTGTTCCCAAAGCATTTTGGAAACTTCCCCAGAACTTGGAAGTGAAGATGCTTCCACGGCCTGAACTGATCTCAAGAGGAACTCCATACAGAGAGACAAGTCTGTTGATATAGAGCTCAGCCAACTGAATTGCAGAAATTGTTTCCTTGACGGGAAAGAAGTGAGCCACTTTAGAAAGCCTGTCAATTACAACAAAGATTGCATTGTTGCCCTTCTGCGACCTTGGAAAACCAGTGATGAAGTCCATCTCTACTTTCTCCCATTTCCATTCCGGGGGTTTCAATGGTTGTAGAAGACCGGAAGGTTTCTGATGGACAGCTTTAACTCTACGGCAGACATCACACTCCGAGACATACTTGGCACAATATCGTTTCAACCCAGGCCACCAATATTGTGTTTTCAAGTCCATGTACATCTTTGTGCTGCCAGGGTGGATAGAAAGGACAGAATCATGCGCCTCCTTGAGAACTTGCTCTCTCAAACCCGGGTAGTTCGGAACAAACATCTGGTGTTCAAAGAAAAGAGTGCCTTGGTCATCGACGTGGAAGGACTCATACTTCGGAAGCTGAATGTTGGAGATGATCTTTTTGGTGTATGGATCAAGCAAACATGTAACAAATCTAGTAGCAAACGGTGTTTCAGTGCTGAGAAACAAGGCTTAGGGATCATACTTTCACTAGTGAACACTCTCATATAAATATCTTCTCTTTATGATACTACTCTTAACTACTCTCCGGTTGAACACTCTAATCGATGGTAGGGCTATAACAGCACACCTCAAAGTAAGCCTTTCCCATCTAGAAAACCCCACTGTCACCTTGAGCACTAGATGGTTCCAACAAACACCACAATTTCATAAAGACATCCAACTCCAAATATAACTCATAACAAGTATTTGTAATCTCTAGCCTAAGTGCCACCATGGTGTGCATGCTGTCACTTTCACACACATGGGGAGAGCAGAGATCTATTAAAGCACTTGAGTAGCAAGGTAGATCTATAGATTACAAGCTCGTGATCTTAATAAGATCATGCATAGAGAGAGAGATGAACACATAGCTACCGATAGAACCCTTAGCCTTGAGAGAGAACTACTCCCTCCTCATCATGGGAATCAGTAATGGTGATGGAGATGGCGGTGGAGATCGATGGAGATGGCTCTGGGGGCACTTCCCCGTCACGGCAGGGTGCCGGAACAGAGACTTTCTGTCCCCCGAATCTCCCCTGCGGTGGCGGCGGCGCTGCGGAACTTTTCGTGGCTGGAGGCTTGATCATTTAGGGTTTTGGTGTCGGGAGGCATCTTATAGGCGAAGAGGCAAGGTCAGTGGGCGGCCAGGGGGCCCACACCATGCCCTGGCATGGCCTGGGCTGGCCCGCGCCAAGGGGGGTGTGGCCACCCTGTGACCCCTCTCTGACTCTCCTTCTGGCTTCGTGAGTCTTCCGGGAAAATTGTAACTTGGGCTTTTGTCCCGTCCAATTCCGAGAATATTCTTTTTCTGACTTCTTGGAACCAAAAACAGTAGAAAACAGGCAACTGGCACTGTGGCATCTTGTTAATAGGTTAGTCCAAGAAAGTGTATAGAAAGTACTCCAAAGTTGGAACAAAACACAAGAAAGTAGATAAAACCAAGCATGGAACATCAAAAATTATAGATACATTTGCAATGTATCAGGCGCCTCCTCTTCCTGCCCTCCGCTATTCTTTGCCGCCCACCTCCCTGCCAGCGCCGATGTCGCCGACTCCGCTCGAGATTGACGCGTAGCTCTCCGGCGCACCTTCTCCAACCATCCCCGGCACCGGAGATGCCCCGACGCCGCCGCAATCGGTGATCTCCGCCGCGTCCGGGGCTGGAAAGAGGTTAGGGGCAATCAACGTGGTGCGGTCGGCCGGCACGGCCATCAAGGCCTCCAGTAAGGCCGGCGGCGAGCGCGTGTAGGCTCCGGCGCGTCCTCCACTTTCTCCTGTGGCCGGCCGGTGGCAGAGCAAGCCGACTCCAGCCAAAGTCGCGCTCGCGGAGGCGGCGGCAGCGAAGAAGAGGAAGAAGGCCATGGCGTCTCTTCCGAAGGCTGTAGCAGCCTCTTCGACGCGCAAGGCATCGTCGGCGCACCCTCCCCGAGGACGGCCACCGCGGGCGGGCGTCGTCAACATCGATGACCGCGAGGTGTTCGATGTATCATCGCCAAGGTAAAAATCTCCCTTTTCTCCCCTCCTCTCATCGGTTGAGAATTTGTACACTCATGGTGACACGGTGATGTTCGTTTGATCATAGTCCGGTGGAGGAGGAGATGGCCACCTTCATGAGACAATTGGAGGATAGCCACACCGCCGGTATCGACGACATCAACTTAGATGAGCATGAGGATGAGCCCACCACCGAGCAAGGAGAGGTGGAGGAAGAAGAGGTTGAGGAAGTCGAGGTGGAGGAGACACAAGCAAAAGAGAAGAAGAGCCGAGCCTCCAACTATAGCGAGAAGGAGGACGTCGCATTGTGCTATGCATGGATGAATGTCTCTCTCGATGCATCAGTTGGCACGGACCAATCGAAGGAGAAGTTTTGGGCACACATCGAGGACTACTACAACAACACCGTGGAGGTGCCGATCACTCAAACACAAGGCTCTCTCGTCCATGGTGGGGAGCCATTCTTGAGTGTCGCAACCGGTGGGCCGGTTGTGTTGAGACCATGACCACCAACCCACCAAGTGGAGTGCTCGTGACGGAGCATGGTCCACTCATCCAAGACCTCTACAAGATACGCAACAAGAAGAGTGCAGGAAAACCATTCACCTTGCACCATTGCTTCAACTAGCTTGCCGGCAATGAGAGTACGTGGGTGCGGAGGAATTGGGAGACCACTCCGAAAAGATCAAGGGTTAGCATCTCCATTGGTGCCAATGATGAGGAAGATCAAGACCCACACAAGAGGCCTGAGGGGCAAAATCTTGCAAAGGAGAGGTAGAGGAGAGGTGCCCAAGTTGGAGGGTACAAATAAGAACTATGTGCCATGGTTGAGACGAAGAAAGCCTTGGCGGCCGAGAGGAGGGATGAGAAGGCGACAAGGTAGGCCGAGCTCAAGGCAATGGAGGAGGATAAGTGGAAGAAGAAGATGGAGGGCGAGGAGAGATGGTCCCTTGCCGAGGAGAAGAGGGTGAAAATTGAGGAGGAGAGGATAGCAAAAGAGAAGGAGATCGATGAGTGTGCTATCATGTTCATGGACCCTAGCAATATGGATGACACGGCTAGGAAGTATTGGGAGCTCACTCGAGCAAAGATCCTTCAAAGATCTTTTGGTGTAGATGCTCATGGTGATGGTGGTCGAGGAGGAGGTGGTGGTGATGGTGATGAGTTCTTTGGAGATGGTCTTTGAGCTCTTCGATGGTGGTCCACAACATATGAGGTGATATGTTGGTGGTATTTTGGATCAAGCAAGGTCGATGGCTTCTTTTTGGTGACCTTGATTGATGGTGTTGATAGAGTCTACTTTTGAATAAACTCTATGCATGTTTTATTTCGATGACCTCAAATTCAATGAACTATGTTTATGTGAACCGCAAAAGTGATGGATTGCATGTGTTTGAATTCTCTGTATGTTTTTATTGTTTGTTTGAACTATATATGAGATGTGTGGATGCATATGTGGAGTGGTGGAAAGAAATGGGGCAAAAAAAGTTTACTCCTCTAAGTTTAGGGGATCGGTTCCGCGTCGCCAACCTTTAGAGGAATAAATTTACTCCTCTATGTTTTAGGAGTCGGTTTACTCCTCTAAAGTTTAGGGGATCGGTTAGAGATGCCCTTAGCGTTAGGCACGTGCGTGTATGCACTCCCTCTATTCGTGTTTATGCCTTTCATGTTATCATAGGTGACATAAATATGTAAGAGATAAACTTTTCAATACCTTGTATCTTAATTAAATGATTTTGTTCCTTTTTTGACATGTTTAATGCTTTAATTTTGTTCACATGCATGCATACCATTTGGCATCAATTTTTTTTGCCCATGACTACATGGAGACTTATATCAAAGCTAAAAGCATCTGCACCGACACGCCCCAAATCCTCACCGGCAGCATCATCGAGACATCACTATTAAGGGTGCCGACAATGGCTGCCCAAATAGTGGGAGAACCGTATACAACTAGTTCATTTGAATTTATAAATAGTTTGCAAATTTTAACCAACACATACAACAATTTGAACTAAACACTTAATCTATAGGTTGTTGAAGGCGCTGAAGTCGTGGCTTCCGTCGTCTTTGCCCCACGTATAGTCGAAGTTGTTGTCCTCCCACTCCGGCTTGGGCAATACCGTTGGCGGTGGCGCTTCTAGTCTAACCCTAGATCTAAGCCAACTAGGAGTATATATAATATATAGTACTAGGACGAATGGGTAAGTTGTGGATAAGATTACATGGCCAAGGGACATTTTTTGGGTCACAGACCTAGAGGTAGCACCGGCCGGGCTTTCATCAGTCTTTCAACGTCGAGGCGGTAGTACCTGCGGATGGGCGGTACTACCGGCTAGGTCTTCTACCGAGCCTTCTAGAATATGCGCGGTAGTACCGGTCACGTTCAGGTAAAATAGCGCTGGTGTTTGGAAGCTTCGCCGCATTTTCCTTGTAGTAGGCCTGTACTTGGGCAGAAGTATCGCACTAGAACATGGAGCTCAGTCCGTGGCACTTACGGAAAGCCGAGACGCGCGCCTAATTGCCTGGCTCGCGCTGGCATGGAAAAAACCGTCAGGGATAACTGCGTCGGAAAAGTGGACAGGCGACACTTTTTCCGCTCGACATATCTTCATCCGCTGATCTAGCTAGCACTTCCACGGCAGCAAGAGGTTATTGCCGCGTCCCATTGTAGGACAGCACATCCTAGGTGCCAGACATTAGGAGGGACGATGGCACACCTGCTAATGTATCCACCGGCACATGCTATCTAGAAATTTTGAAATTCAGTCCCCATTAAATATCTAATATCTACTAGGAACAGAATAACATAGAACTCGTACACATAGAATGCAACTTCAGCTAAATTAACATGAAAATGAGCATTCATTATATACATATAGTACTTCACAATGCAACAAATTCACAACTCATGTAGCTAGCTACAAATCTAATTAATGCCAACAAGTTCAATCCAGTACAAAAGATGCACCGTCACGATCATAGAGCCCGCTTTGACCACAAACTAAAAGGCACAAACGTCACCTTTCTAGAGATTGTGTTGACGAACATATTATCACCAGTTTGATGTGAAACTAATAATACCTTTATTATCATAGTTTGCTTTAACTTCACCGCTAACATCTTCACAACAAACATAGGAGAAGTCAATGGTTTCTCCTTTAGATATGTAAGAAATAATATACTTCCTGATGAATTTGGATGAGAAGTACTACGCAGAAAAGAAAAAACTATTAAGTTTGTTACAATACTAGAGTAATATTGGTATTCTAGGCATGATTAGAGTTCAACAAAAATTACCATATTTCTTTTGTAGCTTGTCGTTTTCTTGCAGGTGCAAACATAGTAAGAAATTTTTGACCTATAACCGCTAACAATTTGCTTCAGATTATTCCTTCTTGAGATGGTCATTTCAACTTCATTGCCAAACCTGTATCGAAGGGAGTACTTCTCTAATGATAGGATATTGGGACCTGAAACACCAATCATGTTAACTTTATTACCGAACCTATATCATAGGGAGTACATTTTGTCAAATATATGTGTCTTGGATTGGTAGAGCCATAAACTGAAAGCAAGTTTACCTCGCATAGTAGAGGCCACATGAAGTTGATTCTGTGAAACTTTGTAACTATTGTTGTTCACCATTGCTAGATATAGTCATGAAATCGTAATCAATTAGATGGGTAGATTAAATGGTGGACATTGATATTACCTCAATAGATTGGGCCACAAAGATATTCCCTGGACAATGAAATGACCAAATAATTAACCTATACCTTAGATAATGTAATTGGAAATTAAACATTTTGAGATCATTTCTTACTACCCAACAATGTTAATTTTTAGATCCCAAGGCACAACTAACCATAAAACAATTATAAACAAACAAATTCAAGCGATTGGAGACATACAAATATACAGTCAGACAATGCGGTCGAGGTTACTGCCGTCGTAGAATAAGGTGTGGTCCGACGTGGTGGAGAGGTCAGCGCGACCGAGTTCAGCACCACCGCAGAAGACGGTGCAGTACGGCATCGCAGGTAGGTCAACACGGTCGAGTCAGCACCACCGTGAAAGACGGTGCAATCCGGCGTGGCACAGATATCAGTGACACCGCGAAAGACGGTACGATCCGGCATGGCAGAGATGTCAGTGCCGCCACAGGGATTGGGCTAGGGTTAGAGTTGGTGGGGGATTTTTCGGATAAGGATGAGGATGGCCTATGTGAGCTGAAGGGGAAATAATTATGATTCTTAACTACGTTAACCTTTGCCTTATCGAACTTTTGGTAAGTTAAACATGTCCATATTCTCCCAACATTCTATTTGATTAACATTAGTATTAATTAGCAAACCACCAATAGAAAACACCAAAACGGGGATATCAGTATACAGGTATTTATGCACGAATCTTGGTATTACGCTGTCCAAAATGAATAAGCCACTAAAAGAACGCTAGAGATTACTTGATCTACTACACGATTAATTACTATGAACTAATACTAGCAACATAATTAACTCTAATTACATCAATTAGCTAGCTTGTCCAACATATCTATAATGTCTTGCATTCTTCTTGCCAATATAGCGCACTGCTCTCTGAGCTCTAGCACGCGATCATTCGCCTGATTCTACATTTACCGGATTGCAGGTTCCATGTGTTCATCATATGCGGCCTTCCTTCATTTGTTTTCTTTGATCTCGCCACACCAGAGCTCGTGCAACGATTGCTAGATGTGCGTTGGTGCTTTAGATTAATCCAGAGCAACTAATGTCATGAAGCTGCGTTGGGACGATAACACCAAGTTTTTGTTGTAGGCAACAAATCGCCATGTGATTACGTGGTCAGGGCATTGATAGAATACGAATGCGTTGTGTTGTTCGTTCTATGCCGGGTCAAGGATATCCTATCGTACTCTGGGAATGGCAAACTTGGAAGAAAAACAGGGACACATAGTTGTGAAATCATGAAATTTTGGGGAAAACATGAACACAAAAACGTAAATGCGAAATGCAATTCCAATGAAATCAAAGAAAACATAGCTCCACATACTGGCATCGCTTGTCTAAAGGAAGGATAGCGCTACACCTCACGCCGCCACTGCCGCCACCTGCAAAAGTTTCGTGGAGAGAGAAAGATAGAGATTAAAGAAATGACGAAGTAGGAGACATGAGAGAAATTACTGTCCGTGGAGTAGGAGAGTTTCCTTATAATATTCCGATGGCAACGTCTTGACTTAGGTGGGGCTCACCAGTCAGTGACAGAAGGTTTACTAGTCTCACACACAAGATCCATAGTCAACGTTATGTCTTTTCTACAGCAGAATAATTGCTGCCCCGGTTCATATACTAGGGCGTCTCAAAACGCTATTACCAATGAACAACTAGCGTTGTTCATGTACCAGACATTCCATAAAAAATATCTGTGATGATTACTCTAATCATGGTTAACCTCTGATACTACAACATGAATGTTTAATCTCATCCTCATAGACCAGTACATCAATATATATAGTTGCCCTTCAGATAACTACCATGTATTAGATTCAAGGGATTATTATAATTGTGGTCCCAGCTCGCTCCTAAATTAGGACTGCCTCACTATGATCTATCGAATTGTAGCAACACCATCAGAAATCACTGACTCAAATTACGTCTATGCCCCTGGTTCCGTATGTTGTGGCTGTCGGCATCCACCATTACGACTGCATCAGTTGCCGCCTAGTTTACTCGCACCCTGACATGTGGGTCCATCACTTGCAAAGACAGCATCTCAGGAAAATGATATATTTGTCGATCTTCTGACCTATGGGACCAAGCTGACGTGTGTGACCTCTTCTTATGTGTGGGACCACTTGTAACATAGGGTATCAGCAATAGCCCTTCTGTCTTGTGGGCTCCATTCTGATTTATGGGATCTCTTCTGACGTGTGGGACCCACCAATAGCCCTTCTGACCCGTGGGTTCTGACATGTGGGACCCAGTACACTTGCCACTCCAGCTTCTTGGAAAACTGATATATTTGTCGGGCATCTGACCTGTGGGACCAAGCTCATGTGTGGGACCTCTTCTCACGTGTCGGACCTCTTCTGACGTAGGGGTCCCAGCAATAGCCTTTATGCCCTATGGGTCCTCTTCTAACTTGTGGGACCTCTTTTGACGTGTGAGATCCAGCAGTAGCCCTTCTGATCTGTAGAGCCTTTTCTGACGTGTGGGACCCAACACGTAGCATCTACTGACTTGTGGGATCTTTTATGATGCGACGGACCTAGCACATAACCCCGTCAGTACCGATAAAAAATGGTCAACACAGTCTATCCCAATGGGGCCGCTATGGGCATGCCGAGCGGTTATACAGGCATGCCGGCCGCATTCTGCTAATTCCTACCACACTATACAACTCTCGTGACCACACGTCTAGTTTTATTGAAACATAATCAGAGTGGAAAAAACCTAGTTTGAGTCAAGCATTAACCGAATATAAAAGCTGCACGTATGATGTTTGTTCAATGAACTAGACGAGAACTAATGGAATAAATCTTAAAATATCCCCAATTAATAAATGTGTAGATATAAAAATATGAAGTAGAGCAAGAAATGCATGGTATTCCATCATTTTGTGTTTGGTCATCTTCACAAACTACACACATTCGCTTGCGCTCGTGTTTTCGTCTACTCATTTTGGTTACGTAGGCATGCCGGTCATGTTCCTCCTATTTCTACCATTCTATACAATTGACCATTCCCGCTCATTACCACGTGTCTATTGTTAAGGAAACATAATGTCAGTGCAAATAAACGAGTTTGAGGCAAGTTTTAATCGTTTATGAGGACTGTATGTTAGGTGTTTGTTGAATGAACTATATGGGAACTAATCAAGAAAATCGTATATATCTCCTCCTACACAAGTACGGATAAAAGATAGTGGAGCACGGACTGCGTAATTTATAGAGGATTAGTGTGGCGGAGGAGACGAATGATGCGCGCAACAATGAGGTTGGCACGATTTATTTTGCTAATGCGAGCAACTACAGAACTTAGTATAAACTAGGTGTAACCATGAGCAAACACTTCATTCAATCATTAAGATAGGTGTTCCCTTAAGATAATAATAATACCATGAGTTAAGACATACAGGACTCACTGCTGAACTACCGCAGGTCCGACGCCTCGTCGCGACTAGTTTGGCGCCTCCTAGCTCCTACTCTCGTATGCGTGCGGCAGCTCGTTAGCCACCGACACCAACACCAAAGCCAGCTCCGGTGCCACCACTAGATGCTGGGCCACCAGCACCTCCAGCGCCACCACCGGCTGCTAGGCCATCGGCACCTCCGGATAATTCGGCGGCACCACCACAGCCATCAGCAGCTCCGGGAGGACCCTGTGGATGAAGTTACTATTATTGGGGAACTGGTCCTAGTAGTTGGTGAACATGTTGGCATGGGTGAACACCACCATCTCACGCCCGCAGTGGTAGATGTGGCTATAGAGGAGACGTGCGTCCCTGAAGTTGACGAACCTGACCGTTAGCATCCCGTACGAGTTGTTGGATAGGCCGTACATGCGGTTCCCATGGCGGAGGCTGTAGCCGGTGTCAAGGAAGCCGCACTCTAGATGCCACCGCGTTATGCTTGGGGAGAAGGCCCAAATGAGCAGGGAATTGTCCTCCTTTGGGTGGAGGTCAGTGTCGATGCGCTCCGATACAACGGGCGGCAGGATGGAGCTGGCCATGGATGCCTCACAAAGTCACAGGGACCGAGATGTTTGCTGGAAAATTGCGGGATTGGAGATTGTTTGGTGCTATGCGATCGTGGGGAAGGGGAGAGAATAAATAGGAAGGGGTGATCGGAGATTAAATGTGGCAGATAAGCAGAACCGAGGAGAGAATCAAACACCGCTGATGAAGACAAGGCAAAGCTGATAGGATGATACGCTAAATCTACTCCCATCACTTGATGGCAATGTCATAATTTTAGAGTGCGCCAGAGGGGAAGGAGATGAGTGTGCCATGTGTTGTTCCAGACGAGATGGGAATCCAAGATGAGACTTACCTACTCGATGGCACAACCATAATTTATCCTCCTCTAATTACTTCTAACCATGCCACTCCTCCCTTTTAATCGCTCTGGTTGGAAACTAGTTGGCTGTGTATCGTGTTGCATTGAGGTGGGCCTCCTAGGCTGTTGGCATGCCCTAATTTAACTAGGGATTAGAGATATGCTTAGGATCTAGTTTCCAATGACCCTTGCATGGTTGGACATGCCGGCACCCCTCCATGGATTGATACCAAACTCGGTACATATCTCCTTCTTGGCATTTCAAACAACTCCTTCAACTAGAGATTTTTGGGTTATGTGAAAAATCTCGATTTTCCATTTTCTGAACCTAGAATTTTGAAGTTTTTCAAGTTTTTTCCAAATGAGGTGCAAGAATTGAGTATGGACACGAGCACGGCCACTATGCAATTTTCACGCATTATACATTACTATGTATGGCCATTCCCGGAATATTGGTATTTATCTCGTGGTGCATCCATATACTGTTTTTTTAGCTGAGCGTCCGTAATCATGGATTATAACTATAGGTACCATAGGAAATACACTCAAAATTTGGGGAAAAATTGTTTTGGGTGCCCCATAGGATACCTAGGTTGGATCCATGCTTAGGATCAATTTTCCAATGACCCTTGCATGGTTACACAAGCCAGCAAGTTCGGCCTATTTTTTGAAGCCTAGAAAACAAAAATAAATAAAAAATCATTTTTTTGAAACTTGCGCATGAAGTCTTAATATGTGACCCACTATCCATTAAAAATAATAAACAAGACACACTAATACTCTAGACATGGAAGACATCACCTGCATGACTATCGAGTAGGAGTTAACTTGGCTTTAAACCCTAGTGGTCATGCTCAGTGCCAAAAACATGAGATACCCCTCCATGGATTGATCCCAAACTCGGTACATATCTTCCTATTGGCATTTCAAACAACTTCTCCAACTACAGATTTTTGGGTTATGTGAAAAAATATTGATTTTCCATTTTTTGAATCCAACATTTTGAAGTTTTTCAAGTTTTTTCCAAAGGAGCTACAATAATTGAGCACGGCCACGACCCTATGCAATTTTCATGCATGATACATTACTATGTATGAAAATTTCCGGGATATAAGTATTTATCTCGTGGTGCAACCATATACTGTTTTTTAGGTGAGCGTCCGTAATCGTGGATTATAACTGTAGGCACCCTAAGATATGCACTCAGAATTCAAGCAAAAATGGTTTGCGGTGCACCATAGGATACCTAGGCTGGATTCATGCTTAGGATCAAGTTTCCAACGATCCTTTCATGGTTGTGCATGCCGTCAAGTTTGGCCTAATTTTTGAAGCGTGGCAAACAAAATTTGGAAAACATTAAAAAATTGGAAACTTCCGCATGAATTCCTGATATGTGACCCACTACCCATTAAAAAAATAAACAAGACACACCAAACTCTAGACATGGAAGGCATCACCTGAATGGCTATCGAGTGGGAGTTAACTTAGCTTAAAACCCCACTAGTCATGCTCAGTGCCAAAAACATGGCACCCCTACATGGATTGAGCCCAAACTCTTTACATATCTCCCTCTTGGCATTTCAAACAACTTATCCAGCTAGAGATTTTTGGGTTATGTGAAAAAATCTCAATTTTCCATTTTCTGAATCCAAAATTTCGAAGTTTTTTCCAAAGGGGGTGCAAGTATTGAGCATGGGCACAACCCCTATGCAATATTCACGCATGATATATCACTATGCAAGTCCATTCCCGGGATATAAGTATTTGTTTCGTGGTGCAACTATATACTTTTTTTAGGTGAGCCTCCGTAATAGTGGATTATAATTGTAGGTACCCTAAGAAATGCACTCAAAATTTGGGCAAAATTTTTTTGGGTGCCCCATAGGGTACCTAGGATGGATCCATGCTTAGGATCAAGTTTCCAATGACCCTTGCATGGTTGTGCAAGCCGACATGGCCTATTTTTTTGAAGCCTAGCAAACAAAATTCAAAAAATATCAAGAAAATTGCAAATTTGTGCATGAAGTCCTTATATGTGACCCACTACCCATTACAAATAATAAATAAGACACACCAAGACTCAAGATATGGAAGGCATCACCCGAATGTCTATCGAGTAGGAGTTAACTTGGCTTTGAACCCTAGTGGTCATGCTTAGTGCCAAAAACATGGCACCCCTCCATGGATTGAGCCCAAACTCGGTACATATATCTCTCTTGGAATTTCAAACAACTTCTTCAACTAGAGTTTTTTGGGTTATATGAAAAATCTCGATTTTCCATTTTCTGAACCCAAAATTTCATAGTTTTTCAAAAAAAATCCAAAGGAGGTACAAGAATTGAGCACGATGATGACTGCAAGTGCACAAATCGTTTGTAGCTAGTTTTGAAATAAAGATATTGATCCCACATGTAGCAGGAGTCTGAAGTCTAATAACTCTTGAAATAAATATTACGATAGAAATACTAGATAAAGTTCTAAGTGACAAGATAAAATGTAAGTATTGTGTAAAAAGGTGTTTCTGGGTTTTGGGTATAAGAGCAATAATAAAGTAAAGTAAAACAACTGAGTATAGAAAGTAAGTATCGCGTATGTAAGAGAGATTGGAACTGTAGTAGGGAAAAAGCATTCTCAGGGAGTATGGGTGCACCACTAGTATTGTAAGGATCTAAGATAAAGTTTATCATGATGAACATTCTCAACTATGTATGTGTGGGAGGATGTCAACACCCGGATTTTTAATCCCAGATGCATGTTATGCCATACCTTGCAATCCCAGGATTACCATTTTTACGAGACATAACAGAATTGGTACCTCAGTACATCATCCATTACAAACCATAATAAAGGTCTTACAAATAAAGGATCTCATGATCCAGTCTTAATACAATCAAAGCAGCGGAAAATAAACGTAGTAGGGGCTCCATCTTCAGGATCACAGGTAATGCTGACGATGGGAGATGATCCAAGTTGTCAAAGACCTCCTGCTGTCCATCTTCCTGGTAGTCCTCCTCATAGTGTGGCCACAGGAATAACCAGGGACAAAGCCATGAGTACTCTTTAAGTACTCGCAAACTATCACTAACAAGTAAGGTAGTTCTAGTAGGAATCTTAAGCTCTAGGTTTATTTGCAAAAAAGCCAGGTTTATTTCATAAGGAGTTCAAAAGTAAAGAACCTAATTTAATCTTCTACATCACCTAAGTGGGAACCTAGTTTTCATGTCCACGACCCTGTTGTTGTCAAGTCAAGGTCTTAGTTCAATTCACAAGTCATTTTGAAAACATGTGACAACGGAACATTATGGCCACTCCAACTGTCCATAACCATGGATGCGGCTATTCGAATAGTTTGACACTCTGCAGAGGTGGTACACTTTCACCACAAAATTCGATACATCCGTCAAGGATAACCCTGAATCATCATACTTAGTATGCGGATAATCAATCCTAACCTTTCAATTACACACTCTAGTATAGGCACCTCCCCTATGAGCTTGGCCTCCCAGCCATGGCCATCTGCCATCCTAGGGACTACATAGGTGGACAGTAACATTCACGAGGTAACCTCAGCTCAACCTCTTTCCGCGAGGGAACCCATACTAAGGCATATAAACTTCCAGTTAAGCCCTATCCAATTCAGGTATTGTGGTTGTATGGTAAAATTGGAATGGTATCACATCCGAACCCAACCATCAGTTTTTATCAGAACTAAGGCTCATACCTCAAGGAGTTTCACCATCAAATCATTTTGTGTTCATAACACATATCAAAACATTTCAATAGAATGAACCATCATTCCAAGGTTTTCATCATCATTTTCTCCAAGTATTCCCATCTAAGTGATCAGTAGTAGTTTAGCACTAGCAACTAGCAATGAGGGTGTCACTAATAAGGGGTGCTAATCAAGTGTAACTATCCAAATCTAGTTTTATGCTCTTTAATGGTATCTAAGTATAACTACTTAGGCCTAGTTTTATAATCTTTAGGGTATCTATCCTATTTTTCCAATACTCACAAGTCACTAAATAAAGGTGAAGAACTTTGGTAAAAGTAAAAGAAATAAAGCTTGCAAGTAAAACTTGGGATGGTTATAATCAATGTTGCATAACCAAAGCATTCCTAATGCATCTTGCATAGGTTATCTTGCAAGGATGGCTTCCATAGCTATGAAGCTTGCAAGTGTTAGCTTGCCTTGAGTAGTGCTATGGTTGAAGTTCTCTTCTTCTTCTTCTTTTACTTCTTCTTCTTCTTCTTCGTAGTACTCCTCCTCCTTGTATCCCGGATCAGTACTAGCATCTATAAATGAATACGAGGTAGACAATCACCAACAATACTTAACTACTTCTATTTAGCACACTAAGGCTCACACTTGATGATCTATCATCATCACAATCGTCACAAGAAATAAAGACCTAGTCTTATTTATCTTATTTTGGAAAAGTAATTTCTACTTATTGAAAAATACTTAAGATTTAATATTCTCCAATTAAAATATGGGATCATGTTGACACATTTCATCACCACATATTCTAAAGTGGTGGTCACATTTTATAAAGTTTAATATTACTATTTAATAAAATTAAAGTGACTAGAAATGCCTATATAGCATTCTTTTGGTACTAGTCCAAAATTACTGCATGTAAACCTTCATATTTTACATATTCAGATAGATCTTGTCAGATGTGATTTTTGAGAGTTGGAATCAACTCAAAAGCATTTATGGTTGATTTTTGAAAAATGTTTGAAGTGGCAAAAGCCTCTGTCTTGTTATTTTTATTATTGGTGATCTATAATTTCAACTAGTTTGAATCCAACGGGCTTTGATAGATATTTTGAATATCTTTCTAACAAAATTGGAATCAAGCAATTTGGTTTAGTGAATCTCTTTGAATTGATTTTTGAATCTACTGACAGAATCTAGTTTTAACTAAAATGGAAAAAGTCTATTTGAATCAATGGGCTCTGCATGGGAAACTAATTGGGCCGGCCCAGCTACGCAGCATGCGTGCAGCGGGCTGCTGACAGGCGGATCCTACTCATCAGCGACTCAGCTAACGTGAAGCGATAAGTTTCAATCTGGGTTGTGCGATTAGAGCGCGATCGACGGCTGAGCATCGTCGTCTCCGTCGCACAGCTCCGGCGAGGAACGAACCCTAACGAGACGGTGGGGGTACGTGGGGGCTCACCTAGGCTCCAGCTAAGGTCGGCGATGGGGGTGAATGAGGTTGTCATTAAGGGTGGTTCGAATGGTGGTCACGGTGGCTCCTGGGGCGGCTCCTAGCTCCAGTTCCTCTTCTCCTCTACAGTGGCAGGCTCCGGTGAAATTCCGGGGATGTGGTGCTCGCCTTGCTCCGAGGAGAGGTGTGAGAGGTGTTTGAGAGAGAGGGGAGTGAGATGGTGTGGAGAATTGGGGCTAGGATGGCCTCTATTTATACACCGACGAGAGGGACAGAGCTGCATGGCTCGGGCTCGTCGGCGACGTCGTTACAATGAGCTAGCATCATGGCTGAGGGTAGGGGTCGACGCGGTGCTTCAGGGCGGTCGTCATGCGAGTGATGGCGCAGAAAGGGGCGGTTGAGAATGGTCGCGAGCGGTCCGTGCTCTGTGCGGGAATGGTGGCATTCGATACGGCGCATAGTGCCCACGGTTCGCGCGGCGGCGAACGGGCGTGTCTAGGGGGTAGCTGGGGTCACGGTGAGTGCGGGCACGCGCATAGAGGGCAAGGTGCGGCGTGTGTGTGCGTGTCGGCTGCGACGCTCTGGCTCGCTCTTGGCACGGTGGACAGAGAGGTGGGAACGGCGATCATGGCTGGTCCACGGCTTGTCTTCGGTCGAGGGGTGGATAGAGGGTGGCAGTGGAGTGTCGCCTTTCTCCTAGACATCGTGGGAGAGGGCGGTGCGGTCTATGGCGAGTGGTGCTTGGTCGACCGGCACGGTGAGCTCGGGTGGCGCGGCACTGGTGCGAACGGCAAAGGAGGAATGTGTCCACTGCAATGATGGGTGCTAGGGGAGACCGTGGGAGAGAAATGGGGCACAGTGGGGAGAAGAACACTGCTCAGAACAGTAGAAGTTAGGTAGTTGTTTATTGGTGTCTGCCAGGTGCTCGACCAAATGGCCACATGAATTCAAAGTTTGAATTTTTGGATGAAATTTGGTGAGTGTGCTTGTTGCTTGCTTAGGTGTCTATGGTTTCTTGGGTTTGCCAAGGTGAATTGATTTGAGTGGTTTTTGAAAAAGGGTGATCTATGCATATGAACTTGATTCAATTTTGCAATGCCCTTTTAAAATGATTTAGAATTTGTTTCTATTAGTTTGTAAAGTGGGTTTGGATTTACTTTTACTTGGTGATGACCCACAAGTATAGGGGGTGTATCGCAGTATTTTCGAGGGAAGTGAAACCCAATTTATTGATTCGTCACAAGGGGAGCCAAAGAATATTTATAAGCCTTAACAACTGAGTTGTCAATTCAGCTGCACCTGGAAACAATCTTGCTCACAACATTTTATCAGTAGCAACAATTTTGTAATAGGAATAGTAAAGTAATAGCAGTAGTAAAAGTAAAGACAGTAGTAACAATTGCAGTAAATGGTAGGATTAAAGCGCGGTAGGCATAGGGATGGATGGACGGGCGTTGCATGGACAATACAATTCATATAGCAATCAGAACATAGGGCATTTGCAGATAAATAAAATAAAGCATCCAAGTACTAAATAATCATAGGCATGTGTTCCATATATAGTCATACGTGCTCACAATGAGAACTTGCACAACATATTTTGTCCTGCCAGCCTGTTTGCAGCAGGGCCTCAAGGGAACTACTGGCAATTAAGGTGCTCCTTTAATAGAGCACCGGAGCAAAGCATTAACACTCCGTGAACACATGTGATCCTCACATCAAAGCCATTCCCTCCGGTTATCCCGATTTACATCGCCGGGGCCTTTGGTTCCGGACAACAATGTGTGTATACAACTTGCAGGTAAGACCATAAACAATACTATCATAATGAATCAATAACATGTTCAGATCTGAAATCATGGCACTCGGGCCCTAGTGACAAGCATTAAGCATAACAAGTTGCAACAAATACAAAAAGCACTAATAGTAGATACTAGGCACCATGCCTAACAATCCGATGCCATTACATGAACGATCTCATCCAATCCCTACCATCCCCATAGCCTACAGCGCGGGATTACTCACTCATAGATGGGGGAAACATGGATGGTCGATGGAGAAGTGATGGTGATGATGATGGCGATGATCTCCTCCAATTCCCCGTCCCGGTAGGGTGCCAGAACGGAGTTTCTGGTTCCGAATCACGGAATCTGGTGCTGGCGGGGCAGCGGAACTCTTTCTGGAAAAACATCGAACCCCCCTTGGTTTTTAGATCAAGAGGCAACTTATAGGCGAAGAGGAATGCTGAGGGGGTGCCTAGGGCGGCCAGACCACCCCCTGGCGCGGCCAGGTGGTGTGGCCGGGCCCCAGCCCCTCTCCGTCTCGTATTCTGGCTCCTGGTGTCCCTCGGTGAAAAAATGACTTTGGCTTTTGTCCCGTCCAATTCCGAGAATATTCATTTTATGACTTTCCTAGAACAAAAGACAGCGGAAAACATGCAGCTGGCATGGTGGCTCTTGTTAATAGGTTAGTCCAAGAAATCATATGAAAAGTACTCCAATGTCTGGACAAAACATAAGAAAGTAGATAAAACCAAGCATGGAACATCAAAAATTATGGATAGGTTTGCAACGTATCAACATCCCCAAGCTTAACTCCTGCTCGTCCTCGAGTAGGTAAGTGATAAAAAGAAAGAATAATTTTTGAGGTGACATGCACCATCATAAACTTGATCAAAGTATTCGTAAAACATTCATAGCTGGGATCATAGTACTTTAACATAACATGAAAGATAAAGTTCTGACAATAAGACAAAGCAACTATGTTGCAACATGAAAAGGCACAAACAAAAGATTCATGAATAACAATGCTTTGCAAGACGTTTGTTTGTTTTAGATAAAGAAAACATAGCATAGTGGCATTCAGCTTGTCCCTCATAGAGTAGCAAACATAAATGCATAGGACACCTTCAAAGTTCATAAGAGTGACTAGATACAAATAGTTTAAAACAAGCAATATCAAAGCTATGCATCAATCAACAAGTCTTGGGACAATGCACATAGAACTAAGAATGGCCACTATGGTCTCAAAGTAGGTGCATAAAGATAGAAGTTGGAGACTCAACATAAAAGTAAAAGAAAGTCCTTCAACGAAGGAAGTAGAGACTCAAGTTTCATAGAGAGCTTCCAAAAATTATGGTACTTATTAGCTTTCATCTCTCATTGCCCCTATCATAAGCATCTTGAAGTGGTTAAGGTTAAAGTGAACAAACTATGAAGTATATGCTTGACAAAGTATAAGTTGGAAATCTCATGTCCCTTGAATACGAGGGCCGCTCGTCATGCTACTCAAGTTTAGTTACTGGTAAGTTCTTGTCATTGTAAGTACATTTGTATCATAGAGAACTGCCAACGGGGTACCCCTTGCCCGATGATACGGAAGAATCCCCATATCAAAATGACAAGGCAAGCAGACAATGAGCATCTCAGCAATCTTCTTATTTACCATGTGAAAATGGTGCTTTTTATCTCTTTCCTATTTTCTCATATCTCTTTTTTTCTTTTTCTCTTTTTTCTCAATATCTGACTCTTTTTTTATAAGAAGAATGCTTCATAGACAGCTCATTATGGTTATGCTGCAGGTTTCCACCATGACAACATGGATTAGACCGGCGGTCCAGGCGTTTCTCTAACACACATACATAACTCCATGGACTTACAAGCTCCCCTTTCATTTCACACCAACGACATCCATAGACAAAACAGCATGATATCAACTAGGTACAAAGTACAAGTGCAATGTTGAAAGCGTTCCCCATGACAGCGTGGTACTGCTAATCCCCCACATATAAGTGCAAGCATATACAGCATAGACGACACAATGGTTCAAGTTTATTAGGGGCAAGAAAGTAAAGTGTGCCATCAAGTTCGTGAGAGCTTTAATCACTAATCTTCACATAACAAGTTTAATTTGGAAGGTAGATAAAAACATGAATATACTTGGAATAGCAAATGCTAATAGGTAGGTATGGTGGACTCTTTGGAATAACTTGGTTTTATTTGGAGTTGGATGCATGAGTGGAACTCATACTTGGTTACGGAGGCTAGCAAAAGACTAGGAGCGACCAACTAAGAGAGCAATAATGGCCATAATCATGCAAAGCGACAAAACATCATTAATTAAAGCATAAAGTGATATTACAAGTTGAAAACTAAATGATCATAGAGGCTATGGTGACTTGGTATAGTCTTAATATGGTGTGAGCATGCGCCAAGTCAACCCAAATAAAGCATCAAAGGAGAATACCATAATACTATGCTTTAATATAATAAAACATTGCATGATCCTTCAAAGGCACATTAAGCAATATCAATAGTTGATAACAAGTCATGCTATAGCAAAGAATACTAAGCATAAATCCAAATCAATATCAAGCATGGCATGACAAAGCATAGGCCACAGTCAAAAACAAGCTCTCTTTACCACTTAAGCATGAACTTTCCTACTCTTTTCCAACCCAAACCAAACTATTTGAAAACCAATGCATGAAAGAGGGGGTCCAACCAATTTATTCAGCAAACTAAGAAAACCAAGCAAAGTAAAAACCAAAACGAAAACAAAAAAGAAGACGCTCCAAGAACAACACAACTATGCATGAAGCAATAAAAATAAAGTGTTTGGAAGAAATCTGGAATTTTTATTGATGAAGAAGGGGATGCCTTGGGCATCCCCAAGCTTTGACGCTTGTACTTCTTGGATATTTCTTGGGGTGACACGCGTGGAATACCCAAGCTTGAGCTGTAGTCCATCCTTCATCTCGTTACTCATTCCTTCCATACACCTAAAATTTTCACTTCATACGAAACTTCACACAATCTTTATTAGCAACATTAGTGCACTCAAGATAATAAGTCTTTGGGTTCAGTTCCAACTCCAATAAAATTTCCATGAAAATACAAGTTACTGTAGCACTTGCCTCAAAAATCTCAATTCCCCAAAATAACTCAAAAAGGAACCAACAAGAAGCAAATGCAAATAAAGGCAGAAATCTGTCAAAACAGACCAGCAGGTAGAGACGAATTTTTTTGAAGACCTTCTGTTGCTCAAATCGAAAAGTGTTGAACTAAAGAAAGTTATATAACAACCTGGGGCAGAAGCAAAAAAATTGACGTCTCGAAAGGATGTACAGAAATTCTACACGAATTTTTACGGTGAAACACAGAAATCTGTTTGGGGACAGCAACTTTCCCAACCATTAATGCTCTCTCATTAGAGGTTACTCTTGGCACAAAAAGCAAATAAAAAGGATAAGGAGCGGTTATTACTGAAGTAATAAATTCCAAGACTCATCTAAAACTTTTGGGTTATCTCCCAATAAGTACTTTTCTTTAACGTCTTTAAGTTAGGCATGATAGTTTGAGAGGATGCTCACATAAGAAATATGAATAGAAGTAAAAGAGAGCATCAAGAAGCAAATTCAAAACACATTTAAGTCTAATCGACTTCCTATGCATAGAAATCTTGTATGCAAATAAATTCGCAAAGAACAAAGTGAAAGGCATAGGAAGATAAAACAAGAGTAACTTCAAAACTTCCATCACATAGAGAGGTGTTTTAATACCATGCAAACTTCTACAACCATATTTTCCTCTCTCATAATAATTTTCAGTAGCCTCATGAATAAACTCAACAATATAACTATCACATAAAGCATGCTTTTCATGTTCTACAAAAACATAATTTTTATCAACCTCAAAAATAGTGGGATTAAAACTTTCAAACCCACTTTTAACAATTCTATAATAAGATGACTGATCATTCAATATAGGACCATCGTCTAGAGCTTTATCATAAACAATTTCTAAGCAAAACTCTTTAGTACCATGCATCTCGAAGTTAGGCACAGATAAAGGATTATCACAGATAACATGAGCATAACATTCATCCTCCTTTGGTAAGCATGGGGGACAATCAAATAATGTAAGGGATAAAGAGTTACTCTCATTAGAAGGTAGGCATGGGTAGCTAATCCATTCTTCCTCCTTTTGTTCATCCTCCTACTCTTTTTCATCTAATGAGCTTTCAGGTTCATCAATTTCTTCTTCCATAAGATCCTGCAAGGCATTAGTCTCTTCCATTTGTGGAAAGCATCTATTAATATATTCAAGAATATAGCCATTTTCTTCCTTGTAATTATCAAACCAAAATTTAAGTATATCATAAACCTCATATTTATAAGGTGAATCATCAATATTTTCAAGAAAACTAGCAAGTTCAAATGCACCCTTCCAAGCAATAAATTCCTCAATTTGTTCCACATCATAAAAGTCATAATTTTCTTTAACATAAGAAGATATGGTAACATCATCATTATACTCACATTGAAAAGGGAGGTGTTTGTACCTCCTACAGCAACAAGATTTATCAAAGCAATAAGTAACATTATAAGTAGAGCACACGTTTATAGAAATGGTATACAATTTATCAATTTGTTCCCATAAGTGTTTTCCTTTTTGTGACAAGCGGTGTTCCTTATAATAATATTTTTGTTCTTCCGTGAACCCACCTTGCCAATAAACAATACTATCATAATGAATCTATAATAATACTATCATAATGAATCCTCACATCAAAGCCATTCCCTCCGCTTATCCCGATTTTTGTCACTTCGGGGCCTTTGGTTCCGGATAACAACGTGTGTATACAACTTGCAGGTAAGACAATAAACAATACTATCATAATGAACCTATAACATGTTTAGATTTGAAATCATGGCACTCAGGCCCTAGTGACAAGCATTAAGCATATCAAGTTGCAACAAAGTCAAAAAGCACTAATAGTAAATACTAGGCACCATGCCCTAACAATCCGATGACATTACATGAACGATCTCATCCAATCCCTACCATCCTCATAGCCTACAATGGGGGATTACTCACTCATAGATGGGGAAACATGGATGGTCGATGGAGAAGTGATGGTGATGATGATGGCGATGATCTCCTCCAATTCCCTGTCCCGACTGGGTGCCAGAACGGAGTTTCTGGTTCCAAATCACGGAATCTGGTGGTGGTGGCGCAGCGGAACTCTTTCTAGAAAAATGTCAAACCCCCCTTGGTTTTTAGGTCAAAAGAGGCAACTTATTGGCGAAGAGGGAGGCCGAGGGGGTGCCTAGGGCGGCCAGACCACCCCATGGCGTGGCCAGGTGGTGTGGTCGGGCCCTAGCCCCTCTCCATCTCGTATTCTGGCTCCTGGTGTCCCTCGGTGAAAAACTGACTTTGGCTTTTGTCCCGTCCAATTCCGAGAATATTCATTTTCTGACTTTCCTAGAACCAAAAACAGCAGAAAATAGGCAGCTGGCACTGTGGATCTTGTTAATAGGTTAGTCCAAGAAATCATATGAAAAGTACTCCAAAGTGTGGACAAAACATAAGAAAGTAGATAAAACCAACCATGGAACATCAAAAATTATGGATACGTTTGCAACGTATCACTTGGTCTAGCAAGGGGTGAAAAAAATTGGGAAAGTTTCTGTTAGAAATCTTTTACTAGAAACACTCAAAGTGGTCTAGTGGATAATTTTGGTCAAAATGACCATTTGCTTATATGATTCATATTTGATTTTCTTTTCTTTTGATTTTGTTTGTAAATGTCATAGATGATGTAGTATTCATCTTTAAACCATTCTTTATCATTTGTAGCAATCAAACATGGCAATTGCACTCATTCATACACTAATGCAATTCACACATACACTCATATTAAATTTAATAATAAAAGTTTTTGTTAACCCTAAACTTAGGTGATTTGAACTTGATAATCTTGATTAATATTTTTGAGGTGTTACAAACCTTCCCTCGTTAAACAAAATCTCGTCCCGATATTTAAGAAAAACTAGGAACTAAAGAGATTTGGAAACTCGGTCCTAATGTAATTTTCTCGCTCCCAATTAGCTCCTTCTTCAGTATGGTTGCTCCACTGGACCTTGAGAAACTTGATACTCCGGGTCATGGTGGTTCAGAAGGCTTCTTCCAAAATACGAATGGGTACTTCACGATAGGTTAGATCCTTGTTGATATCTATGGCTCGGTGATCGATGTTCTTGAACACTTCGGTCTTCTCCGGAACTTCTAGGCATTTGCGAAGTAACGAGATATAGAACACATCATGTATGGATGGCATCTCCTCTAGCAGTTCCAGTTGATATGATACTTCTCCTCGGTGATTCAAAATCTTGAAGGGTCCAATATATCTGTGGGCTAACTTCCCTTTCAGTTGAAAACATTGCATTCCTTTCAAGGGTGATACTTTGAGATACACAAAATCTTCGACATTGAAGGTCAGGTCTCGATGTCTCTTGTCAGCATAACTCTTCTGTCTGGATTGGGCGGTCTTGAGGTGTTCACGGACTTTGTGAACCTTCTCTTCGGTTTCTCATAGGATGTCAGGTCCGAAGATCTAACTCTTGCCTACTTGTGATCAATTCAAGGGGGTACGACACTTCCTTCCATACAGAAATTCAAAGGGGTCCATTTGCAAACTAGCTTGATAACTATTGTTGTATGAGAATTCTGCAAAAGGCAGACAATCTTCCCATTTTGATCCATATTCTAGAACACAAGCTCTCAACATATCTTCTAAGATTTGGTTGACTCTTTCAGTTTGTCCATCGGTTTACGGGTGATAAGATGTGCTGAAGTTCAGCTTGGTTCCTAATCCTTCTTGGACTTTTTTCCAAAATCTTGAGGTAAACTGGATTCCTCGATCCGATACTATGGTCTTAGGGGTTCCATGCAAACTGACGATTCTAGCAATGTACAACTCTGCTAGCTTCGAAATCTGGTAGGTGGTCTTGACAGGTATAAAATGGGCTACCTTAGACAGTGTATCAACTATGACCCAAATAGAGTCATTTCCCCTACTAGATGTAGGCAAACCGGTGATAAAATCCATTCCGAAAGAATCCCATTTCCATTCCGGAATCTGCAATGGTTGCAAAAGTCATGCGGGTCGCTGATGATCCGCTTTGACTGTTTGACAGATATCACACTTGGCTATGTAGCTTCCGATTTCTCTCTTCATCTTGTGCCACCAAAATTGCTCCTTCAAATCCTGATACATCTTCGTTCCTCCGGGGTGGATAGAATAAAGAGTATCATGAGCTTCATGCATGATGACTTGTTTCAACTCCGAATCTGCTAGCACACAGATACGTCCTTTGTACCACAAAACTCCTTCTTCATCTTCGGTGAATCCGGGTATCTTCCCTGTACCGATACGATGCTTGATTCCGTCGATACTTGCATTTCCTTTCTAGGCTTCCTTGATCTGACTGATCAAAGTGGATTGAAGTTCAATACTGGCTAGGAATCCTTCACTAACTAGCTCCATTCTAAACTGCTCCAACTCTTCATGCAGACTTGGTTGGGCTTCTTTTATCATGGTGTTTAATCTACACAGCAATCTGCTAAGAGCATCCGCTACCACATTGGCTTTGCTGGGGTGATAGTGAATGTCAAGGTCATAATCCTTGATTAACTCTATCCATCTCCTTTGCCTCATATTCAGCTCCTTCTGGGTGAAAATATACTTCAGACTCTTGTGATCCGAATAAATCTCACAGCGGTTACCCATAAGGTAATGACGCTAGGTCTTCAAAGCTAACACTACGACTGCGAGTTCTAAGTCATGGGTAGGGTAGTTTTGCTCATGTTGCTTCAGTTGTCTAGACAGATATGATATGCCTTTGCCTTCTTGCATCGACACACATCCGAGACCAATCTTGGATGCATCACAATATACATCAAAAGGCTTCTTGATATCCGACATAATCAGAATTGGGGCTGAAATCAATCTCTTCTTGAGCTCTTGAAAACTTGCTTCACATTTGTCCGTCCATTCAAACTTATGATCTTTCTTCAACAATTGGGTCAACGGTCTTGCGATGCTTGAAAATCCTTCTACGAACTTGCGGTAATATTCCGCTAATCCGAGAAATGCGCGAACTTGGGTTTGAGTGGTTGGGGCTTTCCATTCTTCAACATCCTTAATCTTGGTGGGATCAACAACAATTCCTCCTACCAATACGATATGTCCTAGGAATACTACTTCCTTTAACCAGAACTCACATTTGCTAAACTCTGCATACATTTTATGCTCTCTAAGGGTTTCAAGGATGGTTCTCAGGTGTAGCTCATCGTCTTCTTCTGACATGGAATAGATCAGAATATCATCGATAAAAAAACGACAAACTATCCAGGAAGTTCATAAAAATCTTATTCATGAGATTCATGAAATAAGCAGGGGCATTGGTTAATCCCAAAGACATGATAGTGTACTCATACAATCCATATCTGGTGGTGAAGGTGATCTTGGGGATATCCGTTGCACGAATCTTGAGTTGATGATAACCAGTTCTAAGGTCAATCTTAGAAAACTCTGGCACCAGTCAACTGGTCAAACAGATCCTCTATCTTCGGCAGTGGGTACTTGTTCTTGATTGTGACATCATTCAGCTTCCGGTAATCCGTGCACAAACGGTTACCTCCATCTTCCTTATCCACAAACAAAACAGGCGATCTCCATGTCGACGCACTTGGTTGAATCAAACCTTTCTCCAGCATAGCATCAAGTTTCTTCTTCAACTCCACTAATTCAGATGGGTTCATACTATAAGGTCTCTAAGGTATGGGTCCAGTTCCAGGAACTATTTCAATGATGAACTCGATATCCCGATCTGGGGGCATACCGGGCAATTCATATGGGAACACGTCGGGGTATTCACAGACTACTCTGACTTGGTCTAGGGTTGGTTGGCTAGACTCTTGTTGCATTTGAATTGATGGGGCAGCATCTCAGATACATGCTCTACTGATACTCCAGTGCTACTGGTCATGGTTATGCCTTTTGTCAACACCCGGATTTTTAATCCCATATGCCCGTTATGCCATACCTCGCAATCCCAGGATTACCATTTTTGCGAGACATAACGAATTGGATATCACAATACATCATACATTACAAACCATACATAAGGTCTTACACAAATAAGAATCTCATGATCCAGTCTGAATACAACAAGCAGCGGAAATAAAAGATAAGCGTAGCGGTGGGGTCCATCTTCAGGGGCACAGGCAATGCTGATGAAGGCAGATAGTCCTAGTTATCATAGCCGTCCTGCTGGCCATCATCTTGGTAGTCTCCTTCATAGTATGGCCATGAGAATAGCCAGGGACAAAAGCCATGAGTACTCTTTAAGTACTCGCAAACTACTATTAACAGGTACTATAGTTCTAAGTTAAAGTGCCAAATCTAAGTTTAACTATAAAGTTAAGTTTGAAACCTAAGCTGAGTTCTGAAGCAAAGAAAGATAAAATAAAGTTCTAAAATCACTTAAGTTGGGAAGCTATTGTCATAAACACAACCCGGTTGTGGTCAAGTCAAAGTTCATCATTCATTTCAAGTTATTTGAAAAACATCTGACAACGAAACAGTATGGTCATTCCAACTGTCCATAACCGCGGACGCGGCTATTCAAATAGTTTGACACTCTGCAGAGGTGGTACACTTTCACCACAAGATTCAATACATCTGTCAGGGATAACCCTGAATCATCATACTTAGTATGCAAATAATCAAACATAACCTTCCCTTTTACACACCCTAGTATAAGCACCTCTCCTATGAGCATGGCCTCCCAACCATGACCATCAGTCATCTTGGGCACTGCATAGGTGGACATCATGAGAGGTAGCCTCAGCTCAAACCTCTCCCGTGAGGGAACTAATACTAATGCATATAAATTTCTAGCTAAGCCTTACCCAATTCAGTTAATGTGGTTGTACGGTAAATTTGGAATGGTATCGCATCCGAATCCAACCATCAGTTTTATAAAAGGGTTAAGGCTTATGCCTCATCATTTTCATCATCATAAACCATTTGTGTTTCTCAATACGTGTCAAAACATCTCAATAGAATGACTCATCATTCCAAGGTTTTCATAATTCATTTTCACCAATTGTTCCCATCTAAAGTGACTCAAGTTTTGATCTACTCTAAACTACTAAGTTAAGAGTGTTCACTAAGGTGGAAGGATGGGATCAATCTCATGCCATAGAATGACATCTAAAGTTATCGAAATAGGTCAAGTTTTATACTTTTTATGCTACCTTCAAAACAAGTAAAGAACTTTGGATAAGTAAAGGAAGTAAAGCTTGAAAATAATACTTGGGGTAAATACTAGTCAAAGTGGTATAATCAAAGCATGCTCTAAGCATATTTGCTAAACCATCTAGTTCAATCCTAGCTTGCTAATGGTAGCTTTCCTTGGTTGGTGCAGTGGTTGAAGTTTTCTTCTTCGTCTTCTTGGTAGAACTCCTCCTCCTCGTAAGCTTGGTCGGTACTATCTTCTATAAATACATACGGAGTACACAATCACCAAACAATACTTAACTAGGCTAAATAGCTTTCTAAGACACACAATTCATGATCTATTATCATCACAAGCATCACAAGTTTAATTCAATAGTTTCATTCTTTTTATTTTAGAAAAGTAATTTATACTCATTGAAAAATTAACTAAGATTTAATATTCACCACTTAAAATATGGGATCATGTGGACACATGTCATTACCACATATTCTAACATGTGGGAATGAGATTTAAAGGTTGGATCATAATTACTTTGGTTTAAGTTTATTATTTAATGATTTAAAGTGACTAGAAATGCCTATATAGCATTATTTTGGTACTAGTCCAAAATCACTGCATGTAAACCTTAATATTATTACATATTTAGATAGATATGATGAAATGTGATTTTTGAGAGTTAGAATCAACTCAAAACCTATCTTAGTTGATTTTATAAAAATGTTGCATGTTGCAAAAGCTTTTGTTTATTATTTTTACTAGGAGAGATCTATAACTCTAATTGAATTAAATCCAACGGGCTTGGATAGATCATTTCAATACCTTTCAGACAAAATTGGTTTCATGCAATTTGGATTTATAAAACTCTCTGAATTGATTTTTAAACTAGTGGACAGAAACTAGATTTAACTTAAAAGAAAAATCCAGATTTGAATGGCTGGGATAGTGCGGGAAAGAACATGGGCCGGCCCAGTGGCGATCCGCGGCGCGGGGCTCAGCTGACAGGGGGGTCCCGCTTGTCAGTGGCGCTTAACACGTGAAATGGTACGCGTGCTGTGGGCCGTAGGATTAGAAGTGGGATCTACGGCTGAGGGTTGTCATCGACGACGAACAGGTCACCGGCGAGAGTTTGCCCTAGCGGCTCGGTGGGGGTCGACCGGGGACGTACTAGGGCTCCAGCGACGATGGAGAGGCGGGCAAACGAAGTGGAAGACGACAGTGAGGCGAGGCGCGGTTGCGGCGGAGCTTGGGGTGCACTAAATCGTAGGCGCCCTTCTCCTCCTGCTGCGGCTGCTCCGGCTCCAATTCTGGCGAGGCAGAGCTCGCTTGGCTCCGGTGAGAGGGGTGAAAGGATCAGTGAGAGGTGGGGAGTGAGTGGGTGTGGAGAAATGGTGCGGGGGAGGTCGACTTATATAGGCCCGACGGTGAGACCGAGCGGGATGGGTAGGCAACTCCAGCGAGGGCGGCACAGGGGCTAGCGGCGTGGCTCGAGGTAGGGGGCGGTGACATGTCTCCTGGCGGTGCTCTAGGAAGTGAATGCGGGTGTAGGGGCGGTGGTATGCGGTCTAGGCGAGCTGGCGCTCTGAGTGGCAGAGGCGGCGGTGTCCACGGCGAGCGGTGGCTAGGGTGAGTTGGGCGGCCAGCGGGGTGTCTGGGGTGTTCCCCAGGTCATGACAGAGCGGTGGGCGCGGGCTGCAGCCAAGGGGCGGTCTGTGCACGCGGGGACAGTGCATGCTCTGCGGGCGGTGTCGGCATGGTCGACCAGCTCCAGGCGCGGCGGTTCTTGGCCGTTCCTGTCTCTGGCTCTGGCCTGGGGCTGGTTGGACGGTGGCGGTGGACCACTGGCAACATGCTAGACAAGGTGAGGGAGGGGGAAGTGGTCTGCTGCTGCGAGTGCACGGTCGGCCGGCGAGGAGTGGCTCGGCATGGCAATGCAGTGCAGCTAGGAGGTAGGGGATGTGCTGGTGTGGGTCTGGCTAGGCTTGAGGGGGACAAAGATGATCAAAGCACTTCAATTTGCTAGACAAAATCAGCCCAAAATAGTAATAGTTAGGCCACTTTGATCTTGCCCGCAAAGTGTTTGATGAAATGGCCGAAAGAGAAAAACTTTTGAATTTTAAGTTCAAAAATTTTGGGTGTTCTCCACTAGTGCTAAGTAGCCTTTGGTTGCAAGGGTTTTGAAAGTGGAGCTCAAATAGATGGTTTTTGAAATAGGGGTGATCTATGCATATGCATTGGATTCAATTTTCAAATGCCAATTAAAATAAGTAAAAGAATGTTTTTAGCAGATCAAAAGGTGGGCCTTGGTACCTCATTATGTGTACTAGCAAGGGGTGCAAAGATCATGAATTGTTTCTGTTAAGAAATGAGTGCTAGGAACACTCAAAGTAGTGTAGTGGGTTAAAATGGCCAAAATGACCATTCCTCCTTTTTACTTCTTTTTGATTTGATTTTCTTTGGTAAAAGTTTGGGAATGATGTAGATGATGTTTAAATCACCTAAGAAACATTTTACAAGCATTGGATCACTTAAACAAGGCACTTCAATTCAACTCCTATTTTAAATGCACACACATATGAATGCTTTCATTTTTAATTTGGAAAAGTTTTTGTTAACCCTATTTTTGATGATTTGGATCATGATAATCTTGGATTAAAGTTTTGGGATGTTACAAACCTTCCCCCCTTAAACAAAATCTCGTCCCGAGATTTACAAAGAAAACTAGGAACTAAAGAGATCTGGGAACTCTGTCATAATGTAATCTTCACGCTCCCAAGTGGCTTCCTCCTCGGTATGGTTGCTCCACTGAATCTTGAGAAACTTGATGCTCCTGGTCCTTGTGGTTCTGTAGTCTTCTTCTAAGATACAGATGGGTACTTCTCTATAGGTCAGGTCATTGCTGATTTCCACAGCTCTGTGATCGATGTTCTTGAAAACTTCAATCTTCTTAGGCACTTCCAAGCATTTGCGAAGTAACGAGATATGGAACACATTGTGGATGGCTGACATCTCTTCAGGCAGTTCCAGTTGATATGATACTTCTCCTCGACGGTTCAAAATCTTGAAAGGTCTGATATATCTAGGGGCTAACTTTCCTTTCAGACAAAAGCGTTGCGTTCCCTTCAATGGTGAAACCTTGAGATATACAAAATCTCTGATATTGAAAGTCAGGTCTCTCCTTCTCTTGTCAGCATAACTCTTCTGTCTGGATTGGGTGGTTTTGAGGTGCTCACGGACTTTGTGAACTTTCTCTTCTGCTTCTCGGAGAATGTCGGGTCCGAAGATCTGACTCTCTCCTACTTGCGACCAATTCAAAGGGGTATGACACTTTCTTCCGTATAGGAATTCAAATGGTGCCATCTTCAAACTAGCTTGATAACTGTTGTTATATGAGAATTCTGCAAAAGGCAGGCAGTCTTCCCATTTTGAACTGTATTCCAACACACAAGCTCTAAGCATATCCTCTAGGATCTGGTTGACTCTCTCAGTCTGTCCATCAGTTTGCGGGTGATAGGCGGTACTGAGGTTCAACTTGGTTCCTAATCCTTCCTGAACTTTCTGCCAAAATCTCGAGGTAAACTGGGTTCCTCGATCTGATACGATGGTCTTGGGGGTTCCATGCATACTAACAATCCTAGCAATGTACAACTCTGCTAATTTTGCACTCTGGTAGGTTGTCTTGACAGGTATGAAGTGGGCTACCTTAGACAGTCTATCAACGATGACCCAGATTGAGCCATTTCCCCTACTAGAAGTAGGTAAACCGGTGATAAAGTCCGTTCCGACGGAATCCCATTTCCATTCCGGAATCTGCAATGGTTGCAACAGTCCTACAGGTCTCTGATGCTCGGCTTTGACTCTTTGACAGATGTCACATTTGGCGATGTAGCTTCCGATTTCTCTCTTCATCTTGTGCCACCAAAATTGCTCTTTCAAGTCCTGATACATCTTTGTTCCTCCAGGGTGGATAGAATAAAGAGTATCATGAGCTTCCTTCATGACAACTTCCTTGAGCTCCGAATCTGCTGGCACACAGATACGTCCTTTGTACCACAGTACTCCTTCCTCGTCTTCGGTGAATCCAGGTACCTTTCCTGTACCAATACGATGTTTGATTCTGTCGATACTTTCATTCCCCTTCTGGGCTTCCTTGATTTGGCTAATCAAAGTGGGTTGAAGTTCAATGCTAGCTAAGAATCCTTTGCTAACTAATTCAGTTCTAAATTGTTCCAACTCCTCATACAAACTTGGTTGCTTCTCCTTGATCATGATGTTAAGCCTACACGGCAATCTGCTAAGAGCATCTGCTACCACGTTAGCTTTGCCGGGGTGATAGTGAATGTCAAGGTCATAATCCTTGATTAACTCTATCCATCTCCTTTGCCTCATATTCAGCTCTTTCTGAGTGAAAATATACTTCAAGATCTTGTGATCTGAGGAAATCTCACAGCGATTACCCATCAAATAATGACGCCATGTCTTCAATGCTAGAACCACAGCTGCTAGCTCAAGATCATGGGTGGGATAGTTCTGCTCATGCTGCTTCAGTTGTCGAGACAGATACGCGATGACTTTGCCTTCTTGCATCAATACACATCCTAGACCAATCTTGGATGCATCACAATATACATCAAACGGCTTCTTGATGTCTGGCATGATCAATATTGGGGCGAATATCAATCTCTTTTTCAGCTCTTGGAAACTGGCTTCACATTTGTCTGTCCATTCAAACTTCTTGTCCTTCTTCAACAATTGGGTCATGGGTCAGGCGATGCTCGAGAATCCTTCTACGAACTTGCGGTAATATCCCGCTAATCCGAGAAATGCACGGACTTGGGTTTGAGTGGTTGGGGCTTCCCATTCTTCGACATCTTTGATCTTGGCGGGATCAAAAAAAGACTCCTCCGGGAGACACAATATGTCCTAGGAATCCTACTTCCTTCAGCCAAAACTCACACTTGCTGAACTTGGCATATAACTGATGCTCTCTCAGGGTTTCTAGGATAACTCTCAGATGTTGCTCATGCTCTTCCTCTGACTTGGAGTAGATAAGGATGTCGTCGATAAACACAACTACAAACTTATCTAGGAAATTCATAAAGATCTTATTCATGAGATTCATGAAATAAGCAGGGGCATTGGTTAATCCAAAAGACATAACTGTATACTCGTATAAACCATAGAGAGTAGTAAAGGCGGTCTTCGGAATATCTGTTGCACGAGTCTTAAGTTGGTGATAACCAGTCCTAAGATCAATCTTTGAGAATACCTGAGTTCCGGTCAACTGATCAAATAGATCCTCTATCTTTGGCAAGGGATACTTGTTCTTGATGGTGACGTCATTCAACTTTCTGTAATCTGTGCATAGACGGTTGCCTCCATATTTCTTGTCGACGAATAACACTAGTGATCTCCATGGCGATGCGCTTGGCTGAATCAAGCCTGTTGCTAACATGGCATCCTACTGCTTCTTCAGTTCCACTAACTCTGAGGGGTTCATGCTATAGGGTCTCTGGGCTATAGGTCCGGTTCCGGGGATTAGTTCGATAATGAACTCAATATCCCTATTCGGGGGCATACCTGGCAATTCATCTGGGAATACGTCGGGGTATTCACAGACTACTCTGACTTGGTCAATGGTGGGCAAGGCTACACTCTTGTTGCACTTGAATTGACAGGGTAAGGTTTCAGAGATATGCTCTACTGTTACTCCAGAACTACTGGTCATGGTGATGGCTTTCTTAGCACAGTCTATCAATCCTTTATGTCTTGACATCCATTCCATACCTAGTACTACTTCCAATCCTTTGGTTCCAAGTACAATTAGGTTGGCATAAAAATCTAGCCCATGTATTCTGATAGGTACAGCTTTGCAAATTTTTCTGGCTTTAGTAGTTGAACCGAGGATTTGAACTATCATGACATGCTTCAGGTTGGTTCGGTGAATCTTACTAGTGCATGCAAATTCCTTGGTGACAAATGAATGCAATGCTCCTGAATCAAACAATACTCTTGCTAAAACTGAGTTCACAGAAAACATACCCAGCACTACATCTGGCGCTTCCTGGGCTTCTTTTGTGTTCATGTGGAAGAGACGGCCATTGCGGTTGTGAGGGTTCCCTGGGGAAAATCTCCTTCCTGGTTGAACACGACACTGCTGCTGAGCTGGGGCATTCACATTGGCATTGGTTGCTGTCTTCTTGGGACACTCATTGGAGTAGTGACCCTTCACTCCACACTCAAAACAAGTGATCTAGGACTTGTCCTTGACTGCGACAGGCACAGCATTGCTGCCAGTTCTGGGTGCAGTGTTGTTGTTGTTGCTCTTGGGAGGGACACGGTTGAAATTGTTGGCATTGCCAGAGTTTTGATTGTTTCCTCCGGACTTCACATTGCCTCCGCTACGGTTGGGGTAGCTTGGGAATGAATTTGGGGGTCGGTTGTTCCTGGGTGCATATCCCGGTGAAGGGTTGGGACGGTACTTCTGGTGGCTGCTAGATCCTGATTGCTGCATCATACGACGCTTGCGGTTGTCGTTTGCCTGGTTAATCTTTCCTTCCATCTGAATGGCAGAGTCGACTAGCTCTTCGAGATCCTGAAAACGGATGTTGATGAGGACAGTCTGCATCTCATCATGCAGTCCGTTCAAGAATCTCTCCTTCTTCTTGGCCTCCATGTTGATCTCATCAGGTGCATATCTGGCAAGTGACAGGAATCTGTCACGGTACTCCACCACAGTCATTCTTCGTTGCTTCAATTCGCGGAATTCATCTCTCATCTTGTTGACTAGACCTTGCGGTACGTGAGTGCGACTGAACTTGACTTTGAATGCTTCCCATGTCATAACCTGACCATGGTTCATATTGCGGATGCGATTCCACCAAGCGCTTGCATCTTTTGCCAGATAGTGGGTGGCGAAGAGAACTTTCTCATTTTCATCAACTCCTGCAACTTCAAGGTTGTTTTCCATCGTCTGTAACTAGTCGTCAGCATCTAATGGGTTTTCAGATTGGTTGAAGATTGGGGGATTGGTATTCTGAATTTTTTTTAGTTTGGATCCATGGTGATCCTGATTTCCATGTCCTTGGTTGTTGAGAGCCATCTGGGCGATCTGCTGCAATGTTGCTAAGTTGGCTTGGCGCTCGGCCCTGCTTGCTTCACGGTCTGCGATGAGATTCTGCAAGATCTGTAGCATTGGGTCCTGCGACGAGCTGCTCCCTCCTTGGTTTCCACGAGTCATCTGAAGATTGAGATGGATATAGGGGTAAGAGGGAAATTCTAAGGTTCATGGTTTTGGGTTTTCAAAGCTAAAACTTTGAGTTAGACTCAGGTTTTTCAACTAACTTCATTTTCATTCATGCAAGTAAGCACACGATACAACACACACCACAACAAACAAAGGAAAGCAGATGGTTTGAAGAACCATTCTGCAAGCTACAATACAGTGGGACCGATACAACTCATGCTACGACAGTGCTCTCGTGCATCTATTCATCATCGATGAAGTCAGAGTCCTCATTGTCAGTGTAGAAGTCCATAGCATCCTCCTCCAGAAAGTCATCATCGTTGCTGAGGTAAGAATCCATGTCTCCCTGGATGTCTTCACCCTCATCTTCTTCTTCCTTGGCAGCAAGCTGAGCTTCCTGCTCCTTGATGGTCCTCTCGAGGTCGGCCACCTTCTTGCGAAGACGGGCGATGGTGTGATCCTTCTTTGCATGCTGGCGGCGAAGAGACTGGCGATCTTGGACGAGCAGTGCGAAAGTCTGGGCCTTCTGGTCGGCAATGGCACGGTTCTGGTTGGCTAACTCCTTGGCATTGTCCAGTTCCTGCTGTCTGTCGTGCAGCAAGAAGTCAAGATTCTCCACTTGACGCCTCAATTATGGGTGACTTGGCATCTCCATCGGCATTCCCATGAAGTCACTTCTTGCATAGTGGGAAAAACGGGTTCCTTGGATCTTGTTGACGCTGAGGGCACATAGACGTGCGAGAGCTTCATGCATTGCCCTGGATAATCCATCTAGCCAGTTGTTCTCTCTCACTGAGAACTGAATTCTCCCGGAAGTTGGTGCTTCAATGCTTCCTCTAAGATCCGCGGTGACTAGCCACTGTAGGTCTCCTGCTGGGGGTCCTGGAAGTTGAGCTCCAAGAAACTCCGGGTGCGGGCGTCCTAGTAACTCCGACAGTGAATCCAGATCCCTCTCGAAGATTAGCTGACCTCCATTTGCCAACTGGTAGAACTTGCTGAACTGAGTCTCCATCTACAAGAATTAAGGATGAGGAAATTAGTGAAGTGATCAAGTGTGTCAAGTTTTAAGTAGTAATGTAAGAATTTTGAGGAACATGGATTTTTGAGAAAGAATGAGTTCACAAGGATAAGAGAGGAAATAGTTTTTCATAAATACTCACTTTGGTTTTGAAACTAAGTTTTTGTTTGGGCGTCCATTCTAACTAGGGTCTCCTATGGTTAGGATGGCTCTGATACCAACTTGTCAACACCCGGATTTTTAATCCCAGATGCCCGTTATGCCATACCTCGCAATCCCAGGATTACCATTTTTGCGAGACATAACGGATTGGGTATCACAATACATCATCCATACAAACCATACATAAGGTCTTACACAAATAAGGATCTCATGATCCAGTCTGAATACAACAAGAAGCGGAAATAAAAGATAAGCATAGCGGTGGGGTCCATCTTCAGGGGCACAAGCAATGCTGACGAAGGCAGATAGTCCTAGTTATCATAGCCGTCCTGCTGGCCATCATCTTGGTAGTCTCCTTCATAGTCTGGCTATGAGAATAGCCAGGGACAAAAGCCATGAGTACTCTTTAAGTACTCGCAAACTACTATTAACAGGTACTATAGTTCTAAGTTAAAGTGCCAAATCTAAGTTTAACTATAAAGTTAAGTTTGAAACCTAAGCTGAGTTCTGAAGCAAAGAAAGATAAAATAAAGTTCTAAAATCACTTAAGTTGGGAAGCTATTGTCATAAACACAACCCGGTTGTGGTCAAGTCAAAGTTCATCATTCATTTCAAGTTATTTGAAAAACATCTGACAACGAAACAGTATGGCCATTCAAACTGTCCATAACCGCGGACGCGGCTATTCAAATAGTTTGACACTCTGCAGAGGTGGTACACTTTCACCACAAGATTCAATACATCTGTCAGGGATAACCCTGAATCATCATACTTAGTATGCAAATAATCAAACATAACCTTCCCTTTTACACACCCTAGTATAAGCACCTCTCCTATGAGCATGGCCTCCCAACCATGACCATCAGTCATCTTGGGCACTGCATAGGTGGACATCATGAGAGGTAGCCTCAGCTCAAACCTCTCCCGTGAGGGAACTAATACTAATGCATATAAATTTCCAGCTAAGCCTTACCCAATTCAGGTAATGTGGTTGTACAGTAAATTTGGAATGGTATCGCATCCTAATCCAACCATCAGTTTTATAAAAGGCTTAAGGCGTATGCCTCATCATTTTCATCATCATAAACCATTTTTGTTTCTCAACACGTGTCAAAACATCTCAATAGAATGACTCATCATTCCAAGGTTTTCATAATTCATTTTCACCAATTGTTCCCATCTAAAGTGACTCAAGTTTTGATCTACTCTAAACTACTAAGTTAAGAGTGTTCACTAAGGTGGACGGATGGGATCAATCTCATGCCATAGAATGACATCTAAAGTTATCTAAATAGGTCAAGTTTTATACTTTTTATGCTACCTTCAAAACAAGTAAAGAACTTTGGGTAAAGTAAAGGAAGTAAAGCTTGAAAATAATACTTGGGGTAAATACTAGTCAAAGTGGTATAATCAAAGCATGCTCTAAGCATCTTTGCTAAACCATATATTTCAATCCTAGCTTGCTAATAGTAGCTTGCCTTTGTTTGTGCAGTGGTTGAAGTTTTCTTCTTCTTCTTCTTGGTAGAACTCCTCCTCCTTGTAAGCTTGGTCGGTACTATCTTCTATAAATACATACGGAGTACACAATCACCAAACAATACTTAACTAGGCTAAATAGCTTTCTAAGACACACAATTGATGATCTATTATCATCATAAGCATCACAAGTTTAATTCAATAGTTTCATTCTTTTTATTTTAGAAAAGTAATTTCTACTCATTGAAAAATTAACTAAGATTTAATATTCACCACTTAAAATATGGGATCATGTGGATACATGTCATCACCACATATTCTAACATGTGGGAATGAGATTTAAAGGTTGGATCATAATTACTTTGGTTTAAGTTTATTATTTAATGATTTAAAGTGACTAGAAATGCCTATATAGCATTATTTTGGTACTAGTCCAAAATCACTGCATGTAAACCTTAATATTATTACATATTTAGATAGATATGATGAAATGTGATTTTTGAGAGTTGGAATCAACTCAAAACCTATCTTAGTTGATTTTATAAAAATGTTGCAAGTTGCAAAAGCTTCTGTTTTATTATTTTTACTAGGACAGATCTATAACTCTGATTCAATTAAATCCAACGGGCTTGGATAGATCATTTCCATACCTTTCAGACAAAATTGGTTTCATGCAATTTGGATTTATAAAACTCTCTTAATTGATTTTTAAACTAGTGGACAGAAACTAGATTTAACTTAAAAGAAAAATCCAGATTTGAATGGCTGGGCTAGCGCGGGAAAGAACATGGGCCGGACCAGTGGCAATTCACGGCACGGGCCTCAGCTGGCAGGGGGGTCCACCTTGTCAGTGGTGCTTAACACGCGAAACGGTACGCGCGCTGTGGGTCGTAGGATTAGAAGTGGGATCTATGGCTGAGGGTTGTCGTCAACGACGAATAGGTCGCCGACGAGAGTTTGCCCTAGCGGCTCGGTGGGGGTCGACCGGGGACGTACCAGGGCTCCAGCGACGATGGCGAGGTGAGGCGCGGTTGCGGCGGATCTTGGGGTGCCCTAAATCGCAGGCGCCCTTCTCCTCCTGCTGCGGCTGCTCCGGCTCCAATTCAGCGAGCTCGCTTCGCTCGTAGAGGGGTGAAAGGATCAGTGAGAGGTGGGGAGTGAGTGGGTGTGGAGAAATGGTGCAGGGGAGGCCGGCTTATATAGGCCCGACGGTGAGACCGAGCGGGATGGGCAGGCGACTCCGGCGAGGGCGGCACAGGGGGCTAGGAGCATGGCTTGAGGTAGGGGGCGGTGACATGTCTCCTGGCGGTGCTCTAGGAAGTGAATGTGGGCGTAGGGGCGTGGTATGCGGTCTGGGCGAGCTGGCGCTCTGAGCGACAGAGGCGGCGGTGTCCACGGCGAGCGGTGGCTGGGGTGAGTTGGGCGGCCAGCGGGGGTGTCTGGGGTGTTCCCCAGGTCATGGCGGAGCGGTGGGCACGGGCTGCGGCCAAGGGGCGGTCTATGCACGCGGGGACAGTGCGAGCTCTGCGGGCGGCGTCGGCATGGTCTACCAGCTCCGGGCACGGCGGTTCTTGGCTGTTCCTGTCTCTGGCTCTGGCCTAGGGCTGGTTGGACGGTGGCGGTGGACCACTGGCAGCGTGCTAGACAAGGTGAGGGAGGGGGAAGTGGTCTGCTGCTGCGAGTGCACGGTCGGCCGGCGAGGAGTGGCTCGGCATGGCAATGCACTACAACTAGGAGGTAGGGTATGTGTTGGTGTGGGTCTAGCTAGGCTTGAGGGGGACAAAGATGATCAAAGCACTTCAATTTGCTAGACAAGATCAGCCCAAAACAGTAATGGTTAGGCCACTTTGATCTTGCCCACAAAGTGTTTGATGAAATGGCCAAAAGAGAAAAAAATTTGAACTTTAAGTTCAAAATTTTTGGGTGTTCTCCACTAGTGCTAGGTAGCCTCTGGTTGTAAGGGTTTTGAAAGTGGAGCTCAAATAGATGGTTTTTGAAATAGGGGTGATCTATGCATATGCATTGGATTCAATTTTCAAATGCCAATTAAAATAAGTAAAAGAATGTTTTTAGCAGATCAAAAGGTGGGCCTTGGTACCCCATTATGTGTACTAGCAAGGGGTGCAAAGATCATGAAATGTTTCTGTTAAGAAATGAGTGCTAGGAACACTCAAAGTAGTGTAGTGGGTTAAAATGGCCAAAATGACCATTCCTCCTTTTTACTTCTTTTTGATTTGATTTTCTTTGGTAAAAGTTTGGGAATGATGTAGATGATGTTTAAATCACCTAAGAAACATTTTACAAGCATTGGATCACTTAAACAAGGCACTTCAATTCAACTCCTATTTTAAATGCACACACATATGAATGCTTTCATTTTTAATTTGGAAAAGTTTTTGTTAACCCTATTTTTGATGATTTGGATCATGATAAGCTTGGATTAAAGTTTTGGGATGTTACAACTTTCTTGGCACAGTCGATTAATCCTTTATGTTTCGACATCTAATCCATTCCTAGTACTACTTCCAAACCTTTGGTTCCAAGTACTTTAAATTAGCATAAAAATCTATTCCATGGATTCTAATAGGTATAACCATGCAAATTTTTCTAGCTTTGGTGGTTGAACCAGGTAGTTGAACTATCATAACATGCTTCATTTTTGTTGGTTGAATCGTACTAGTGCATGCAAATTCTTCTGTAACAAATGAGTGCGATGCTCTAGAATCAAACAACACTCTTGCAAGTACCGAGTTAACAGAAAACATACCTAGCACGACATCTGGCGCTTCTTGAGCTTCTTCAGCATTCATGTGGAACAGACGGCCATTGCGGTTGAGCGATTTCCCTGGGGCAAATCTCCTTCCAGGCTGAACACGGCGTTGCTGCTGAGCGGGTGCATTCACATTGGTGGCTGCTGCAAGCTTCTTGGGGCACTTGTTGGAGTAGTGACCCTTGACTCTGCATTCAAAGCAAGTAATCATGGACTTGTATTTTCCTGCAATAGGCACAACATTGCTTCCAGTCCTTGGGGCAGTATTGGTGTTGTTGGTGTTGGACTTGGGCGATGCATGGTTGAAGTTATTGGAGTTGTCGGGGTTATTATTGTGGTTTCCTCCAGACCTCGAGTTTCCTCTGCCACGATTGGGATAGTTTGGACGGGACATAGGGGGTCTGTTGTTTCTTGGGGCATATCCTACAGACGGGATGGGGCGATACTTCTGGGTATGGTGGGATCCAGGCTGGTGCATCATCCTGCGCTTGCGGTTGTCATTGGCTTGATTGATCTTCCCTTCCATATGAATGGCGGAATCCACCAAATCTTCAAGGTCATCAAAGGGAATCTTCAAGGTCAGGAATATCTCTTTCTTCTTGGCTTCTGTGTCAATCTCATCAGGGGCATATCTAGCTAAAGATAAGAATTTGTCACGGTATTCCACCACAGTCATCTTTCCTTGTTTCCAATCTCTGAACTCATCCCTCATCCTCTTAATCAGACCTAGGGGCACATGAGTCCGGCTGAACTTGATTTTGAACTCATCCCAAGTCATCATCTGACCTCCATTCATGGTACAGGTGCTATTCCACTAGGCTCTTGCATCACCTGCCAGATAATGGGTGGAAAACAAGACTTTTTCATTGGCCTCAACTCGTGCAACCTCTAAGTTGTTCTCCATGATTTGCAGCCAGTCATCAGCATCTAAAGGCTCTTCAGACTTATTAAATATAGGGGGATTGGTATTCTGAAAGTTCTTGAGCTTGGATCCATGGTTATCCTGGTTTCCGTGGCCTTGATTATTGTGGCCCATCTAAGCTATTTGTTGAAGAGTGGCTAAGTTGGCTTGACGTTCAGCTCTACTAGCTTCACGGTCAGAAACTAACATTTGTAGAATCTGCAGCATTGGGTCCTAAGATGAGCTGCTTCCTCCGGGATTTCCACGAGTCATCTGAAGATTGAGATAGATAGTGAGATAAGAGGGAAATCTCTAAGGTTCATGGTTTTGTTTCAAAAGCTTTAAACTTGGAGTTTGACTCAGGTTTTGTAAACTAACAACTTCCTCTCATTCATTCATAGCACCCAATACAAACACACACCACAACACAAATAGAAAACAGATGGTTTTAAGAACCATTCTGTGAAACTATGATACGGTGGGACCGGTTACAACTCACTCCTACGTTAGTGCTTAGGTGCATCTAATCATCATCAATGAAGGCGGCATCATCCTCATTAGTGTTATCCTCCATGGCCTCGTCCTCCGGGTAGTCATCGTCGTCACTGAGGTAAGAGTAGAGATCTCCATGGATATCTTCCCCTTCCTCCTCCTTCGCTTCAAGCTAGCTCTCTTGTTCACGGATGGTCTTCTCGAGAGTGGCCACCTTCTTGCGAAGACGATTGATGATGCGATCCTTCTTGTCACGCTGACGACGAAGTGAATGGCGCTCCTTGGCAAGGATGGCGAGGGTATGGTCCTTCCTGACTGCAATGGTATGGTTGTGGTTGGCGTAGGAACAGGCATTGTCTAGATCCATCTGTCTATCATACAACATGAAGTCGAGATTATCCACTTGGTGCTTCAGCTTCGGGTGTCCTGGCATCTCCAAGGGCATTCCCATAGAATCACACCTTGCGTAGTGAGCAAAGCGAGTTCCACTGACCTGGTTGATGTTCTGCCCACACAGACGGGCAAGAGCTTCCTGCATAGCCTTGGCTAATCCGTCTAGCCAGTTGTTCTCCCTCAAGCTGAATTGGATCTTCTCCGATGTGGGTGCTTCCATCTTGCCTCTTAGATTTGCAACTATTAGCCACTATAGATCTCCTCCCACGTGATCGTTGAGTTGTGCCCCGAAGAACTCCGGGTGTGGGTGCTCAAGATACTCTGCAACTGCATCTAGATCCCTCTCAAAGATCAGGTGGCCTCCGTTGCCCAGCTGGTAGAATTTGCTATACTTGACCTCCATCTATAAGAATTTAGGGTGAGCAAGTTAGTGGGGTGATCAAGTGTGTCAAATTTTTATGTAGGATTGCAAGAATTTTTGAGGAACATGATTTTTTTAAAGAATCTCAAGGATAAGAGTGGGAATAGGTTTTCATAAATACTCACTTCTTTTGTTTTGAAACTATGCTTTTGGGTCAAGCGTCCATTCTAACTAGGGTCTCCTACGGTCAGGATGGCTCTGATACCAACTTATCAACACCCGGATTTTTAATCCTAGATGCCTTTTATGCCATACCTTGCAATCCCAGGATTACCATTTTTGCGAGACATAACAGAATTGGTACCACAGTACATCATCCATTACAAACCATAATAAAGGTCTTACAAATAAAGGATCTCATGATCCAGTCTTAATACAATCAAAGTAGCAGAAAATAAACGTAGTAGGGGCTCCATCTTCAGGGTCACAGGCAATGCTGATGATGGGAGATGACCCTACTTGTCATAGACCTCCTGCTGTCCATGTTCCTGGTAGTCCTCCTCATAGTCTGGCCACGGGAATAGTCAGGGACAAAGCCATGAGTACTCTTTAAGTACTCGCAAACTATCACTAACAAGTAAGGTAGTTCTAGTAGGAATCTTAAGATCTAGGTTTATTTGCAAAAAAAACAGGTTTATTTCATAAGGAGTTCAAAAGTAAAGAACCTAATTTAATTTTCTACATCACCTAAGTAGGAACCTAGTTTTCATCTCCATAACCCTGTTGTGGTCAAGTCAAGGTAATAGTTCAATTCACAAGTCATTTTTGAAAACATCTGACAATGGAACAGTATGGCCACTCCAACTGTCCATAACCGTGGACGCGGCTATTCGAATAGTTTGACACTCTGCAGAGGTGGTACACTTTCACCACAAAATTCGATACATCCATCAGGGATAACCCTGAATCATCATACTTAGTATGCGGATAATCAATCCTAACCTTTCAATTACACACTCTAGTATAGGCACCTCCCCTATGAGCTTCGCCTCCCAGCCATGGCCATCTGCCATCCTGGGCACTGCATAGGTGGACAGTCACATTCACGAGGTAGCCTTAGCTCAACCTCTTTCTGCGAGGGAACCCATACTAAGGCATATAAACTTACAGTTAAGCCCTACCCAATTTAGGTATTGTGGTTGTACTATAAAATTGGAATGGTATCGCATCCAAACCGAACCATCTGTTTTTATCAAAACTAAGGCTCATACCTCAAGGAGTTTCACCATCAAATCATTTTGTGTTCATAACACATGTCAAAACATTTCAATAGAATGAACCATCATTCCAAGGTTTTCATAATCATTTTCTCCAAGTATTTCCATCTAAGTGATCAGTAGTAGTTTAACACTAGCAACTAGCATTGAGGGTGTCACTAATAAGGGGTGCTAATCAAGTGTAACTATCCAAATCTAGTTTTATGCTCTTTAATGGTATCTAAGTATAACTACTTAGGCCTAGTTTTATACTCTTTAGGGTATCTATCCTATTTTTCCAATACTCACAAGTCACTAACTAAAGGTGAAGAACTTTGGTAAAAGTAAAAGAAATAAAGCTTGCAAGTAAAACTTGGGATGGGTATAATCAATGTTGCATAACCAAAGCATGCCTAATGCATCTTGCATAGGTTATATTGCAAGGATGGCTTGCACAGGTATGAAGCTTGCAAGTGTTAGCTTGCCTTGAGTAGTGTAGTGGTTAAAGTTCTCTTCTTCTTCTTCTTCTTCTTTGTAGTACTCCTCCTCCTCGTATCCTGGGTCGGTACTAGCATCTATAAATGAATACGAGGTACATAATCACCAAACAATACTTAACTACTTCTATTTAGCACACTAAGGCTCACACTTGATGATCTAGCATCATCACAATCGTCACAAGAAATAAAGACCTAGTCTTATTTATCTTATTTTGGAAAAGTAATTTCTACTCATTGAAAAATACTTAAGATTTAATATTCTCCAATTAAAATATGGGATCATGTTGACACATGTCGTCACCACATATTCTAATACTTGGGAATGTGATTTAAAGTGGTGGTCACATTTTATAAAGTTTAATATTACTATTTAATAAAATTAAATTGACTAGAAATGCCTATATAGCATTCTTTTGGTACTAGTACAAAATCACTACACATAACCTACATATTTTTACATATTCAGATGTATCTTATCACATGTGATTTTTGAGAGTTGGAATCAACTTAAAAGCATTTATAGCTGATTTTTGAAAAATGTTTGAAGTGGCAAAAGCCTCTATCTTGTTATTTTTACTATAGGTGATCTATAATTTCAAATGGTTTGAATCCAATGGGTTTGGATACATATTTTGAATACCTTTCTAACAAAATTGGAATCATGCAATTTGATTTAGTGAATCTCTTTGAATTGGTTTTTGAATCTACTGACAGAATCTAGTTTTAACTAAAATGGAAAAATCTATTTGAATCAACGGGCTCTGCGCGGGAAACTAATTGGGCCGGCCCAGCTATGCAGCGCACGCACAGTGGGCTGCTGATAGGCGGGTCCTACTCGTCAGGGACTCAGCTAACGCGAAGCGGTAAGTTTCAATTTGGGTCGTGCGATTAGAGCGCGATCGACGGCTGAGCATTGTCATCTCCTTCGCACAGCTCCGGCGAGGAACGAACCCTAACGCAATGGTGGGGGTACGTGGGAGCTCACCTGGGCTCCAGCTAAGGTCGGAGATGTGGGCGAATGAGGTTGTCGTCGACGGCGGTTCGAATGGTGGTCGCAGCAGCTCCTGGGGCGGCTCCTAGCTCCAGTTCCTCTTCTCCTCTGCAGCGGCGGGCTCCGGTGAAATTCCGGCGATGTGATGCTCGCCTTGCTCTAGGGAGAGGTGTGGGAGGTGTCTGAGAGAGAGAGAGAGGGGAGTGAGATGGTGTGGAGAATTGGGGCTAGGATGGCCTCTATTTATACACCGACGAGAGGGACATAGCGGCATGGCTCGGGCTCATCGGCGACGTCGTTACAATGAGCTAGCAGCATGGCTGAGGGTAGGGATCGACACGGTGCTTCAGGGTGGTCGTCATGCGAGTGATGGCACGGCAAGGGGCGGCCGAGAATGGTCGGGAGCGGTCCATGCTCTGTGCTGGAACGTTGGCGTTCGAGACGACGCATAGTGTCCATGGTTCGCGCGGCAGCGAACAGGCGTGTCTAGGGGGGTAGCTGGGGTCGTGGTGAGTGCAGGCACGTGCAGAGAGGGCAAGGCGCAGCGTGTGTGCGCGTGTCAGCAGAGGTTCTCTGGCGCGCGCTCGGCACAGCGGACAGAGAGGTGGGCGTGGTGATCATGGCTGGTACACGACTTGTCTTCGGTCGAGGGGTGGACATAGGGTGGCGGTGGAGTGTCGCCTGTCTCCTAGACATCGTGGGAGAGGGCGGCTCTGTCTGTGGTGAGTGGTGCTTGGTCGACCGACACGGTGAGCTCGGGTGGCGCGGCACTGGTGCGAACGGCAAAGGGGGAGTGTGTCCACTGCAATGCTGGGTGCTGGGGGAGACCGTGGGAGAGAAATGGGGCACAGTGGGGAGAAGAACACTACTCAGAATAGTAGAAGTTAGGCAGTGGTTTATTGGTGTCTGCTAGGTGCTCGACCAAATGGCCGCATGAATTCAAAGTTTGAATTTTTGGATGAAATTTGGTGAGTGTGCTTGTTGCTTGCTTAGGTGTCTATGGTTGCTTGGGTTTGCCAAGGTGAATTGATTTGAGTGGTTTTTTAAAAAGGGTGATCTATGCATATGAAATGATTCAATTTTGCAATGCCCTTTTAAAATGATTTAGAATTTGTTTCTATTAGTTTGTAAAGTGGGCTTGGATTTAATTTTACTTGGTCTAGCAAGGGGTGAAAAGAATTGGGAAAGTTTCTGTTAGAAATCTTTTACTAGAAATACTCAAAGTGGTCTAGTTGATAATTTTGGTCAAAATGACCATTTGCTTATATGATTCATATTTGATTTTCTTTTCTTTTGATTTTGTTTGTAAATGGCATAGATGATGTAGTATTCATATTTAAACCATTCTTTATCATTTGTAGCAATCAAACATGGCAATTGCACTCATTCATACACTAATGCAATTCACACATACACTTATATTAAATTTAATAATAAAAGTTTTTTTAACCCTAAACTTAGGTGATTTGAACTTGATAATCTTGATTAATATTTTTGAGGTGTTATAGAGGAACACCGTATTTGGACAAATAGGCAGCAACCGCTACTCACATCATCCTCATAACCACAACAGTCAGCAATCGACATCAATCGAATTACTGCGCTATTAAGGGACGTAATCCCTTAGGACGTATCCCATGGCATGGATAGTGTTCCGTGAGTTTCTTAGGTTTCCCAAGTTGATACGTAAGGGGTTCCAACAACTTTATAGTCACTGTAAGTGCTAGCACACCTCCGTCTACCAACAAGTAGTTTCCTCCATCAAATCCCCACGAGAGGCAAATATTCAAATATTGAGAGGTCGACTTCTCTCAACATCGAGATGTAGAAAATCTAACACATGGTCACAGCGATGAATATTATAATAGACTTTATCTTATTTCAATCTCATACTAGGGTTTCTCCATCTCCCCAAGAACTAATGGTCTACTCAGACATGGAGGCAATCAACATCATAGCAATGGTAATGGAAACAATCATAGATGAATAGTACTTGTATAAATCCACAACGAGTACGGGAATTACAACAAGATCTAGACAAGATATAGATAGGATGGATGGAGGTGGTTGTGATGCAGCGGTGGATGATGAAGATCGATGCCTTAGCCTCCCGGATCTGCGCAGGGCAAAGATGGATCCTTGTGGATGAGTTCCCCCTCCAGATGCCTTCCGGAGGTGAGGTTTCTGCAATTTCTGGATGTTCTGTATGTCATCTCCCCAAACCAATTGCACGGGGTGAAACTATTTGACAAGGTCGAGGCGGCACCAACTATATGGACGGAGCTATACGGCCGAAAAAGTTGCTCCGGTTGTATAGTTGGTCGTTGAACTCTCTGCCTCCCTTGTTTGCTTCTGGTTTTCTTCTGGTATTATTAATATTTCCCAAATAAGCGATTTACGTTGTCTTTTACTCCTTTTCTCCACAGAATTGTATCCATTGGATCCATCATTTGTCCCGATCTTGGTGAAAACAGACATAAAATGTGAGTGCGAGCGCCGTAAAATACCAAGATCCTACATCTACAATGCAAAATAATAATGTAAAACATGATGCAAATATGCACTCATCAACTTCCCCAAGCTTAGACTCTTGCTCGTCTCGAGCAAGTTTTATCTTAATGGATGTGATCCTCATATTCATGAAGCTAAGTCGATAAAATAAATGAGGCAGTTTCAGCATGTGTTTATCATGTACGATATATAGGAATAAGTTCATGAATAGTATCTTACTCGAACCATCTGAATAGTATTAGCAGGCTTCCACACCTTAGTGATCAATAGTTCATAAAAGATGAAACTCAACATAATGTAAAAGTATCCGGTTCAACCGAGTGAGTTAGCGAGGTAGTCCCAAGTGTTTTAGGTTCAACGTATTCACTTGGGATTCAGAATTTCAAAGGTATCTCTTTTTCATACTACAATACAGTGGTATATGCCTACTTGCTCTTTGCCCACTTGCCCTTTTTCTTCTTCTTTTGCTTTTTATTCGTATATATGCTCACACTTTTGTTTAAGTGCTATGCAAAGGAGTTAGCCATACATTCCACTACATGTAGGAATTCAAAGTTTAACGATCTCAATTATCAAATTCTAATTGTATATGAAGCATTCGTATGACTTGAAGATTCTACCTCGACTTGTTCTCACTCTATTTTGATACCACTTTCATTTTCCTTTGTTCAAGGTTTCTTTCTCAACTTAACTATATAGATAATTTTTCTTTGTAAATCAAACCGTAGACTTACATCATATTAACCAAATTATCTTTAGGTGTTCCATTAATACCAATGGTGTGGAAGATTCCTATTGCTATCATCAAGTGCAAGTAAAGTTATACTCAAGCCATTCATATGTCAATAAAGCAAACACAAACTCAATATTTCTCCATATATAATAATAAACTCAGAATTTCATAAAAGGGATCGACTATTCCTGAAGGGAATTCTAATGATGAAAACTTTATTGCTAGTTTGAACTAATGCGAAAATAGTAATAAAAACTTAAAGGATAGATTACAAGGTCTTAAAGATCTCCCCAAGCTTGGAATCAAGCCAGGCAGGATCAAATAATCCCTTGCAATTATTTGATACCGTGATTGTTGTAGATCACTGTGGCACCATGGCATGTAACACAACGGTGCGTAGCTTCTTGTTGGTCTCCTCCAAAGCAGTTATGCGGCTGTAGCACCTGCGCAAATCAGACTGTAGAGTATCCACTCTATCTGCAAGCTTACTCATCAATGGAAGGAGGTCTTCCTTCTTTTCCATCTTATTGAGATAGTGACGGACTTCAATGCGGTGGAGTAGCTCATGCTTCTGATATATCTCCAATGCCCGCACACGATCCTTAGTCCTGGGGACAGCTTTTTCTTCCTCATCCATAATTGATGGATTGGGGAAGTGGAAACCGTACCTCCACTCTTTTTGAGGCTTAACGTTCATACGAGCACCAATGGTTGGCTTCGAGAGTGGTACCTCCGCTCCCTTGCTAGCACCTGCACTAATATTAGATAATTCCTTACGCTTGTGCAGCCTTTGATCCGTGGTGACAAACTTGACCGTCTCCACACGCCCTTTGTCATGCGGCTTGTGATCTTCTCTCTCTTGTTGAGCTTTTTTCATCGCTGCCCAATTGATCTCCAGTGGATCATAGACGTCACGACGGATGTAGACGTCAACCACGTCATCATCAGAATCGTTGTTGAAGTAGCTTGGATCGATGTAATCCTTGTACCTCGAGCTAAACCTCTCCACCTCCTCGTCATCGTCCTCCATGGACGGGCTGCTAGAGCGGTCCCTGTAAGGAGCGATGAGCCCCAAGGGTTTTCCACGGCCTAGGACGGGATAACGCATTGCTAGATTGGTTTCTGAAGATTATGATTAGAGAGAGAGGGACAATGGTAGGATATATGGGGGTCAGATGTTGGTAAAACTCACGAGAAACATCAAATTGTCGCCCAAAAAAAGAATCTAAACGAAACAGGGAAAGAAATCACGGATTTGGAAGTTTCCTGCCACGTAACGACCAACTATACGAGCGCGCCTTGTATAGCTCTGGCCGTATAGTTGGTTCCGGGCAGATATTTCCAAATATCTCAAGTCCAGGTCGATTAAATCATGACTCGGAACTGACAATAATGTTTTTTTATAATATAAATAAACGAAAGATCAAATGAAAAAGTGTCTAAGAGTTTAATGACCAACTATATGGCCGGAATTTTTGCCCCGGTCATATAATTGCGACTGTATAGATACAAACACCGAAAATCAAAAGTGTCTAAGTGTTTAACGACCAACTATACAGCCGGAATTTTTGCTCTGGTCGTATAGTTGTGACCGTATAGATACAAATACCGAAAATCAAAAGTGTCTGAGAGTTTAACGACCAACTATATGGCCGGAATTTTTGTTCCGGTCGTATAGTTGTGACTGTATAGATACAGACACCAAAAGCAAAACCATCTGAGAGTTTAACGACCAACTATACGACCGGAATTTTTCGCTCCGGTCGTATAGTTGCGACCCTATAGGCTTAGATAGAGAAAACAATTCATGAAGATGATACAGAGAGTTTAACGACCAACTATACCGCGGGAGCTTCCTCTCCGGTCGTATAACTTCGCCCGTATAGTTGGTAAAACCCCTCTAAATCTTCAAAAAAAAACACAAGGAATTCAAAGAGAGAATTTTCAAAAGTAAAAATTGTGAAAACAAATCACTTACCTTGCACTTATCATTTGCTTATTCGGGGATGAAAAGTTCCTCCCACAACAAAGACTTCTTCTCTTTTGGAGGAATTGACCTCAGTTAATTGAATAATTCCCGTAAACGAAAATCACCAAGACTAAAGTTCATCTCAATAAGATTGATGTCTTCCTGGGCAAACATGGACACTGCATCTAACATTTTTATTTCTTGCCTCTGCATAATCTGCAACTCAAATTCTTGAAGTGAAAGAATCCAACGGATCAGTCTTGACTTATGATCTTTCCTTTCAAGGAGTTCTTTTAAGCCATCACGATCTGTGTGAACTCTCACCTTTGCATCAACTATATAGGAACAAAATTTATCACAAGAGAAAAATACAGCAAAAATTTCCTTTTCTTCCTTAGGGTAATTCTTTTTATCACCATTAAGAGTTCTACTAGCATGATGTATAATATTATCTACGAGTAATATGTTGTCCTAGAGTTACTCCTACAACATCATCACTAGCTTCACATATTAAGTCAAAGTTTGTATCCCAGATAGGTGGTTTAATGATGGGAGCACGAGATAAAGCATTTTTGAGTTTATCAAAGGCTTCAAGACACCTATCATCAAAATTAAATCTTATTCCCTTTTGTAGGAGGTTAGTCAAAGTTTTAGATATTCCAGAGAAATTTCTAATGAACCTTCTGTAAAAACCCACATGACCAAGAAAACTTCTTATACCTTTAATATCCCTAGGTCGTGGCATTCTTTCTATTGCCTCAACCTTAGCTCTATCAACTTCAATTCCTTTACATGATACCTTGTGTCCAAGGACTATTCCTTCTTTGACCATAAAATGGCACTTCTCCCAGTTTAGAACAAGATTAGTTTCTTCACAATGCTGCAAAACTCTTTTGAGATTATCCAAGCAACTAGTAAACGAAGTTCCATAGACAGAAAAGTCATCCATAAATATTTCCATTATAAATTCTATAAAATACGCAAAATAGGAGTCATACATCATTGAAAAGTAGCTGGAGCATTACATAAACCAAAAGGCATACGTCGGTAAGCATGTAAACCATAAGGACAAATGAAAGTTGTTTTAAGTTAGTCATCAGGATGAACAGCTATTTGAGAAAAAACCAGAGTATCCGTCCAAGTAGTAAAAATGAGTATGTCTTGCTAACCTTTCTAAAGTTTGATCTATGAACGGTAATGGATAGTGATATTTCCTAGTCTCTTTATTTAATTTTCTGAAGTCTATGCACATCCTATGCCCAACAATAGTCCTAGTAGGTATCAATTCATTATTTTCATTAGGAACAACAGTAAAACCGCCCTTCTTAGGGACACAATGAACATGACTTACCCATTCACTTTATTTAACAAGATAGATTATGCCTATGTCCAGTAGGCGTACAATTTCTTTTCTTACCACTTCTTTCATTTCAGGCTTCAATCTTCTTTTAAATTCTGCAACTGGTTTAGTACCTTCTTCTGGACGGCTATCATGGGACTGATGCCCTTTAAGTCATCCATTGAGTATCCAAAGGCCTAGCGATGCTCCTTAAGTATATTCATGAGTTCTTCTTCTTCTTCTCCTGAAAGTTTAGCACTAATAATAACAGGGAACTTATTTGTATCATCTAAAAACCTGTATTTAAGATTTTCTGGTAGAGTCTTCAACTCTGGGGGTGGTAGTTCCTCGTCCCCTCTCTTTTCTGGCTCTTCAAAAGCTTCATCGATTGGAGGTCCCAAAATGGGGAGTGAATCGAATTCATCTTCTAGTTCTCCTAGGGACTTGTCCTCCATAAGTATTTCTTCATAATTTGGATTTTCATCTATTTCTTGTTCTTGATTACTAAAGAAAAGAGCTGCCATTTACTCAATAGTTCTCTCTTCCTCTTCTTCTCATATATGTGGAGGCCTGTCTTTAAATTTGGAAAAGTGGAATTTATTTTCTATTCCCCCAAATTTAAGAGACACAATCTCCTTCTTGAAATTAACATAGGAACCTATATGACCCAAAAATTTCCTTCCAAATATAATTGGGCAAAGAGTGTCAGTTGGCATATCAACAACTACAAAATCGATAGGAAAGTTTTTGTTGCCAATTGTGACAGTTGCATCTTCAACTACTCCCATTGGAATTCTAAGGTTTTTATTGGCTAACATAATTGTCATATCAGTATTTTCAATTGTAGCCGGTTCTATTTCTAAGTAGAAATCATAAGATATAACATTAACTTTGGTGCCAAGATCACATAAACCGTAATGCGAGGTTTCTTTAAATATACAGGGAAGAATAGGCTTACCCACATCTTTTACCTTTGTTTTACCTTTAACCAATACGGAAGTTTCTTCATCAAGTTCAACTATGTTACAATGTGTGTACATAGCCATAATTGCTTCCATTGTTACCTCTTCATCTTTGGGTTCTTCCAGATGTTCCACGACTTCTAGCATACTTTCCTCTTCCTTCTTCTCCTGTATTGCTTTGACCTGTTCATATTCAAGAATATGCTTTTGTGCAGTGTTAGAGAAAGACATTTCATATATCGGTTCTACGGAGGCCAGTGTTTCTTTATCTTCTTTTTCTTTTCAGGTTCGGGTGGTGGATCATACTTGATTGGACCCTCCTTTTGAGCTTTGATATGTTCTGTAAAAGCTTTAACAACTTGCAACACAAGATCTGAATCCAAATAAAGTTCTTTAGATAATTCTTTAACATGGCCCTTTTTATTATAGTCATGAATACAATCATGCTCTTTCTACGCCTCCTTCGCTTCCTAGACCAAAATTCCATGAAACTCTATGATCACGAATTCTATTAAGTTAATCCCAAGCTTTAGGTATAGGAAGACTCATAAAGGCTTCTTCCGAAAAAGAGTCTAGTTCAATTTTATTAGGTTCAATTCAACCGCCATAAAAGATATGTAGTAAATACCATTCAGGAAAATCATGATGAGGATATAGTCGTAGTAAATCTTTAAATCTAATATAAGCTCTTACCAGTCCTTCATTAGAATGATTCTTCCAAGTCATTATAAGACGCCTGATTCCAAAACATTTTGATAATGGATAATATTTTGATAGAAATTCATAGGCCAGATTATCCCAAGTAGTAGTGTCTTCAGGGGGTAGAGATCTATACCATGAGAGAGTTGTACTTGTCAAAGTCTGACTAAAAAGTTTAACCCTTACCTCATCAGCGGTATATCCCTTCAATAGAAAAGTTCCACATATATCTTTGAAACATGCAGTATGCTCATATGGATCAGGATCTTCTCCATCTCCAGTAAATTCCTTCTTATGTAGAATACTAAGTAGTAGAGGATTTATTTCAAACCCCCTTGTCTTCTTATTGGAGTTGTCTCTTTTATATATATCATAGGGCTTCCCAAAGTGGTTTAGTGGGTTAGCACTAGTCATATGCTCAAACTCCATCATGTTGGTGAAAACCTATAACTCAAAACAAAATTTAGCAAAACAAAAATAAATAAGCAAAAACTAAAAGACCTACATCACTTAGCTCCCCGGCAACAGCGCCAGAAAATAGTTTGATGACTGCAAGTGTACAGATCCTTTGTAGCTAGTATCAAAATAAAGATATCGAGCCCACAGGGAGCAGGATCCTGAAGTCTAATAACTCTTGAAATAAATATTACGATAGAAATGCTAGATAAAGTTCTAAGTGATAAGATAAAATGCAAGTATTGTGTAAAAAGGTGTTTTTGGATTTTGGGTGTAAGAGCAATAATAAAGTAAAGTAAAACAACTGAGTACAGAAAGTAAGTATCGCGTATGTAAGAGACATTGGAACTGAAGTAGGGAAAAGGTGTTCTCAGGGAGTAGCGGATACACCACTAGTATTGTAAGGATCTAAGATAAAGATTATCATCATGAACATTCTCAACTATGTATGTGTGGGAGGAACTCCGTATTTGGACAAATAGGAAGCAACCGTTGCTCACATCATCCTCATAACCACAACAGTCAACAATCGATATCAATCGAATTACTGTGCTATTAAGGTACGTAATCCTGTAGGACGTATCCCTTGACATGGATACTGTTCCGTGAGTTTCCTCGGTTTCCCAAGTTGATACGTAAGGGGTGCCAATAACTTTATAGTCACTGTAAGTGCTAGCACACCTCCATCTATCAACAAGTAGTTTCCTCCACCAAGTCCCCACGAGAGGCAAATATTGAGAGGTCGACTTCTCACAACATCGAGATGTAGAAAATCTAACACATGGTCACAGCGATGAATATCATAATAGACTTTATCTTATTTCAATCTCATACTAGGGTTTCTCCATCTCCCCAAGAACTAATGGTCTACTCAGGGATGGAGGCAATCAACATCATAGCAATGATAATGGAAACAATCATAGATGAATAGTACTTGTATAAATCCACAACGAGTACGGGAATTACAACAAGATCTAGACAAGATGTAGATGGGATGGATGGAGATGGTGGTGATGCAGCGATGGATGATGAAGATCGATGCCTTAGCCTCCCGGATCTCCATGTGGTGAAGATGGATCCCTTGTGGATGAGTTCCCCCTCCAGATGCCTTCTGGAGGTGAGGTTTCTGTGTTTTCTGGATGTTCTATATGTCGTCTCTCCAAACCAATTGCACGGTGTGAAACTATTTGAAAAGGCCGAGGCGGTGCCAACTATATGGCCAGAGCTATAAGGCCGAAAAAGTTGCTCTTGTCGTATAGTTGGTCGTTGAACTCTCTGCCTCCCTTGTTCGCTTCTGGTTTTCTTCTGATATTATTAATATTTTCCAAATAAGCGATTTACGTTGTTTTTGACTCCTTTTCTCCATAGTACAACTGCTTTAAGAATTGTATCCATTGGATCCATCCTCTGTCCTGATCCTGGTGAAAACAGACATAAAATGTGCGTGCAAGCGCCATAAAATACCAAGATCCTACATCTACAATGCAAAATAATAATGTAAAACATGATGCAAATATGCACTCATCACACGAGCACGACCCCTATGAAATTTTCACGCATAATACATCACTATGTATGGCCATTCCCGGGATATGGATATTTGTCTCGTGGTGCAACCATATATTTTTTTAGGTGATCCTCCGTAATCGTGGATTATAACTATAGGTACCCTAAGAAATGCACTCAACATTCGGGAAAAAATGGTTTGGGGTGCACCATAGGATACCTAGGCTAGATTCATGCTTAGGATCAAGTTTCCAATGACCCTTGCATGGTTACGCAAGCTGGCAAGTTCGGCCTATTTTTTGAAGCCTAGCAAACAAAGTTAAAAAAATAGAAACTTGTGCATGAAGTCCTTATATGTGACCCGCACCCTATTAAAAATAATAAACAAGACACACCAAGAATCTAGATATGGAAGGAATCACCCGAATGGCTATCCAGTAGGAGTTAACTTGATCTAAACCCTAGTAGTCATGCTCAGTGCCAAAAACATGGCACCCTTCCATGGATTGAGCCCAAACACGGTACATATATCCCCCTTGGAATTTCAAACAACATCTCCAACTAGATATATTTGGGTTATGTGAAAAAATCTCGAATTTCCATTTTCTAAACAAAAAATTTCGAATTTTTTCAAAAAAATTCCATTTTCTGTGGATCGAGATTTCTGGAAGGCCATCCGCGAGCAGGACGCTTCTTGCTACGGGCCATTAGATCGATGTGCATGGACGATTAAGATCGGGTTCTCTCAGGGTGATCCACGAGCAGGTTGTTTCTACGATCTGATTGGCTACGAAAATGCAATAGAATTCTGGACTCATTTTGAATGAAAACGTTTCTAAAAATCACAAATGTTGTCCACACACATTGATACGTCCAAAACGTATCTACTTTCCCGAACACTTTTGCTATTGTTTCTCCTCTAAACTTGTGTGATTTGGATGCAACTAACGCGGACTAACGCTATTTTCAGGAGAATTGCCCTGGTGTCTACTTTTTGTGCAGAAAATCAACTATCAGGAAAAATCCTGAAAAATATGCCAAAAATCCTATTTCACCAGAAGACTCCCGGAGCCAGAATACGAGACGGAGGGGGGCTGGGCCGAGGACACACCACCTGGCCGCGCGGACGAGTCCAGGCCGCGCCAGGGGGTGGTCTGGCCGCCCCAGACTCCCCCCTCGGTCTCCCTCTTCGCCTATAAGTTGCCTTCTGACCTAAAAACTCAGGGGGTTCGACGTTTTTCCAGAAGGAGTTCCGCTCCGCCGCCACCACCAGGTTCCACGAAACAGCACCAGAAACTCCGTTCTGGCACCCTGCCGGGACGAGGAATTGGAGGAGATCATCGCCATCATCATCACCATCGCTTCTCCATCGACCATCCATGTTTCCCCCATCTATGAGTGAGTAATCCCCCGATGTAGGCTATGGGGATGGTAGGGATTGGATGAGATCGTTCATGTAATGGCATCAAATTGTTAGGGCATGGTGCCTAGTATCTTTTATTAGTGCTCTATGACTTTGTTGTGACTTGTTATGCTTAATGCTTGTCACTAGGGCCCGAGTGCCATGATTTCAGATCTGAACATGTTATTGATTCATTATGATAGTATTGTTTTTGGTCTTACCTGCAAGTTGTATACACGTTGTTGTCCGGAACCAATGGCCCGGTGATGTAAATCGGGATAACCGGAGGGAATGGCTTTGATGTGAGGATCACATGTGTTCACGGAGTATTAATGCTTTGCTCCGGTGCTCTATTAAAAGAAGCACCTTAATTGCCAGTAGTTCCCTTGAGGCCCCGCTGCAAACGGGCTAGCAGGACAAAACATGTTGTGCAAGTTCTCATTGCGAGCACGTATGACTATATATGGGACACATGCCTAGGATTATCTAGTACTTGGATGCTTTATCTTATTTATCTGCAATTGCCCTATGTTCTGATTGCTATGTGAATTGTCTTGTCCATGCAACGCCCGTCCATCCACCCCTATGCCTACCGCACTCGAATCCTACTGTTTGCTGCTATTGTTACTACTGTCTTTGCTTTACTGCTTCTGTTACTTTGCTATTTCTACTACAAAAGTATTGCTACTGATAAACTACTATGAGCAAGATTGATTCCAGGTGCAGCTGAATTGACAACTCAGTTGTTAAGGCTTATAAATATTCTTTGGCTCCCCTTCTGTCGAATCAATAAATTGGGTTTCACTTCCCTCAAAAATACTGCTATACACCCCCTATACTTGTGGGTCATCAAGACTATTTTCTGGCGCCTTTGCCAGGGAGCATAGCTTTATTTATCAAGTTCACTTGGATTCTCTATTGTTCGCTGCTATCCACTACAAGAAGAGGTACGGTTCTGAACACCTCTATTGCTCTTGATTCACCATCTGTTATGAGTAAGCTCGTTACACCACCACATACACATGCTACACACATTGCTACTACTGCTAAATCTGAAACTTCTGATACTTATGATGCTGCTTCTACTGTGCTTGATAAGAGTGGTTCATTAGGTCCTTTCCTAGATGCTACGATTGCTAGAACTATAGCTGGAAATACTGAAACTCCTAATGAAGACACTACTACACCTGTTAGTTCACCTGAGTCTAGTGAAAGTTATGATATTGAAGATGGTTATGTTGAAATGACCGATGAATTTATTAAAGAATGTAAAAACACCCATGATAGGAGCGCTGCTAAGAGTCTCCTTGAGAGGCGTACTATTAGACCCAAATTGTCTCATGTTGCTAAGTTTGCTGCTTCTCCCATAAATATTAAAGATAAAGATTATGATTTCTCTCTCGATCTATCTTACATAGCTATTGTTGAGAAAGAACCTTTTTGCGGGACTAAGAATGAAAGTGCGGTAGCACATATGAATGAACTTTCTACCATGAGTGGCTTGTTTTCTGATGATATTAAGATGCGTACTTACTTTGTTGCTAAGATTTTCCTTTTTTCACTGAAAGGAGAAGCTAAAACTTGGTTTAGTAATTTACCTCCTGGATCTATTGATAGCCCTGATTGCTTGATTAGTACTTTCCTGCAAAAATATTTTCCTCCTAGTGCTAGACATGCTATTTTCCAGGAACTTTTTGATTTTAAACAGGGAGAAAAAGAGATATTGCCTGAATCATGGGAAAGGTTTTCTGCTTTGATTCATGCACAGGCTGGAAGTCCATTACCTAAGAATGAGCTTCTTGATATATTTTATAATGGACTAACTGAAGAATCTAGGACATACCTAGATAGTTGTGCTGATTGTGTTTTCAGGAATAGGACTCCTAAGGAAGCTGAGGAATTAATGGCTAAAATAAGTAAGAACTATGAAGATTGGACTCCTCCTGAACAAGCTATACCTGAAGTAATTGTACATGAACCTAATATACCAGTGCCTATTCCAACATCAAAGAAGAGGGGAGTTATTGAATTAAATGATGAAGTGATGAAGGAAGCTAAGAAATGTCTTAAGGAGAAGGGAATTAAAGGTGCAGATGTCAAGAATTTACCTCCTATAGAAGAATTATGTAAGCCTATTCCCTACTCATCCACTATCGAGGTACACTCTCTCCAACACTTTGATGAAGGTGATATCCCTTACTCTAAACCTCCTGACCAATGCTTAGAAGAATTCGACATTTTTATTGTTAAGCAAGATAATTTTAATAAAAGGGTGCAAAATCATCTAATGGAAAACACTAGAGCTATTGTTGAGTTGAAAGATATTGTGGAAAGAACCTCTAATGATGTTAAAATGATTGTTAAACACTTTCAAATGGTTCAAACTCAAATAGATCAACTCGTTAAAGTGCAAAAAGACTTGCTAGTTAATGCTGCTAAAGAAAAACATGCTTATGAAATGAGAACTAGAAGTGGTGCTGCTACCCAGGATCCTCTATATCCTGAGGGCATCCCAAAAGAATTGAGCGGGATTCTCAACAAGCTGAAAATAGTGGCTCTACTCGTAAGAAAAGGAAAAAGAAACATAAAACTGTTGTAGAACCCTCTGAACTTGCTATAGATCCCAATAGTATATCTGTCTCTGATGCTGAAACCGAAAGTGGTAATGAAGAAAATGAAGCTCCTAATAAAGAAAAAATTGAAGAAGAACCTGAAAACCATACTAAGAATACTAAATACACTAAAGAAGATTTTGTTGCTAAGAAACATGGTAGTGAAAGAGAGCCTTGGGTCCAAAAACCTATGCCTTTCCCTGATAAGAAACACAAGTCAAAGGAAGATGAACACTATAATAAGTTTTATGAGTGGATGAAACCTTTATTCTTGCAAATTCCTTTGACTGATGCTGTTAAATTGCCTCCTTACTCAAAGTATAAGAAGGATATTGTCTCGAATAAAAGGAAGATCCCTAATGAAGAAATTTCTACTTTGCTTGCTAATTATTACTTTAATGGTAAGGTTCCTAAGAAACTTGGAGACCCTGGGATTCCAACTATCCCTTGCTCTGTTAAGAATAGTTATGTTAGAACTGCTTTGTGTGATTTGGGAGCTGGAGTTAGTGTTATGCCTTTCTCTCTCTATAAGAGGCTTCAACTAGAAAAATTAATACCAACTGATATATCTTTGCAAATGGCTGATAAATCTACCACTATTCCTGTTGGTATATGTGAGGATGTACCTGTTCAAGTGGCTCATAATTGCTTGATATTAACTGATTTTGTTGTGCTTGAAATGCATGAAGATGATAATATGTCTATTATTCTTGGGAGACCTTTTCTTAATACTGTAGGAGCTGTTATTAAGTGTAATCAAGGAAAGGTGACTTTCAATGTTAATGACAAGGAACATACTATCTATTTCCCCAAGAAGATTGAAAGGACTTATGGTTTAAATTAAATTGAACATGTTGAGGGCATTCAAGTTGGAGAAATATATTGTTCCATACCAAGAGAAAAATTTGAAACTATTATGATTGGGACCATTGCTATCAAGGTTGAGGTAACATAATCATTAGTGGGATACAAAGTTTTGTCTCATATGGAATTGTTTTGGTAACAAGACCTGATCAACCTTGTTAACAAAAGGATTTCATTGAACAAAACAATGTTTTCACCATGATTATCCCCATTTACTTTTATTCTATCCATTTTAGTTTTTGCTTTCGTTTAGTTTACCTTTCCTGTGCTAGTTGCTTGCATGTTAGAGTGTCTTAGAACTCCTGTAGTTCTAGCCTTGTTTTGCCATTGCATCATTTCAAAAAAAATCCGTCTGTCAGAAAATCATTCATCTATGCCTGAAAATTGCCCAAAAATAAAGTGTCTCGAAAAATTCCAGAAAATTCATATTAAAATTTTACGTGAAAAAAGGGGTAGAGAAGTACCTGGGAGGTGCCAGGGGGACCAACCAAGCAGTCTCACCACCTGGTGGCACGGCTTGCCCTGGGTGGCGCCATGCCATGGTGTGGGCCACCCCTGGCCCTCCACTAACTCTCTCACCTGCCACTTTCTTCTCTCTCCTGACTAAGCTCCAGTTCATTGCTCAAAATCGCGTTCTTGCTGTGCTTGCTCTCGATTTTTTCGATATCCTTGCTCAGCCCATCTTTGTTGCTGAAATTTGGAGCACTTGTTCCCTAGTATGTGACTCCTCCCCTTGTCCAAGTAGATTTGTGTTTAGTGGATTATATCTTGAGTATTTTGCTGCTGTAGGTGACAGGTTATGAGAGCTTGTAAGCTTGTTTGATGCTTAGAGATATAGTTTTGATGCATGTTTAGGTCTCTTACAAGTCCCTATGAGTAGAATCCTTCATTATTGTCACTTTGCAATCACTCGTTTAATAGGTGTTTAAATTTCAGAATACCAAGCATGAACAACCATACCTTTGGAGAGATATTTGAGAGGGATGCACCTAGGAGGCCGAGGCCCTCAAGATTAGCCTCTCAGTTTAGGCCATCATACAATGAAGATCTTATTGCAACTCGTATTGGTAATGAAAGGGATGATGGGGATGCCCACCCATCCACTTTTCCTTGTTTTACTTTCTTACAAGCTGCAGGGATTCTTGATGATTTCTTGCTACTGATTGAGAGGGTTGGTTTGACCTCATATATGCAAGATGAGAGTGAGCAATACGCTATGCTCACCAAAACCTTTGTTGAGAGCTTCACGTTTACTAACACACCCTATCAGTCAACTGTCTCTTTCAAAATTTATAATCTTCCCTTTACCCATGCCATTGGAAAGATTTTGCAGTATTGTAGGTGTAAGCATGACAGGGACCGTGAAGAAAATTCAAGGGTGACCCGCTGATTTGCTGGAGCTTTACCGAGGGGTGACCAATGATGATGACCGCGTGGCGCAGCGCGGAAAGATAAGAAATATCCAACTCCCTGCTCTTAGATACTTTGCATATTATCTTGCTACTAGCGTACTTGGTAGGGAGAAGACAAGTAATATCTCCAACTATCATTTAGCTTTCCTTGCTGCTGTGCTCAACAATGATACTCGATACAATCTTGGCTCGCTTATTGCTCGCCGCCTAGCTGCTAGGGGGCCTATATATGGGGGCATCATTGCCTCACGTATGGTCAATGCATTAGAGCTTTCAGTGGACCCCAATGATACTGTATTGGCACCACAAAGGCTTGACCTTGTTGCTATTAAAACTCATCACTTTGTCACTTCTGCTTCTGATTTGGACAGTCTAGTATATAGGATGCTGTTTACTGACGGGGATGAGAGGGAGATCCCTTTGCCGCAGTCTTCTTTGTTTAGTGTTCACAGGAGACCGTGGTCGCACTCCAAGGAGGAGGTGGACGAGCAGCTTCGCTTGCTGGGTTTCCACGAGCAGCACCAGGAGGATGTACCCTCCTACGATTACTCCGCACACTACGGAGGGACGTACTCGAGCTTGCACCAGGACGAGGGTACCTCCTCGTCATACTACGGTGACACGTCATCCTGGCCGGCTTGGGATTGATACCCACTTAGTGATGGGTTCATAGAATGGAAAACAAAAAATTTCTACCGCAAGAACGAACAAAACCCAGATCTAATCTAGACAAAAGCCAAGATCTAATCTATTAGACATGAGCAACAAGATAGATCGGTACTAACCCTCGTAGAACCAAAAGCGTTACGAGATTGGATGATGTAGTCGATCACTTGCCGATCTCAAGATCGTGTGGACGATCCTTCCGGCGCCGCGTTCCGGCAGTGCTACCGCAGACGGTCACACGTGCGGAGTCGAAGCAGACCTTCCTCTCCCCGTTCTAGCGAGCAGCGGAGGTAGTAGATCTTCTCCACGGAATCCCAGCAGCACGATGGTGTGGTGGTGGTGGTGGATATTTCTGCAGGGCTTCGCCTAAGCCGGTGCAGAAGAAAGGTGGAGGAGAGAGGCGGCAGAGATTGGGTGTTATGATAGGAGGGACAAGAGGGGGCGCCCCCTCCCTTCTATTTAAAGGAGGGAGGTGCGCCTGGGGAGGGGGAGTCCTAGTAGGACTCCCCTCCTTGGGCCGGCGGTGGGAAGGAGGGAGGAATCCTCCTCCCCCACGAATCCGTGTCTTGCCCCACTTGGTCTCCTTGATCCCTTTCTTGATTTTCAAGTAAACTCCAAGAAATCCTCTAGAACCTTCGTAACATTCAAACCTTCTAGAATCTCCATACAAACACTCCGGAACATTTCCTAACTTAGAAAATTATCCCCAATATATGAATCTTATTCTTCGGACCATTCCGGATCTCCTCGTGATGTCCCGGTTCCATTCCGAGACTCCGAACAACATTCGGTCTCCAACGCAAATTCCATATCTACTTAAAACAACTTCGAACCTTAAGTGTGTCACCCTACGGTTCGTGAATATGCAGACATGATGAAGACACCTCTCCGATCAATAACCATCAGCGAGGTTTGGAGATCCATAACGGCTCCCACATACTCAACGATTACTTCATGATCGATAGAACCATTTAACATACGAAACCAATTCCCTTTGTCACGCGATATTCTACTTATCCGAGGTTTGATCGTCAGTATCTTCATACCTAGTTCTTCCTCGTTACTGATAAGTACTCTTTACTCGTTCCATGTTATGTCATCCCTTGTGACCAAGTCACATGCTTGCAAGCTATCTAGATGACATTCCACCGAGAGGGCCCACAGTATATCTATCCGTCATATGGATGGACAAATCCCAATCTTGGTCTATGCGCTTCAACACATACTTTCAGAATACCCAATGACACCTTTATAACCGCCCGATTCTGAGCGGCGTTTGATGTCATCAAAGTACCCATCCGGTGATGGTGATTGACATAACCTCATGGTCGAAGGATTAGGTTACTATGTATTTCAAAGCTTACAGCAATACAAACTTTAATGACTTGATCTTATGCTACGCTTACTATGGGTGTGTGTCCATCACATCATTCTCCTAATGATATAACCTTGTTATTAATCACATCCAATGTCCATGATCAGGAAACCATGATCATCAATCAATCAACAAGCTAGTTCAACAAGAGGCTTACTAGGGACTCTTTTGCGTTTACAAAACACACAAGTATTAGTGTTTCCTAATAATACAATTATAGCATGGGATGTAAACATTTATCATAAACATAAAGATATAATAATAACCACTTTATTATTGCCTCTTGGGCATATCTCCAACAGTCTCCCACTTGCACTAGAGTCAATAATCTAGTTAAAAATTTGTGCATTCAACACATATGGCTTTCTGGTGTTGTATAGACACTATTGCTAGTGGTAAACATAATCTTCGAATCTGACACTTCCAGGTCCGTGTGTATTTGCATGTCCTTGCGTCTCTATGCATTACTCATTCTCCAATGGGATGGCATTGTATAAATTTGGTCCTTTGGTGATACCTTTAGTTCCTTGGGATTAAATCATGTTGATACAATTGTCATACAATGTATCTTCATAGTATTATCCCGCTATGAACCACACCTAGTTTGATAACAAACTACTTGACGCAAATTCCCTCATTTGCTGCTATAATAGCAGTCATATACTTAGCCTTTTTGTTGTAGTATCTGTCACAATGTTTTAACTTTGGTACTCAACCAAATCCGTTATGGAACTTCCTTTCCATTACATTGTGCCACCCATAGTTTAAATTGAGATAAACTTAATTTGTAACAAAACTAGTATCAATGCAACAATTTACAATGAACTATTTGTCATCACTATATAAATAATATATTCTTAGTTCTTCCAAAGATCATAAGAATATCCCTACTATTTTCCAATGATCATCTTATGAGTCATTCTGGTATATGCTCATAACATTTAGAGCATAGGACATATCTGGACGTGTACATCTCAAAAATGATTGATCAAAATATTCTTGTGATTTCACCAAGTGTCAAAACACTTGAATCTCGTGTCAACACACTTGAATCTTGATTCAGTCCTTTCCGTGCATCAAGAACCTTTCTTGTTGTTTCCATATTGAACTCATTCAACATCTTATCTATGTACATTTGGCAAAACCATATTAGCGCCTCAATCTATCTATATAAACATTGATGCCTAATTCTTGGGTTATGCCTAAGTCTTTCATCGAAATGAAATTCTTATCATGTGTCAATAAAAGATACATCATTTCTAATCAACGATATGTCTTTCACATAATGTATTAGAAATATTTCTTAGCGCTCCCACTTAATTTCTTGCAAAAAATGCAAGCATCTTCATCGTCTCTGATGAAATTAAACCTTTTAACGGTTTCATCACGGTGAAGATTCCAACTCCGCGATGCTCACTTCAACCATTGAAGTTTTGCATACTCTTTTAGCATCCTTTGAATTAACAAAACCCTTTGGATTGTGTCATGGACACATCCTAGGTAACCATTCTATTAGAAGAACTTGTTTTGTTTGTTCAACTACCATATACCAAAATATATGTAGTGGTTGCTACATTAATCCGTCCAGACTAAATATCGCTATGAAATATCAAATCTTATCATAGTCAATTCCTTGAACATTGTCGTAAACTCTTTCCGACATGTCGACTATTTCATAGATGTGAAACATCCATGTCTATTTCTTTATAGATCCATATACGATTGTAAGGTCTTACACCTTTCTAGAGGGTCTTTCAAATTCAAAGCTTGATTTCTCGTGTATGGAATTATCACAGATTTTATGGCTTCAAGCCACTTAACGAAGTCAGGGCCCATCATTTCTTCTTTGCATGTAGTCGGTTCATCATTGTCAAACAACAATGATTTAACTCTCAAATCTTGGCATTTTATTACTTACCCGACCTACTTGGTTCAATAGTAACTTAGATCTCCGTGACCACAACCTTTGAGGCACGTGAGCCATGAGCATTGTTGCTGCCTCCGGGACACTTACCGACGCTGCGCAACTCAGCACATATTAGCCAAGGTTCAACGACCTTGTCAAAGTTCTATTGTCCTCCCACTTAACTTTTCACCAAATTCCTTCTCAAGAAACTCGACATTCTAAGCGACAAACAATTTTGTCTTCGGTGTTATGGAGGAATACCCAATGGTTATATTAAATAACCTACAAAGACATGCTCATCCGACTTTGGTTGTAAACATTTTACTTATGCCTAGCATACCAAAAAATTTAAGAAAGGACAACCTGGGTTTTATCCCAAACCATGACTTATATGGTGTCATTTCAACGGACCACGATGGAGCTCTTTTCAGTGTAAAAGCGGTAGTCACAAAAGCTTTAATCTTTAAAATATAATGGCAATTTTATAAATGACACCTTTGATCTTACCATGTCAAACAAGGTTTCATTACATATCTTGAACACTCCATACTCCTATGGTGTTTTGGGAAATGAAAATTTATGGAACGATTCCTCAAATCTTAGGTGTTTTGCTAAACTTGTAACTCAAACATCTTTCTTTATGATCCAATCATAAACTTTTTATTTTCTTGTTACAATGATTTTCCACTTCATCTTGAAAGTCTTTGAACATTTTCAAATGTTTCATACTTCTTCCTTATTGAGTAAGTATATACATATACTCACTCAAATCTTCGGAGAAAGCATATGAAGTTGAAATCCATCACCCACGACTACACATAATGGACTATATACATCAATATGTACAAATTCCAATCAGTTAGTCGTCCGTTCCTCTTTTGGCCTACGAACGGAGTTTTAATTATCTCCAGGAAAGTATCACAAGCGTCATTTGATCAAAATCAAAGACCCCAATAATCCATCAACATAGAATTTTTTCATGTATCCCTTTCAATATAATTTAAACGGTGATGTCACTTTGCAAGTGATCTTTCAATCATTTGTCTTGCGACATTTTAGCATTAGTTTTATGGTCGTTATTTCTCCAACCAGACTTGTATATCATCCATCTATTATGGAATGCGGTAATTATTTGAACAACCTTTTGTCGTCATAATACCTGATCAAAATAACAATTACTGAAACAAATCTTGAAGGTAAGCTTTGATGTTAACGAGCAACACAACAACCCTTTGTCTGTTTTCAATGAACATCATCACATATTCCCTTGCTAGTTACTTAGGCCATTGTAGTTCATGAATTGTGTTGTCCTGTATGACACTTCATACCAACCAATTCGGTATCCAATACCGCAGAACCACATTGTTTAACAACCAAGGAATACAGCCATAACATGTATCTTCTATATACCTAAGTTGGACATCTCCAACCTTTTCTTTTCTGCCAAATATTTTATAGATTCTCTTTCAACAAATCCTTTTCTTTTAAAAGAATCTATCAACATCAATAGTGGTGTCATTCACATGACACATAGTACAAAGTGTGTATAGTCAAATACTAATACCTTTGGACTTGCACTATGAAGTGGATCACCTTCATCAAATGTTTGGCATTCTTTCAAAATTCCATTCTTTAGTAATATTTTAGTGTAGTAAACATTTTACTTACATCTTCTATTCATCCTTATCATGACAACTTTCATGATCAAGCTGCTATAGCTTATAAAGGTGAATTGCGAGTATAATGTTTCTTTTCCAAAACCTTTTGGAGGATTAGGACGACTAGCGTCTCCAACCTTCACAAATTCTCATCAAATATGAGGACGTATACTCTATCATATTGGTTTTCAAGTAAACTCCAAGAAATCCTCTAGAACCTTCCAGAACATTCCGAAACCTTCTAGAATCTCCATACAAACACTCCGGAACATTTCCTAACTTAGAAAATGATCCCCAATATATGAATCTTATTCTCCGGACCATTTCGGATCTCCTCGTGATGTCCCGGATCCATTCCGAGACTCCGAACAACATTCGGTCTCCAACGCAAATTCCATATCTACTTAAAACAACTTCGAACCTTAAGTGTGTCACCCTACGGTTCGTGAATATGCAGACATGATGAAGATACCTCTCCGATCAATAACCGTCAGCGGGATCTGGAGATCCATAACGGCTCCCACATACTCAACGATTACTTCGTGATCGATAGAGCCATTTAACATATGAAACCAATTCCCTTTGTCACGCGATATTCTACTTATCCGAGGTTTGATCGTCAGTATCTGCATACCTAGTTCTTCCTCGTTACTGATAAGTACTCTTTACTCGTTCCATGTTATGTCATCCCTTGTGACCCAGTCACATGCTTGCAAGCTATCTAGATGACATTCCACCGAGAGGGCCCAGAGTATATCTATCCGTCATATGGATGGACAAATCCCAATCTTGGTCTATGCGCTTCAACACATACTTTCAGAATACCCAATGACACCTTTATAACCGCCCAGTTACGAAGCGGCGTTTGATGTCATCAAAGTACCCATCCGGTGATGGTGATTGACATAACCTCATGGTTGAAGGATTAGGTTACTATGTATTTCAAAGCTTACATCAATACGAACTTTAATGACTTGATCTTATGCTATGCTTACTATGGGTGTGTGTCCATCACATCATTCTCCTAATGATATAACCTTGTTATTAATCACATCCAATGTCCATGATCAGGAAACCATGATCATCAATCAATCAACAAGATAGTTCAACAAGAGGCTTACTAGGGACTCTTTTACGTTTACAAAACACACAAGTATTAGTGTTTCCTAATAATACAATTATAGCATGGGATGTAAACATTTATCATAAACATAAAGATATAATAATAACCACTTTATTATTGCCTCTTGGGCATATCTCCAACACTTAGGCCAAAAGCCTAAGCTTGGGGGGAGGTACGCCGGCATCGCACTCATCTCCTTATCATGTTGCGTCGGTACTTTGTATATTCCTGTTTTGTTTTCTTTTTATTTTCTGTTCTTTCTTTGCTTTTGCTTTCTAAAAACACAAAAAAGACCAAAAATATCTCTGTTGTTTCTCTTTGGTTTGCTTCTTCTTCTTTTCGCCTTGGTTTGTTTTTCCCTTTTTGCTTTGTTTGAACTATTCAAAAAACCAAAAAATATTTTGATTTGCTTGTTTTTCCTTTTTGGTTCTTGTTTTAAAAATCGAAAACACCAAAAATATTTGTTGTTCTTCTTTGGCTTTGAGAGTTTGTTGCAGGGTTCAGTAGTCCTCAATGGATATTATTTTCATATTATTATTCAAGCCACACAAGTGAAGAGCAATTATGAGGATTAATGACAACTTCAGGTGTGGTAAGAGGCTGGTAACGAACTCTATTTGTTTTCATTTTTGTACATATACTCATCATTGTGGGCATGCTTAGTCTGTTCGTGTAGGGTGTATGTTATCTTTGGATGCTTAGTAGTTCTTGCTTTCATATGATTAGTCCCAGCTTGCTAATAGTTTGTAGCATGTCATATGAATGTTTGCTTGCATTACTCTATTCATAACTTGGTATGACACCGTGGTATCCTCCTCTGAATGTTTCATTTGAATTGACTTGGCACATGCTCACGCATGCACATGACTGTAATAATCAATTAAGCCTCGATGAATTATTTTGCCTTGAGGATCTTGAATCACTTTCATGCCATGTTTAGTCCTGTTTTGTTGCAAGCATGATTATGACAGCTATTTCTCTCTCGTTTGTCGCTCCCTTACTATTGCTAGCCTTTACTTACACTGAGTATGTTTTACTCAAGTTTCCAACTCCCTAAACCAAATATTTCCAAAGTGTCCACCATACCTACCTATTAGCATCATTTGCTACTTCCATGCATATTCAATATGCCTTGTTTTCTTCCCAATAAAATGTTTGCTTGTTATGAGAAAGTTAGTTAGTAAAGCTCTCACGAACTTGATGGCACACTTTATTTTCTGCACTTAATAAACCTGAACCATTGTGACTGTCCATGAAAGTTATATGCTTGCAAATTATAGGCTGGGGATTAGGAGAACCGTGCTGTCACGGGGAACGCTTTCAACACTTGTAAATATATACCCAGTTGATACCATGCTCTTTTGTTTGCGGATGTCATCGGTGTGAAATAAAAGGGGAGCTTGTAAGTCCATGGAGTTATGTATGTGTGTTAGAGAAACGTCTGGGCCGATGGTCTAATCCATGCTGACATGGTGGAAACCTGCAGCGTAACCATAATGATATCTATGAAGCATTCTTCTTATAAAAAAAGAGAGATAGCTATTGAGAAAAAAAAAGAGGTATATGAAAAGAGGAAAGAGAGAAAAAGCACCATTTTCCCATGGTAAATAAGAAGATTGCTGAGATACTGATTGTCTGCTTGCCTTGTCATTTTGATATGGGGATTCTTCCGTATCATCGGGCAAGGGGTACCCCAATGGCGGTTCTCTATGATACGCACGTATTTACGATGACAAGAACTTACCAGTAACTAAAGTTGAGTAGCATGAGGAGCGGCCCTCGTACTCAAGGGACATGGGATTTTCAGTTTATAGTCTGTCAAGCATATAACTCAGATTGGACCTCACTTTCACCTTAACCACATTAAAGATGCTTATGATAGGGGCAATGAGAGCTCAAAGCTAATGAGTACCATACTTTCAGCATTTGGAAGCTTTTCAAATTATTCAAAACCTTTTCTTTTACTTATTGAGTCTCCACATATTCTTTGAACACCTTCTTGAGAGCTTAGTTGTCATTCTTTGTGCTTGTCTCATTACTTACTATTTGTGTTATGACTTTGATGCTTGTATCTTTGACATCTTTACTTCTAGTCTTTACTTGAACTTCAGAGGTGCCTTGGCACAAAGGCAAGCGAGATACCACTCTATCATACCTTGTTATGAGCATTGTAATGTTGCTTATGTTTATGCTTCTTGCTACTTATTATTTTTGAGTTGGAATCTCTTCATAGCTTGCAATGCCTATTAAGTAAACTTAGTTACATACTCCTTATTATGAATTGTCTAAGTAGTTGATCACATGCTGAGAATATATACATCATATGAAGCAATTGTGTTCGTGAAAGTTCTTTTATCGCACTCAGTTTTCAACTGAATTGCTTGAGGACAAGCAATAAGCTAAGCTTGGGGGAGTTGATACGTCCAAAACGTATCTACTTTCCCGAACACTTTTGCTATTGTTTCTCCTCTAAACTTGTGTGATTTAGATGCAACTAACGCGGACTGACGCTGTTTTTAGTAGAATTGCCCTGGTGTCTACTTTTTGTGCAGAAAATCAACTATCAGGAAAAATCCCGGAAAATATGCCAAAAATCCTATTTCACCAGAAGACTCCCGGAGCCAGAATACGAGATGGGGGGGCTGGGCCCAGGCCACACCACCTGGCCGCGCGGGCAAGCCCATGCCGTGCCACGGGGGTGGTCTGGCCGCCCTAGACTCCCCCTCGGTCTCCCTCTTCGCCTATAAGTTGCCTTCTGACCTAAAAACTCAGGGGGGTTCGACGTTTTTCTAGAAGGACTTCCGCTCCATCGCCACCACCAGATTCCACGAAACAGCACCAGAAACTCCATTCTGGCACCCTGCCGGGACGAGGAATTGGAGGAGATCATCGCCATCATCATCACCATCGCTTCTCCATCGACCATCCATGTTTCCCCCATCTATGAGTGAGTAATCCCCCGCTGTAGGCTATGGGGATGGTAGGGATTGGATGAGATCGTTCATGTAATGGCATCAGATTGTTAGGGCATGGTGCCTAGTATCTTTTATTAGTGCTTTATGACTTTGTTGCGACTTGTTATGCTTAATGCTTGTCACTAGGGCCCGAGTGCCATGATTTCAGATCTGAACATGTTATTGATTCATTATGATAGTATTGTTTTTGGTCTTACCTGCAAGTTGTATACACACGTTGTTGTCCGGAACCAATGGCCCCGAAGTGACAGAAATTGGGATAACCAGAGGGAATGGCTTTGATGTGAGGATCACATGTGTTCACGGAGTGTTAATGCTTTGCTCTGGTGCTCTATTAAAAGGAGCACCTTAATTGCCAGTAGTTCCCTTGAGGCCCCACTTCAAACGGGCTGGCAGGACAAAACATGTTGTGCAAGTTCTCATTGCGAGCACGTATGACTATATATGGGACACATGCCTAGGATTATCTAGTACTTGGATGATTTATCTTATTTATCTACAATTGCCCTATGTTCTGATTGCTATGTGAATTGTCTTGTCCATGCAACGCCCGTCCATCCATCCCTATGCCTACCGCACTCGAATCCTACTGTTTGCTGCTATTGTTACTACTGTCTTTGCTTTACGGCTGCTGTTACTTTGCTATTTCTACTACAAAACTGTTGCTACTGATAAACTGTTGTGAGCAAGATTGATTCCAGGTGCAGCTGAATTGACAACTCAGTTGTTAAGTTTTATAAATATTCTTGGGCTCCCCTTGTGTCGAATCAATAAATTGGGTTTCACTTCCCTCGAAAATACTGCGATACACCCCCTATACTTGTGGGTCATCACACATCACATACATGTTCCGTACACAAGATACATATGATGTCCGCACACATCACAGACACGTTGCATGCACTAGATACAAATAAAGTCTACATGACTAGTTCAGTTTCAACGAAAATTCAAGAAACAACGTTACTGTGCGTGCTTCTTTCTGCACCTCATATTAGTCTTCAAGCCCACACTGCATTAAACAACAGTTGATGAGGATTGAAACAAAAATGATCAAAATGCCAAATAAAACAAGTTTTAAGCTTACCTTTCATCTGGAGAATCGTACAAAGATGAAATTGGCAGATATTTATATTTCTCCTTTGGTTAGCCAAAAGATTCTCAAGAACATCCTCAATCACCCCAGCAATCTCATATTCTAGTTCACCTCCATTTTTTACCTTTTCCTTCCTCTTTCTGCTCCCACTTACCCTTTTTTTTCACCCCTGTCGGCACCTCCACTTCTTCATCAACTTGCTGCTCAACAGCATTTTCCTCCACAGGCTCAACACCATTTTCCTCCACAAGCTCATCACCATTTTCCTCCACATGCTCATCACTGTTTGCTCCATCTGCTGCACTTCCTCCAGTTCTTCGTCATTTCTCTGTCTTTCCTCCAGTTCTTTGTTGACTTCCTGCACTTCCTCTAGTTCTTTCCATTTGCCCTATTTATCTGAAGGAAAAGCCCGATCTTATGTTTGAGAAGCCTCATCTTCTTCCTGAGAAGACTCATGTTTTGCCTCCATGATGTGAACAGGGACAGGGTCAGCAACTTCAAAATCATGTGGAACTGGTTTTTTTGCATAACCTCTTGATATGACCCAATCCTCCACACCATTTGCGTTTCTTTTTCCTTGCTCATAGCCTTGAACATTTTTTAGTGGAGGCTTTGATCCTAAGCTTTCTAGGCCTCCTAAGAACTGATGGTTCAAGTTTGAACCCTGGATCGACTATCTCACAATCATTTTCATCTGCCATAGGTGGTATGTTTTCTGCATAAGTTGCAGCAAAATTGTCCACGGAGAAATAGTTATGAACATAGTTCTCTATTTTAGCACCACTACCTCTCAACTTTAAGATGAAGTACAGTGCATGGTGACATGGCAGACCAGTAATTTGCCTATTCCTGCCTGAACAAGTCTTGTTTCCATTGTCTACAGGATATGTCCGTTGATGTGTCCAAAATTGAACCATATTTACCTTTTGTTTTTGCATAAATAGAGTAGGGATTTTTGTATTTCACTGCGCCTTTGTGCGCTATTTCATTCTTGTTTCAACAGGATCTAAAATCTTGGAATCATATATGAACATATCAATTAGAGATGTCATATTGTGTAATTTTATGCTATTTCTAAGTGATAAAAGTCATTTTATGGATTTACCTTCGCACTGGGAAGAATACCAATCAAGGAGGAGGCATCGATACGATAAACCGACCACTAATGCGAACTATCACTTCACCGAGCACCATGGCGACCGCCTCGTCAAATAGTTTCTCCCAGCGAGGACGAGAGGCAGACCCGACATTCACAGCCACCAGAAACCATGAAACAACACATCTGAGAGGGATCTGAAGGAGGAACCCAGCTGGAGTAAATCCCGGCCACTTCACGGATCATTGGAGGACAACGCATCATCCCCTTCATTATCAACCGCTGCATCTTCATCATCACCATTACTCCCATCCTTTCATCTATTAGATCTCTTTGTAATTCCAGATCAAATTGTGGTTTGCATTAGATCTATTACCTTACTTTTATCCATCCACTTGATTGTGATGATGTTGTTGATTGTTTCCATGAGTGAGTAGTTCCTTTGTTCTTGGGGAGATGGAGAAACCCTAGCACCACTATGAACTTGTAAATAAAGATGATCTATTCTTGTGTCCATATGACTTGCTTATCTATGATATAATTATGACTTGTGTTTAATTTCTCTCTTTAGATGATATGTGAAGTTGACCACATATGATTTGCCTTTGGGACTAAAGGAAGGAAGAAACCCTTTGGACATGTTTTGGAAGCGTACCCAGAATGCTCCGTGATAGATTGGTGTCGGCTCGTAACCTACGCGGTCAAAGGGGGATTAAAGAGGGACTCCCTAAGATAATTACGATATCCATGGTGAAACCCTTAATTGCAGTGGTCTGTATGGGTGATTACTCTTAGGCATTGCGGTGGTTATTTAGAGGTGACCTCACACTTGGCTCAACAAAGTGGCTTCGTACGAGCCTTGTCGTGAACATCTTATTATGGGGCTCTCTCCACACATATCATGATATAAGAAGTATGTTATCTTGATTATATATAACAATAGTACTATGCTGGTGGTGTATCCTACATCCCCGAGAACGTTTTAGCCCTATTGAGTTCAACCATGCTTTCATACGATCTTGTTACTTGTTTTATTTTACTTGTTTTAATTACTTTTCTGTGAACAACCATAAACCATTCAAACACCCTTTACTTGAGATCAAAGACAACTTACAAGTATTCTTTGGTAGATAGTAACAAGGTGCATAAAGACCTTTACCAATAGCTCTCTGTGGGTTCAATATCTTTACTTCGAAACTACCTACAATTGGTCTGTGCAGTTGCAGTCGTCATATGTTCAGTTCCATGCTTGTCTTTTGCATAAATCTCAGCAAATATACTGGAACTTCTAACCATTCTCATATTTATAGTTCTCATTGCCCTGGTTCATGCATTCAGTACACCTTTGGAACTATTTTATGGCCTACAAATTTTGTTTCACAATTTTTTTGCCTAAAATCTATCTTCACCATTATGCATTGTCTTATTGCATCTAGCAGTATTATAACTGCAAGTGACTTCATGCTCCTAATCTTAGCATTGAAACTCTCTATCAAATTATTGCAAACATAATCACTTTGCTTAACTCACCAAACTTGGTTCGGACCCATAGCTTGCTGTGATGTTCTTCAAGGATTTTTTTCACCGTTGGCACTATATACATGTTCTGCATGTAAGTAGCATGCTTGTTGGGGGTGTATGTGTATGATGATGGCCACAAGTTGTCTTCAAAGATCATTCCTTTGAACTTCTCCATGAAGTTAGTAGCAAGGTGCCACATGCATTCCCTATGCTCAACCCTAAGAAACACTTCATCAATATCATTCTGAAGCCCCTGGAATGCATCAGTGTGTATCACCAAGCCTTCAGGGTGACCAATTACTGCATGTAGTCTCTATATGAACCATGTCCAGCTTTCATTTGATTCACCCTCAAAAACAACATAAGCTATGGGGAAAAGCCAATTATGCGGGTCCACAACACAAGCAGTAGCAAGCTATCCCCTGAACTTCCCTATTAAAGAAGTTGTGTCTATTGTCAGGTATGGCCTGCAACCATCTAGGAACCCCTTTCAACATGCCTTCAGGGAGACAAAACATCTCTAGAAGCATTTCTTATCTGCCTGTTTATACTTGACCCCCTTGAGACCTTTTCTCTTCCTTTCACAACCTCATAATCAATGTCAACAACACTATCAGGTGATGTCTTCTCTACCTCATCTTTGAAACTATATACACCATGTGAAAATTGTTCCACTTGCCTTAAATAAAGTCTAGATCCATCTCCTTCCCATCAAAGACTCGGTGGTAAGGAATTAGAACGTTAAACTTATCACTAAGCTTAGTTCTGAGTTCAACAGGTCCAATGTTATGATCGTGTCTCACCTAGTCAAGTACAGTAATAGCAATCCACATGGTTGTCGTCGGTCTAATTTTATCACTTAAAGAAGTATTAGGGCAGTTGTGATTCTTCGTGTTTACCCTAATCTGCATTCGATAAGAATAAAAATAAATCAGAGGACATATCATAAGAATAAATATGAGAAAGACTGAAACTAAATGTAGCTATTGCAACCTGAAATGGGTGTCCACCCCGCATTGGAGATGCATGCAATCTCCATTTAAACACCTTACTTTTCCTATAATGCACCCTAAATCTCTTTTGGTCACTCTTTTCAATGATAAGTTCAAATCCAACTCTTATTGCATAGGTAACAACGACATATCTAGAGTCCTCCATAGTCTCAGACAGTCCCCTCATCAATTGTAGGGTTTTCTCTATCAAAGTGTATAACTGGCCTGTCCTTGTCTTCTTCACCATCCCATTTCCGCATCTTCACATTCCTCTTCCTCATCAGTCCCATAGTCAGCCTCAAAGTTCAACCAAATATTCCCTTTTCTCCATCTTATAAGGGTCAGCAGCCACATCTGGATATGATTTCTCATCATCATCATCATCATCATCATCATCATCATCATCTCCGAGCACAAAACCATCCTCACCGCCACCCATTTCAATGTCTTCATGCTCGTTTGACAAAGCATCATGCTCAAGGATAAGCTGGCGGTCACGCTCGATATCATGAACAAAGGCTGCTCTATTATGGTCGGTTTAGCTGGTCCGGGATCATTGGTGACAATCTCTTCCCTAGTATATTTGTTAAAAATGTGCGCAGACATCAGCACAGTCCCCGTGCCGAAGTGTTTACCCCACATCATGGTCAAGACCTCCTCAGTGCTAATGTCACAAAAAATCTACAAATTTATGTCAAAGTTCCTGCTTATGAATTCATCATGCTGACCAATCGAAAAATTGCCAAATTCCATGTGCAAGTCACTTAGAGTTAGGTCCTCCGCGTCTACTGTCAGCTTATAATAAAAACCATTAGTAACTGTAATTCTACCGTCAGACAAGGTTTCAGTCTGACACTCATGTCGAATCTTCAACAGAAATCTAGATGCGGCAGCCATCCTATGGTTACCAAAACATATTCTTGCCATCACCACGGGACTAGAAACGCTAATTGGGGAATACAGAGAAGGAATTAAAGTTCTTATCCTTCAGGAAGGATGTACGACACGTCACCAGGATCCAGACCTCCAAAGCTTTGCACCCCGCATCCTCTTCTCCCGTTTCGTCCTCCTCCGTGCTCTCTAGCCTTGAAGGATCCATCTTCATGCTCTCTAGCTGTGCAACCCCATCTCTGTGTTCTCTGGACACGCAGGATCCATCTCTGGGCAGGGTCCGGATCACAACCACCATCATTGCGCGAGAACCCAATGCCCACCTCACACTTTTCGTTACCAGACATGCCTGGGTGGGGATGGCAGCAAGGAGACAGGGTAGGGAGGGGAGGGCAGAAGGACGATTGACCAAGGGAGGACAAGAGTGGTGCACGATTGAACGGAGTGGCGAGGGGAGGACCGGAGCAGTGGAGCGGAGCAGAGCTGGGAGTGACAAAATATGGAAAATCTCACAATAATGGGGGGGAACTAATCCTCGAACCTGGGATGTGCGCCGTCGACGGTGGAGATGGCGGGGCCTACTAGTCAGAAAACATGCCACCTAAACGAGTGAATCAGACTCAACCCACATGTCAATAAACGAGGCAAGCAGGCGGCAACTAAGCCAGACTGGACCCACATGTCAGGAAACGAGTGAACCCACATGTCAATAAACGAGGCAAGCAGGCGGCAACTAAGCCAGAATAGACCCACATGTGAGGAAACGAGTCAACCAGACGACAACTGATTCAGCCGTAACGGCGGACGGCAACAGATGGAATCAAGGGCACAACCATAACGAGTTTGTGGTTTCTGATGGTGCTGCTACAATTCGACAGATCGTAATGGTACAGTCATAATATCAGAGGAAACTAAGGCCACAATTGTAAATGTCCCTAGAATCAGTATGAGTAGTTCACATAATTATTTGTTACTTTCTATTGTACTACTCCATCCGTCCAGAAATAACCGATTTAGTTTGTCTAGATTTAAATGTATCTATAACTAAAACATGTCTTGATACATGCGAATTTAGACAAATTCAAGTCACTTATTTCTGAATGGAGGGAATACTACATTCACCGATATTTGCTTAATTTTGAGGAAAATAGACACCTTTTGTATCATCCGTAGATTCATGACAATAATCTTATTAGTCAAAACATGCAATGGATGATAAGAGCGTCTCACCACAAATCTCGCAAACTAATGGAAAATGGTGGTTGATCAAACAGTGTATCCGGCAACACCTTCCTTTCTGCCTGAGTTTTTTTCTTCTGACAGTTCAGTGAGCTTGTGTTAACTGCACAACTGCAAGAGCGGCGTTCATTTTGTCCGGCACTAACATTATTACACTTGAATTCGTGTATATTTCAGTGCAAGTCGTATCAGTCAATTACTGTACATACACAACTATACTTGTACATGCACAACTACGAGGAGGACTTGATTGATCTGCGACGTTGCTAAAACTTCACAGTTAGTCGGTAGCCCATACTTTTGGCTATGTCATTATATACGCCGGCTTTAGTATTCTTTTTTCCTTTCACTGAAGATCCACGAGGAAACGTAATGCCAGCCCATATAATTTACCAAAACAGTCAATTAAGCTGTTGTATCAAATCAGAAGATAAGAAAAAACAAAGTACTCCATCCATCCTTCCATCCTAAAAAGGATGTCTCGGATTTGTCTAAATGCAAATGTATCTAGACACTATTTAGTACTCCCTCCGCTCCATATTATTGTTCTCAACTTTATCTAGATTCAGATGTATCTAGTTAAATATTTAGACTAGATGCATCCGAATCTAGACAAAATTGAGAATAATAATATGGACCGGAGAGAGTACATAGATTCATTTAAATTTAGATAAATTTGCGACATCCTTTTTAGGACGGAGGGAGTACCTATAATATTTGGATATTTGGTTGACCAATTGTACATGAATTACACCTGGTCTTAAATGAGCGCCAAATAAGCTATCACCCACTAGCTAATGAAGCTACTAGTAGCTGACTTTGTCAAGCTTAATTCGATCGCATGACGAGCGGCATCTCAAATAATGATCTTGTGGCATTACCACGGGCGAGCCGCTTGCCTGCATGAGTGCGCACAACCTGCCGTTCCATGTCTTTCTTATCTCAGCCGCCACCTGCAAGCCAAGAGAATCTTATCAGTTTGCACAACTCTCAATTAGATTCCACTCGGTTTGATTTAGATTTAAGAAAGACTAAGAGAGAGTTGTGGCAAATACATGCTGCGCTCACGGTTGTACGATTTATTACTTGGATTGAGTATATTTGTTAGAAGAAAAACAATCTGTCATTCTCTACAATCCAAAGTTAGGATGGAGCCGTGGAATTAAAGTGGAATTCACTCATCTAAGAGTACACGAACTAAATGATAAGCTCAAATGACCAGCACATCCATCTTTTACTCACTGCTTTTCAGTCCTAGGGAACTCACCAATTATCTTGTAAATTACATGCTCGCTCACTCTCCTGCTACCAATCAGCTAATCAAGTGACAGCCAATCAGTGCAGGCACGTAATTAAGAGCGTCCCAGTTTTGGAACGACTTCCACAGAGTCTTCTCTAGTGATGAGCAGTTTCCATTCAGCGTGAATAGCAACCACAAGCATAGACTAGGCAAACATTATGAATTGTTTCCAGCTACCTAGCCAAGTGTCTACCTTTTTTTTCCAGATAGTAGTACTAGCGAGAAAATTGCACATAACACCATCTTTTGATGTCAAAGTTACACAAAACACAGAAACAAAACAATTGTTGCAGCTGACCCAGTTTGTTGTCTAATCAGTTGCAGCTAGCCCAAATAGTGCCTTAACAACGTATCTGACATGTGGGCATGCATTTCTATATGGTATAACACAATTTTATGGTAAATTAAAAAAGGGCAGCATAGTGTAGCAAAAAAACAAATTTAAAGATTTGAAAAATTCAAAAAATATCAGAACATAGCTAATGATTTATTCTATGTAAAGTTTCGGAAGCGTTCTACTAGGTGAAGATCACCGAGCCTCTTGCTCATATTTATATCGACTAGATGAATACCCGTGCGTTGCTACGGCACATTAAATCAAATAAAATTTCTTTAACCGAGTATGATGGGTCGGGTATGTTGTACTTGAGGCCACTGCCAACTTAGATGAGTACATATATTTTGTTCAAAACCTTTGTTCAACAAACTACTCTATAAGATTATTGTACGCCATTAATAAAACATACTCCCTCCGGCCAAAATTAGTTGACTCAAATTTGTTACATCCGTATCTCGATAAATCTAAGTCAACTAATTTAGGCCGGAGGGAACATATATTTTATCAATGGTGTACAAAAAACAGATATTTTTATCTATTAAAAAAACAACGACATGCCTCTTAGGTTTTCTACTGTCGTGTGGGTGTTTGACACACGACACAAGTCATCATACTCTTAAATTTCCCCACGTTCCTCGTGCTCTATTGTTGCCGCACCTTCATAATCGTAGTCTTCATCTTTGGTAAATATTAGCCATGGTTTTTAGCTAAATAGCAGTGCTTTGCTATGATATAAAAAATGCTTTAACATTCAACCTTTCTTTACTCGGTTGTAACAGGCTAAGAGGTAGTACAACCTTTCTTTACTCAGTTGTAACAAGCTAAAAGATACAGAACTTTGAGAACATAAGAAATCAGGACAAAAGCGCTTGCTGCAAGACCCTCTCACATCTTGTTAGCAACGTTAAGAGCATCGTATTCTGGGCCATCTTCACGTCAGCCGTTTTCTTACCGTCAGGCCTACAAGATTGTAAGTTTGTCATTTATCTTCTTCATTTCTGACTCAGTGTTAAGAGACAATTCAGTAGCATTAGCTAAGTTTCAGGTACCAAATGATATTGGTATGTTGATACAGAATAAACCAAGGGACCCGAAGGCCATGATAAGTCTACTATCGCAGTTCACTTGTAGCAACTATTACAACGGTCTTGCAGAACTACTGAAATAACATGGGCAGATTCAAAATAGCATTCCGGCACCTTGATATATCGTTGGACTCATGATTTCACATGTCAGTTTCTCAAGTTTTTGCTCGGTATTTCAGTTTAAACTAATGTTCTTCAATTTATATGGAGATGTTGAGAAGACTATGTGCACCAAGTTCTAATTAACCATAGGTAGGATATACTTCCAGTATCCAATTTGCTTTCCTAAACTGAAACTACTATAGGGAGCCTTGAAATCATGCCAACAAAAGTGACACGGTTACATGCTACAGATCGTGTTAGTTTCACAAGTATGTCATATGACTATCTTGAAAAAACCATTTGCACAAAATCCTATTACTGGTAGGTAGAGCACTTCTAGTGAACAACTATATGCATGAAGAAATGAAAGTGCCATTTGCTACAAAACCATGTCCAAGAAAGAAATCTAATACTCCCTCCGATCCATATTAGTTTACTTGGATTTGTCTAGATTCAGATGTATCTAGCACTAAAATATATCTAGATACATTCAAATCTAGACAAATCCAAGTCAACTAATATGGGTCGGAAGGAGTATAAGAAATCATGATTGCTTTCTCGTGCATGCATTACAAGAACCGGCAACAAACAATACCTAAATTAAGCTTAAATTTAGTTGGTTCAGGACCTCAATTAGGTGTCATGGAGTGTGTTCCTACATGGCGTACCTTGTTGAGGCGGCTGTGCGGTCTGGTAGAAAATATAAGGAGGGGAAGAGCCTAGTCCTTTTGTTCTTCTGCAAGGCACGTGGATCTCCCGGAGCCTCCTTCGGCGCGCTAGAGCCTCACCGGAATGTCCTCGTTGCATCTAGTAGCAAAACATATTACATATTACATCAGAATCACCCAAATTTCCATGGATTTTGCATTGTAACTTGTTTCCACCGGTTGCTTTCTCGCTCACTGTGGCATTGATCAAGTAGCATGCCTGCCTAATATGCATTTGCTCAGCGTGCATGGAAATGTTGAACTCCACGGCGAACCATCACAGTCATGCTCACTGATTGTTCTGCACTTTAGAGAAGTCATATCATTGCATACACATTATCAGTAGAGAGGGAAAAAAATGTGTACCTAATTAAAACAGCTGCATGATCAATTCATTAGTTCTATTATTCTGTTAGCGTCAGGCTAACAGCATGTTGTTCACTATTTGCCTAGAACATAACAGAAAATCTCCACTGCAGCAGAATTGGGTGATAGATTGAAATCCAAATCTAAAAAGCTACATGTGAAATCTACGAGAAAGGAACAAACAGATCTTCTTCTCTAATACCATGCTCTTTGATCCCCATCCTAATCAAAGTTGTCGGCTCCTGTTCATGGAAAGCAGCCAATCACGCATAGAGTTATCAAATCGAAGGCACACATCTCCCTACCATCAGGTTCAGTCCCAAACCAGCAAAACAAGTCACCCGACGCTAACCTGGTGTATGCCGTTAGGGTGCATCTGACGACAAGGGAGGGGGCGAACAGAGGAGTCAGGAGGATTCCTCCATTGTGCGGTGAAGGTTGAGGTTTCTGGCGATCTCCCCCGCGGCACCCATGGCTGGAGGGACCCGAGACCACGCGAGTCCGATGCGGCGGTCGCGCCCCAATCTGGCGCCAACCCTGGGCTGCCTTGGAGAAGCGAGGTCTTGCCACTTCAGGTGATGCCGGAGTTGAGCACGAGCGGAGGCATGCTGGCTTCGGGAGAGCTTGATGGCGGTGGCAAGGAGCGGCCAGGGCTTCAGGCGGCGGCGCCGGTGTGCTGCCGAAGCTCGGTGCTGCTGGAGAGGAAGCTAAGCGGCGGCGCTCGCGCGAGAGGAAGGCAGAGGAGGCGCTGTGGCGGCGGTCGTGCCATGGACAGAGAGGATGGCGGCGGGGACGGGAGAGGCGATGGGGAGGCGGCGCTCGCGGGCAGGGGGCGGCGCTCTCGTTTGGGGATGGGTATCGATGGGGAGGAGGTAGAGAAGGGAGAATAGAGAGTGGAGGGCTCGAGGTGAGAGGATTACTTGGCGGTGGCATTGGCTGTAGTTTCCCCAAAGTACTAGGGGCAAAACCGTCAAAAACAGCGGCATACGGAATTTTTTGGGCTGTCCACGAACAACGTAAGCTTTTTTAATAGTACTAGCTAAATGCCTGTGTGTTGCCACGGGTCTCTCGGGTTTTCAAGTATCGTTCCATTTACACAGTGTAATCGTTAAATATTCTAACATTTAACCACAACACCATCCAGCTAATGTAAAGACTACATATCACACATGACAATATGCTTTACATTTTCTTTCTGTTTGTATATGTTGAAGTATGATTTAAATTTAATTAAGGAGGCTAACTTTTGACGAGCGGAGCGAGGCCCGTCGCCGGTACGAATCGTTGGAGACCTAGGTTTCCGCCGATATATATATATATATATATATATATATATATATATATATATATATCACATATTCATACTACCCCGGGTGTAGTTACACCCATACGTGTTTCACACTATATAGGCAGTATCTACCATACCGGAAAGTATGTACGTGTAGTATAAAGTATATAAGAATATTTGGACAGTCTATATACTACTTTTTTGATAGTATGTAATTTTTATTCACATACTTCTTTTATACGTACAAATATGACGGTATTTTATATATATAGTGCAAACTATGGGTGCACTTGCAATTTTTTCACCTAACTTGCTTGTAAGTATCTTAGATATAGTATATGAACATACTCAAATAGATAAAGTATTACAAATACTTTCGTAAAGTAGTATATGAGACGTGGGTGTAGTTACACCCGGGAGTAAGAAGTATTTTTACTATATATATATATATATATGACATATTCATACTACACCCGGGTATAGTTATACCCACGTGTGTTTCACGTAATTTAGACAGTATCTATCATACAAGAGACTATATATGGGTAGTATGTAATATATAAGAATATTTGAGCAGCATATATACTATTTTCTTAGTAGTATGTAATTTTTATTCACATACTCCTTTTATACGTATAAATATGACGGTATTTTACATATATACTAAAAACTATGGGTGCATTTGTAATTTTTTCACCTAACTTGCTTGGAAGTATCTTAGATATAGTATATGAACATATTCAAACAGATAAAGTATTACAAATACTTCCGTAAGGCAGTATATGAGACGTGTGTGTAGTTACACCCAAGAGTAAGAAGTATTATATATATATATAAACCCTATTCAACACTCAGAGTGCAGAATAGTTATTTTGCACCCCATATATTTTTATCTTCTCACATTCAGAAATTTATGTTTTGTATGCTAATAATTATGTTTCATATTTATTAGAAATGTAAAAAAATCAACATAAAAATACAATTTTTGAGTCACTATAGTGTAAAATATATAGAAAATATGCATTTTATGTCGTATTTTTATACGGTATGTAAATAATTTTTTTACGACATGTCTAAATTTTCTTATGTTCTTCTTGACTTCTGAGGTAAGAAAAAATTTACGTGACGTAAAAATCATGTAGGATTTGAAAGATAGAGGGTGTGTGAAGAATAACTATTCTACACCTTAGATGTCAAATAGCGTCACTCTATATATATAAATCCTATATATATATATATATATATATATATATATATGCAAAATAGCCAGCTACACACAGGCGTAGCTACGCATAGCATATCCACCGTTGATTCTCTCAACTTTTAATATAGAGAGCACATATTTTTATAGCCAAAACGGTGTATCATTTAGTCCGGCTGTTAGCTCCGTTAGTTGATGGACCGTAGAAAGTAGTCACCCTAAACAAGCGTTGTTTTGCTCCCATAGCTATGGCTGCCGAAACAACCTTTGTTTCGTTTTCTTCATATTCTCATGGATGCATGCGGCCACATACCAAAACAACCTTTTGTTAGGGCACTCTTTTGCATGGCACATAGTCTAAAGCTTTTGCATGCAAAATCTGTTTTAATCCTTGTTCTCAATCTCTTCTCATTTTAGATGCTAAAACTTTTATAATCAAAACAGTGTGCTAAATTGGAACCCATGCCAAACCCTAGATTCTTGCATGCATGTACAAAACTAAGCTTCTTAGATTATGGTGGTTTCGTTGCTTTAGTTATAGTAGCAACAACCCAAGACAAGGGCACTAGCTACTGCATATAGGCAACAACTTCTTTTCATTTTTATCTCTTGTTTTACGAGCTGCAAGGCCATAGCATCACTTATTCATTCTTTCATCAAATTTCCTTGATCATTGGATAAACAAGGTCGAATCGGTGATTGTTTTCTTTATTCTACTTCATCTGTCGTCGTGCATGTCGTTGCCGTCGGGTAACTATTTTTTATAGAACAGTATAGTAGCATGTAGCGCGCGCGCGAAAACACAAAAAGACCCAACATGGCCGCGCGAGAATTAATTCTCTCCCACCAAAAAATAGTAGAAAGAAGGAACTCTAATCAAAACAAGCTTTGTTTTGCTTCCATACCTATGGCTGCCGCAATAAACAAAATAACATTTGTTTCGTTTTCTTCGTATTCTCATGGATGCATGTGGCACCAAGCACATACCAAACACAAGTGTTGTTTTATAGTCAAAACAGTGTGCTAAATTGGAACCCATTGCAAACCCTAGATTCTTGCATGCATACACAAAACTAACCCCGTTATCTCAGCCATGTTCCACCCCACTTTCATCTAGAGATTGCATGCATTTGATCCCTAAATCCAACGGTGCTCTGCCTATGCACAGCTACGCCTGTGTGTAACAAATCCGTGTCGATATATATATATATATATATATATATATATATATATATATATATATATATATATATATATCTTGTAAGCGAACGACTGGGATGAGTTGAATCTGTGAAAATCCGCGCTGTTGACATAGTAAAGTTTCGCTGGCTAGCGCCCGTAGTTTTTTTCTCTTTTTATTGGAGAGATTTTTCCACGCTAAATTGGTGTTCCCTTGCGGCTATTTTTTCGTTTTTTATTATTTGCTTATCGCGTTTACAAAAGTATACACATAAAATCTGAATTAGTTTGTCATTATGCTCTGCAATTTTTCTCTATACACACAAACTTAATTAATCATGTTTACACTCTACAATTTTCTACGAAACCACAAGGGAAAAAAGGAAATGATCAATCAAACCACATCATGGCAGTTGTTTAGTGCCTACACGAAGAATTGGTAAACCTTCTGAAACCCACAAAAGAACATCAACGCTATGACGAGGACGTTCGGGGCCCTACCGCGAGCAAGAGGTAAATTGTTTATCTGCAAAGGAAGAACATCAAGCCATCATGCTCTGCACTTCTACTGCTCATGGGTTTGACAATACTCAACCCGTTGCAGTTCAGACAACACATTTGACTACCTAACATGAAAGATTCCAGCTTGCCCAAGTAGTACTGCTCGGGGGTGGATGCCGGCGGTGTCGGCTCAGACAGACGAAACAAAGAAATTCAGTAACTGAAGAACCATGAATCAGACGGACCACTCCAAGATTCTGTAATTTTGGATGCAAGAACCAAAAAAAATCCATGGAAGTACCATGTATTCAGCTGATCCAATTTCAGATATATATAATTAGAAGGACAACGACTACAGTGCAGGACTCCAATCACTGTATCGCCACCGCCGAGAGTCTGGTGTACATGACCAACGTCGCGTCGAATGCGAAATTGGTGATGTTGCGCACGTTCTCCGCATCCCTCGCCAGTACGGCCATGCATGACGCATCGGCCCCCAGCCCCCAACAAGGCGCCCGTCGGCCTTGACTTCACACGCACCACGGCGTGCCGCCCTAAATCCCATCAGTTGCCGCCGCTAAGAGGAGGAGCAGGGGCGAGGAAGGCCTCGCTGTGTCTAACCTTGTGGCCGTCGGCCGGCAGCGCCACAAAAACTCATCCTCTGCCTCCATTCTCTGTTCCTTCCCGCTCTCATCCCCTGTCTCTAGATAAACACCTACAAAACTATATCCACTGTTCTCGATAGCGTTGTCGTCCATTTTTCAGCGACAATTAATATGAATCGGAGGGAGTACTATTTTTATTTTCTACTCCTTCGCCTCATAAGGGATGTCATAGATTTTTCTAGATTTAGATGCATCTAGACACATTTTAATATACACGTACATGCGGATTTAGACAAATTAGTGACATCCTTTTTTGGACACAGGAAATACACTATTTTTCCTCTTTTATTCAAATTAAAACTATGTATTATTATTTATTTGTCTAAATCTATGTGAAAAGCCTTTTGAAACAAAGCCGAAAAATTAATTATTTTTTAGAGGGGACTTTTTTAGAGCCACCCCGCTGCCTAACGCACACACTTACGTTGCACGCCCCGACCCACACCTGTACACTCAGGTACACCACCACGATCGCACCTAACCCCACCACGTCGCACACAACCCACACGCAGACTACCGACGCCGTCCGACCCGCACACACCACGCATGACTCCCATCGCCAACTACCGCCGCCGCCCCCTCAATCCCAAACGAAGCACCGCTGACAGGGCCTCGTCGCCTCCTTCCCGCTTCCTGATCGCACACGCGCGAGGCGCAGCTCTTCCGTGGTCTCCAGCAGCCGCAAACCACCGTCTTAGACCCGTTCCCCGACACCTCACTCCATCGGCATCCTCACCTGGCCCAAGTTCCATCACCGCCGCCGTCGCAACTCATCCTCAGCGCCACTGCCCTACCTCCAGGAGCCGCTCAAATCCCAGCGCATCGCGCGGCCGTGCCAGACGCCTCGGTGCTCGCCCTCCTACTCGTCGGCCACGCGCGCAAGATCCGCCATGACCGCGCCCGTCCGCGTCGGCCCCTTCCTGCTCGACCGCGTGGGACTTTTCCTCCGGCGGCGCATCGACCAGGCCGTCCGCCTCTGCCTGACGCGACCGCGTGGTCCAGCGAGTCCGTCGTAGGTGGCGTCGTCCACATCGGCCGCCACCTCCTTTCGTTGCCCGACGCCGCTGCATGGTTCGGCAAGGTCGTCGTGCGCCGGAGTGAGGAGAGCGGTTGGTGAGCGGCACGCGCGCAATATCTGCCATGATCGCGCCCGTCCGCGTGGGCCCCTTCCTGCTCGACCGCGTGGGACTCTTCCTCCGGCGGCGCATCGACCAGGCCGTCCGCCTCTGCCCGACGCCACCCGTGGTCCGGCGAGGCCGTCGTAGGAGGCGTCGTCCACCTCGTCCGCCACCTCCTTTTGTTGCTCGACGCCGCTGCGTGGTCCGGCGAGATCGTCGTGCGCCGGAGTGAGGAGAGCGGGAGGTGAGCGGCAGAGCAAGGCGATGAAGTTGGGGATGAAGGACGCGTCTGGTGTTTGTGCTTTGCGGTGGCAGGGCTGTTATTTTACCAAACGAGCAGGGGCAAAACGGTCCAATAAACTGGCAGACGGAAAAAACGAGAGACGACGAACGAACCACAACGTAAATTAGTAGATAGATAGATAGATTTGGTACGTTGTGGTACCGAGCATACAAGGAGACTCCAGGAAGGATACAAGGCTATCCCGACGCATACACTGTTCGGTATAACCTGTTACACGATACAGGTTTTAATTCTAACATTCTACTCGTCTATAAATTTTCAGTACGAAATACCTATATTTTATCCTCACAAAAACTGACAAGGGTGCAGATCTGGCAGCATGAACAGTACTACTTCTGAATCTTCTTAAATTTATCCAATTTGTCTTTTTAGGCTGAGCCTAAAATAAAATTTATTTCACATTAAAAATTTGCATGCTTGTACCCCTCCGGGTCGGTTTACTGGGCGCGGTTGAAGTTTCTCTGTAACCAAGGCAGCCAGTGGTTGGTTGAAATTTAGCAAGGTAACCACGCTTGATTGTAGGTAATTAATTGCATTGTAACTCCTTCCGTAGTAGTTTTCAACGCATGCATTGGTGGACCCCGGGTTTCTCCGTTTGACATGCATGCTTGCATGTGACTTATACACGCATGCATCTGTGTTCACACAACGGAAAGGAGAAGAGGAGGAGAGCTGATTGCGGGCCAAAACTGCCCAATTAAATGGGCAATTAATTCTTTTGCGCCTAAACATCAGCTCCTAGCGAAACCGCATGAAAATGAAACGGCGCCGTGTAACCTAGAGGGAGTAGTGTATATAGTTGACCTCATCAAGCTATTTCACAGTGTCAAATCGGGAAACGAGTGAGCAACATATCAAACCTAGCCATGGTACGTACTCCCATGTTTAAATCCCATCTTAAGTACAGATTCGGCATATTAACGTGTTAGGAGTAATTTCCGCAAATAACTTAAACTTGTGCTTGATTCTTCAAAGCAAGAATCATTTGTACTTGCACTCGTCCTCCATTATTGGCTATGCCCTAGGGAACCACATACCTCTACGATTGCTCAAAAACCTGACTGGTGGTCACTCGTGCTACAGTGCACCCCCGCCCCTGCTTGTTGCGCAAGATCACCTCGTTGATGATTATGTTGACGACTCTATGGATCTAGAAACATCGCAATGCATTTGTCTTTGACAACGATTGGCCTATTGTAGCCACATTATTTGCTACTATTAGAGCCGAGTCACCTTGGTGGACAAATGCATCTAGGGCTCAAGGCGTCTGCCATATAATCCCCTAGCTTAGCTTGTTCCGGTTGAGCCATTGAGTTGTATGGCGAGGTGTTGGTCGGGTCATGTACTTATACATAATATTTTTTTTCTATTAATGTAACAATGTTTTCTGCTTTGCACTCTCCCGAGAACAAAATAAACGCTAGAGATGCAAATGGGTATTAGAGTACCCTCTACTTTCTTTAGTACAAAAAATTAACTATATTTTCATAAATCATCACTTTTTTAGAAAACTACTTTATTTGTTTGAATTAGACTAAAATAGAGGGTACTGTGCATCCTTAATAAACGCGCTGTCCTCCTGTATCATGCGTGGGCGCCCTGGCATAGTCTAGCTATGCCAACAAACATTTCAGGTCCTGGATGCATGTACAAGTCTTCCCCGCCAATTTTCAGTTGGGGTGACCGCCAAGGATTGTTTCCCGCCGCCCAAGGGTTGTTCCTACTACGATGAAGAGCAAGCCTGCGCGCACACATGAACAGAAGCATGCAATCCTCAGCGATGCACGTGTGCGGACACAGCGACCAGTTGGACTGTGAATACACACGTATGTGTTGTGAGTAGCAGACGGAACGTATGGATGCACGCACACCCGCACGCTCAGTTTTTTTTAACTCTCAGGCGGTCGGTTGCATGCTGTGGCAATGCGAAGAATCCTATACATCTTGGAGAGTGCAACATGAGAGATGATCAGAGGATCCTAGAAGAGAGTTTAGTAACTTAATCGATGTAGTCGATGTGGCTAGATTATCAACTGATCTGATCAATCGATCGAGCGGGCAATTTTATCCACGGGTACGACAGTGGCGGAGCTAGTCCCGATGTTGAGCCTAGACAAGATTAATATGTACCGGTCTTGAGCAGAATTTGCTCTAGAAAAAGGCTTACTTAGGCTAGCCATTTGCTTAAGTAACTAAAGGAGTGTTAGCTTTGCGACAAGTAAATAACGAAGAACGAAAATAAAATCGCAGCAAGGGGGACATAGATTTAATATGAAAAATCCTCTCCAACAAAGAGAAGGGAAAAACCACAGGCGCCAGCCAGCGAAACTTCACTATAACGGGGAGTGTTTACACAACGCCGGGGATTTCACAGATGCAACTTATCCCAGCCGGCGGCTTACAAGAGGTATATATAGCGATGGTAACCTAGATCATCCTAGAGCTGCCCCAGGCATGCCGGGCTGTAGCTCCGCCACTAGGGTACAAGTACCTGCGGGTACCGTACCCGCATAGGCAGGGTATGACACTTTTATACCCATGGGTAATATCCATACCCAATCTGTTAACTCACGGGTACGAGCACGGGTATAGGTTTGTACCCATTTGTATATCTAAATCCTAATTTGAAACTGACATGTAAAACTTAAATGTAGAATTTCAACCTATGCGGCTGAGCAACCTAAGGACGAGTATGAGATTGCTATTTATAAATTTTGATAATTTTTATGTACTCGTCTACCTATTATTGTGTAGAGATTGTTATTTTTTCTCAAATATGATATTCATGAATGTAAAATTATGATTAACTTGTGTACTATTGGATCTAATAGTAGGGTACACAATGACTACGGGTACCCGTCAGGTATGAGCATGTGTAAAACTTCATACCTACGGGTACAGACATGAGTAAAGTTTTCTACCCATCCAATACACTAACACTAACAGTAAACTTCTTTCCTGTCAGCCGACTAGTTGGTTGGTCCCGCCGGCTCATTAATGAACTCCACGTGCGTAGGCGCGGATTAGTTGAGAAAAACGCACCCTTGTTGGGGCGGGGGCGCGCGCCATTAATTGCATAATAATAATCCTTTGGTCAATCCATTGAGCATTAGCAAAAAAAGATACGTATACGCCAAGTTGACCTGGCCAGGGGCATATCTACACGTACGCATTGCGCAAGGACCTTGTTGTTGGTTCTAATTATAATGCTGCTGTTGCCCGACCAAAACAACCCTGCACTTGCAGTAAAACTCTCGCTAATGACGTGTGCATGCGCTGAGATTGCTATGGCAAATCGGGATGGCTCCATGTGCTTCCGTAATGCATGGAATTGGAGGGCTGAGTTAATCTGGCAATCAATGAGTGTAGCCGCGCGCAATCAGATTAGCTCCACTGTCAACACGTAGACGTGCGCGCACGCCCGCTATTCCTGACTCGCAATTAAGGGAGAGCCAGCCCAACTTGAGATGAGTGTAGAACATTAATGACAATCATAAATGTGGAGTACTCAACAGGGGGAACATAGACTTAATTTTGTGATGTCACGGCAAGCAGGTCAGTAAGAACAGCAGAGAGAATTTGCAGATTAGCCAGTATCCAGACCCAGGAATTAACGGTATACCATGCATCCTGTCCGCTAATCTTTCTTCTTGGATATCGCTAATCTGCATCGCGTGCCGTAACATTCCGTCGAATTACCGGAGAACACACTCGCGCCCGCGTTGCTAGGCAGCTGAAATAAGCTCCGAGTTTGTTAACATTTGATCATATCGCATCCTTCTCCAAACTCGCTCGACAATAAATCGATCACGGATTCATACGTGGCAAAGGAACGATAGGATCAAGCAATTTCGATGGGTTACACGTACACACGGGAAGGTTCTATAATTATTTATAAGAAGTAGAGTGTAAACTATTTTATGACTTTCATTAAAAAATACTATTTTATTTTACTTCTTGTGTGTGCCAAACAATGCAATAAAACTGTTTTTAACATTGTTCCAAACAAACATGCCTTCTTGTATGAAGTTGGTATCGAACCAACCATCTATTTTGCTTCGTGAAAATCTTATTTGATAAAATTGGCTTGGAAACATTAATGCTCCCATCTTAGTGGCATCCCTATATTTTTTTTGAGGTAAAAAACACAGTATATTAAGCAAGCAAGCCGCCTCATTAAAAACGTTCAAGTCCCCTTAGGTACCATGGTAAGAAAAAGAGTGCGTAAGAAACTTGCTGCTCCAACATCAAGTGATAGTTACATCAGGAGAGTTTGCAGAATAAAGCTATGGGGTTCATCGACCCAATTACAAGAATTAGAAGTGGTATAACAGTTCCTAGCTAGCTCATGGGCCACCTTATTTGCTTCTCTTCGGCAATGCATGAATTCAACCTTTCCTATTCCTCCAGCTTGGGCCATAATGTTGGCATAAATTGTAGTCGCTTCACTCCATATGCGGCTTTCCCCGGAACAAAGATTAATTACCTCACTTGAATCAGATTCCGCCATTACATCAGTAAAACCCAAAGAATTAGCCAGCCCCAGCCCATGTAGCATTGTCAGTGCTTCCGTCGAGGAAACAGAAGCAATATGCGGTAGAAAGGTAGCTGAGGCCACAATGAAGTCGCCTTGGTTATTCCTGATAATAACTCCCGTCACTCCTGATCTCTGCTCAGCATCGAAAGTTGCATCCACAACTGAATGCCGTCGGGGCTTGACCCACACCTTCTCCAGCCATTTTACCTGAGCTCCCTTAGAAGCGTTTGCGGTGATCGCTTTTATAGAATGCAGACAACTAGCATTTGATGGAATATGCTCCCCATGTGTCTGCCTTCGCCGAAGCCACCAGATGTACCCGGATGCAACAACAACGACATCATGGATTTTGATTTTTTTTCACATCCAGGCAAAGCACAAGATGGTACCTTCAGAATCGCTTCAAGAAGCTTCACACCAGTAATCTTTGGTTCCATTTTGTCTTGGATTATTCCTTCTAAACCCAAACCACTCCAGATATTTGCAGCTCCTTGGCAATTGAAAATCATATGCATGATATCCTCAGAGGCTGTGTTATAGAGGGGGCATTTGTCATCTGAGCTAATGTGTCTATTATGCAAGATTGCTTTCAGCGGCAAGGTCCCATGCAAAACCCTCTAGCAGTAAATTTTTATCTTCGCAAGGACATCAAGATTCCAAAGAATCTTTCAAATCGGATTATTTAAAGAAGTACCAGAGATTAGAGATTGACAAGTTACCCCATTAAACTGATGTTTCCATTCAACATGGTAGGCAGATCGAACTATGAACATTCCCGACTTTGTGTGGTGCCATACACTGAAATCTTCAAAAGCATTATGGTTCAGTGGTATTTCAAGAATCCTTCGTGCATCAATCTGATGGAAATTCGTACGAATAATATCCTCATCCCAAGAGCCATTCACTGGATCAATCAATTGCGAGACTTCTGTAAGAATACATCCATCCCTAGGTGAAACAACATGGCGATTAGGGCTCGACGGGATCCATGTGTAACATCCCAGCATTAGAGCTTATAAATAAGCTGAGTTCAGGTGTGTCCATTGCATTCATGCATAGAAAATCTGGATAATTTTCGTGCAAAACTAAAGAAGCTAGTGAGGGATCGGGATCTCTCTTGCTCCAATGAAAACACCCAGGCAACTGCGACAGATTCCGACATGACCTCTACTGTATCCTTGCTTTTGAGGGAAGTAGCCATTCAAATTTGAACATTCAAAAGTTATGTTCGAATTCAAATGGAATTTAAAATGAATATGGAAAAGAAATTGCCATAATAGAATAAAGTACACTTTATATGAATATATAATACATTACCATTTATAATATAGGTATCTTAAGACAAATGAAAGATTACATTAATAAATGAGAATTCAAGAAAATATAAGTACAACTAAAAACAAGTCTCAAACTCCAAAGGGAGAAGTAATATAAATTTATTAAATAAGGAATGTAATATTCCATTGTTCCTTTACAATTAATAAAAAAAAGATTATAATCAGAATAATATTAAAGGATGAAGTTGAACTATAAAAAGGAAATTCAACTTTATTCTTTCAAACAAATAATAATACATTGTCCTTACAGATAAATAAAAGAATAAAGGAATTACAAAAGAATCAAAAATAAAGATTACAATTAGGATCAATAAAAAGGGGAAGTCTTAAACTAATTCTTAATCATTTCCTAATCTAAATCTTTCTGTCCTGAAGATTCTCCTCCTAAGCTTTGATACCTACAGAAAACAAGAGATAAACAAATATTAAAGGATAAAAGAAAGGGTTAGAGTGTTAGTTTTACTCTCAGGTTTAGCATACAAATGGTATGCTTACACTCATCATTGAGTAATCTAAAGAGGGAGCCAAGTGGAGGATCTGTTCTTATCATGAAAGCAAGCTTCAAACTAAGCATCATAAGCCAAGGGGCAACTTCCACCAAATTAGAAATAGTAAAAGGATAAAAAATTAGAAAATATCAAGTTTTACTTGATCTGATCCATTTGGGTGAGTCAAGCTCCCAAGCAGCTTACACACACATCTGCATGTGTTGTGTTGTCAAGCAATCAGGAGAAGTGACCAAGGTAGAAATGGAAACTGCAACCACCACTGGGAGAGGTGCCGCTCACACATCCATACTCTCCTAGAGTAGCACAAGATAAATCACCCAAAACACAAGACCACATCTGGGATGACTCAAGATTTAGTTCTTAGCCTAACAAATCCTTCCATATTTGATCTACACCATCTTTACTTCAACAAGAACACATACCATCCCACCAAATTATCACCAGCATCTAGTTGCTAGAAAAACCATCCAATAGCTAGGACGAGGAGGAGATCCAGATCAAGCCAGCAACAAAGGGGAAGCTCAACACCAGCAGTAGTTCTAGGAGGAGAAGGCCAAGCTGGTGTAACATCCCAAAACTCTAATCCAAGTGATCAAGATCCAAATCATCAAATTTAGAGTTAACAAAAACTTTTCCAATTAAAATTATTAAAGCATTCATATGTGTGTGCATTTAAATTAGGAGTTGATTTGAATTGCCATGATTAAGTGATCCATTGCTTGTAAAATGATTCTTAGGTGAAATACACATCATCTAGATCATTCCCAAACAAATCCCAAAGGGAAACAAATCAAAATGAATAAAATAACCAAATGGTCATTTGTGCCATTTTTATCAACATGCCCACTTTGGCTATTCCTAGAACTCAATTCTTAACAGAAACAAATGTGGATCTTTGCACCCCTTGCTAGTACAAGTAGTGATGTACCAAGGCCCACTTTGTGATCTACCAAAAACTCTCAAACACTAATTTTAAATGGCATTTGAAAATGGAATGTAGTTCATATGAGAAGATCCCACTTATTCAAAAACCACTCAAATGAGCTCCATTTTCAAAACCCAAGCACACCTAGAAGATCAAGCATGTGATCAACCACTCCACCAAAATTCAGCCAAAAATTCAAATATTTTTCTCTTGCGGCCATTGTGTCGAACACTTGGCAGACAGAATCAACTTTGGCCTAACTATTACTGTTTTGATCAAATATTGTCGAGCAATTAGTGATGCATTGATCACCCTTGTCCCCCTGAGACCAACCAGACCCTCACCGGCCTACCCCTAAGCAGCAACAACAGTGGAGCGCCGCCACTTTGTTGTCGCCGCCGGCCAGAAGAGGGCAAGGAGCCACCGCCCCTAGCCGCGTATTGAAGCCGTAGAGCACCGTCAGGAGGCAGGCCACCGTCCGCCTATGCCGCCCATGCCTCTAGACACCTGTATCAACGTCACCGATGAGCTCACCGTCGTGCCATTCGGTTCCCTCGTCGCCCTGTAAAAGGAGCCCTCCCCAGCACAAACTCCTCACACCACTCCACTCCCCTCTCATCACTGATCCTTCCCCACCTCTCGTCGGAGACGCTCGAGCCATAGTTCGCTGGAATTTCGCCGGAGGAGCCCGCTGCAGAGGAGGAGAAGCTGCCATTGATTCCGTCCACCACAGCCCCTGCCGCGACCTCGCCTGAGCTCGCCGTTGTCCACCAGTTCGTTTGCCCGCCTCGCCGCAGTAGCTGGAGCCCTGGTACGTCCCCGGTAGACGCCCGCTGGCCGTTTAGGGTTCGGTCTCGCCGGCGACGAGTCCGTCGTCGACGACGACTGTGAGCCGTCGATCTCTGTTCTAATCGTAGCGCCCAGATTCCCCCGTACCGTTTCGGGTTTTAAGTCTCGCTGACAAGCGGGACCAACCTGTCAGCCGCCCTCTGTGCCGTGGAGTGCCACTGGGCCGGCCCGTTAGTTTTCCCGCGCTAGCCTGTGAATTCAAATATCGATTTTTCTATTTTAGTTTGAACTCAATTCTATCCCTTAGTTTAAAAATCAATTCCAGAAGATCTACTGAACCAAATTGAGTGATTCAAATTTTGTTAGAAAGCTACTACAAAGATCTATCCAAGTCTGTTCGATTTAATTCATTTAGAGTTAGAGATCTCTCCTAGTAAAAATAGCAAGACAGAAGCTTTTGCACATTCAAACATTTTTATAAAATCAATCATAATAGCTTTTGAGTTGATTCCAACTCTCAAAAATCACATTTAACCATACCTATCTGAATATGTAATAATATTAAGGTTTACATGCAGTGACTTGGACTAGTACCAAAACAATGCTATATAGGCATTTCTAGTCACTTTAAATCATTAAATATTAAACTTAAACTTATTTAAATATGATCCAACCTTTAAATCACATTTCCATATGTTAGAATATGTGGTGATGACATGTGTCCACATGATCCCATATTTTAAATGGAGAATATTAAACCTTAGATATTTTCAATGAGTATAAATTACTTTTCTTAAATAAAAAGAATGAAACTAGTTAATAAAACCTTGTGATGCTTGTGATGATAATAGATCATCCAATGTGTGCCTTAGAGTTCTAAGTAGACTAGTTAAGTATTGTTTGGTGATTGTGTACTCCATATGTATTTATAGACGATAGTACCGACCAAGCTTTCGAGGAGGAGGGGTTCTACTAAGAGGAGGAGGAAGAAAACTTCAAGCACTGCACTACACAAGGCAAGCCATCATTAGCAATGCAAGCTAACACTTGCAAGTATAATACTTAGCAAGCTAGAATTAATCTAGATAACCTAAGCAAAGGCATTAGGCATGCTTTGGTTATACCACTTTGACTATTTACCTACCCCGAGTTTTATTTCCAAGCTTTTACCTCTTTACTTTATTAAAGTACCATACTTGTTTGAAGGTAGCATAAAGAGTATAAAACTTGACCTATCTAGATAACCTTAGATGTCATTCTATGGCATGAGATTGATCTTAGCACCCCACCTTAGTGAACACTCTTAACTTAGTATTTTAGAGCTAAACCAAAACTTGAGCCACTTTAGATGGGAACACTTGGTGAAAATAAATTGTATACACCTTGGAATGATGAGTCATTCTATTGATATGTTTTGACATGTGTTGAGAAACACAAATGGTTTATGATGATGAAAATGTTGAGGCATAAGCCTTAACCCTTTTACAAAAACTGATGGTTGGATTCGGATGCGATACCATTCCAAATTTTACCGTACAACCACAATACCTAAATTGGGTAAGTCTTAGCCGGAAGTTTATATGCATTAGTATTAGTTCCCTCGCGGGAGAGGTTTGAGCTGAGGCTACCTCTCAATGTTGTCCACCTATGCAGTGCCCAAGATGACAGATGGTCATGGTTGGGAGGCCATGCTCATAGCAGAGGTGCTTATACTAGGGTGTGTAAAGGAAAGGTTATGTTTGATTATCTGCATACTAAGTATGATGATTCAGGGTTATCCCTGACAGATGTATCGAATCTTGTGGTTAAAGTGTACCACCTCTGTAGAGTGTCAAACTATTCGAATAGCCACATCCGCGGTTATGGACAGTTGGAGTGGCCATACTGTTTCGTTGTCAGATGTTTTCAAAATAACTTATGAAATGAATGATGATGGGGATATGCCGAAGGGGGTATGCCCAGCAGGACGTTCTGATTGGGCCGAAGGGCCTGTGAGTGCACCTGAAGGACGATGACTGGACTATGATTGAAGGAGAAGCCTGGCGACTGGAAGCTGAAGGCCCAGAAGCATATCTGAAGCCCAGTCGGATTAGGTCAGAAATCCTCCGAGTCCATATCTGGCTCGGTTGTAACTTGTAAACCCTAGCGAGGTGACTCCTATATAAACCTCCCTAGGGTATCCTAAAGACTCACGTTCCATCATACACCCCCTCAAGCGACTCGCTGCTTAGACGCTGAGCTCGCCACCCCTGTAACTCGCTCTCCAATAATCTAATCTAGCAGGAGTAGGTCTTTACCCTCTGGGGGGGGGCGAACCTGGGTAAACCCATGTGCATCCGCCCCCATATTGCACCGCGGATGGCCGCCAAATCTTCCTCACGTTTTAATAAATCGCTGCCAATGGCAGCGACTGCCGTGACCATTTCCACGACAAATGATGAATCTTGACTTGACCACAACAGGGTTGTGGTTATGACACTAGCTTCCCAACTTAAGTAATTCTAGAAATTTATTTTATCTTTCTTTGTTTCTGAACTCAGCTTAGGTTTCAAATTTAACTTGTTGATCAAACTTAGAGTTAGCATTTACACTAGAACTATCTTACTTGTTAGTGGTAGTTTGCGAGTACTTAAAGAGTACTCATGGCTTTTGTCCCTGGCTATTCCTATGGCCAGACTATGAAGGAGACTACCAAGATGACGACCAGCAGGATGACTATGATAACTAGGACTATCTGCCTTCGTCATCATTGCCTGTGCCCCTGAAGATGGACCCCATCGCTACGCTTATTATTTATTCCGCTGCTTGTCGTATTAAGACTGGATCATGAGATCCTTATTTGTGTAAGACCTTATTTATGGTTTGTAATGGATGAGGTACTGTGATATCCAATCTATTATGTCTCGCAAAAATGGTAATCCTGGGATTGTGATGTATGACATAACAGGCATCTGGGATTAAAAATCCGGGTGTTGACAAGTTGGTATCAGAGCCATCCTGACCATAGGAGACCCTAGTTAGAATGGACGTCCGAACAAAAAACTTAGTTTCAAAAACCAAAGTGAGTATTTATGAAAAACTATTTCCTCTCTTACCCTTGGGAATTCATTCTTTCTCAAAAATTCATGTTACTCCAATTCTTACATTACTACCTAAAACTTGACACACTTGATCACTTCACTAACTCCCTCATCCTTAATTCTTGTAGATGGAGACTTAGTTCAGCAAGTTCTACCAATTGGTCAACAGAGGCCAGCTGATCTTCGAGAGGGATTTGGATTCACTGTTGGAGTTATTGGGACGCCCACATCCAGAGTTTCTTGGAGCTCAACTTCCAGGACCCCCAGGAGGAGATTTACAGTGGCTAGTCACCGCTGATCTTCGAGGAAGCATAGAAGCACCAACGTCCAGGAGAATACAGTTCTCTGTAAGGGAGAACAACTGGCTAGATGGATTAGCCAGGGCAATGCATGAAGCTCTCGCACATCTATGTGCCCTCAGTGTCAACCAAATCCAAGGAACCCGTTTTGCTCACTATGCAAGGCGTGACTTCATAGGAATGCCGATGGAGATGCCAGGTCACCCGGAGTTGAAGCGTCAAGTGGAGAACATTGACTTCCTGCTGTATGATCGCCAGAATGAATTGGACAATGCTAGGGAGTTTGCCAACCAAAACCGTGCCATTGCCGCCCAGAAGGCCCAAACTTTCTCACTGCTTGTCAAGGACCGTCAGCCTCTTCGCCTCCAGCGTGAAAAGAAGGATCGCACCATCGCCCGTCTTTGCAAGAAGGTGGCCGACCTCGAGAAGACCGTCAAGGAGCAAGAAGCTCAGCTTGCAGCAAAGGAGGAAGAAGAGGAGGGTGAAGACATCCAGGGAGATATGGATTCTTACCTCAGCAATGATGATGACTTTCTGGAGGAGGATGCCGTGGACTTCTACACTGACGATGAGGACTCCGACTTCATCGACGATGAGGACTCCGACTTCATCGACGATGAGTAGATGCACCAGAGCACTGTCGTAGCATGAGATGTATCGGTCCCACTATATCGTAGCTTGCAGAATAGTTCTTCAAACCATCTGTTTTCCCTTGTTGTTGTGGTGTGTGTGTGTGTTTGTATCGTGTTCTTGTTTGAGTGAATGAAATGAAGTTAGTTGCAAAACCTGAGTTAAACTCAAAGTTTTAGCTTTGAAATCAAAACCATGAACCTTAGAACTTTCCCTCTTACCCCTTTATATACCTCAATCTTCAGATGACTCGTGGAAACCAAGGAGGGAGCAACTCATCGCCAGACCCAATGCTGCAGATCTTGCAGAATCTCATTGCAGACAGGGAAGCAAGCAGGGCAGAGCACCAAGCTAATCTAGCAACACTGCAACAGATCGCCCAGATGGCTCTCAACAACCAGAACCATGGAAATCAGGATCATCAAGGATCCAAGCTGAAGAACTTCTAGAATACCAATCCCCCAATCTTTAGCACTTCAGAGAACCCATTAGATGCAGATGACTGGTTGCAGACGATGGAGAACAATCTAGAAGTAGCCAGAGTTGATGACAATGAAAAGGTTCTCTTTGCCACCCACTACTTGGCAGGAGATGCAAGAGCATGGTGGAACAGTATCCGCCTGATGAACCATGGTCAAGTGATGACATGGGAAGCCTTCAAGATCAAGTTCAGCCGCACCCACGTGCCACAGGGCTTAGTCACCGGAATGAGGGATGAATTCAGAGAGTTGAAACAAGGCAGAATGACTGTGGTGGAGTACCGTGACAGATTCCTGTCACTTGTAAGGTATGCACCTGATGAGATCAACATAGAGGCCAAGAAGAAGGAGAGATTCCTAAATGGACTGCATGATGAGATGCAGACTGTCCTCATCAACATCCGTTTCAAGGATCTCAAAGAGCTAGTCGACTCCGCAATTCAGATGGAAGGAAAGATTAACCAGGCAAACGACAACCACAAACGTCGTATGACGCAGCAAACTGGATCCAGCAGTCACCAGAAGTACCGTCCCAACCCCTCACCAGGATATGCACCGAGGAACAACCGACCCCCAATGTCTCGCCCAAGCTACCCCAACAGTAGCGGAGGCAATGTGAAGTCCGGAGGAAACAATAATCACTTCGGCAACACCAGCAATTTCAGCCATGCCCCTTCCAAGAACAACAACAAAAACACTGCACCCAGAACTGGCAGCAATGCTGTGCCTGTCGTAGCAAAAGACAAGTCTCAGATCACCTGTTTCGAGTGTGGAGTGAAGGGTCACTACTCAAATGAGTGTCCTAAGAAGACTGTTGCCACTGCCAATGTGAATGCCCCAACTCAACAGCAGCGTCGTGTTCAACTAGGTAGAAGATTTTCCCTAGGGAACCCTCACAACCGCAACGGTCGTCTCTTCCACATGAACGCCAAAGAAGCCCAAGAAGCGCCAGACGTAGTGCTGGGTATGTTTTCTGTCAACTCAGTATTAGCAAGAGTATTGTTTCATTCGGGAGCATCGCATTCATTTGTCACCGAAGAATTTGCATGCACTAGTAAGATCCACCCAACCAATCTGAAGCATGTCATGATAGTTCAAATTCCTGGATCAACTACAAAAGCTAGAAAAATTTGCAAAGCGGTGCCTATCAGAATACATGGGATAGATTTTTATGCCAACCTTATAGTACTTGGAACCAAAGGATTGGAAGTAGTACTAGGTATGGACTGGATGTCAAGGCATAAAGACTGATAGACTGTGCTAAGAAAGCCATCACCATGACAAGTAGCTCTGGAGTAACAGTAGAACATATATCTGAAACCTTACCCCGTCAATTCAAGTGCAACAAGAGTCTAGCCCTGCCCACCATTGACCAAGTTAGAGTAGTCTGTGAATACCCCGACGTATTCCTAGATGAATTGCCAGGTATGCCCCCGAATAGGTATATTGAGTTCATTATTGAATTAATCCCTGGAACCGGACCCATAGCCTAGAGACCCTATAGCATGAACCCCTTAGAGTTAGTGGAATTGAAGAAGTAGTTGGATGCCATGTTAGCAATAGGCTTGATTCAACCAAGCACATCGCCATGGAGATCACCATTGTTATTCGTCGATAAGAAAGATGGAGGCAACCGTCTGTGCACCGATTACAGAAAGTTGAATGATGTCACCATCAAAAACAAGTACCCTTTGCCAAAGATAGAAGATCTATTTGATCAGTTGACTGGAGCCCAGGTATTCTCAAAGATTGATCTTAGGACTGGTTATCACCAACTTAAGATTCGTGCAACGAATATTCCGAAGACCGCCTTTACTACTCGCTATGGTTTATACGAGTATACGGTTATGTCTTTTGGATTAACCAATGCCCCTACTTATTTCATGAATCTCATGAATAAGATCTTTATGAATTTCTTAGATAAGTTTATCGTTGTGTTTATCGATGATATCCTCATCTACTCCAAGTCAGAAGAAGAGCATGAGCAACATCTCAGAATCATCCTAGAAACCCTGAGAGAGCATCGGTTATATGCCAAGTTCAGCAAGTGTGAGTTTTGGCTGAAAGAAGTAGGATTCCTAGGACATATTGTGTCTGCTGGAGGAGTCTCTGTTGATCCCGCCAAGATCAAAGATGTCGAAGAATGGGAAGCCCCAACCACTCAAACCCAAGTCCGTGCATTTCTCGGATTAGCGGGATATTACCGCAAGTTCGTGGAAGGATTCTCGAGCATCGCCAGACCCATGACCCAATTGTTGAAGAAGGACAATATGTTTGAATGGACCGACAAATGTGAAGCTAGCTTCCAAGAGCTGAAGTTGATTTCAGCCCCAATATTGATCATGCCAGATATCAAGAAGCCATTTGATGTGTATTGTGATGCATCCAAGATCGGTCGCGGATGTGTACTGATGCAAGAAGGCAAAGTCATAGCATATCTGTCTCGACAACTGAAGCAGCATGAGCAGAACCATCAGACCCATGATCTGGAGTTAGGAGCCGTAGTTTTGGCATTGAAGACATGGCGTCATTATCTGATGGGTAATCGCTATGAGATTTACTCGGATCACAAAAGCTTGAAGTATAGTTTCACTCAGAAGGAGTTGAATATGAGGCAAAGGAGATGGATAGAGTTAATCAAGGATTATGACCTTGACATTCACTATCACCCCGGCAAAGCCAATGTGGTAACAGATGCTCTTAGCAGATTGCCACGTAGGCTAAATACCATGATCAAGGAGAAGCAACCTAGTTTGTACGAAGAGTTGGAGCAGTTTAGAACTGAGCTTGTTAGCAAAGGATTATTAGCTAGCATTGAACTTCAACCCACTTTGATTAGCCAAATCAAGGAAGCCCAAAAGGGAAATGAAAGTATCAACGGAATCAAACGTTGTATTGGTACAGGAAATGTACCTGGATTCACTAAAGACGAAGAAGGAGTGCTGTGGTACAATGGCCGTAACTGTGTGCCAGCAGATTCGGAGCTGAAGCAAGTTATCATGCATGAAGCTCATGATACTCTTTATTCTATCCACCCCGGAGGAACGAAGATGTATCAAGATTTGAAAGAGCAATTTTGGTGGCACAAAATGAAGAGAGAAATCGGAAGCTACATTGCCAAGTGTGACATCTACCAAAGGGTCAAAGCAGAGCATCAGAGACTCACATGACTGTTACAACCATTGCAGATTCCGGAATGGAAGTGGGATTCCGTCGGAATGGACTTTATCACCGGTTTACCTATTTCTAGTAGGGGAAATGACTCAATATGGGTCATCGTTGATAGACTGTCCAGGGTAGCTCACTTTATACCTTTCAAGACAACTTACCAAAGTTTGAAGCTAGCAGAGCTGTATATTGCTAGGATTGTTAGTTTGCATGGAACCCCCAAGACCATAGTATCAGATCGAGGAACCCAATTTACCTCGAGATTTTGGCAGAAAGTCTAGGAAGAATTAGGCACCAAGTTGAATTTTAGCACCGCTTATCACCCGCAAACTGATGGACAGACTGAGAGAGTCAACCAAATCTTAGAGGATATGCTCAGAGCTTGTGTGTTAGAGTACGGATCAAAATGGGAATACTGCCTGCCTTTCGCATAATTCTCATATAACAACAGTTATCAAGCTAGCTTGCAAATGGCATCATTTGAGCTCCTATACGGAAGAAATGTCGCACCCCTTTGAATTGGTCGCAAGTAGGAGAGAGTCAGATCTTTGGACCCGACATTCTTCGAGAAGCTGAAGAGAAGGTTCACAAAGTCCGTGAGCACCTCAAGACCGCCCAATCCAGACAGAAGAGTTATGCTGACAAGAGAAGGAGAGACCTGACTTTCAATGTTGGAGATTTTGTATATCTCAAGGTTTCGCCATTGAAGGGAGCCCAACGCTTTAGTCTGAAAGGAAAGTTAGCCCCCAGATATATCGGGCCCTTCAAAATTCTGAACCGTCGAGGAGAAGTCTCGTATCAGCTGGAACTGCTTGAAGAAATGTCAGCCATCCACAATGTGATCCATATCTCGTTACTTCGCAAATGCCTAGAAGTGCCAGAGAAGACTAAAGTTTTCAAGAACATCGATCACAGAGCCGTGGAGATCAACAAGGACTTGACGTATCGTGAAGTGCCCATCCGTATCTTGGAAGAAGCTTATAGAACCACCAGGACTAGGAGCATCAAGTTTCTCAAGATTCAATGGATCAACCATACCGAAGAGGAAGCCACTTGGGAGCGAGAAGATTACATGAGGATAGAGTTCCCAGATCTCTTTAGTTCCTAGTTTTCTTTCATAAATCTCGGGACGAGATTTTGTTTAAGGGGGAAGGTTTGTAACATCCCAAAACTCTAATCCAAGTGATCAAGATCCAAATCATCAAATTTAGAGTGAACAAACACTTTTCCAATTAAAATTATTAAAGCATTCATATGTGTGTGCATTTAAATTAGGAGTTGATTTGAATTGCCATGATTAAGTGATCCATTGCTTGTAAAACGATTCTTAGGTGAAATAAACATCATCTAGATCATTCCCAAACAAATCCCAAAGGGAAACAAATCAAAATGAATAAAATAACCAAATGGTCATTTGTGCCATTTTTATCAACATGCCCACTTTGGCTATTCCTAGAACTCAATTCTTAACAGAAACAAATGTGGATCTTTGCACCCCTTGCTAGTACAAGTAGTGATGTACCAAGGCCCACTTTGTGATCTACCAAAAACTCTCAAACACTAATTTTAAATGGCATTTGAAAATGGAATGTAGTTCATATGAGAAGATCCCACTTATTCAAAAACCACTCAAATGAGCTCCATTTTCAAAACCCAAGCACACCTAGAAGATCAAGCATGTGATCAACCACTCCACCAAAATTCAGCCAAAAATTCAAATATTTTTCTCTTGCGGCCATTATGTCGAACACTTGGCAGACAGAATCAACTTTGGCCTAACTATTACTGTTTTGATCAAATCTTGTCGAGCAATTAGTGATGCATTGATCACCCTTGTCCCCCTGAGACCAACCGCACTCACCGCCTACCCAGCAAAGCAACAAGGAGCACCGCCACTTTGTTGTCACCGCCGGCCAGAAGAGGGCAAGGAGCCACCGCCCCTAGCCGCGCATTGAAGCCGTAGAGCACCGCCAAGAGGTAGGCCACCATCCGCCTATGCCGCCTATGCCTCTAGACGCCTGTATCAACGTCACCGATGAGCTCACCGTCGTGCCGTTCGGTTCCCTCGTCGCCCTATAAAAGGAGCCCTCCCCAGCACAAACTCCTCACACCACTCCACTCCCCTCTCATCACTGATCCTTCCCCACCTCTCGTCGGAGGCGCTCGAGCCATAGTTCGCCGGAATTTCGCCGGAGGAGCCCGCTGGAGAGGAGGAGAAGCTGTCGTTGATTCCGTCCACCGCAGCCCCTGCCGCGACCTCGCCTGAGCTCGCCGTTGTCCACCAGTTCGTTTGCCCGCCTTGCAGATGGCTGGAGCCCTGCACGTCCCGGTAGGCTTGGCTGGCCATTTAGGGTTCGGTCTCGCTGGCGACGAGTCCGTCGTCGACGACGACTGTGAGCCGTCGATCTCTGTTCTAATCGTAGCCCCCAGATTCCCCCATACCATTTCGGGTTTTAAGTCTCGCTGACAAGCGGGACCAACCTGTCAGCCGCCCTCTGCGCTGCGGAGCGCCACTGGGCCGGCCCGTTAGTTTTCCCGCGCTAGCCCGTGAATTCAAATATCGATTTTTCTATTTTAGTTTGAACTCAATTCTGTCCCTTAGTTTAAAAATCGATTCCAGAAGATCTACTGAACCAAATTGAGTGATTCAAATTTTGTTAGAAAGCTACTACAAAGATCTATCCAAGTCTGTTGGATTTAATTCATTTAGAGTTAGAGATCTCTCCTAGTAAAAATAGCAAGACAGAAGCTTTTGCACATTCAAACATTTTTATAAAATCAACCATAATAACTTTTGAGTTGATTCCAACTCTCAAAAATCACATGTAACCATACCTATCTGAATATGTAATAATATTAAGGTTTACATGCAGTGACTTGGACTAGTACCAAAACAATGCTATATAGGCATTTCTAGTCACTTTAAATCATTAAATATTAAACTTAAACTTATTTAAATGTGATCCAACCTTTAAATCACATTCCCATATGTTAGAATATGTGGTGATGACATGTGTCCTCATGATCCCATATTTTAAATGGAGAATATTAAACCTTAGATATTTTCAAGGAGTAGAAATTACTTTTCTTAAATAAAAAAGAATGAAACTAGTTAATAAAACCTTGTGATGCTTGTGATGATAATAGATCATCCAATGTGTGCCTTAGAGTGCTAAGTAGACTAGTTAAGTATTATTTGGTGATTGTGTACTCCGTATGTATTTATAGACGATAGTACCGACCAAGCTTTCGAGGAGGAGGAGTTCTATCAAGAGGAGGAAGAAAACTTCAACCACTGCACCAACCAAGGCAAGCCACCATTAACAATGCAAGCTAGCACTTGCAAGTATAATGCTTAGCAAGCTAGAATTAAGCTAGATGATTGAGCAAAGATGCTTTAGGCATGCTTTGGTCATACCACTTTGACTATTACTTACCCCAAGTATTACTTTGAGCAGAGAGATCTACAAATCCAAATAGAGTGATTACAATTTTGTTAGAAAGCTACTGCAAAGATCTATCCAAGCCCGTTGGATTTAATTCAATTAGAGTTAGATATCTCTCCTAGTAAAAATAACAAGACAGAAGCTTTTGCACATTCAAACATTTTTATAAAATCAACCATGATAGCTTTTGATTTGATTCCAACTCTCAAAAATCACATTTAACCATACCTATCTGAATATGTAATAATATTAAGGTTTACATGCAGTGACTTTGCACTAGTACCAAAATAATGCTATATAGGCATTTCTGGTCACTTTAAATCACTAAATAATGAACTTAAACCAAAGTAATTATGGACCAACCCTTAAATCACATTCCCACATGTTAGAATATGTGGTGATGACATTTGTCCACACCCATATTTTAAGTGGTGAATATTAAATCTTAGTTATTTTCAATGAGTAGAAATTACTTTTCTTAAATAAAAAGAATGAAACTAGTTAATAAAACTTGTGATGCTTGTGATGATAATAGATCATCAAATGTGTGCCTTAGAGTGCTAATTAGACTAGTTAAGTATTGTTTGGTGATTGCGTACTCCATATGTATTTATAGACGATAGTACCGACCAAGCTTTCGAGGAGGAGTTCTACCAAGAGGAGGAGGAAGAAAACTTCAACCACTGCACTGCACAAGGCAAGCCATCATTAGCAATGCAAGCTAACACTTGCAAGTATAATACTTAGCAAGCTAGAATTAATCTAGATAACCTAAGCAAAGGCATTAGGCATGCTTTGGTTATACCACTTTGACTATTTACCTACCCCAAGTTTTATTTCCAAGCTTTTACCTCTTTTCTTTATTAAAGTACCTTACTTGTTTGAAGGTAGCATAAAGAGTATAAAACTTGACCTATCTAGATAACCTTAGATGTCATTCTATGGCATGAGATTGATCTTAGCACCCCACCTTAGTGAACACTCTTAACTTAGTAGTTTAGAGCTAAACCAAAACTTGAGCCACTTTAGATGGGAACACTTGGTGAAAATAAATTGTGAACACCTTGGAATGATGGGTCATTCTATTGAGATGTGTTGACATGTGTTGAGAAACACAAATGGTTTATGATAATGAAAATGCTGAGGCATGAGCCTTAACCCTTTTACAAAAACTGATGGTTGGATTCAGATGCGATACCATTCCAAATTTTACCGTATAACCACAATACCTGAATTGGGTAAGGCTTAGACGGAAGTTTATATGCATTAGTATTAGTTCCCTCGCGGGAGAGGTTTGAGCTGAGGCTACCTCTCAATGTTGTCCACCTATGCAGTGCCCAAGATGACAGATGGTCATGGTTGGGAGGCCATGCTCATAGGAGAGGTGCTTATACTAGGGTGTGTAAAGGAAAGGTTATGTTTGATTATCTGCATACTAAGTATGATGATTCAGGGTTATCCCTGACAGATGTATCGAATCTTGTGGTGAAAGTATACCACCTCTGCAGAGTGTGAAACTATTCGAATAGCCGCGTCTGCGGTTATGGACAGTTGGAGTGGCCATACTGTTTCGTTGTCAGATGTTTTCAAAATAACTTATGAAATGAATGATGAATCTTGACTTGACCACAACAGGGTTGTGGTTATGACACTAGCTTCCCAACTTAAATATTTCTAAAACTTTATTTTATCTTTGTTTGTTTCTGAACTCAGCTTAGGTTTCAAACTTAACTTGTTGATCAGACTTAGAGTTAGCATTTACACTAGAACTATCTTACTTGTTAGTGGTAGTTTGCGAGTAGTTAAAGAGTACTCATGGATTTTGTCCTTGGCTATTCCTATGGCCAGACTATGAAGGAGACTACCAAGATGACGGCCAGCAGGACGGCTATGATAACTAGGACTATCTGCCTTCGTCAGCATTGCCTGTGCCCCTGAAGATGGACCCCACCGCTACGCTTTTTTTTATTTCGCTGCTTGTTGTATTAAGACTGGATCATGAGATCCTTATTTGTGTAAGACCTTATTTATGGTTTGTAATGGATGAGGTACTGTGATATCCAATCTGTTATGTCTCGCAAAAATGGTAATCCTGGGATTGCGATGTATGACATAACAGGCATTTGGGATTAAAAATCCGAGTGTTGACAGCTAGAGCCGTTGAAGTAGATCAGGTAGTAGAAGGAGAGGTGGAGTAGGATACCGAGATATAGCGGCAGCTGAACTAGAGCCCTAGCAAGTGCAGACTGCACCAAACTGCAGGTGATTAACTCCAAAAACAAAATATATCAGTTGTTCTTATCAGTATATTTTACAAAAAGGGTTTGGAAAGAAAAGGAGCTCTCAGAATGCATAGAGGCTATGCAAATCATCATAGAGCTTTGAAGCACACCAGTATGTGATCTTATTAAAGATTGAGTCTCAACCCTTTATCCTTGGCAGGGACAAATCGTAGCAAGATCATCTATGAAAGACACAAGCCACAAACCTTGTACACGGGGACTAACCAACAACTCAGAGAACCAACCTCACAATGCACTAATTAAATTAAATCAGTTTCCTAGGGTAAACCACTAGGAATCATTCCAAGTAAAGCTTACTGCCATGTTGGCAGCACAAATATGTCAAACAATTCCATCTACAAGTAATATCACATATACATAAATCATCTTCCTAGTCCCCAATCTAGGTATCTTTTCATTCTTAGAAATCATGTAAAAGAACAACCACAAGTTCATTACTGTTATCTTTCATGTAGTACATGAAGCACATTAATAACCTAAATAACTTTTGTCCAGTAGCAAGCATCACAAACAGGGTCAACACTATCCATCACTAGGCCAGAATATGCAAGTCCTCAGGAAACCACTAAGTTAAGTCATCTTCCTACAAGCAGATAGGAATCATTATTTTATAAATCATCTCAATAAATATCCTAGAGTAGGGATTAAGCACTATTAACCATAGCTCTACACAGCATCAGGATTGAATCCTGAGACTGATCACAAAGGTGCTTCTTAGGCAAGCATCAGTAAATTAACCAAGAAACTCCAGTTTAGCAGAGAAGCATCCCAAATAAAGCCATAGTAATGAACCACAACAAGAACGAATCCACACAATACCAACTAGGCAATTACAAAATGTTCTCTGACAGAGACTAGAGTGACAAAACATGCACAACAGAGTGGTTATCTAACAGAGAGCAGAGTAACAGATCATAATCAACAGTGGTTGGCAGTACACCAACCATAGGACACCATAACCAAATTGCATAGATAAGATTAACCAAGGAGCCCAGCTAAACATCACTACAAGGGGATGAACCCTAAATGGGGAATTTGTTGCAGTAGTCACATGGCACGGAGCAGAGGGAAGAGAGAGCATAGAGAGAGAAGTAGAAGAACTTACTCGAGGTCCTCGCGAGTATATAGAAGACGAAGTAGAGGCCGGAGTCGAGGCAGCAAACAGCGGCACGAGGAGCACCCTAGGGGGCTCTACGACCCGCACCGAGCAGCAACCACGGCAGCCATAGGATAGGGCGACCACCCACCATCACCAAGGCACCAGAGCGGCGTCAAAAGGGCACCGGAGCGCTAAATCATCGTCGAGCTCCTAACCCTAGTCACTAGGGGGAGCAGAAACACCACCAGCAGAGAGCACGAGCCATGAATCAAAGAGGGTAGAGCGACGTAGCACCATTGACAATGTCGCCCTGCACAGTAGCGACAACCGGGGAGGTCCATGGCGGCCGGAATCAGTCGGCGGCGACGAGGCGAGCCACGGTCGCTCAAGCGACCGAGAGAGGAGAGGATAAGATCGAGCGAGCTAGAGAGGGTAGCGACTGGGACGGTGGGGGCGGTCCAGTAACCCTGGGTTGGTTTGACCCAACCCAATGGGCTAGATCGGGCCGGGCCAGCCCAGTGGGCCAGGCCCGTGTTTCATAATAGGGCTTATTTAAAATATCTAATTACAAATATACCCTTGGAGTTAACTAAACTCTAGAAAAAACATAGAAAAATCCTAAAAATATATATAATATATCAAAAATACCACAAAAATAATATCTACCCAAGAAAATATAACCTTACCTGTTTAAGTTAAATAAAATACAAATAAATGTTAAGGACACTAAAACTCTAATTAAAAGTTAATAACATAAGGAGAAGTTCTAAAAATGAATAAAAATAATTTTTGTATATAAAAATAAATCTACTATTTTCTAAAAATACTAATATTTTTTCAAATAAAACTTGAAACTAATATCCAAGAACATTTAATTCGGTGTGGATTTTTACAAAAATAAGAACACTTCTGAAAAATAAATAATAAACCATTTTAAGAACTTGAATAACTATGTTTACTAAAAAATACTAAATATATTATTCCAAAAGTTTTTAAAATTTTAAAGTAAGAAATCCTTATCCATTTTATAAAATACCCCTCTTGTAAATTCTTTAAAAACATTTCTTAAGTAAGAAATAATCACAATTCTATATGAAACCTTAAGTCCTTTATATATGAATACCAATTCCAAAACCATAAATTGAATCTATAATAAAACTTAAGTGTAACTTATTAACCTTATAGAATTCTTTTAAAACCATAAATCCAAACTAAACCAACAATTTGAAGTAAACATAATTCACTTATAATAAAAGTGAATGCTCTTTATTTCTTAACCATTTTTAACATGACTTCAAACCCTAACCAACTAAAAGATCATTCAACTATGCCTTGTTTAAGAATAATCTAGTATTCCATAATAGAAAATCACATTTAAACTCATCATTCACTTAAATTGAAAGTAAATGATCTCACATTTTTAGCATACCTATCATAACCCTAAAAAATTTATACTAGTTCAACCACATCACACGTAAGTCTACTTAAGTTTTATAGTTAACTTTTGTCTGTTCCAAATTAAATCATAAGGCATCTCAAACCCACGCTTATCGGATAAGCGCAAACGATATCGACCACATTCGATTAACCACAAAGATTGTTTAATCTTTAACAAAGAAATCTTTTCTTCAAAAGTTATTCGTTTTTCCACTTCAAACATCAATCTTATAATAAGTCGTTTAACTCTTAACAACTTAACATAATAATTCCCATCATAATTACCAGATAGTAATTCACCTTAATCTTAGAATGTTTTTATATTCTACTTTTATACTTTGCATGTTAAACACTTAAATGCTTTGTCCTTATAAAGTAATCTTTTCCTAAAAAGTTATTATTTTAAGAAACATTAAAAGTAATCTTTAAGCACTTCTTTAAAAAGCTCTAATTGATTAGTAATCTTGCTCAAGAAATCTTTTAGATACCATGCCCCATTTGAGTGCTTTAGTATTGTATGCTACTTGTTATATTTAAATATTGTTTCACACACTATCCCAAGCCTTAACAAGAAGCACAAGTGTGAAGCTAGTATAAAAGTGGAACACATTCTAAAGATATCACCACAAGCTTTAAATTCCTAGATTAGATACAATTATTCTAGGGATTCGCATTTATAAACTGCATTACATTACTTATGCATTAGTGCATCTTGCTTCTTTAACCATTCGTCCTTACCGGACCAATGATGCTATCTACAGCTTTTGGATCTTCTATTATCTCGCAGACCGTGAGTGCATAGTCTTGCAATCACAAAAGGCAAGTTCACAACTTGCTCATGTCCTTTGGTTATTTTCTATCAAATACTTGTAACTCAAATGTTGTCATCACCTGCATTTCAAAAAGGTCAGAAAACACTATTTTCATAACAATATGATTATCGATTATTTACCAAACGGTAATAACTATTGATACAGTTCCAGTGGTAAACGAACATAATGTCTAGGACTTAACAACCAATGTCGCCAGTGATTCTAGCATCGTATATTACACATTAACCATGAGATTTGGAATGGGATGGAGAAGTCAGTTGTATCTTCTTCCTCTCGCATGCATCCGGATGGCCAGGTCGTGGCCTTGTAGCGTGCATTTATGTTGGAAATATGCCCTAGAGACAAATAGTAGTAAGGACTATTATCATATTTCATATAGTTTATGATTAAGTTTTTATATCATGCTATAACTGTGTTGAGTGGAAACATCAATACACATGTGATATACAAATAACCAGGGGTTCCCAGTGAAACTCTAGTCACTGGTTCTTTGGTCAACAGATGATCAAGTTTCCTGATCATGTGGCATTTATGCTAGATGGAAATGAGGTCATCTCATTCTGAGAATGAGATGATGAACCAATACCCAACCTAAACATCATGACCCGATCATGTCACGAAGTTCAAGTTACGATGATTAGAAATGGATCCTCGTAGACTATTCCTTAGACCATGAGGCTATATCAATCACTGTCTCCTGAGAGTGCTTTGATAGCATCAAGCGCCACTTGGTAATACAGTGGTTATAAAGGTGTGTTCAGGTACTCGGAGGAAACCATTGAGGAAATATATGTCAAGAGCGGGATATGTCCGTCCATGTGATGAGAAGATACTCAAGGGCCCACTCGGAGAAGTTATATCCAATAGCTGCGTAGCGTGTGATTTGATCACATGGATATCACTTGTCGGAACGAGTCAAGTATCATTTTTCATTAATGAGATTGAACATGACATGGTGATGTCATTGATCAGATCTCGGGTAATGCAAGTATCGAGTGACAAAGGGAATAAGACACGACTGTCCCGGTTCAAACGACAAAAGATCTTCGTGGAACGCACAGGGGTCACATGGCCATCTAGGTCCCTCTGTCGATCATTGGTGCGGGAGTGTCCCGACCATGTCTGGAGTGTTCCCGAACCGTGGGGTATCACGCTTAAGGGCTTGATGATGCTTAGAGAGTGTTTATAGGATCGGTGGAATCACTGAAGAAGAGTAGGGAGAAAACCGGAAGGGTTTTGGTAAGTCCGGAGGATGTCCAGAGTGGAGGTGGAAGGTGTTCCATAGCCACGGAGGTTGAATAATATGTAAATGAATGTTAAATGTTGATTTAATCATTTATTCATAATTATTTAATAAAGAGAAAATCAATTTAAATGGTCAAAGGCTTAATGGGCCAATTTCCGGAGGGAGAGGGCCCATTAGGGGAAAGGAGAGAGGGAGAAGGGGCAAGGGGGCTGGCCGGATAGGCCTAGCCCCCCCGCGCGGGGCCCACTAGGTGGCCGGTGGCCTCCCCTCCCCCTTCCTCTCCATTAGTCCCACCCCGAGACTTTGAGGGAGGTAGTACCTCCCCTCCCCCTATATATAGTGGGGGGTATTGGCAAATAAAATACACCAATAATCAATACAGGTCTCCCCACTTTTGGGAGGACCTCCAGTTGATATTCTCTCACTCCTCCTCTCTCTCTCGTGCCCGTGGTCCCAAGTCTAGACTGCGTGAGCGAGATACATCTTCACCGCAGAGCGCCGTCACGCTGTAGGATTCAGATCCGGGAGCTCTACTTCCGCAACTACTGCTGGATCGGGGAAGCGGGAGTCATCGTCAGGCACCAGACGTGTGTAACTCCCCGTGAGGTGTCGCACTTGAGGCACTCAAGTCATTGGAGCCAAAGAGCGCAAGGACTTCATCATGACCTTGAGGTCGGCCTCGGCTCGTCTACATCAACCACGCTCTCCTGAGTGTTGACAACATTTTTCGGTCTTCAAGGGTAAGTTCGCGAAAAGCCCCTCCCGTTACTGTATTACTAATAGATAGGTCCTGGCAGCTTCAGGGGTTCAGGGGCATAGAGTAAAATTTATTGTTTTCATACGCGGAACCCCAACAGTGGTATCAGAGCTAGATCTATGCGTAGTAATGCTAGTACGGGTAAAACACACGAGATGTAGCGTGTGGGCATTGATCTTTTAGGTTTTACCCTCCCACGTGTACTTGTGTATACTGCAGTAATGCTTGATGAAGCGGCCCCCAACCAACTTTACGCGTTCATTCGCGAGACTGGTCCACGCTTGACATACGACTTGTACCGTATAAAGTGGCTTAGGGGGGTGTCTGTCTCTCTCGCATTAGTTGGTATGCCATTTGCAACGGAGGGCCCCTAAAGGTGTGTAGTAGAGACAACTACGTGATCAACGTTGTGCTGATAGTTTGTAGGTAAGAACGGTTCTTGTGCGAAAGCCCATTCAGCCACGTAAAACATGCAAAGATAAAGTAGAGGCGTCTAACTTTGTTTTGCAGGGGGCGTTGCTTTGTGATATGGTTGTGGAAAAGGTAAAGTGATTACCTTTTGTTGCGTAGTAGTAGATAGTCATGGAGGTGACAGACTACCACGCCGGGAAGACACTGGTACCCTGGTGTCTACGGTGCAGGAACCCTGGCGCCGGAACCCGGTGACGGCGGATAGAGATCATGACGTGAATGACCATATCACATAGCATTTACATTAAGTGTTATTGTTTGTATGTCTTATTGTGTGCTAGTATTAGATACTCGACGGTAGCCTAATAAGATGATCCCTATTAAAATTACCAACGATTGTGTTCCCCCTTAGTGTGCACCACCAAGAAAGTTCTTCGGTATGAGGCGATCTAGGGTTACAGGCCTGGGTGTCAGACATATCTACGTTCACATACAGTGGGTGTAAGCCATGTTGCACAACGAATACACTAAGGTTGAGTTGGCGAGCCTAGCATGCCACAGAAGCATGGCCTCGAAACACGGATGGTCGAAAGATCGAGCACGAGTCGCATGAATGATGTGACCGACGTTTAGCGTCCACCTTTGAACCCACATCGATGTCCGTGTTCAATTGGGGGAGATGTGGCTGATAGGGGTCGTGTTATCACTAGGAACCCTTTTGGGGCTAGGTGTTTCTGAGTGGAGTTATTATTAACTCATTTAATTATAAATTTAGTCTAAACTCCTTTTGGAATTATAAATGTAGATGGCTCACCGTGAAGCTTACTTTGTCATTGAGGATTGGGTAAAGGGTGAGAAACTTAGACTTGATGGATCCAACTTCCCTAGTTGGCTTGTGCACCTGAATGATCTCCTTACTAGGAATCATGTGGTAGACTACATACGGCGCACGATGGATTTAACTGAGCCAGACTACTATGAGACCCCACAAGAGCTGGCAGACCGCTACTATCGTCAAGAGATGTCCACCTACATTCAGATAATAATGCGTTACGGGATGGTGGATGAACTACATCCGCTCATGGGTGATCTTGATCCATATTCAATGGTGGATCAGCTGAGAGCAGAGTTCATAGTCCATGTGCACATGTGGAAGCACGAGCTGCTTGGAGAGTTCCTTTCCATACAGATGGAGGAGCACACATGTCTGAAGGGTCACTTGGAGCGCATGCTTGATGCACACACGAGACTGGTTCACTTGGTGGATTACTGGATGGCTGATCCATTTGCGATAGATGTACTGCTTCGATCGTTACCTCCCAGCTACGAAGGACATGTCCGGAGTAGCATCATGAGTGGTGATACAGAAACATTGGATTTCCATGAGTTCATATTACGTTTCAGGAACGTAAAGGTTGAACCAATCATTGAAGAGGTCATCGATGACAAAGGTATATATTTGATATATAGTTTTATAAATGTTATAATCTTGCAAACACATTTGCAGTGTTAAGTATATCTGATACTTGTTCTGTTTTGATGAAAACATGTCCTTTTGCATGAGAGGTGCTTGCTGGAGAGGAGGTGACGTTGCGTGTTGATGGCGAGCATGATGATGACGGCCGACGACACTCTCCCTCGACATTTATCATTTAGTTTATGTTTTAGGATGATTATTGTAATCAAGAGATTGTGAACTTCTTTAGTGTGTCTCACACTTCATGAGACGGTTATTCATATGAGTTTGTAACAAATAGTTGTTCCACTTTTATGAATGATTTTTATTCGTGTTCATATCTTGTTTGATTATGTGTGAATTATCCTTGTTGTTTGAAACTAATTGATAATGCATGAACATTTGTAAAACATTAAAATGCCTTGTTTAAAATACCCAACTTAATGATATGTTCATTAATGAATGAAAAACCATTGTTTAAATTCAAAGTTATGTGATAATATGTGAAAGTCATTTGATTTCTTATCACATATAAATCATGCCTAAGTTCGGCAAATTAACTTGAACACCGTGTATTACTTGAAATACAAAGTGTTTAAAGAATTGTTAAAAGTTAATACATATTCGATGTATTGTGTTTTAACAAAAATGTTAATTATCATTAAATGATTGTTTAAATGTGTAAAGTAGTTTAATAAAGGAAACATGAATATGAAACTATTTGATTTGATCAAAGTGTTTCATCAACAATGGGTATAAATATAAAAGAGAATCCAATTACTATGATTTGATCAATAGTAATGAAATTCAACTTTATAAGAATGGCATAAAAGTAATTGTGAAATGCAAAGTGTTTTGAAACGTCAAAATACAAAGCATCAATGTGATATTAGATATCTAAAATGGGTTGAATAGAAGGCACCAAATAAATCGTTGTAGTGGAGATGTAGAGACCATTAGTTTAGAAATAATTAGCACTCAATTAGAAGATAATGAACCATTTGAATTCATGAAAGTTTTGGGGTTATTCGATATAACCAAAACAATAGCGAATAAGTCCTTGTAGCGTATTCATTGGAAACTTTGAATACAAAACCCATAGCTGAAACCAAAAGGAAAGCAAGATTCGTATTGCTTGGATTTTGGTACATTCTTGAGAAAGCACACTTTTAGTGATGTTTCTTGATTATGGAGCAAATGGAAGATAGTGAAAAACACGATGAGGATTCAAAACCCTGCATCAGAGTGTTGAGAAGCTCAACGTACAATGTTCCTGAATGATTCTCTTCACAGAAGGAAAGAATCAATGATATTGATCATTGTGTTTTCTCCACTAGTGTTTTCACTACATAAAGTAGGATTCAAAAGGTAAATCCATATCTAGTATGGAGACACTTGTGAATCAATTGTCATGATTTTTGGAATGTGACATACCTACGAACTACAAAGGAAATAATGGTAAACTAAAATTATGAGAAATCCTAGAAGCAAACTTCCCTTGAGATTAGAAAGCAATTTGTTGCTAAATCTCACAAGTAAAAGGGGTTACTTGGAATTTTCCCAAATGACTGCAAAGCCATAGAGGAAAAAGGGGGTAAATGACAAAAGCACAATTTGTCAGGTATTGGACAAATTCAAATGAATTTGATTCAAATGTGCTAAATGTCTAGTGGATTTAAAACTAGTAAATTACTAGTATCTCATAGTAAAATCTCCAAGTTTGATATTTGATCAAAGGATTTTGAAGTTGTTCAAAATAGTGAGTGGATGTGCAATTTGCATAAAATTGAGTGGGAGCTATGAAAGTCTTCCATGAAAAAATATGTGATTGACATATTTTTAAGTGGGAGCAATATAAGTCTCAAATTCAAATATGTAGGAACATATTCTGAGTGGGAGCTTATAGGAGTAATTCTTAAGTATGTTAAGAATGAAAGTTGACAATAAGTGTATTAATATATTATGTAGTATTCCTTAAGGGATTCTGAAAAAGGGTTTCAGAATAAAAGTCAATTAAGGAACTGGTCCTTAATAACTCAAATTAGGAATAACATGAAGTTTAACATCAATGGTTGAAAGAAAGAAAAGGATGATTGTCATCCACTATGTTAACAGATAGGTTCTATCTTAGTAAACCATGATGATAACTTAGCATAATATGTGATCCAAATAAGGAACATTTGAAAGTGATTAAGTTTGAATCACAGAACGTTGAGCTAAGTTTTGTCCGCAGTGTCTAGTAGAGAACTGTAGACATGTTCCCCAAATCCATAAAGGATGACATATCTTAAAGCATAAATGGTTATATTATAAGGTAATATGTTGGAATCTCCTGTAAATACCAATTAAAGTCAAGTAGGAAGCAAGGTGAACAAAACATCGAAAGTTGCACAGAGTGCACTAGTGTCTCGATGAATACATTTATAATAATAGATAAGGGTACCATCTAAAGTGTTGTATAATGTTATGGCGGGGCTAGTTCGCTTTTAACGTAGAATGATGTGTCCCAGGGCACAGTTCCCATGAGAAATCCCTCGAGGTTGATCTAACGTCGCTGTAGGCTCCTGGAATTAGGCCTCGTTCTGTTGCCATAGCGACGATGCATACACACAGATGCTATCATGAGATGATAAAGTATTAATGTCAATCAAGGTGACATTAGCAAGTTGCAAAGGATTTGGGACTGTAAAGTACAGACCCAAGACTCAACCTCTTCCATGAGCAAGCATGTTCAGGGTACCGGATATATGGTGCCAATGATTGAGAACAAATGCAGCTAGTGTATTTGTACTCTAGTGCAAGTGGGAGACTGTTGGAAATATGCCCTAGAGACAAATAGTAGTAAGGACTATTATCATATTTCATATAGTTTATGATTAAGTTTTTATATCATGCTATAACTGTGTTGAGTGGAAACATCAATACACGTGTGATATACAAACAACCAGGGGTTCCCAGTGAAACTCTAGTCACTGGTTCTTTGGTCAACAGATGATCAAGTTTCCTGATCATGTGGCATTTATGCCAGTTGGAAATGAGGTACTCTCATTCTGAGAATGAGATGATAAACCAATACCCAACCTAAACATCGTGACCCGATCATGTCACGAAGTTCAAGTTATGATGATTAGCAATGGATCCTCGTAGACTATTCCTTAGACCATGAGGCTATATCAATCACTGTCTCCCGAGAGTACTTTGATAGCATCAAGCACCACTTGGTAATACAGTGGTTATAAAGGTGTGTTCAGGTACTCGGAGGAAACCGTTGAGGCAATATATGTCAAGAGCAAGATTTGTCCGTCCATGTGACGGGAATATACTCAAGGGCCCACTCGGAGAAGTTATATCCAATATCTGCGCAGCGTGTGATTTGATCACAGGGATATCACTTGTTGGAACGAGTCAAGTAGCATTGTTCAGTAACGAGATTGAACACGACATGGTGATGTCATTGATCAGATCTCAGGCAATGCAAGTATCAAGTGACAAAGGTAATAAGACACGACTGTCCCGGTTCAAACGACGAAAGATCTTCGTGGAATGCATAGGGGTCACATGGCCATCCAGGTCCCTTTGTCGATCATTGGTGCGGGAGTGTCCCGACCATGTCTGGAGTGTTCCCAAACCGTGGGGTATCACACTTAAGGGCTTGATGATGCTTAGAGAGTGTTTATAAGATGCCTAGCCCCCCGTGCGGGGCCCACTAGGTGGCCGGCAGTCTCCCCTCCCCCTTCCTCTCCTTTAGTCCCACCCTGGGACTTTGAGGGAGGTAGTACCTCCCCTCCCACTATATATAGTGGGGGTATTTGGCCAAATAAAATACACCAATAATCAATAAAGGTCTCCCCACTTTTGGGAGGACCTCTAGTTGATATTCTCTCCTCTCTCTCTCTCTCTCTCTCTCTCTCTCTCTCTCTCTCGACCGTGGTCCCAAGTCTGGATCATGGCGAGACATCTTCACCACGAGCGCGTCAGCCGCTGCGATTCAGATCCGGGAGCTCTACTTCCGCAACTACTGCTGGATCGGGGAAGCGGGAGTCATCGTCAGGCACCGGGCGTGTGTAACCCCCCGCGAGGTGTCGCACTTGAGGCACTCAAGTCGTTGGAGCCAAGGAGCGCAAGGACTTCATCACGACGTTGAGGTCGACTTCGACTTGTCTACATCAACCATGCTCTCCTGAGCGTTGACAACGCTTTTCGGTCTTCAAGGGTAAGTTCACGAAAAGCCCCTCCCGTTACTGTATTACTAATAGATAGGTCCTGGCAGTTTCAGGGGTTTAGGGGCGTAGAATAAAATTTATTGTTTTCATACGCGGAACCCCAACAATTTATTGGTAATTCGTAGAGGATATGCAGCATATGGGTGGGAACCCTCAACATCCCACGATAGTTCTGGTATCTGATGGTCTGTACTAACCGTTGCCGTAATTCAAGATGTGGGCATGGCGTACACCAAGGGGATGTTGGGCCACGCAGAGATAAAAAAACTTTTCCCCCGACGCGGTGCTCCCAAAATCCAGCTCAGGTGATAGGCCACGAGATTTACCACTAGACGCGTAGGTGCGGATTATTGATGAAGCACATCAGTTGATGCCATGCCGAACTATCCCCGTAGAGCACGTCCAGATCCCCATGGACCTCCTTGTCTCCAGCGCCGCACGTGCAACGCCTCCACCGGTATCCACACGTACAGGAAGGAGCTCCAGGCAAAGGACTGCGAGATCCTGTCTAGCCCGAAATGGGAGTGGAGAAAGTGATGGCTAGGTTAGGGACAATCCCTTGTCACTCCACTTATATACACTCCTAGCTGGGCTCAACTCTTGAGGCCCATCTAGGCTGTACCCCAATCTCCACATGGACCGAATCCACATGGGCTCCTTTTCCTTAAGTGTGTGACCCTGTAGGTTCACGTACACCTGGACACGACACGAGTCACCACTCTGAGTCGATAGTTGGTAGCGGCCTCTAGCAAGACGTGCTAACTCCCAAGCACTGTAAAGTCAGAAGACAAACCTTTCTCAATGTGACTTTCATCCAAGTCCCTTTGCCTCATGATATATCTTGTCAAGCTATAGGCGAGTTGTTGCCAACCCTTTAATAGCTCAACTCTCTCTTCTCGTTCCGTGATATACGATTCACTGGACTAACAATTAGTCCAACTCCTTGGTTAACACTTAACCAAGTCGCGCATGGCCATGCTTCCGCATCATATCACACGAGAGGGCCCAGAGTATATCTCTCCATTACAGAGGGGAAAATCCCATCTTGTTAATCCACGTCACGCAGCTTGCTTCACAACCAACCCGAACCCTACCTTTATAAGTGCCCATTTACGAAACAACGTTTGATAGGACCTAATCTGGCGATCCACAACTCGGATCATGTGATCACCTCAGGGCAAAGGATTCCATTGCTTGAGATTGCAAATGACAACATGCTCATTGCATCTCAACTGTGGGTCAGTCCGATTCGCTAAACTCTTTAGCTGAATCCGTGTAAGTCGGAATAGCATCTCCATGCCCATGACAAGTGGAATCGAGTCATCAAGTCGACTTTCACATTAGTTTAAGTTGTGTGTACAGCACAACCTCAACGACCAAGGACAACTAGTATGAACAACATGAATATATATTTCCACAATCGAATCACATATTCAATGATACATATTAGTAGTTCATACATGGACAATAACTTTATGAATACAGTGGGAATAACATCATATATGATTGCCTCTAGGGCATATTCCCAATAGTCTCCCACTTGCACTAGAGTCAATCATCCGACATCACATGTCAAGGCATCTAATGCCCATAGCTCTCAGGTGCGCCTCATGCTTGGGCTGTGGAAGTGGCTTTGTCAACAGATCCGCAATATTTGCATTTGTGTGTACCTTGCATAACTTGATATCACCTTGATCCACGAACTGGCAAATCAGGTGGTACCGCATAAGTATATGTTTGTTCTTCTGGTGATGTCTAGGTTCCTTGGCTTGTGCGATAGCACCATTGTTGTCACAATACACGTCTAACGGATTGGACGAGCCCTGAACCACACCAAGATCCATGAGGAAATTCCTCATCCAAACGACTTCTTTTGCCACCTCCGAGGCTGCAATATACTCAGCCTCTGTCTTAAACACATACATCGTCTCTTGCTTGGAACTCTTCCATCTCACAGCCCCTCCGTTTATCACAAAGACATATCTAGATTGCGAACAAGAATCATCCGAGTCAGTGAGATAACTCGCATCCATGTAACCCCTTACACTGAGTTCATCCTCACCTCCATAAACTAGGAACATATCCTTAGTCCTTCTCAAGTACTTAAGGATATTTTTAGCCGCTGCCCAGTGGATCTCTCCAGGGTCATCCCGGTATCTGCTCACAACACTTAGAGCATAGGAAACATCCGGCCTAGTAAAAATCATAGCATACATGATGGATCCGACTCCAGAAGCATATGGAATCGCACTCATCCGACTTCGCTCATCAGTTGTCGAAGGACACTGAGTCTTGCTAAGTTTTACGCCATGGGACATCGGTAAGAACCCCTTCTTAGACGATTCCATCTTGAACTTCTTCAACACTTTGTCCAAATATGTACTCTGACTCAATCCAATGAGCCACCTTGATCTATCTCTATAGATCCGGATTCCTAGTATGTAAGTCGCCTCACCCAAGTCTTTCATCGAAAAACTCTTTTCCTATGATTCCTTGGTCTCTTGCAACATCTGGACATCATTTCCAATCAGTAATATGTCATCCACATATAAGATCAGAAAGTTTACTTTGCTCCCACTAAACTTCTTGTATAAACATGATCACTCTTGATGAAGCCAAACGATTTGACTACCTCATCAAAGCGAATATTCCAACTCCAAGATGCTTGCTTCAACCCATAAATGGATTTCCGAAGCTTGCATACCTTGTCAGCTTTAGCCAGATCAACAAAACCCTCGGGCTATATCATATACACGTCCTCGGTTAAATTTCCATTTAGGAAAGCCGTCTTGACATCCATCTGCCATATCTCATAGTCGAAATAGGCTGCTATAGCTAACATGATCCGAACTGACTTAAGCATCGCCACGGGAGAGAAGGTCTCATTGTAGTCAACTGCTTGAACTTGTCGGAACCCCTTCGCGACAAGCCGTGCTTTATAGACAGAAACATTTCCATCCATATCAGTTTTCTTCTTAAAGACCCATTTGCACTCGACGGGTCTTGCACCGTCTGGCAGATCAACCAAGTTCCAAACTTGATTTTCATCCATGGACTTTAACTCGGATCTCATGGCTCCAAGCCATGACTCAGAATCAGAACCCACCATCGCTTCCGAATAAGTTACCAGCTCATCACTGTCCAACAGTAATACATCACGAACACTTCACAATCTTTCCGATCTTTGTAGTGTAGGTGCAGCTGTCGGCTCAGCTACCATGACTGGCTCAACCTCCAAGGCTTTCACCAAATCGCTACTGACTGGTTCCTCTCGAACTTCTTCGAGCCGTACCGTACTCCCACTGACTTCCCGACCGAGAAACTCTTTCTCAAGGAAGACACCATTCCGAGCGACAAACACTTTGCCCTCTTCTCGGTTGTAGAAGTAGTAACCCAAGGTTTCCCTCGGATACCCAATGAAAATGCACTTATCCGACTTGGCTGTAAGCTTGTCCGACTGAAGTCGCTTGACAAATGCTTCACAACCCCAAATCTTAAGAAAAAACAAACTCGGCTTCTTGCCAGTCCACATCTCATGCTGGATAAACAAAACCTTTTCCCCTACGTGGTGCTCCCAAGATCCAGCTCAGGTGATAGGCCACGAGATTTACCACTAGACGCGCAGGTGCGGATTATTGATGAAGCGCGTCAGTTGATGCCGTGCCGATCGATCCCCGTACAGCACGTTCAGATCCCCTCGGACCTCCTTGTCTCCAGCGCCGCACGTGCAACGCCTCCACCGGTATCCACACGTACAGGAAGGAGCTCCAGGCAGAGGACTGCTAGATCCTGTCTAGCCCGAAATGGGAGTGGAGAAAGTGACGGCTAGGTCAGGGACAATCCCTTGTCACTCCACTTATATACACTCCTAGCTGGGCTTAACGCTTGAGGCCCATCTAGGCTATACCCCAATCTCCACTGGACCGAATTCACATGGTCTCCTTTCCCTTAAGTGTGTGACCCTGTAGGTTCACGTTGAAGGGAATATGGCCGAGAGGCAATAATAAAGTGGTTATTATCTTATTCCATGTTTATGATAAATGTTTATTTTACATGCTAGAATTGTATTGATCGGAAACATCAATACATGTGTGTTTAATAAACAAAAAGGGTTCCTAGTTATGCCTCTCTTATAGACTAGCTTGTTGATTAACAAGATGATCAAGGTTTCCTGATCATGGACATTGGATGTTGTTAATAACAAGGTCACACCATTGGTGGAATGATGTGATGAACATTCATCCGAAGTATAGCATTACGATCAAAGTCATTATGTTTATATTGCTATAATATCATACGAAGTAATATTTATCCTTAGACCATGAGATCATGTTAATTGCTAACACCGGAAGAGTATCTTGATAACATCAAACGTCACACCGTAACAGGGTGACTATAAAGGTGGGTTCAGTGCTACGAATGTGTTATGTTGAGGCTCATGGATCAAGAGTGGGATTTGTCCATCTCGATCACGGATAGATATACTCTAGGCCCTCTCGGTGATATCACATTGAAATAGCTTGCAAGCAAGTGATGTGATCACTAGAATGTTATATCACGGGAACGAGAAAAGAGTGCATGTCGGTAACGAGATCAAACTAGGTATTTGGATGCCAATGATCGAATCTCGGACATGTAATATATCGCGAGACAAAGGGATTTAGTTACGATGTTAAAGGTTCACACGATCATAGAAGTCATCGTTGAATGTGTAGGAGTCAGTATGGATCTCCAGGTCCCGCTGCTGATTATTGATCGGAGAGGGGTCTCGATCATGTCTGCATTATTCGCGAACCATAGGGTGACACACTTAAGGGATACCGACACCATTTGGAGGAAATATGTTTCAGATAAATATTTAAGAAAGCGCTGGAATTATTTCAATAGACACCGAAACTGTTTCGGGTGAAAATACTGAAATTGGTTCTGCATGTAATATTGAAATGTTGCAGGGGGTTTTATGTGAATGTTTGTTAATTAAAGTAATTAACAAAATTCTAAATAAAAATAATAAAATAGTTTTATTAAATGAGAGAGCATTAAATTTGGAGAAATTTAATGCATTTAAAGTGGAGACTTTAAAAGAGAAATGTGAAGGGGCATTTTAATGTGGAGGGGTTACCACCACATGAATGGAGGAGGTGAAGGGTCACCCCCTCCATGCACTGGCCATGAAGGAGGGGCACCCCCCTCCTCCTATAAAAGGCCACCCCCTCCTCACTTCTCACTCACACCTCCTCGTGAAGGATCTCTCTCCCCCTCTAGTATTATTCCCCCATGGTCTCGGATTAGCGAGATACATGTTCCCGATGGCTTTATCTGGAAAGGAGTTGCTGCTTCCGCTGCTTTGCTGGAGCGAGGGACGGAGGTTGTCGGGGTACCGGACGTGTGTGCGATCACGGATGCACCGCTGCTTTGCGGTGCTGGACTTGGTGGTGCTGGAGCTGTATCTGAAGGACGTGCTGGAGCCAGACCTGCTCGGACCTCCTCACGATCTTGAGATCGGCAAGTGTACGACTACATCAACCATGAGTTCCTACTTGTTAACAAAGCTCGTTGTGTAACTACCTCGGTGAATTACGCTCCTAGTACAAGCCTGGATGATCAGAAATGGTTGAAATAGTACGGTGGGGCCCAAATGCCACTCACAGGTAGACCTTTCGGCCGTCCCAACCATTTCCAAACATCGGGACAAGAACGGGCGGCGTAATCGGCAAAAGGAAGGATCAACTACATACACAAGTGAGTATGTATGCAAGCCACCATACAACAAGACATCGAGTCATCCCATCTAAAAGAAAGGAAATATATAGCATACGGCAAGATCCAAATATCCTAGATAGATATAATAGTTTAGGATATCTCCTCATACATCAATCAACAGTATCAAGCGGGCGGAGGACAAAGTCCAGTATGGATAAGAAGCAAATCGGCATAAGATGCCCCATAAATAAGCAGATCCGCCCACAGATCTCACGGATCCCCATTCCGGAATCTCTACACCGAATGATCGTTGCCCACATCGTCTCTCTTCCACCCAAGATCCATCTTGCAGTGTACCTGCTCATCTCAACCAATAATTTATCGTGTGAGACCCTAGGGTACTCAGCAAGTCTTTATGCCTCTAAAGGGACACAACTGGGTGACGAATTGCAGCAAAAGATAAACCCTAGCAATTCTATAGATATTGCTAACCATCCGCCTAACCAGAGATAGCGGATGTCCGTGAATTAAGAACAACAGTTATAACAGTTATAAAGGTAATCTTAATAGATCCATCCTCCTCCTCGCCATTACCGAGGAAGCGACGAACAACCCCATCCGCTGGCAGTTTTATTATCCATTCCTTGAGTGTTGCACTATTTACTAGTCAGGTACCTAGTCTAGTCAAATTAAAAACGGTACTTTAGTTATGCTTGTCTATGATCGAGAAACTGTGCTCCAAGTCGTCCATAACCGCGGACACGGCTTTCCGAAAGTTTTACCCTGCAGGGGTGCACAAATAGCAACACACACTCGATATGCCTCGGAAAAACCAAATCAAAACCCAACGAGACAGTCACGACAAAGCAATTACAGGATTCAGAAATATTTCAGGGGCCACCCTATTAAGCTACCATAACGGTTAGCGACTCGAGACGGACTCAAGGTTTGCGCCAATGGCTGTAAACGACAGCAGATCCCAAAACTGGGACTATCGATACCGCGAAAACACTCGCTTCTAAACAAAGACAGCGTGCTCCTCACAATCGTAAATAAAGCAAGAAGCATTGCATAAGTACAGGATAGTAAATAAATCCTCAAACTAGTTTGTGGCCCCAAGAAATAAGAATGAATCAAGCTCTGGCTCAGGGGGGTCCATAAGCCTCCCGGATGTGGATAGCGCGAATATTCTTGGAACAGGAATCAAGTACTCGGGGTCTTACGGGACACAAGTGAGCCTGAAAAACCACATAGCGAATATGGCGCACCGATGCCACTTTCATTAGTTATCCCATTACTACTGTGTTAAGTTGTTTAGGTACCTCGTTATCCATCGACACTCACATACCCTACACATGTCGTTCTCGACTCGCATGGCTCAAACAACTCCTGTAGTAATGGCTCATGGGATGGAGGAACAAGCTTGGTGGGTTTAAAAATTAAAGGCTATGCAATACTTGGGATTCAATTTAATGCAATCGACTCAATGATGCAAGAATAAGATAGAGGCAATAGGTCTTGATGTATGCAAGCATGTGGTAGTGCTTGCTGGCAGCTCAGTTGAAGCAAGGAATGGATCTGGTAGTGCTCCTGGTTCTCTTGATATATCCCCGCCAAAGGCCTATTCAAGAAGAACCAAACAAACAAGGGCCAACATAAATAAAGTGCACAAGCATATGAATAAATGCATCAAGCAAACAATCATGCCATGATGAATGATGCACAATTTGCATGGCAATGGTAGCATGGCATGGGTGAGGTGTGAAGTACAAGATTAAATCATTTTATGGGGTTTTTGTCCCATTTTATACTCATATTAGTTGCTGTACCCTTTATATTTATATGATGCATGCTTCAAATCAAACCATGGAATGCATAAACAGAAAGGTCTCGTCGAGCTAATCATTTTAGACATATTATTTGTTAAATTTGGATTTATAAATCAAAAGTTATTAATTATTTAAGAAAAGGGGCATTTATTGTAATTTAAATAAACTTGGAAATTTAAGTGTTCAAAATATATTTTGGATAGCATATTTGAATTCCTCATATTTTTCTGATTTGAAAACATATATTATTTGTATTATTTGGATTAATATTTGAAAAGATATTTTAAAACAGAATTATATTTGAATTTGAAATAATTAGAAAAAGATTTGAATTTAAAAGCAATGTAAATACTTTTTATACCCAGTGATTTCAGCCATCGTCACGCGGTGGGGTCATTCTTGACGGGCAACAAGCGCATGAAAACCTTTTTGCACCGTGGCCTACTCTAGCCTAAGCGGATGACCAGCGGGCCGACAAGAATCAAGGCGCCCCACGGATCACGTGGCGGTGCTAGGGGAGCGCGGGTTGAGCTTTACGAAAACCTGGGATCCTTTTTGCAAAATGCCACGAGAGGCTGACGGTGGGCCCAAAAGGTACCGCGGGTTGATGCAGCAAAAGGACAGGGGGGTATTGGCAAAAGTGCGGCCGCTACTGTTTTTCTTCCACGCGCTGCAGAGGACCGATCTGTCCGCGACGCGCGGCGCGGCGAGGCGGGCTCGAACTCGCGACCTAGGGCTCACATGAAGCGGCTACCGCTATGTGGCTTGGGCTAGGTGACAGAGAGCGGCCTGAGCCTAGCTAAGGTTTATGGCTGGCTGAGGGCAGACGACGCCGACGCCGGCGACAGGCAGGCCGACGCGAGGCCAGGGGGTTACCGAGATGCGGACCATGTCAGGGGGGGTCGTGGGCTCACCGGGAGTGTGTCGGCGTGGTCAGATCGGGTCGGCGAGCAGGAGATCGGCGATGATGCAGAGGCCCCGCGAGCTAGGGTTTCGGCTCGGGCGGCGCTAGCACTGGCGGCTCCGGTCCTCCTCCTCCTCGACGGCGAGCGCAGGGCGATGTAGGGGAGCCTCCTGGTACTACTCGACCACTCCCACGTCGAGCTGCACGACTGGATTGGCGGGGCACGGTGGAGGCCGAGGTATTCGCCGGCGATGGCGTAGCCGGATGCGGTGGAGAGAGGGGGAGCGGGCAGGGCGATGCTGGGGTGGATCTGGGGTAGCTGGGCGAGGCAGAGTGGTGGATAGGGATGGAGAGGAGGGAGGATGCCGTGGGGGTGGGGTAGATGAAAAAGGTGGCTCGGCCACCTTTCCTCTCCCTCCTTCACGTGCTTGGTTCGGCCAGGGCAGGGCAGGGGCAGGTAGGGGAGCTGCCAGGTGGGGTAGGGCAGGCCAGGGTCGGGTTGGTTCGGCTGGGGCCCCTAGGGCAGAGAGAGAGCAAGAGAGGGAGAGGTTGGAGTAGCCTCGGGTAGGGCTAGGTTTGGAGCTAGGGTAGGAAGGGGAGGGGTATGGCTCGGGTTGGTAGCTAGGGCAGGGGTGAGGTGGCCAGGGAGAGAGGGTGGCCGGGGAGAGAGGGGGTACTTAGGGTTTAGGGTTTAGCTTTGAGCTAGGTTTAGAGGGGATGGTAGATTAGATGAGAGGGAGGTGAGGGCTAGGTTTAGTTTTTGTTAAGATCAAGACAAGCTAAGCCAAGCTCTAACAAAACAAGGCAAGAAAAGAGGGGATGTGGTGATGATGGTCTTAAGCAAGATCAAACAAGATCAAGCTAAGAGGAGAGAGAGAGAGAGATGTGGTTTAAACCCACTCAAAATCCAAATAAAAATCCAAATGACAAGCATAAAGGTGGTACTTGCATGGGCCATGCAAAACATTTAATGCCATGTTGATACTTGTGAAAACATCATTAATTCATGGCATTATTATTATGCATCCCAAAATATGGAGTAAGGCCCAAGCAAAGGAATTTAGAAGAATTCCAAGTGGAGTATATGGAGATGATCATATTGGATTATATTTGGAACTTGCTAGTGTGTATATGCCACTAGGTATTTAATAAGCTCACTAAATATCCCAACATGATGATAACCCCAAAACCACACATATGGAAGCTAGGAAAAAGGTTCCACTCACAAGGCATGCAAAGGTGGCCATGTGGCTCTCATATAGCAATATTGTGAAAACAACATGATGCCAAGATGAGAGCATGTGGCAAAGAATTGGATCCATCCCAACTCACATGAGCTAGAAGTAAAACCAGTAAATGCCAAGCTCATATTTAGTTGGATGGTGGGATTATAAGGTGGTGAAAGAAAGGTGGTGGAGTTAATAAGAGATATGCCCCCAACTCAACTTGGGCATTAAAAAATATATCAAGAACCAAATACAATATCAAGAGGCAAATACAATTAATAATGCATATGAGATAAGAACCAAAACAAAAAGGGTTTTATATGATGCTCAAATGCAAGGAGGCATGATGACATGAGCATGATATAATGATGATGCAACAGTTATATATTTGAAGTAGCCATTATATAGACTAGGCTAGTAGCATTGCAATTGTTAGACAATTGGGATGCTACACGTTGTCTACGAGGGTAAGTTCCCGTTGGATGTATGTCCACCCGTTGCTTTCTACCTAGTAGATAGATCTTGGCGTATAGTTCACACCGTAGGAATTTTTTTGTTTTCTATGCTGCGGACCCAACAGTGGTATCAAAGCCTGATCTATGCGTAGGTGCTTAGCACGGGTAGTACACATATGTTGATATATGGGCGACGATGATCATGTTATTGCATCTTCTATGTATTTTGGATATTGGTGGCATAGTGGGATGAAGCGGCCCGGACCAACCTTACATGTCATCGTACATGAGACCGGTTCCACGACTGACATGCAACTTGTTTTGCATAAGTGGCTGGCGGGTGTCTGTCTCTCCTACTATAGTCAATATCTGATTTACAACGAGTTGCTAATAACTTAGTTATCCTCGTTGTGGTTCATGTTCGTAGGTAAGAACGATTCTATCTTCGAAAGCCCTAAGCCACATAAAATTTGCAATTGATAAATTAGAGGCGTCTAGTTTAGATCGTTGCTGGGCTAGTGTATTGATATGGTATTGTTGTAAGTAGATGTATGATAGATACTCTTACAACACACTCAACGTGTAAGTTCCATAGACCTTGGCCTTACACACAAAGGAATGATAGAGATCATACCACGATGCAAGTGATAGAGATCAAATGCATGGACCATATCATCTTAGTTTACATATTAGATGTTAGCGTCTTATACTGCTAGTTTAGCGCTTTCTGTAGCATTGTAAGATAATCCCTCATTTAAATATCAAGATAAAATGTGTTCTTCCTTAAGTATGCACCATTCTATGGATCGTGTTTCGAGACATCACGTGATGATCGGGTGTTCTCAACTCTACGCTTTCATACAACGGGTGTAAGACAGTTTTTACACACGCGAGTACTAAGGTTCTTACATGGCGAGCCTAGCATGTACAGACATGGCCTCGGAACACGGACCGAAAGGTTAAGCATGAGTCATATAGTTGATGTGATGCCCATATTGATGCTCGCCTTTGAAGCTACACCGACTCACGTGATGATCGGACTTGGTGTAGTGGATTTGGTTCATGTAATCACCAAAAAGGCACAAGGGATGTCGTTTTTGAGTGGGAGTTTATTAGTAATTTGGATTAGTCGAGCTCAATTTGTCATACACTAAATCAAAGTGAATTTGCATAATTTGTTGTAGTCATTGGCGTCCATTCACTACCTTATGCTTAGTTTTAATTGAGATAATAGAACTATAGAATTCTGGATATTTACTTTACAAACTGGTATCGTATTGTTTTGAATGTCAATTTAAAGTTTATAAGTCCTATTGCAAACTTTCAGCAAACTCTATTTACTCCATGGAGTTTAATAAGTAGTATTAAATCAAGAGTAAGAATTCCAATGTTAGTATCTAAAGTATCATGTTTGCCTCCATGATTATTGATATTCAAAAGTTGTTTTAATATCAAGATTATTTAGGAGCTGAAAATTGTTTCAGAAACCATCATGTGTGAAAGATATTGGGATATTTGAAACAATGTTTTTGGTTGCATTATGATAGAGTATAATTTAGCAAAATACATGTTCTCATATTGTATGAGAATTTGTGAAGGATGGAGATGCTAGGCATCCGAATCTACCAAAAAGGTTTTGGGAACTGATATTATACTCGCGATTCTTCCTTATAGGCTATAGTAGCTTGATCATGAAAGTTGTCATGATAAGGATGAATAGAAGATGTAAGTAAAATGTTTACTACACTAATAGATTACTAAAGAATGGATTTTTGAAAGAACACCAAACATTTGATGATGGTGATCCACTTCAAAGTGCAAGTCCAAAGGTATTAGTATTTGACTATATACGCTTTGTACCATGTGTCATGTTGATGACAGCACTATTGATGTTGATAGATTCTTTGAAAAGAAAAGAAATTGCTGAAAGAGAATCTATAAAATATTTGGCAGAAAATAAAAGGTTGGAGATCTCCAACTTAGGTATATAGAAGATATACATGTTATGGCTATATTCCTTGCTTGTTAAACAATGTGGTTCTTAGGTATTGGATACCAGTATTGGATACCGAATTGGTTGGTATGAAGTGTCATACAGGACAACGCAATTCATGAACTACAATGGCCTAAGTAACTAGCAAGAGAATAAGTGATGATGTTCATCAAAAACAAATAAAGTGTTATTGTGTTTTTCATTATCGTCAAACCTAGCCTTCAAGATTTGTTTTAAATAATTGTTATTTTGTTCCGGTATCATGAGAACAATGGCTGTTCAAATAATTACCGTATTCCATAAAGGATGGATGAACTTTTACAAGTCTAGTTGGAGAAATCACATCCATAAACATTATTGCTAAAATGTCGCATGACAAATGATTGAAAGATCACTTATGAAGTGACATCGCTGTTTAAATTATATTTGAAAGAAAACATGAAGAAACTCCATGTTGATGGATTTTTGGAGCCTTTGATTTTGATCAATTAATGCTTGTGAGACTTTCCTCGAGATAATTGAAACTCCGTTCATAGGCCAGAGAGGAACGGATGACTAGCTTATTGGAAATTGTGCATGCCGATGTGCATAGTCCATTATGTGTAGTCATATGCGATGATTTTTTTCCTTCATATGCTTTCTCCGAAAATTTGAGTGAATATATCTGTATATTTACTTAATAAGGAAGAAGTATGAAACACTTGAAAATTGTTCAAAGACTTTCAAGATGAAGTGGAAAATCATTGTAACAAGAAAATAAAGAGTTTATGATTCGATCATAAAGGAAGATATTTGAGTTACATGTTTAGCAAAAACACCTAAGACTTGAGGAATTGTTCCATGATTTGTGTTTCCTGATAAACCATAGGAGTATGGCATATTCGAGAGATAAAATCAAACCATGTTTGACATGGTAAGATCAAGGGTGTCATTTATAAAATTGCCATTATGTTTTAAGGATTGAAGCTTTAGAGACTACCGCTTTTCCACTGAAAAGAGCACCATCGTGATCCATTGAAATGACACCATATGAGTTATGGTTTGGGATAAAACCCAAATTGTCTTTTATTAAATTTTGGTATGCTATGCATAAGTAAAATGTTTACAACCAAAGTTGGATAAGCACGTCTTTGTAGGTTATCCCAAAGAATTTGTTGTTAATTTCTCCATAACACCGAGGACAAAAGAGTTTGTTACTTGGAACGTCAAGTTTCTTGAGAAGGAATTTTTCGTGAAAAGTTAAGTGGGAGGACAATAGAACTTTGATAAGGTTGTTGAACCTTAGCTATATAAAAGTAAGCTTGGAAGAAAGTGTCCCGGTGGCGGCCACAATGCTCATGGCTCTCGTGATTACAAAAGGTGTGATCTCGGAGATTAGAGTTCCTATAGAACCGTGTGGGTCGGTAAGAACCAAATAGTAAGATTTGATAAGCAAGTCGTTATTGTTTTGACAATGATGAACCGACTACATGCAAAGAAGCGATGATGGGTCCTGACTCCATAAAATGACTAGAAGTCATAGAATCCGTGATAGTATCCATACACGAGAAAACAAGTTTCTGAACTTGAAAGACCCTCCGGAAAGGCGTGAAGCCTATCGGTCGTGCTTGGATCTATAAAGAAATAAGACATGGATGCTTAACATCTATGAAATAGTCGACATGTCGGAAAGAAGTTTACGACCATGTTCAAGGGGTTGACTATGACAAGATTTGATCTTTCATAGCGATATATAGTCTTGACGGATTAATGTAGCAACCACTACATATAATTTGGTATATGGTAGTTGAATAAATAAAACAAGGTTCTTTTAATAGAACGGTAACCTAGGACATGTACATGACATGGTCCGAAGGGTTTTGTTAATTCAAAGGGTGCTAAAAGGGCATGTAAACTTCAATAGTTGAAGTAAGCATAGCGGAGTTGGAATCTTCACCATGATGAAACTGTTAAAAGAGTTTAAATTCATCGGAGATGATGAAGATGCTTGCATTTGCAAGAAATTAAGTGGGAGCGCTGAGACATATTTCTAATACATTATGTAGAGGACATATTGTTGATTGGAAATGATGTATCTTGTATTGACACAAGTTAAGAATTTCATTAAAATAAGATTTTGATGAAAGACTTGGGCAAACCCGGAATATTAGGCATCAATATCTATATGGATAGATTAAGGCGCTAATATGGTTGTGCCAGACATACATATATGAGATATTGAAAGGTTTCAATATGGAAACAACAAGAAAGGTTCTTGCTGCATGGAAAGGATTGTATCAATATTCAAGTGTTTCAACACTTGGTGAGTAAAATCACATGAAGATTTTGATCGATTATACCATGATATGTATATATCCAGAATGTCCTATGCTCTAAATGTTATGAGCATATACCAGAATGATTCATAAGATGATCATTGGACAATAGTAAAGATATTCTTATGAGCTTTGGAAGAACTAAGAATATATAATGTATAAGTGACAAATAGTTAAAGGTAGTTCATTGTAAAGAGTTACATTGATACTAGTTTTGTCACAAGATACAAATTAAATTTATCTCAATTTAGACTATGGGTGGCACAATGTAATGGAAAGGATGTTCCATGATGGATTGGGATGAGTTCCAAAGTTGAGACATTGTGACGGATACTACAACAAAAGGCTAAGTATATGACTGCTATAGTAGCAGCAAAGGAGGGCATTTGTGTTAAGTAGTTTGTTATCAAACTAGGTGTGGTTCAAAGTGGGCTAATACTATGAAGATATATTGTGTGACAATAATATCAACATATTTTGAGCCGAACGAACTAAAGGTCTCACCAAAGGACCAAATCTATACAATGCCATCTCATTTGAGAATGAGTGATGCGTAGAGACGCAGAGACATGCAAATACACGCGGACCTGAAACTGTCAGATCCAGGGACTATGTTAACCACTAGCAATAGCGTATATGCAACACGAGAAAGCCATAGGTGTTCAATATGCAAAGTTTTTCAAACTAGATTATTGACTCTAGTGCAAGTGGGAGACTGAAGGGAATATGCCCGAGAGGCAATAATAAAGTGGTTATTATCTTATTCCATGTTTATGATAAATGTTTATTTTACATGCTAGAATTGTATTGATCGGAAAAATCAATACATGTGTGTTTAATAAACAAAAAGGGTTCCTAGTTATGCCTCTCTTATAGACTAGCTTGTTGATTAACAAGATGATCAAGGTTTCCTGATCATGGACATTGGATGTTGTTAATAACAAGGTCACACCATTGGTGGAATGATGTGATGAACATTCATCCGAAGTATAGCATTACGATCAAAGTCATTATGTTTATATTGCTATAATATCATACGAAGTAATCTTTATCCTTAGACCATGAGATCATGTTAATTGCTAACACCGGAAGAGTATCTTGATAACATCAAACGTCACACCGTAACAGGGTGACTATAAAGGTGGGTTCAGTGCTACAAAGGTGTTATGTTGAGGCTCATGGATCAAGTGTGAGATTTTTCCATCCCGATGACGGATAGATATACTCTGGGCCCTCTCGGTGATATCACATTGAAATAGCTTGCAAGCAAGTGATGTGATCACTAGAATGTTATATCACGGGAACGAGAAAAGAGTGCATATCGGTAACGAGATCAAACTAGGTATTTGGATGCCAATGATCGAATCTCGGACATGTAATATATCACGAGATAAAGGGATTTAGTTACGACGTTAAAGGTTCACACGATCACAGAATTCATCGTTGAATGTGTAGGAGTCAATATGGATCTCCAGGTCCCGCTGCTAATTATTGATCGGAGAGGGGTCTCGATCATGTCTGCATTATTCGCGAACCGTAGGGTGACACACTTAAGGGATACCAACACCATTTGGAGCAAATATGTTTCAGATAAAGATTTAAGAAAGCGCTGGAATTATTTCAACAGACACCGAAACTGTTTCGGGTGAAAATGCTGAAATTGGTTCTGCATGTAATATTAAAATGTTGCAAGGGGTTTTATGTGAATGTTTGTTAACTAAAGTAATTAACAAAATTCTGAATAAAAATAATAAAAGAGTTTTATTAAATGAGAGCATTAAATTTGGAGAAATTTAATGCATTTAAAGTGGAACTTTAAAAGAGAATGTGAAGGGGCATTTTAATGTGGAGGGGTTACCACCACATGAATGGAGGAGGTGAAGGGTCACCCCCTCCATGCGCCGGCCATGAAGGAGGGGCACCCCCCTCCTCCTATAAAAGGCCACCCCCTCCTCACTTCTCACTCACACCTCCTTGTGAAGGATCTCTCTCCCCCTCTAGTATTATTCCCCCATGGTCTCAGATTAGCGAGATACATGTTCCCGGTGGCTTTATCTGGAAAGAAGTTGCTGCTTCCGCTGCTTTGCTGGAGCGAGGGACGGAGGTTGTCGGGGTACCGGACGTGTATGCGATCACGGATGCACCGCTGCTTTGCGGTGCTGGACTTGGTGGTGCTGGATCTGGATCTGAAGGACGTGCTGGAGCCGGACCTGCTCGGACTTCCTCACGATCTTGAGATCGGCAAGTGTACGACTACATCAACCACGAGTTCCTACTCGTTAACATAGCTTGTTGTCTACGAGGATAAGTTCTCGTTGGATGTATGTCCACTCATTGCTTTGTACCTAGTAGATAGATCTTGGCGTATAGTTCACACCGTAGGAATTTTTTTGTTTTCTATGCTGCGGACCCAACTCACGTACACCTGGACATGACACGAGTCACCACTCCGAGTCAATAGTTGGTAGAGGCCTCTAGCAAGACGTGCTAACTCCCAAGCGCCGTAAAGTTAGAAGATAAACCTTTCTCAATGTGACTTTCATCCAAGTCCCTTTGCCTCACGATATATATTGTCAAGCTATAGGCGAGTTGTTTCCATCCCTTTAATAGCTCGACTCTCTCTTCTCGTTCCGCGATATACGATTCACTGGACTAACACTTAGTCCAACTCCTTGGTTAACACTTAACCAAGTCGCGCATGGCCATGCTTCCGAATCATATCACACGAGAGGGCCCAGAGTATATCTCTCCATTACAGAGGGGAAAATTCCATCTTGGTAATCCACGTCACGCAGCTTGCTTCACAACCAACCCGAACCCTACCTTTATAAGTGTCCATTTACGGAACAGCATTTGATAGGACCTAAGCTGGCGATCCACAACTCGGATCATGCGATCACCTCAGGTCAAAGGATTCCATTGCTTGAGATTGCAAATGACAACATGCTCGTTGCATCTCAACTGTGGGTCAGTCCGATTCGCTAAACTCTTTAGCCGAATCCGTCTAAGTCGGAAAAGCATATCCATGCTCATGACAAGTGGAATCGAGTCATCAAGCCGACTTTCACATTAGTCTAAGTTCTGTGTACATCACAACCTCAACGACCAAGGATAGCTAGTATGAACAACATGAATATATAGTTCCACAATCAAACCACATATTCAATGATACATATTAGTAGTTCATACATGGATAATAACTTTATGAATACATTGGGAATAACATCATATATGATTGCCTCTAGGGAATATTCCCAACAGTGGACATGCAGGGTCGCGAAGGGGCATTGATTGGCTTGGATCTTAGACTGGGCCCCATACCAAGGAAGTATGGACAAGCTCATGACTTGGTTGTGCAACAAAGCTAAGGTCTCTCATGGGTAAAGCAACGCACCTCTGTAGAGTGTAGGAACTGTGACATGTTACTCCCTATTCCAAGAAGGAGCTACGAACGCGGCAGGAAAGGAACCCCATGAAGGTTCTAGTCAACCTGTGAAGGCTGTCGGCCATAGTTTTCAGAATAAAAGCAACCTTTGAAGAAATGTTTACGAAAACCTGCATTGCCTACGACCTCTGGTTTGTGGCTGTAGAGATAGTGCATCATACACTCCTTTTAGTGAACTTGCTGAGTACGCTCGTACTCAACCGTACCTTCTTAACCCTTGCTAGGTTCTAAGCCATTGAGGACGACGTCAACATCAATTTCTGCTCAAGAAACCATCATCAGCAGCTCAAGTTTTTCAATAAAGTCAAAGAAGTCAACATATACATCAACGAAAGAAAATGCGAAGATCTTGATTAGTTAGGAGTAGATACTCTAGCCATGAAACCTACTTCTGTAGAGCATGCAATAGCAACATTTGCAAGCCAGATAGTTTAGATGCTAGTCTTATTAGCCACATAGTTCTGAGTTATTATTTCTGGTTCTTCTTTGTAAGAAGTTCTTTCTCTCTCTATAACCTAGAGTATTCTCTGGATCTTATGTAAAGAGTCGAGTTGTAATCTATAGTCATGTCTTGGGCCTACTATGTTTCTATTGTACCACTCTGAGAGCTGTAATACTAGTGAACGGTGTTTCATTGGTGTTATGTCAACGACTATAGTGTACTGCATCATGCATTGGTATGTTGGGTCACCGCACCATGGATCCTTCCAGACATCGACATCATCTCGACTTCTAATGCGCCAGATGTATCCATGCTTAAAAGTTTGGATACTAGCGCACAAACTCTGCCAGGTTAAAGACGACCCCCCTTTGGTCCTGCATTAAGAATGTCCCCAGAAGGATAATATTTTGCACATAAAATCTGGGCACAAAGGGAATTGGGAGACTCAATCAGCCTCCATACTTGCTTTGCTAGCATAGCTAGATTAAAAGAGTGCAAATCTCGAAAACCCATCCCACTTGCGCTTTTCAGAAAACACAACTTCCACCATGAGTACCAATGCATTTTTTTACCTTGACCATTATCACCCCACCAATATTGGGCTATCACATTAGTGATCTTCTTGCATATGTTTTTAGGGAGAAAAAAGGTCGGCATCACGTAGACCGGGATTTATTGAGGAATTGCTTTTAGTAAAATCTCTTTTCCACCCATCGATAGTGGTTTCTCCATCCAACCATGAATATGTTGGATCACCCTCTCGACGAAGTGCATAAAATAGTCACTACGGTCGGCTCCAACGAGGGCCAGGAGACCCAGGTACTTGTCCGACAGTGACTTAGCTTCTATGTTCAAGATGTTGCAAATTTCGGCACGAGTATCCACATTAGTATTAGGACTAAAGAAAATACTAGATTTAGAAACACTCACCATTTTTCCTGAATTTGCACAATAGTCATGAAGTACATGCTTCAGCAATGTTGCATTGTTCACATTTGCTTTTAGGAGGATCAGAGAATCATCAACGAATAAGAGATGTGAGATAGATGGTGCATTGCGGCACACCTTGACCCCCTTGATACGCCCAATCTCCTCAGCATAATGCAAACAACTCGACAAACCTTCTGCAGAAAGAAGGAACAAGTAAGGGGAAAGTGGATCCGCTTGTCTAATGCCTCTGGTAGGTGTAAATTCATCAGTCAATTCAGAATTAACTTCAATAGAATATGTAAAAGATGTGACACATTCCATGATCAATTCCACCCACTGAGTCTGAAAACCCATCTTTAGCATCATCTCCTTAAGGAAATTCCATTCAATCCTATCATAGGCTTTGTGCATATCTAGTTTCACCGTGCACAAGCCAACTTTACCTTTCCTCTTATTCTTTATTTTATGGATGCATTCGTAATCCACCAGAACATTGTCCGTGATCAATCTCCCCTAGACAAATGCACTTTGAGTAGGTGAAATAATGTTAGGAAGTAAGAGTTTCACCGCCAACATCATTGAGATGATCTTGTAGACCACATTACATAGAGAAATTGGTATGAATTGGGACACCTATAACATCCCATCATTAGAGCTTAGAAATAAGCTGAGATGAGGTGTGTGCATTGCATTCATGCATAGAAAATCTGGATAATTTTCACGCTTTTAAATAAAACTTGTCAGAGTGATTGAAGCTTATCTTAACTTGGTTGAACTGAAGTAGATCATAAAGTTTATTGCGATAAGTTTCAATATGACCTTTGCTAAAACCTTATCTTTGGGTAATATAATTTGATCTAAGGGTAGATCAAATGTACTAAAACTAAGTCACAACATACTACTTAATAAGGAGTACTTGATCTTCTAGAGATCATTACATGGTATTCCATACCACAACTCAAGGATGAATACTTAATATTCTAAAGCTGATATCAAGGTATTATCTACAACAAACCCTGAATACCAAGTCAAGTATATGACTTAAGTAAAAGAAACTCATAACTAAATCTTGAAACACTTGTTTGCCATAGTTACTCCTACCATAGGTATCATGGTAGTTCTTAAACATTAACTCTTATCACAAATAGAGTAGAAAGGGAAGTCAAGCCAATACCATTCATCACATGCCCTTGTTGTCATATTAACATATGACATTCCTAAATAGTTAAGGCCTAGTGTCAGTTGATCATCAATATTGAGTGATCAATTCCTGACCTAGAACTTATTGACTCTTAGCTTTGACCTATTATATTGACCTTTCCAAAGACCTTGAGTAAATTAATATGAAGGAGAAACTAGTTATGGTAGAGTGTGCCATCATCAATGGAATGTGATCCTTAGTGGAGATTAAACCATTTGATGTTGGAGGAGTTAACTCAGTCCTAAATTAACTAGAAGAAGTATTTAAACCCAAGAGTTTAGATAGTAATTATGGAGCCATTAGAAAGCTGGAAGTATTAGAGTATCCAGTGATAATCTTGTTAAGCCAAGTAGGTATAAACCTAAAGTAAGTTTCCTTAACAAGATAAGTATTATAGAGAGACTAGTACAAGTCTACTACTTAGTGGATAGATGATAGATCTTGATCAGACAATTAGAAACCTAAGCTTAGCATGATTAAAGGATGGCGGTCATTATTCTCAAGTCACTTGAGAATAGATGACCAATTGATGAAGAAGAGTTGTGAGAATACCACATTAGGAAAAACCCTTGTAAGCTGAATCATCTAGCTTGATCATGAGTAGTCAAGCTAGGGTATGATGAAGGGGATTGTTTGTTTGCATCCCGAAAGTTCATGGGCGAGTGCATGGAGGTACCCAAGTTCCCTGTAATTGCCGCGTTTCGTAAAGTTGGGCTGCCAACTACTCAGAGGGGCCATTTCGAGGCAAACTCATCTCACCCCGACCAAATACAAGCATTCCGTTAAACTGCCCCGTGAAGTAGACGGTAGGGACCCACATGTCGGTCATCTGTCCGTGATGCGAGCGCCAACTCGGCAACCTCTTAGGCAAATCGAGGAACTAAGTGGATTGGATGCATTGACCAATTTCACAAATCCATTCCCTCCTTTCCCCTAGCACCGACGGCGTGGAAATCCACCCTCCAAGCAGGACGATCCCTTTGGACATTTGACTTCCGGCGCCAAGTTGTTGCGCCCAGTCGCTGATCCCAAGCTCCAATGGCGCATGCCATAGCCGCCGTTGTGAGGCTCTAGCCCGCCTCCGCTGCTGACGAGCCGAGCAACTCGGGGGATGGCAGATCCTACTACCAACGAAGAAGAAGTTCTTGCTACATGCGGGTGAGCTACCCTTCTCTTTGCTATTCGCACTAATTATAACTACTAGCTGGCTACTGAACCTACCATTATTTATTAGCCCAACACCGACAAACATATTTTGTCCACAATTTTCTGTCAAGTGGGATCTCCGCGGACCATCCTTACCTGGTTACAGTAGTCCTCTTCAGGTACGACTCTAAATCAGCAAGGGTGAAGGAAAAGTGGTATGGAGACCATTGTATCATGATGGAAGAAGCACCTGCACAGATCTGCACTATATCTGGTATGGTTGCTGCTCTGCGTAATCATGATGAATTATGGCCGAAGAAGAATGCAAAGTTCAGCTTCATGGATGAACGTGGCATCATGGTTCCTCTAACGTGTGACAGTCAACTAATTTGGTTGATCAAAAGGTATGCTTCGGCTTGCATGTTTGAGCTGAACTGTGATGTACTAGATGTGGAAGCTGCTGCAACTAGGAGTCGCCCTTCTTTTTGGACAGGGTGGTCGCTCGAACCCAATTAGCTCATGGTAAGCAAAAGTCTCTTGGGATTCACATGTTTGTGCTGAATTGTAATTTTTGCAAGTATTTACTTTGTAGATATTGGGCAGTTATGCAACAGTCCTGTTTCTTTGACAGGAAGCGCCGCAAGGTTAGAAACATGACTGCCGGGTCAGTCATTTTGCTGCCCGAAGAAGATAAAAATGAGTGGAAAGATGATGCTGGACACGATTCTAGCGCTGATTGTCCTGGCGATGCAAAGTACATGAAGCTAAGAAAATTGGCACCGAGGAAGAGGAAGAAGGCAAGAAATGAAGAAGCCAGTGGACATGAAGGCCTGGCACCCAAGCTGCGGAAGAAGGCTGCTGGCAATGAAGATGCATAGTAATGTGTTGAACTTGAACCTATATATGTAATTCGGTTAAATTCTGGAGCTCTATGTGTGGAACTTTGCTGGGCGAAACAATCTACCCACGGTCTCTGAGTAAAATGTACCGCGACTTAGGGTTTCAAAACGCTTGAGTCAGTAGTTGAATCCGAAATTGTGATTGTGCCACTACTATCTGAAAACACGCAGCACCGGTTCCACGATTGCTGAGGGGCAGGAGGTCTCCAAATTCGATGGAATGTAAGTGGCACAGAACTAAATTATTTAAGCTGCCACACTCCACGAAGCAGCAACTTATTTTAGATGCTGCACAACGACATGGAAACATAAACAACAATGGCAACCGATAATGCCCAGATGAGGAGGAAATCGGTACCACTTTCTGGCCTAATCTTGAGCCTGTATATCTCATCGCCTCCCTGCTCCTGCATCCCCTGCATCTAGCGAAGCTCCCGGATCTCCAGTAACCGGGTGTACGTGCTTCCACTTTATAAATTGTGGTTGTGCCATTTGCATGCAGCACAATCCACGTAGATTACGTTTAAACAAACCACCAATGTCAGAATACCACCATGATCAGACAAAAGGAAGTAATGCAGGGTTAAGACAGATTAACAGGCGACCAATTTTTTTCCTCCCAGAACTCCGGGACCACTAGTTCAGACCTCTAGGTCAACAAGTAGTACTATTACAACTTAAAAAGGAAGCTAAATAGAACTAGTTATCACACATCTCCTTGATCTTCCTAATCTTAGCCTGATGCGCATCTTCCTGCAAGAGCAAGGATCAAATCGTCTGCTCCTTCCTTTTAGCATCTTCCTTGCACAGCTTCAATTGTTTCTCTGCATTTTTCCTCATGTACTTGTCAATACTCGTAGTTGTGAACTACAGGACTTTAGCCTGGTGATGATCATTCCTTACTTGAGTCAATTCTTGCTCTGCTTTAGCCTTCATGTCCAAGACCATGTCCCTCTCCGTCTCGACTTTGCTAACCTCTTCTTGCACCCTCCTGAGATCTCGGTTAAGCTTGGTCGTGTCATCTGGTTCCCATAGCTTCATCTCAACACTGTCAAGAAGTGAGCTGAATACGGATTCTTTCAACTCAACAGTCATTTCCAATAGTTTGTCCAGCGTTTTCTGCATTGATTTGGGCCACTCTGGATCTACCCATTTGACAACACCACAACTTCAGCCTTGCATCATTGCACGATGTCCTTGACACCGTAAAAACCTCCTGCCTGCGTTTTGACCTTCGAACGCTACAAATTTAGCAGGCACATATCCATGTTTACATAGCAGAGGACTATCTTCATCCGCTAAACCGGGATAGTCAGAGTCATACATCGGCTGGTTGGCCTAACACATCATACGCGCATGAGTAAACAAAGTAGATCTAGCTCAAAATAGATAACTGGCCACACATGATAGAGATAGAGATGTGACGACTCACATCGAAATCACTGTCCCTATCGTCATGATGCGTATCCTCTCGTCTCCCCTTGAACCCATGGCGAGAGGGGAGGGGGGTGGCTGCCGAAGAGGGGATTGGGATGGAGGCGTCGTTGGCTGGCGGCTACGGCAGGATGGGAGTGAAGTGGCGAAAGTGGCTTCGAGGGGAAGGAAGAGAAGTATGGGGAGGAAGAGAAGTAATGGGGACGTGACACTGGAATTGAAGGGAATATGCTCGAGAGGCAATAATAAAGTGGTTATTATTTTATTCCATGTTTATGATAAATGTTTATTTCACATGCTAGAATTGTATTGATCGGAAACATCAATACATGTGTGTTTAATAAACAAAAAGGGTTCCTAGTTATGCCTCTCTTATAGACTAGCTTGTTGATTAACAAGATGATCAAGGTTTCCTGATCATGGACATTGGATGTTGTTAATAACAAGGTCACACCATTGGTGGAATGATGTGATGAACATTCATCCGAAGTATAGCATTACGATCAAAGTCATTATGTTTATATTGCTATAACATCATACAGAGTAATCTTTATCCTTAGACCATGAGATCATGTTAATTGCTAACACCGGAAGAGTATCTTGATAACATCAGACGTCACACCGTAACAGGGTGACTATAAAGATGGGTTCAGTGCTACAAAGGTGTTATGTTGAGGCTCATGGATCAAGAGTGGAATTTGTCAATCCCGATGATGGATAGATATACTCTGGGCCCTCTCGGTGATATCACATTGAAATAGCTTGCAAGCAAGTGATGTGATCACTAGAATGTTATATCACGGGAACGAGAAAAGAGTGCATGTCGGTAACGAGATCAAACTAGGTATGGAGATACCGATGATTGAATCTCAGACATGTAATATATCGCGGGACAAAGGGATTTAGTTACTAGCGTTAAAGGTTCTCACGATCACAGAAGTCATCGTTGAATGTGTAGGAGTCAATATGGATCTCCATGTCCCGCTTCTGATTATTGATCTGAGAGGGGTCTCAATCATGTCTGCATTATTCGCGAACCATAGGGTGACACACTTAAGGGATACCGACACCATTTGGAGCAAATATGTTTCAGATAAAGATTTAAGAAAGCGCTGGAATTATTTCAATAGACACCGAAACTGTTTCGGGTTAAATTGCTGAAATTGGTTCTGCATGTAATATTGAAGTGTTATAGGGGGTTTTATGTGAATGTTTGTTAATTAAAGTAATTAACAAAATTCTGAATAAAAATAATAAAAGAGTTTTATTAAATGAGAGAGCATTAAATTTGGAGAAATTTAATGCATTGAAAGTGGAGACTTTAAAAGAGAATGTGAAGGGGCAAATTTATATGGAGGGAGTTACCACCACATGAATGGAGGAGGTGAAGAGTCACCTCCTCCATGCGCCAGCCATGAATGAGGGGCACCCCCCTCCTCCTATAAAAGGACAACCCCTCCTCATTTCTCACCCACACCTCCTTGTGAAGGATCTCTCTCCCCCTCTAGTATTATTCCCCCATGGTCTCGGATTAGCGAGATACATGTTCCCGGTGGCTTTATCTGGAAAGGAGTTGCTGCTCACGCTTTCTTTGGAGCGAGGGACGGAGGTTGTCGGGGTATCGGACGTGTGTGCGATCACGGATGCACCGCTGCTTTGTGGTGCTGGACTTGGTGCTGCTGGAGCTGGATCTGATGGACGTGCTAGAGCCGGACCTGCTGGACTTCATCACGATCTTGAGATCGGCAAGTATACGACTACATCAACCACGAGTTCCTACTCGTTAACAAAGCTCGTTGTCTACGAGGGTAAGTTCTCGTTGGATGTATGTCCACCCATTGCTTTGTACCTAGTAGATAGATCTTGGCGTGTAGTTCACACCGTAGGAAATTTTTTGTTTTCTATGCTGCGGACCCAACAGGAATATGGCCCACTAAACTCGTGAGTCGTGACACTCGCAACAGGGGAGCGCCCGGTGTTGCCAGTTTGTCTAGAACAAGCGGGTAGCAAGCATGGCCAATCATGCCACAGAATAGCCTACCCGCGGATCACTCACACGAAGACCATCCCAATCTTCCAAGTGCCCCGATCGAACGGTGTGTAACAATCTTCATGCAGAACAACTATGTTAGGGCGTGCCTTCTAGAAGACTCGGTCTAACGGCCACCATTGGGGGGCTAAGGTTAGGGATCTCCTAAGGTTAGGATCCATATGTGGTTTATGAGAAGAACACACATGCAATGACACTGCTGATATGTGGTTTGTGAAAAGAACACACATGCAATGACACTGGGTGTGGTTAATGAAAAGAGCAGACATGCAATGACACTGGTGGATCCATGTGTGGTTTGTGAGAAGAACACACATGCAATGACATTGGGTGTGGTTCATGAAAAGAACACTCATCCAATGACACTGGTGGATCCATATGTGGTTTATGGAAAGAACGGACATGCAATGACCCTAGCTGTGGTTTGTGAAAAGAACAGACATGCAATGACTCTAGTTGTGGTTTGTGCAAAGAACACACATCCAGTGACACTGGTGGATCCATATGTGGTTTGTGGAAAGAACAGACATGCAATGACTCTAGCTGTGGTTTGTGAAAAGAATAGACATGCAATGACACTGGTGGATCCATGTGTGGTTTGTGAGAAGAACACACATGCAACGACAGTGGGTGTGGTTTATGAAAAGAACACACATCCAATGACACTGGTGTATCCTTATGTGGTTTGTGAGAAGAAGATACATGCAATGACTCTAGATGTGGTTCATGAAAAGAACAGACATGCAATGACACTGGTGGATCCATGTGTGGTTTGTGAGAAGAACATACATGCAATGAATCTGGCTGTGGTTCATGAAAAGAACACACATGCAATGACACTGGTGGATCCATGTGTGGTTTGTGCAAAGAACATACATGCAATGACTCTGGCTGTGGTTTGTGAAAAGAATACACATCCAATGACACTGGTGGATCCATGTGTGGTTTGTGAGAAGAGCACACATGCAATGACACTGGTGGATCCATGTGTGGTTTGTGAGAAGAACACACATTCAATGACACTGGGTGTGGTTAATGAAAAGAGAATACATGCAATGACACTGGTGGATCCATGTGTAGTTTGTGAGAAGAACACACATGCAATGACACTGGGTGTGGTTCATGAAAAGAACACTCATCCAATTACACTGGTGGATCCATATGTGGTTTGTGGAAAGAACACACGTGCAATGACTCTAGCTGTGGTTTGTGAAAAGAACATACATGCAATGACTCTAGTTGTGGTTTGTGAAAAGAACACAAAACTAGTGACACTGGTGGATCCATATGTGGTTTGTGGAAAGAACAGACATGCAATGACTCTAGCTATGGTTTGTGAAAAGAACAGACATGCAATGACACTGGTGGATCCATTTGTGGTTTGTGAGAAGAACACACATGCAATGACACTGGTTGTGGTTCATGAAAAGAACACACATCTAATTACACTGGTGTATCCTTATGTGGTTTGTGATAAGAAGAGTAATGCAATGACTCTAGCTGTGGTTCATGAAAACAACAGACATGGAATGACACTGGTGGATCCATGTGTGGTTTGTGAGAAGAACACACATGCAATTACTATGGATGTGGTTAATGAAAAGAACAAACATGCAATGACACTGGTGGATCCATGTGTGGTTTGTGGAAAGAACAAACATGCAATGACTCTGGTTGTGGTTTGTGAAAAGAACACACATCCGAAGACACCGGTGGATCCATGTGTGGTTTGTGAGAAGAGCACACATGCAATGACACTGGTGGATCTATGTGTGGTTTATGAGAAGAACACACATGCAATGGCACTAGGTGTGGTTAATGAAAATAGTAGACATACAATGACACTGGTGGATCCATGTGTGGTTTGTGAGAAGAACACACATGCAATGACACTGGGTGTGGTTCATGAAAAGAACACTCATCCAATGACACTGGTGGATCCATATGTGGTTTGTGGAAAGAACAGACATGCAATGACTCTAGCTGTGGTTTGTGAAAAGAACATACATGCAATGACTCTAGTTGTGGTTTATGAAAAGAACACACATCCAGTGACACTGGTGGCTCCATATGTGGTTTGTGGAAAGAACAGACATGCAATGACTCTAGCTGTTGTTTATGAAAGAATAGACATGCAATGACACTGGTGGATCCATGTGTGGTTTCTGAGAAGAACACACATGCAATGTCACTGGGTGTGGTTCATGAAAAGATACCACACATCCAATGACACTGGTGTATCCTTATGTGGTTTGTGAGAAGAAGAGACATGCAATGACTCTAGATGTGGTTCATGAAAAGAACAGACATGCAATGACACTGGTGGATCCATGTGTGGTTTGTGAGAAGAACACACATGCAATGACTCTGGCTGTGGTTAATGAAAATAAATCACATGCAATGACACTGGTGGATCCATGTGTGGTTTGTGAGAAGAACACACATGCAATGACTCTGGCTGTGGTTCATGAATAGAACACACATGCAATGACACTAGTGGGTCCATGTGTGGTTTGTGGGAAGAACAGACATGCAATGACTCTGGCTGTGGTTTGTAAAAAAGAACACACATCCAATGACACTGGTGGATCCATGTGTGGTTTGTGAGAAGATCACACACGCAATGACACTGGTGGATCCATGTGTGATTTGTGAGAAGAACACACATGCAATGACGCTGGGTGTGGTTCATGAAAAGAACACTCATCCAATGACACTTGTGGATCCATGTGTGGTTTGTGGAAAGAACAGACATGCAATGACTCTAGCTGTGGTTTGTGAAAAGAACAGACATGCAATGACTCTAGCTGTGGTTTGTGAAAAGAACAGACATGCAATGACACTGGTGGATCCATGTGTGGTTTGTGAGAAGAACACACATGAAATGTCACTGGGTGTAGTTCATGAAAAGAACACACATCCAATGACACTGGTGTATCCTTATGTGGTTTGTTAGAAGAAGAGACATGCAATGACTCTAGCTATGGTTCATGAAAAGAACATACATGCAATAACACTGGTGGATTCATGTGTGGTTTGTGAGAAGAACACATATGCAATGACTCTGGATGTGGTTCATGAAAAGAACACACATGGAATGACACTAGTGGATTCATGTGTGGTTTGTGGAAAGAACAGACATGCAATGACTCCGTCTGTGGTTTGTGAAAACAACACACATCCAATGACACTGGTGGATCCATGTGTGGTTTGTGAGAAGAGTACACATGCAATGACACTAGTGGATCCATGTGTGGTTTGTGAGAAGAACACACATGCAATGACAATGGTGTGGTTAATGAAAAGAGCAGACATGCAATGACTCTAGTGGATCTATGTGTGGTTTGTGAGAAGAACACACATGCAATGACACTGGGTGTGGTTCATGAAAAGAACACTCATCCAATGACATTGGTGAATCCATATGTGGTTTGTGGAAAGAACAGACATGCATACACTCTAGTTGTGGTTTGTGAGAAGAACGCACATGCATTGACACTGGGTGTGGTTCATGAAAAGAACACTCATCCAGTGACACTAGTGGATCCATATGTCGTTTGTGGAAAGAATAGACATGAATGACTCTAACTGTGGTTTGTGAAAAGAACAGACATGCAATGACTCTAGTTGTGGTTTGTGAAAAGAACAGACATGCAATGACACTGGTGGATCCATGTGTGGTTTGTGAGAATAAAACACATGCAATGACACTGGTTGTTGTTCATGAAAAGAACACACATCCAATGACACTAGTGTATCCTCATCTGGTTTGTGAGAAGAAGAGACATGCAATGACTCTAGCTGTGGTTCATGAAAAGAACAGACATGCAATGACACTGGTGGATCCATGTGTGGTTTGTGAGAAGAACACACAAGCAATGACTCTAGCGGTGGTTCATGAAAAGAACACACATGCAATGACACTGGTGGATCCATGTGTGGTTTGTGGAAAGAACAGACATGCAATGACTCTAGTTGTGGTTTGTGAAAAGAACAGGCATGCAATGACACTGGTGGATCCATGTGTGGTTTGTGAGAAGAACACACATGCAATGACACTGGGTGTGGTTCATGAAAAGAACACACATCCAATGACACTAGTGTATCCTTATGTGGTTTGTGAGAAGAACAGACATCCAATGACTCTAGCTGTGGTTCATGAAAAGAATAGACCTGCAATGACACTGGTGGATCCATGTGTGGTTTGTGAGAAGAACACACATGCAATGACTCTGGATGTGGTTCATGAAAAGAACACACATGCAATGACACTGGTGGATCCATGTGTGGTTTGTAGAAAGAACAGACATGCAATGACTCTGGCTGTGGTTTGTGAAAAGAACACACATCCAATGAAACTCGTGGATCCATGTGTGGTTTGTGAGAAGAGCACACATGCACTGACACTGGTGGATCCATGTGTGGTTTGTGAGAAGAACACACACGCAATGACACTGGGTGTGATTAATGGAAAGAGCAGACATGTAATGACACTGGTGGATCCATGTGTGTTTTGTGAGAAGAACACACATGTAATGACACTGGTTGTGGTTCATGAAAAGAACACTCATCCAATGACACTGGTGGATCCATATGTGGTTTGTGGAAAGAACATACATGCAATGACTCTAGCTGTGGTTTGTGAAAAGAATAGACATGCAATGACTCTAGTTGTAGTTTGTGAAAAGAACACACATCCAGTGACACTGGTGGATCCATATGTGGTTTGTTGAAAGAACAGACATGCAAGGACTCTTGCTGTGGTTTGTGAAAATAACCAACATGCAATGAGACTGGTGTATCCATCTATGGTTTGTAAGAAGAACACACATGCAATGACACTGGGTGTGGTTCATGAAAAGAACACACATCCAACGACACTAGTGTATCCTTATGTGATTTGTGAGAAGAAGACACATGCAATGACTCTAGATGTGGTTCATGAAAAGAACATACATGCAATGACACTGGTGGATCCATGTGTGGTTTGTGAGAAGAACACACATGCAATGACTCTGGCTGTGATTCATGAAAAGAACACACATGCAATGACATTGGTGGATCCATGTGTGGTTTGTGGAAAGAACAGACATGCAATGACTCTAGCTGTGGTTTGTGAAAAGAACACACATCCAATGACACTGGTGGATCCATGTGTGGTTTGTGAGAAGAGCACACATACAATGACACTAGTGTATACATGTGTGGTTTGTGAGAAGAACACAGATGCAATGACACTGGGTGTGGTTAATGAAAAGAGTAGACATGCAATGACACTGGTGGATCCATGTGTGGTTTGTGACAAGAACACACATGCAATGACACTGGGTGTGTCATCAAAATAACACTCATCCAATGACACTGGTGGATCGATATGTGGTTTTTGGAAAGAACAGACATGCAATGTCTCTAGCTGTGGTTTGTGAAAAGAACAGACATGCAATGACTCTAGTTATGGTTTGTGAAAAGAACACACATCCAGTGACACTGGTGGATCCATGTGTGGTTTGTGGAAAGAACAGACATGCAATGACTCTAGCTATGGTTTGTGAAAAGAACATACATGCAATGACACTGGTGTATCCATGTGTGGTTTGTGAGAAGAACACACACGCAATGACACTGGGTGTGGTTCATGAAAAGAACACACATCCAATGACACTAGTGGATCCATGTGTGTTTTGTGAGAAGAACACACATGTAATGACACTGGTTGTGGTTCATGAAAAGAACACTCATCCAATGACACTGGTGGATCCATATGTGGTTTGTGGAAAGAACATACATGCAATGACTCTAGCTGTGGTTTGTGAAAAGAATAGACATGCAATGACTCTAGTTGTAGTTTGTGAAAAGAACACACATCCAGTGACACTGGTGGATCCATATGTGGTTTGTTGAAAGAACAGACATGCAAGGACTCTTGCTGTGGTTTGTGAAAATAACCAACATGCAATGAGACTGGTGTATCCATCTATGGTTTGTAAGAAGAACACACATGCAATGACACTGGGTGTGGTTCATGAAAAGAACACACATCCAACGACACTAGTGTATCCTTATGTGATTTGTGAGAAGAAGACACATGCAATGACTCTAGATGTGGTTCATGAAAAGAACATACATGCAATGACACTGGTGGATCCATGTGTGGTTTGTGAGAAGAACACACATGCAATGACTCTGGCTGTGGTTCATGAAAAGAACACACATGCAATGACATTGGTGGATCCATGTGTGGTTTGTGGAAAGAACATACATGCAATGACTCTAGCTGTGGTTTGTGAAAAGAACACACATCCAATGACACTGGTGGATCCATGTGTGGTTTGTGAGAAGTGCACACATACAATGACACTAGTGTATACATGTGTGGTTTGTGAGAAGAACACAGATGCAATGACACTGGCTGTGGTTAATGAAAAGAGTAGACATGCAATGACACTGGTGGATCCATGTGTGGTTTGTGACAAGAACACACATGCAATGACACTGGGTGTGTCATCAAAATAACACTCATCCAATGACACTGGTGGATCGATATGTGGTTTTTGGAAAGAACAGACATGCAATGACTCTAGCTGTGGTTTGTGAAAAGAACAGACATGCAATGACTCTAGTTATGGTTTGTGAAAAGAACACACATCCAGTGACACTGGTGGATCCATGTGTGGTTTGTGGAAAGAACAGACATGCAATGACTCTAGCTGTGGTTTGTGAAAAGAACATACATGCAATGACACTGGTGTATCCATGTGTGGTTTGTGAGAAGAACACACATGCAATGACACTGGGTGTGGTTCATGAAAAGAACACACATCCAATGACACTAGTGTATCCTTATGTGGTTTGCGAGAAGAACAGACATGCAATGACTCTAGCTGTGGTTCATGAAAAGAACACACATGCAATGACACTGGTGGATCCATGTGTGGTTTGTGAGAAGAACACACATGCAGTGACTCTGGCTGTGGTTAATGAAAAGAAATCACAGGCAATGATACTGGTGGATCCATGTGTGGTTTGTGAGAAGAACACACATGCAATGACTCTGGCTGTGGTTCATGAATAGAACACACATGCAATGACACTAGTGGGTCCATGTGTGGTTTGTGGGAAGAACAGACATGCAATGACTCTGGCTGTGGTTTGTAAAAAAGAACACACATCCAAGGACACTGGTGGATCCATGTGTGATTTGTGAGAAGAACACACATGCAATGACACTGGGTGTGGTTCATGAAAAGAACACTCATCCAATGACACTTGTGGATCCATATGTGGTTTGTGGAAAGAACAGACATGCAACGACTCTAGCTGTGGTTTGTGAAAAGAACAGACATGCAATGACTCTAGTTGTGGTTTGTGAAAAGAACACACATCCAGTGACACTGGTTGATCCATATGTGGTTTGTGGAAAGAACAGACATGCAATGACTCTAGCTGTGGTTTGTGAAAAGAACAGACATGCAATGACACTGGTGCATCCATGTGTGGTTTGTGAGAAGAACACACATGAAATGTCACTGGGTGTAGTTCATGAAAAGAACACACATCCAATGACACTGGTGTATCCTTATGTGGTTTGTGAGAAGAAGAGACATGCAATGACTCTAGCTGTGGTTCATGAAAAGAACATACATGCAATGAGACTGGTGGATTCATGTGTGGTTTGTGAGAAGAACACATATGCAATGACTCTGGATGTGGTTCATGAAAAGAACACACATGGAATGACACTAGTGGATTCATGTGTGGTTTGTGGAAAGAACAGACATGCAATGACTCCGTCTGTGGTTTGTGAAAAGAACACACATCCAATGACACTGGTGGATCCATGTGTGGTTTGTGAGAAGAGTACACATGCAATGACACTAGTGGATCCATGTGTGGTTTGTGACAAGAACACACATGCAATGACACCGGTGTGGTTAATGAAAAGAGCAGACATGCAATGACTCTATGGATCTATGTGTGGTTTGTGAGAAGAACACACATGCAATGACACTGGGTGTGGTTCATGAAAAGAACACTCATCCAATGACATTGGTGGATCCATATGTGGTTTGTGGAAAGAACAGACATGCATACACTCTAGCTGTGGTTTGTGAGAAGAACACACATGCATTAACACTGGGTGTGGTTCATGAAAAGAACACTCATCCAGTGACACTAGTGGATCCATATGTGGTTTGTGGAAAGAATAGACATGCAATGACTCTAACTGTGGTTTGTGAAAAGAACAGACATGCAATGACTCTAGTTGTGGTTTGTGAAAAGAACAGACATGCAATGACACTGGTGGATCAATGTGTGGTTTGTGAGAATAAAACACATGCAATGACACTGGTTGTTGTTCCTGAAAAGAACACACATCCAATGACACTAGTGTATCCTCATGTGGTTTGTGAGAAGAAGAGACATGCAATGACTCTAGCTATGGTTCATGAAAAGAACAGACATGCAATGACACTGGTGGATCCATGTGTGGTTTGTGAAAAGAACACACAACCAATGACTCTAGCGGTGGTTCATGAAAAGAACACACATGCAATGACACTGGTGGATCCATGTGTGGTTTGTGGAAAGAACAGACATGCAATGACTCTAGTTGTGGTTTGTGAAAAGAACAGGCATGCAATGACACTGGTGGATCCATGTGTGGTTTGTGAGAAGAACACACATGCAATGACACTGGGTGTGGTTCATGAAAAGAACACACATCCAATGACACTAATGTATCCTTATGTGGTTTGTGAGAAGAACAGACATCCAATGACTCTAGCTGTGGTTCATGAAAAGAATAGACATGCAATGACACTGGTGGATCCATGTGTGGTTTGTGAGAAGAACACACATGCAATGACTCTGGCTGTGGTTCATGAAAAGAACACACACGCAATGACACTGGTGGATCCATGTGTGGTTTGTAGAAAGAACAGACATGCAATGACTCTGGCTGTGGATTGTGAAAAGAACACACATCCAATGAAACTAGTGGATCCATGTGTGGTTTGTGAGAAGAGCACACATGCAATGACACTGGTGGATCCATGTGTGGTTTGTGACAAGAATACACATGCAATGACACTTGGTGTGGTTAATGGAAAGAGCAGACATGTAATGACACTGGTGGATCCATGTGTGTTTTGTGAGAAGAACACACATGTAATGACACTGGTTGTCGTTCATGAAAAGAACACTCATCCAATGACACTGGTGGATCCATATGTGGTTTGTGGAAAGAACATACATGCAATGACTCTAGCTGTGGTTTGTGAAAAGAATAGACATGCAATGACTCTAGTTGTAGTTTGTGAAAAGAACACACATCCAGTGACACTGGTGGATCCATATGTGGTTTGTTGAAAGAACAGACATGCAAGGACTCTAGTTGTGGTTTGTGAAAATAACCAACATGCAATGAGACTGGTGTATCCATCTGTGGTTTGTAAGAAGAACACACATGCAATGACACTGGGTGTGGTTCATGAAAAGAACAAACATCCAATGACACTAGTGTATCCTTATGTGATTTGTGAGAAGAAGAGACATGCAATGACTCTAGATGTGGTTCATGAAAAGAACATACAAGCTATGACACTGGTGGATCCATGTGTGGTTTGTGAGAAGAACACATGCAATGACTCTGGTTGTGGTTCATGAAAAGAACACACATGCAATGACACCGGTGGATCCATGTGTGGTTTGTGGAAAGAACAGACATGCAATGACTCTAGCTGTGGTTTGTGAAAAGAACACACATCCAATGACACTGGTGGATCCATGTGTGGTTTGTGAGAAGAGCACACATACAATGACACTAGTGTATACATGTGTGGTTTGTGAGAAGAACACAGATGCAATGACAGTGGGTGTGGTTAATGAAAAGAGTAGACATGCAATGACACTGGTGGATCCATGTGTGGTTTGTGACAAGAACACACATGCAATGACACTGGGTGTGTCATCAAAATAACACTCATCCAATGACACTGGTGGATCGATATGTGGTTTTTGGAAAGAACAGACATGCAATGACTCTAGCTGTGGTTTGTGAAAAGAACAGACATGCAATGACTCTAGTTATGGTTTGCGAAAAGAACACACATCCAGTGACACTGGTGGATCCATGTGTGGTTTGTGGAAAGAACAGACTTGCAATGACTCTAGCTGTGGTTTGTGAAAAGAACATACATGCAATGACACTGGTGTATCCATGTGTGGTTTGTGAGAAGAACACACATGCAATGACATTGGGTGTGGTTCATGAAAATAACACACATCCAATGACACTGGCGTATCCTTATGTGGTTTGCGAGAAGAACAGACATGCAATGACTCTAGCTGTGGTTCATGAAAAGAACAGACATGCAATGACACTGCTGGATCCATGTGTGGTTTGTGAGAAGAACACACATGCAATGACTCTGGTTGTGGTTGATGAAAAGAAATCACATGCAATGATACTGGTGGATCCATGTGTGGTTTGTGAGAAGAACACACATGCAATGACTCTGGCTGTGGTTCATGAATAGAACACACATGCAATGACACCAGTGGGTCCATGTGTGGTTTGTGGGAAGAACAGACATGCAATGAATCTGGCTGTGGTTTGTAAAAAAGAACACACATCCAATGACATTGGTGGATCCATGTGTGGTTTGTGAGAAGAACACACATGCAATGACTCTAGATGTGGTTCATGAAATCGCACACATGCAATGACACTGGTGGATCCATGTGTGGTTTGTGGGAAGAACATACATGCAATGACTATGACTGTGGTTTGTGAAAAGAACACACATCCAATGACACTGGTGGATCCATGTGTGGTTTGTGAGAAGAGCACACATGCAATGACACTGGTGGATCAATGTGTGGTTTGTGAGAAGAACACACATGCAATGACATTGTGTGTGGTTAATGAAAAGAGAAGACATGCAATGACACTGGTGGATCCATGTGTGGTTTGTGAGAAGAACACACATGGAATGACACTGGGTGTGGTTCATGAAAACAACACTCATCCAATGACACTGGTGGATCCATATGTGGTTTGTGAAAAGAACAGACATGCAATGACTCTAGCTGTGGTTTGTGAGAAGAACACACAAGCAATGACACTGGGTGTGGTTCATGAAAAGAACACTCATCCAGTGACACTGGTGAATCCATATGTGGTTTGTGGAAAGAACAGACATGCACTGACTCTAGCTGTGGTTTGTGAAAAGAACAGACATGCAATGACTCTAGTTGTGGTTTGTGAAAAGAACACACATCTAGTGACACTGGTGGGTCCATATGTGGTTTGTGGAAAGAATAGACATGCAATGACTCTAGCTGTGGTTTGTGAAAAGAACAGACATGCAATGACACTGGTGGATCCATGTGTGGTTTGTGAGAAGAAAACACATGCAATGACACTGGGTGTGGTTCATGAAAAGAGCACACATCCAATGACACTGGTGTATCCATATGTGGTTTGTGAGAAGAACAGACATGCAATGGCTCTAGCTGTGGTTCATGAAAAGAACAGACATGCAATGACACTTGTGGATCCATGTGTGGTTTGTGGAAAGAACATACATGCAATGACTCTAGCTATGGTTTGTGAAAAGAACACATATCCAATGACACAGGTGGATCCATGTGTGGTTTGTGAGAAGAGCACACATGCAATGACACTGGTAGATCCGTGTGTGGTTTGTGAGTAGAACACACATGCAATGACACTGGGTGTGATTAATGAAAAGAGCACACATGCAATGCCACTAGTGGATCCATGTGTGGTTTGTGAGAAGAACACACATGCAATGACACTGTGTGTGGTTCATGAAAAGAACACTCATCCAATGACACTGGTGGATCCATATGTGATTTGTGGAAAGAACATACATGCAATGACTCTAGCTCTGGTTTGTGAAAAGAATAGACATGCAATGACTCTAGTTGTAGTTTGTGAAAAGAACACACATCCAGTGACACTAGTGGATCCATATGTGGTTTCTTGAAAGAATAGACATGCAAGGACTCTAGCTGTGGTTTGTGAAAATAACAAACATGCAATGAGACTAGTGTATCCATGTGTGGTTTGTAAGAAGAACACACATGCAATGACACTGGGTGTGGTTCATGAAAAGAACACACATCCAATGACACTAGTGTATCCTTATGTGATTTGTGAGAAGAAGAGACATGCAATGACTCTAGATGTGGTTCATGAAAAGAACATACATGCAATGACACTGGTGAATCCATGTGTGGTTCATGAAAAGAACACACATGCAATGACACTGGTGGATCCATGTGTGGTTTGTGGAAAGAACAGACATGCAATCACTCTATGTGGTTTGTGAGAAGAGCACACATGCAATGATCTTTGGTGGATCGATATGTGCTTTGTGGAAAGAATAGACATGCACTGACTCTAGCTGTGGTTTGTGAAAAGAACAGACATGCAATGACTCTAGTTATGGTTTGTGAAAAGAACACACATCCAGTGACACTGGTGGATCCATGTGTGGTTTGTGGAAAGAACAGACATGCAATGACTCTAGCTGTGGTTTGTGAAAAGAACAGACATGCAATGACACTGGTGGATCCATGTGTGGTTTGTGAGAAGAACACACATGCAATGACACTGGGTGTGGTTCATGAAAAGAAAACAAATCCAATGACACTGGTGTATCCTTATGTGGTTTGTGAGAAGAACAGACATGCAATGACTCTAGCTATGGTTCATGAAAAGAACAGACATTCAATGACACTAGTGGATCCATGTGTGGTTTGTGAGAAGAACACACATGCAATGACGCTGGTTGTGGTTCATGAAAATAACACACATGCAATGACACTGGTGGATCCATGTGTGGTTTGTGGGAAGAACATACATGCAATGACTCTGGCTGTGGTTTGTGAAAAGAACACACATCTAATAACACTGGTGGATCCATGTGTGGTTTGTGAGAAGAGCACACATGCAATGACACTGGTGGATCAATGTGTGGTTTGTGAGAAGAACACACATGCAATGACATTGGGTGTGGTTAATGAAAAGAGAAGACATGCAATGACACTGGTGGATCCATGTGTGGTTTGTGAGAAGAACACACATGGAATGACACTCGGTGTGGTTCATGAAAACAACACTCATCCAATGACCCTGGTCGATCCATATGTGGTTTGTGGAAAGAACAGACATGCAATGACTCTAGCTGTGGTTTGTGAGAAGAACACACATGCAATGACACTGGTGTGGTTCATGAAAAGAACACTCATCCAGTGACACTGGTGGATCCATATGTGGTTTGTGGAAAGAACATACACGCAATGACTCTAGCGGTGGTTTGTGAAAAGAACAGACATGCAATGACCCTGGTGGATCCATGTGTGGTTTGTGAGAAGAACACACATGCAATCACACTGGGTGTGGTTCATGAAAAGAACACACATCCAATGACACTTGTGTATCCTTATGTGGTCTGTGAGAAGAACAGACATGCAATGACTCTAGATGTGGTTCATGAAAAGAACAGACATGCAATGACACTTGTGGATCCATGTGTGGTTTGTGAGAAGGACACACATGCAATGGCTCTGGCTGTGGTTCATGAAAAGAACACACATGCAATGACACTGGTGGATCAATGTGTGGTTTGTGGAAAGAACATACATGCAATGATTCTGGCTGTGGTTTGTGAAAAGAACACACATCCAGTGACACTGGTGGATCCATGTGTGGTTTGTGAGAAGAGCACACATGCAATGACACTGGTGTATCCATGTGTGTTTTGCGAGAAGAACACACATGCAATGACACTGTGTGTGGTTAACGAAAAGAGCACACATGCAATGACACTGGTGGATCCATGTGTGGTTTGTGAGAAAAACACACATGCAATGACACTAGGTGTGGTTCATGAAAAGAACACTCATCCAATGACACTAGTGGATCCATATGTGGTTTGTGGAAAGAACAGACATGCAATGACTCTAGCTGTGGTTTGTGAAAAGAACAGACATGCAATGACTCTAGTTGTGGTTTGTGAAAAGAACACACATCTAGTGACATTGGTGGATCCGTATGTGGTTTATGGAAAGAAAAGACATGCAATGACTCTAGCTCTGGTTTGTGAAAAGAACAGACATGCAATGACACTGGTGGATCCATGTGTGGTTTGTGACAAGAACACAAATGTAATGACACTGGTGTGGTTCATGAAAAGAACACACATCCAATGACACTTGTGTATCCTTATGTGCTTTGTGAGAAGAACAAACATGCGATGACTCTAGTTGTGGTTCATGAAAAGAACATACATGCAATGACACTGGTGGATCCATGTGTGGTTTGTGAGAAGAACACACATGCAATGACTCTGGCTGTGGTTCATGAAAAGAACACACATGCAATGACACTGGTGGATCCATGTGTGGTTTGTGGAAAGAACAGGCATGCAATGACTCTGGCTCTGGTTTGTGAAAAGAACACACGTCCAATGACATTGGTGGATCCATGTGTGTTTTGTGAGAAGAGCACACATGCAATGACACTAGTGGATCTATGTGTGGTTTGTGAGAAGAACACACATGCAATGACACTGGGTGTGGTTAATGAAAAGAGCAGACATGTAATGACACTGGTGGATCCATGTGTGGTTTGTGAGAAGAACACACATGCAATGACACTGGGTGTGGTTCATGAAAAGAACATAAATCCAATGACACTGGTGTATCCTTATGTGGTTTGTGAGAAGAACAGACATGCAATGACTCTAGCTATGGTTCATGAAAAGAACAGACATTCAATGACACTAGTGGATCCATGTGTGGTTTGTGAGAAGAACACACATGCAATGACTCTGGTTGTGGTTCATGAAAATAACACACATGCAATGACACTGGTGGATCCATGTGTGGTTTGTGGGAAGAACATACATGCAATGACTCTGGCTGTGGTTTGTGAAAAGAACACACATCTAATAATACTGGTGGATCCATGTGTGGTTTGTGAGAAGAGCACACATGCAATGACACTGGTGGATCAATGTGTGGTTTGTGAGAAGAACACACATGCAATGACATTGGGTGTGGTTAATGAAAAGAGAAGACATGCAATGACACTGGTGGATCCATGTGTGGTTTGTGAGAAGAACACACATGGACTGACACTCGGTGTGGTTCATGAAAACAACACTCATCCAATGACCCTTGTCGATCCATATGTGGTTTGTGGAAAGAACAGACATGCAATGACTCTAGCTGTGGTTTGTGAGAAGAACACACATGCAATGACACTGGGTGTGGTTCATGAAAAGAACACTCATCCAGTGACACTGGTGGATCCATATGTGGTTTGTGGAAAGAACTTACACGCAATGACTCTAGTGGTGGTTTGTGAAAAGAACAGACATGCAATGACACTGGGTGTGGTTCATGAAAAGGACACTCATCTACTGACACTGGTGGATCCATATGTGGTTTCTGGAAAGAACAGACATGCAATGACTCTAGTTGTGGTTTCTGAGAAGAACACACATGCAATGACACTGGGTGTGGTTCATGAAAAGAACACTCATATAGTGACACTGTTGGATCCATATGTGGTTTGTGGAAAGAACAGACATGCAATGACTCTAGCTGTGGTTTGTGAAAAGAACAGACATGTAATGACTCTAGTTGTGTGAAAAGAACACACATCCAGGGACACTGGTGGATCCTCATGTGGTTTATGAGAAGAAGAGACATGCAATGACTCTAGCTGTGGTTCATAAAAATAATAGACATGCAATGACACTGGTGGATCCATGTGTGGTTTATGAGAAGAACACACATGCAATGTCTGTGGTTCATGAAAAGAACAGACATGCAATGACACTGGTGGATCCATGTGTGGTTTGTGAGAGGAACACACATGCAATGACACTGGTTGTGGTTCATGAAAAGAACACACAACCAATGACACTAGTGTATCCTCATGTGGTTTGTGAGAAGAAGAGACATGCAATGACTCTAGCTGTGGTTCATGAAAAGAACAGACATGCAATGACACTGGTGGATCCATGTGTGGTTTGTGAGAAGAACACACATGCAATGATTCTGGCGATGGTTCATGAAAAGAACACACATGCAATGACACTGGTGGATCCATGTGTGGTTTGTGGAAAGAACATACATGCAATGACTCTGGCTGTGGTTTGTGAAAAGAACACACATCCAATGACACTGGTGGATCCATGTGTGGTTTGTGAGAAGAGCACACATGCAATGACACTGGTGGATCCATGTGTGGTTTGTGAGAACAACACACATGCAATGACACTGGGTGTGGTTAATGAAAAGAGCAGACATGCAATGACACTAGTGGATCCATGTTATGTTTGTGACAAGAAATCACATGCAATGACACTGGGTGTCGTTCATGAAAAGAACACTCATCCAATGACACTGGTGGATCCATATGTTGTTTGTGGAAAGAATAGACATGCAATGACTCTAGCTATGGTTTGTGAGAAGAACACACATGCAATGACACGGGGTGTGGTTCATGAAAAGAACACTCATCCAGTGACCATGGTGGATCCATATGTGGTTGGTGGAATGAACAGACATGCAGTGACTCTAGCTGTGGTTTGTGAAAAGAACAGACATGCAATAGCTCTAGTTGTGGTTTGTGAAAAGAACACACATCTAGTGACACTAGTGGATCCATATGTGGTTTGTGGAAAAAACAGACATGCAATGACTCTAGCTGTGGTTTGTGAAAAGAATAGACATGCAATGACTCTAGTTGTGTGAAAAGAACACACATCCAGTGACACTGGTGGATCCTCATGTGGTTTGTGAGAAGAAGAGACATGCAATGACTCTAGCTGTGGTTCATGAAAGGAACAGAGATGCAATGACACTGGTGGATCCATGTGTGGTTTGTGAGAAGAACACACATGCAATGACACTGGGTGTGGTTCATGAAAGGAACAGAGATGCAATGACACTAGTGGATCCATATGTGGTTTGTGGAAAGAACAGACATGCAATGACTCTAGCTGTGGTTTGTGAAAAGAACGGACATGCAATGACTCTAGTTGTGGTTTGTGAAAAGAACACACATCCAGTGACAATGATGGATCCATATGTGCTTTGTGGAAATAATAGACATGCAATGACTCTAGCTGTGGTTTATGAAAAGAACAGACATGCAATGACACTGGTGGATCCATGTGTGGTTTGTGAGAAGAACACACATGCAATGACATTGGGTGTGGTTCATAAAAAGAACACACATCCAATGACACTGGTGTATCCATATGTGGTTTGTGAGAAGAACAGACATGCAACGACTCTAGCTGTGGTTCATGAAAAGAACAGACATGCAATCACACTGGTGGATCCATGTGTCGTTTGTGAAAAGAACAAACATGCAATCACACTAGGTGGATCCATGTGTGGTTTGTGGAATGAACAGACATGCAATGACTCTAGCTGTGGTTCATGAAAAGAACACACATGCAATGACACTGGTGGATCCATGTGTGGTTTGTGAGAAGAACACACATGTAATGACTCTAGCTGTGGTTCATGAAAAGAACACTCATCTACTGACACTGGTGGATCCATATGTGGTTTCTGGAAAGAACAGACATGCAATGACTCTAGCTGTGGTTTGTGAAAAGAACAGACATGCAATGACTCTCGTTGTGGTTTGTGAAAAGAACACACATCTAGTGACACTGGTGGATCCATCTGTGGTTTGTCGAAAGAACGGACATGCAATGACTCTACCTGTGGTTTGTGAAAAGAACAGACATGCAATGACACTGGTGGATCCATGTGTGGTTTGTGAGAAGAACACACATGCAATGACAATGGGTGTGGTTCATGAAAAGAACACACATCCGGTGACACTTGTGTATCCTTATGTGGTTTGTGAGAAGAACAGACATGCAATGACTCTAGATGTGGTTCATGAAAAGAACATACATGCAATGACACTTGTGGATCCATGTGTGGTTTGTGAGAAGAACACACATGCAATGACTCTAGCTGTGGTTTGTGAAAAGAACACACATCCAGTGACACTGGTGGATCCATGTGTGGTTTGTGAGAAGAGCACACATGCAATGACACTGGTGTATCCATGTGTGGTTTTTGAGAAGAACATAGATGCAATGACACTGGGTGTGGTTAATGAAAAGAGTAGACATGCAATGACACTGGTGGAGCCATGTGTGGTTTGTGAGAAGAACACACATGCAAAGACACTAGGTGTGGTTCATGAAAATAACACTCATCCAATGACACTAGTGGATCCATATGTGGTTTGTGGAAAGAACAGACATCTAGTGACACTGGTGGGTCCATATGTGGTTTGTGGAAAGAATAGACATGCAATGACTCTAGCTGTGGTTTGTGAAAAGAACAGACATGCAATGACACTGGTGGATCCATGTGTGGTTTATGAGAAGAAAACACATGCAATGACACTGGGTGTGGTTCATGAAAAGAGCACACATCCAATGACACTGGTGTATCCATATGTGGTTTGTGAGAAGAACAGACATGCAATGGCTCTAGCTGTGGTTCATGAAAAGAACAGACATGCAATGACACTTGTGGATCCATGTGTGGTTTGTGGAAAGAACATACATGCAATGACTCTAGCTATGGTTTGTGAAAAGAACACATATCCAATGACACAGGTGGATCCATGTGTGGTTTGTGAGAAGAGCACACATGCAATGACACTGGTAGATCCGTGTGTGGTTTGTGAGTAGAACACACATGCAATAACACTGGGTGTGATTAATGAAAAGAGCACACATGCAATGCCACTGGTGGATCCATGTGTGGTTTGTGAGAAGAACACACATGCAATGACACTGGGTGTGGTTCATGAAAAGAACACTCATCCAATGACACTGGTGGATCCATATGTGATTTGTGGAAAGAACATACATGCAATGACTCTAGCTGGTTTGTGAAAAGAATAGACATGCAATGACTCTAGTTGTAGTTTGTGAAAAGAACACACATCCAGTGACACTAGTGGATCCATATGTGGTTTCTTGAAAGAATAGACATGCAAGGACTCTAGCTGTGGTTTGTGAAAATAACAAACATGCAATGAGACTAGTGTATCCATGTGTGGTTTGTAAGAAGAACACACATGCAATGACACTGGGTGTGGTTCATGAAAAGAACACACATCCAATGACACTAGTGTATCCTTATGTGATTTGTGAGAAGAAGAGACATGCAATGACTCTAGATGTGGTTCATGAAAAGAACATACATGCAATGACACTGGTGAATCCATGTGTGGTTCATGAAAAGAACACACATGCAAGGACACTGGTGGATCCATGTGTGGTTTGTGGAAAGAACAGACATGCAATCACTCTAGCTGTGGTTTGTGAGAAGAGCACACATGCAATGACACTGGTGGATCGATATGTGCTTTGTGGAAAGAATAGACATGCACTGACTCTAGCTGTGGTTTGTGAAAAGAACAGACATGCAATGACTCTAGTTATGGTTTGTGAAAAGAACACACATCCAGTGACACTGGTGGATCCATGTGTGGTTTGTGGAAAGAACAGACATGCAATGACTCTAGCTGTGGTTTGTGAAAAGAACAGACATGCAATGACACTGGTGGATCCATGTGTGGTTTGTGAGAAGAACACACATGCAATGACACTGGGTGTGGTTCATGAAAAGAAAACAAATCCAATGACACTGGTGTATCCTTATGTGGTTTGTGAGAAGAACAGACATGCAATGACTCTAGCTATGGTTCATGAAAAGAACAGACATTCAATGACACTAGTGGATCCATGTGTGGTTTGTGAGAAGAACACACATGCAATGACGCTGGTTGTGGTTCATGAAAATAACACACATGCAATGACACTGGTGGATCCATGTGTGGTTTGTGGGAAGAACATACATGCAATGACTCTGGCTGTGGTTTGTGAAAAGAACACACATCTAATAACACTGGTGGATCCATGTGTGGTTTGTGAGAAGAGCACACATGCAATGACACTGGTGGATCAATGTGTGGTTTGTGAGAAGAACACACATGCAATGACATTGGGTGTGGTTAATGAAAAGAGAAGACATGCAATGACACTGGTGGATCCATGTGTGGTTTGTGAGAAGAACACACATGGAATGACACTCGGTGTGGTTCATGAAAACAACACTCATCCAATGACCTGAGGTGATCCATATGTGGTTTGTGGAAAGAACAGACATGCAATGACTCTAGCTGTGGTTTGTGAGAAGAACACACATGCAATGACACTGGGTGTGGTTCATGAAAAGAACACTCATCCAGTGACACTGGTGGATCCATATGTGGTTTGTGGAAAGAACATACACGCAATGACTCTAGCGGTGGTTTGTGAAAAGAACAGACATGCAATGACACTGGTGGATCCATGTGTGGTTTGTGAGAAGAACACACATGCAATGACATTGGGTGTGGTTCATAAAAAGAACACACATCCAATGACACTGGTGTATCCATATGTGGTTTGTGAGAAGAACAGACATGCAACGACTCTAGCTGTGGTTCATGAAAAGAACAGACATGCAATCACACTGGTGGATCCATGTGTCGTTTGTGAAAAGAACAAACATGCAATCACACTAGGTGGATCCATGTGTGGTTTGTGGAATGAACAGACATGCAATGACTCTAGCTGTGGTTCATGAAAAGAACACACATGCAATGACACTGGTGGATCCATGTGTGGTTTGTGAGAAGAACACACATGTAATGACTCTAGCTGTGGTTCATGAAAAGAACACTCATCTACTGACACTGGTGGATCCATATGTGGTTTCTGGAAAGAACAGACATGCAATGACTCTAGCTGTGGTTTGTGAAAAGAACAGACATGCAATGACTCTCGTTGTGGTTTGTGAAAAGAACACACATCTAGTGACACTGGTGGATCCATCTGTGGTTTGTCGAAAGAACGGACATGCAATGACTCTACCTGTGGTTTGTGAAAAGAACAGACATGCAATGACACTGGTGGATCCATGTGTGGTTTGTGAGAAGAACACACATGCAATGACAATGGGTGTGGTTCATGAAAAGAACACACATCCGGTGACACTTGTGTATCCTTATGTGGTTTGTGAGAAGAACAGACATGCAATGACTCTAGATGTGGTTCATGAAAAGAACATACATGCAATGACACTTGTGGATCCATGTGTGGTTTGTGAGAAGAACACACATGCAATGACTCTAGCTGTGGTTTGTGAAAAGAACACACATCCAGTGACACTGGTGGATCCATGTGTGGTTTGTGAGAAGAGCACACATGCAATGACACTGGTGTATCCATGTGTGGTTTTTGAGAAGAACATAGATGCAATGACACTGGGTGTGGTTAATGAAAAGAGTAGACATGCAATGACACTGGTGGAGCCATGTGTGGTTTGTGAGAAGAACACACATGCAAAGACACTAGGTGTGGTTCATGAAAATAACACTCATCCAATGACACTAGTGGATCCATATGTGGTTTGTGGAAAGAACAGACATCTAGTGACACTGGTGGGTCCATATGTGGTTTGTGGAAAGAATAGACATGCAATGACTCTAGCTGTGGTTTGTGAAAAGAACAGACATGCAATGACACTGGTGGATCCATGTGTGGTTTATGAGAAGAAAACACATGCAATGACACTGGGTGTGGTTCATGAAAAGAGCACACATCCAATGACACTGGTGTATCCATATGTGGTTTGTGAGAAGAACAGACATGCAATGGCTCTAGCTGTGGTTCATGAAAAGAACAGACATGCAATGACACTTGTGGATCCATGTGTGGTTTGTGGAAAGAACATACATGCAATGACTCTAGCTATGGTTTGTGAAAAGAACACATATCCAATGACACAGGTGGATCCATGTGTGGTTTGTGAGAAGAGCACACATGCAATGACACTGGTAGATCCGTGTGTGGTTTGTGAGTAGAACACACATGCAATAACACTGGGTGTGATTAATGAAAAGAGCACACATGCAATGCCACTGGTGGATCCATGTGTGGTTTGTGAGAAGAACACACATGCAATGACACTGGGTGTGGTTCATGAAAAGAACACTCATCCAATGACACTGGTGGATCCATATGTGATTTGTGGAAAGAACATACATGCAATGACTCTAGCTCTGGTTTGTGAAAAGAATAGACATGCAATGACTCTAGTTGTAGTTTGTGAAAAGAACACACATCCAGTGACACTAGTGGATCCATATGTGGTTTCTTGAAAGAATAGACATGCAAGGACTCTAGCTGTGGTTTGTGAAAATAACAAACATGCAATGAGACTAGTGTATCCATGTGTGGTTTGTAAGAAGAACACACATGCAATGACACTGGGTGTGGTTCATGAAAAGAACACACATCCAATGACACTAGTGTATCCTTATGTGATTTGTGAGAAGAAGAGACATGCAATGACTCTAGATGTGGTTCATGAAAAGAACATACATGCAATGACACTGGTGAATCCATGTGTGGTTCATGAAAAGAACACACATGCAAGGACACTGGTGGATCCATGTGTGGTTTGTGGAAAGAACAGACATGCAATCACTCTAGCTGTGGTTTGTGAGAAGAGCACACATGCAATGACACTGGTGGATCGATATGTGCTTTGTGGAAAGAATAGACATGCACTGACTCTAGCTGTGGTTTGTGAAAAGAACAGACATGCAATGACTCTAGTTATGGTTTGTGAAAAGAACACACATCCAGTGACACTGGTGGATCCATGTGTGGTTTGTGGAAAGAACAGACATGCAATGACTCTAGCTGTGGTTTGTGAACAGAACTGACATGCAATGACACTGGTGGATCCATGTGTGGTTTGTGAGAAGAACACACATGCAATGACACTGGGTGTGGTTCATGAAAAGAAAACAAATCCAATGACACTGGTGTATCCTTATGTGGTTTGTGAGAAGAACAGACATGCAATGACTCTAGCTATGGTTCATGAAAAGAACAGACATTCAATGACACTAGTGGATCCATGTGTGGTTTGTGAGAAGAACACACATGCAATGACGCTGGTTGTGGTTCATGAAAATAACACACATGCAATGACACTGGTGGATCCATGTGTGGTTTGTGGGAAGAACATACATGCAATGACTCTGGCTGTGGTTTGTGAAAAGAACACACATCTAATAACACTGGTGGATCCATGTGTGGTTTGTGAGAAGAGCACACATGCAATGACACTGGTGGATCAATGTGTGGTTTGTGAGAAGAACACACATGCAATGACATTGGGTGTGGTTAATGAAAAGAGAAGACATGCAATGACACTGGTGGATCCATGTGTGGTTTGTGAGAAGAACACACATGGAATGACACTCGGTGTGGTTCATGAAAACAACACTCATCCAATGACCCTGGTCGATCCATATGTGGTTTGTGGAAAGAACAGACATGCAATGACTCTAGCTGTGGTTTGTGAGAAGAACACACATGCAATGACACTGGGTGTGGTTCATGAAAAGAACACTCATCCAGTGACACTGGTGGATCCATATGTGGTTTGTGGAAAGAACATACACGCAATGACTCTAGCGGTGGTTTGTGAAAAGAACAGACATGCAATGACCCTGGTGGATCCATGTGTGGTTTGTGAGAATAACACACATGCAATGACACTGGGTGTGGTTCATGAAAAGAACACACATCCAATGACACTTGTGTATCCTTATGTGGTCTGTGAGAAGAACAGACATGCAATGACTCTAGATGTGGTTCATGAAAAGAACAGACATGCAATGACACTTGTGGATCCATGTGTGGTTTGTGAGAAGGACACACATGCAATGGCTCTGGCTGTGGTTCATGAAAAGAACACACATGCAATGACACTGGTGGATCAATGTGTGGTTTGTGGAAAGAACATACATGCAATGATTCTGGCTGTGGTTTGTGAAAAGAACACACATTCAGTGACACTGGTGGATCCATGTGTGGTTTGTGAGAAGAGCACACATGCAATGACACTGGTGTATCCATGTGTGTTTTGCGAGAAGAACACACATGCAATGACACTGTGTGTGGTTAATGAAAAGAGCACACATGCAATGACACTGGTGGATCCATGTGTGGTTTGTGAGAAAAACACACATGCAATGACACTAGGTGTGGTTCATGAAAAGAACACTCATCCAATGACACTAGTGGATCCATATGTGGTTTGTGGAAAGAACAGACATGCAATGACTCTAGCTGTGGTTTGTGAAAAGAACAGACATGCAATGACTCTAGTTGTGGTTTGTGAAAAGAAAACACATCTAGTGACATTGGTGGATCCATATGTGGTTTATGGAAAGAAAAGACATGCAATGACTCTAGCTCTGGTTTGTGAAAAGAACAGACATGCAATGACACTGGTGGATCCATGTGTGGTTTGTGAGAAGAACACAAATGTAATGACACTGGTGTGGTTCATGAAAAGAACACACATCCAATGACACTGGTGTATCCTTATGTGGTTTGTGAGAAGAACAAACATGCGATGACTCTAGTTGTGGTTCATGAAAAGAACATACATGCAATGACACTGGTGGATCCATGTGTGGTTTGTGAGAAGAACACACATGCAATGACTCTGGCTGTGGTTCATGAAAAGAACACACATGCAATGACACTGGTGGATCCATGTGTGGTTTGTGGAAAGAACAGGCATGCAATGACTCTGGCTCTGGTTTGTGAAAAGAACACACGTCCAATGACATTGGTGGATCCATGTGTGTTTTGTGAGAAGAGCACACATGCAATGACACTAGTGGATCTATGTGTGGTTTGTGAGAAGAACACACATGCAATGACACTGGGTGTGGTTCATGAAAAGAACACTCATATAGTGACACTGTTGGATCCATATGTGGTTTGTGGAAAGAACAGACATGCAATGACTCTAGCTGTGGTTTGTGAAAAGAACAGACATGCAATGACTCTAGTTGTGTGAAAAGAACACACATCCAGGGACACTGGTGGATCCTCATGTGGTTTGTGAGAAGAAGAGACATGCAATGACTCTAGCTGTGGTTCATAAAAAGAATAGACATGCAATGACACTGGTGGATCCATGTGTGGTTTATGAGAAGAACACACATGCAATGTCTGTGGTTCATGAAAAGAACAGACATGCAATGACACTGGTGGATCCATGTGTGGTTTGTGAGAGGAACACACATGCAATGACACTGGTTGTGGTTCATGAAAAGAACACACAACCAATGACACTAGTGTATCCTCATGTGGTTTGTGAGAAGAAGAGACATGCAATGACTCTAGCTGTGGTTCATGAAAAGAACAGACATGCAATGACACTGGTGGATCCATGTGTGGTTTGTGAGAAGAACACACATGCAATGATTCTGGCGATGGTTCATGAAAAGAACACACATGCAATGACACTGGTGGATCCATGTGTGGTTTGTGGAAAGAACATACATGCAATGACTCTGGCTGTGGTTTGTGAAAAGAACACACATCCAATGACACTGGTGGATCCATGTGTGGTTTGTGAGAAGAGCACACATGCAATGACACTGGTGGATCCATGTGTGGTTTGTGAGAACAACACACATGCAATGACACTGGGTGTGGTTAATGAAAAGAGCAGACATGCAATGACACTAGTGGATCCATGTTATGTTTGTGACAAGAACACACATGCAATGACACTGGGTGTCGTTCATGAAAAGAACACTCATCCAATGACACTGGTGGATCCATATGTTGTTTGTGGAAAGAATAGACATGCAATGACTCTAGCTATTGTTTGTGATAAGAACACACATGCAATGACACTGGGTGTGGTTCATGAAAAGAACACTCATCCAGTGACCATGGTGGATCCATATGTGGTTGGTGGAATGAACAGACATGCAGTGACTCTAGCTGTGGTTTGTGAAAAGAACAGACATGCAATAGCTCTAGTTGTGGTTTGTGAAAAGAACACACATCTAGTGACACTAGTGGATCCATATGTGGTTTGTGGAAAGAATAGACATGCAATGACTCTAGCTGTGGTTTGTGAAAAGAACAGACATGCAATGACTCTAGTTGTGTGAAAAGAACACACATCCAGTGACACTGGTGGATCCTCATGTGGTTTGTGAGAAGAAGAGACATGCAATGACTCTAGCTGTGGTTCATGAAAGGAACAGAGATGCAATGACACTGGTGGATCCATGTGTGGTTTGTGAGAAGAACACACATGCAATGACACTGGGTGTGGTTCATGAAAGGAACAGAGATGCAATGACACTAGTGGATCCATATGTGGTTTGTGGAAAGAACAGACATGCAATGACTCTAGCTGTGGTTTGTGAAAAGAACGGACATGCAATGACTCTAGTTGTGGTTTGTGAAAAGAACACACATCCAGTGACAATGATGGATCCATATGTGCTTTGTGGAAATAATAGACATGCAATGACTCTAGCTGTGGTTTATGAAAAGAACAGACATGCAATGACACTGGTGGATCCATGTGTGGTTTGTGAGAAGAACACACATGCAATGACATTGGGTGTGGTTCATAAAAAGAACACACATCCAATGACACTGGTGTATCCATATGTGGTTTGTGAGAAGAACAGACATGCAACGACTCTAGCTGTGGTTCATGAAAAGAACAGACATGCAATCACACTGGTGGATCCATGTGTCGTTTGTGAAAAGAACAAACATGCAATCACACTAGGTGGATCCATGTGTGGTTTGTGGAATGAACAGACATGCAATGACTCTAGCTGTGGTTCATGAAAAGAACACACATGCAATGACACTGGTGGATCCATGTGTGGTTTGTGAGAAGAACACACATGTAATGACTCTAGCTGTGGTTCATGGAAAGAACACTCATCTCGACCTTTGGTGGATCCATATGTGGTTTCTGGAAAGAACAGACATGCAATGACTCTAGCTGTGGTTTGTGAAAAGAACAGACATGCAATGACTCTAGTTGTGGTTTGTGAAAAGAACACACATCCAGTGACACTGGTGGATCCATCTGTGGTTTGTCGAAAGAACAGACATGCAATGACTCTACCTATGGTTTGTGAAAAGAACACACATGCAATGACACTGGTGGATCCATGTGTGGTTTGTGAGAAGAACACACATGCAATGACAATGGGTGTGGTTCATGAAAAGAACACACATCCGGTGACACTTGTGTATCCTTATGTGGTTTGTGAGAAGAAGAGACATGCAATGACTCTAGATGTGGTTCATGAAAAGAACATACATGCAATGACACTTGTGGATCCATGTGTGGTTTGTGAGAAGAACACACATGCAATGACTCTAGCTGTGGTTTGTGAAAAGAACACACATCCAGTGACACTGGTGGATCCATGTGTGGTTTGTGAGAAGAGCACACATGCAATGACACTGGTGTATCCATGTGTGGTTTTTGAGAAGAGCACACATGCAATGACACTGGTGTATCCATGTGTGGTTTTTGAGAAGAACATAGATGCAATGACACTGGGTGTGGTTAATGAAAAGAGTAGACATGCAATGACACTGGTGGAGCCATGTGTGGTTTGTGAGAAGAACACACATGCAAAGACACTAGGTGTGGTTCATGAAAATAACACTCATCCAATGACACTAGTGGATCCATATGTGGTTTGTGGAAAGAACAGACATGCAATGACTCTAGCTATGGTTTGTGAAAAGAACAGACATGCAATGACTCTAGTTGTGGTTTGTTAAAAGAACACACATCCAGTGACATTTGTGGATCCATATGTGGTTTGTGGAAAGAACAGACATGCAATGACTCTAGCTGTGGTTTGTGAAAAGAACAGACATGCAATGATACTGGTGAATCCATGTGTGGTTTGTGAGAAGAACACAAATGCAGTAACACAGGGTCTGGTTCATGAAAAGAACACACATCCAATGACACTGGTGTATCCTTATGTGGTTTGTGAGAAGAACAAACATGCAATGACTCTAGTTGTGGTTCATGAAAAGAACATACATGCAATGACACTGGTGGATCCATGTGTGGTTTGTGGAAAGAACAGACATGCAATGACTCTGGCTCTGGTTTGTGAAAAGAACACATGTCCAATGACATTGGTGGATCCATGTGTGTTTTGTGAGAACAGCACACATGCAATGACACTGGTGGATCCATGTGTGGTTTGTGAGAAGAACACACATGCAATGACACTGGGTGTGGTTAATGAAAAGAGCAGACATGTAATGACACTGGTGGATCCATGTGTGGTTTGTGAGAAGAACACACATGTAATGACACTGGATGTGGTTCATGAAAAGAACACTCATCCAATGACACTGGTGGATCCATATGTGGTTTGTGGAAAGAACAAACATGCAATGACTCTAGCTGTGGTTTCTGAGAATAACACAAATGCAATGACACTGGGTGTGGTTCATGAAAAGAACACTCATATAGTGACACTATTGGATCCATATGTGGTTTGTGGAAAGAAGAGACATGCAATGACTCTAGCTGTGGTTTGTGAAAAGAACAGACATGCAATGACTCTAGTTGTGTGAAAAGAACACACATCCAGTGACACTGGTGGATCCTCATGTGGTTTGTGAGAAGAAGAGACATGCAATGACTCTAGCTGTGGTTCATGAAAAGAATAGAGATGCAATGACACTGGTGGATCCATGTGTGGTTTGTGAGAAGAACACACATGCAATGACATTGTCGGTGGTTCATGAAAAGAACAGACATGCAATGACACAGGTGGATCCATGTGTGGTTTGTGAGAAGAACACACATGCAATGACACTGGTTGTGGTTCATGAAAAGAACACACATCCAATGACACTAGTGTATCCTCATGTGGTTTGTGGAAAGAACAGACATCTAGTGACACTGGTGGGTCCATATGTGGTTTGTGGAAAGAATAGACATGCAATGACTCTAGCTGTGGTTCATGAAAAGAACAGACATGCAATGACATTGGTGGATCCATGTGTGGTTTGTGAGAAGAACAGATATGCAATGATTCTGGCGATGGTTCATGAAAAGAACACACATGCAATGGCACTGGTGGATCCATGTGTGGTTTGTGGAAAGAACAGACATGCAATGAATCTGGCTGTGGTTTGTGAAAAGAACACACATCCAATGACACTGGTGGATCCATGTGTGGTTTGTGAGAAGAGCACACATGCAATGATACTGGTGGATCCATGTGTAGTTCGTGAGAACAACACACATGCAATGACACTAGGTGTGGTTAGTGAAAAGAGCAGACATGCAATGACACTAGTGGATCCATGTTATGTTTGTGAGAAGAACACACATGCAATGACACTGGGTGTCGTTCATGAAAAGAACACTCATCCAATGACACTAGTGGGTCCATATGTGGTTTGTGGAAAGAATAGACATGCAATGACTCTAGCTATTTTTTGTGATAAGAACACACATGCAATGACACTGGGTGTGGTTCATGAAAAGAACACTCATCCAGTGACCATGGTGGATCCATATGTGGTTGGTCGAATGAATAGACATGCAATGACTCTAGATGTGGTTTGTGAAAAGAACAGACATGCCATGACTCTAGTTGTGGTTTGTGAAAAGAACACACTTCTAGTGACACTAGTGGATCCATATGTGGTTTGTGGAAAGAACAGACATGCAAAAACTCTAGCTGTGGTTTGTGATAAGAACAGACATGCAATGACTCTAGTTGTGTGAAAAGAACACACATCCAGTGACACTGGTGGATCCTCATGTGGTTTGTGAGAAGAAGAGACATGCAATGACTCTAGCTGTGGTCCATGAAAGGAACATAGATGCAATGACACTGGTGGATCCATGTGTGGTTTGTGAGAAGAATACACATGCAATGACACTGGGTGTGGTTCATGAAAGGAACAGAGATGGAATGACACTTGTGGATCCATATGTGGTTTGTGGAAAGAACAGACATGCAATGACTCTAGCTGTGGTTCATGAAAAGAACAGACATGCAATGACACTAGTGGATCCATGTGTGGTTTGTGAGAAGAACACACATGCAATGACACTGGGTGTGGTTCATGAAAAGAACACACATCCAATGACACTGGTGTATCTATATGTGGTTTGTGAGAAGAACAGACATGCAATGACTCTAGCTGTGGTTCATGAAAAGAATAGACATGCAATGACACTGGTGGATCCATGTGTGGTTTGTGAGAAGAACACACATGCAATGACTCTGGCTGTGGTTCATTAAAAGAACACACATGCAATGACACTAGTGGATCCATGTGTGGTTTGCGGAAAGAACAGACATGCAATGACTCTGGCTATGGTTTGTGAAAAGAACACACATCCAACGACACTGGTGGATCCATGTGTGGTTTGTGAGAAGAGCACACATGCAATGACACTGGTGGATCCATGTGTGGTTTGTGAGAAGAACACACATGCAATGACACTGGGTGTGATTAATGAAAAGAGCACACATGCAATGACACTGGTGGATCCATGTGTGGTTTGTGAGAAGAACACACATGCAATGACACTTGGTGTGGTTCATGAAAAGAACACTCATCTAATGACACTGGTGGATCCATATGTGGTTTGTGGAAAGAACAGACATGCAATGACTCTAGCTGTGGTTTGTGAAAAGAACAGACATGCAATGACTCTAGTTGTGTTTTGTGAAAAGAACACACATCCAGTGACACTGGTGGATCCATATGTGGTTTTTCGAAAGAACAGATATGCAATGACTCTAGCTGTGGTTTGTGAAAAGAACAGACATGCAATGACCCTGGTGGATCCATGTGTTGTTTGTGAGAAGAACACACATGCAATGACACTGGGTGTGGTTCATGAAAAAATCACACATCCAATGACACTTGTGTATCCTTATGTGGTTTGTGAGAACAAGAGACATGCAATGACTCTAGATGTGGTTCATGAAAAGAACATACATGCAATGAAACTTGTGGATCCATGTGTGGTTTGTGAGAAGAACACACATGCAATGACTCTAGATGTGGTTTGTGAAAAGAACACACATCCAGTGACACTGGTGGATCCATGTGTGGTTTGTGGAAAGAACAGACATGCAATGACTCGAGCTATGGTTTGTGAAAAGAACACACATCCAGTGACACTGGTGGATCCATGTGTGGTTTGTGAGAAGAGCACACATGCAATGACACTGGTGTATCCATGTGTGGTTTGCGAGAAGAACACAGATGCAATGACACTTGGTGTGGTTAATGGAAAGAGTAGACATGCAATGACACTGGTGGATCCATGTGTGGTTTGTGAGAAAAACACACATGCAATGACACTAGGTGTGGTTCATGAAAAGAACACTCATCCAATGACACTAGTGGATCCATACGTGGTTTGTGGAAAGAACAGACATGCAATGACTCTAGCTGTGGTTTGTGAAAAGAACAGTCATGCAATGACTCTAGTTGTGGTTTGTGAAAAGAATACACATCTAGTGACATTGGTGGATCCATATGTGGTTTGTGGAAAGAACAGACATGCAATGACTCTAGCCGTGGTTCATGAAAAGAACATACATGCAATGACACTGGTGGATCCATGTGTGGTTTGTGAGAAGAACACACATGCAATGACTCTGGGTGTGGTTCATGAAAAGAACACACATGCAATGACACTGGTGTATCCTTATGTGGTTTGTGAGAAGAAGAGACATGCAATGACTCTAGATGTGTTTCATGAAAAGAACATACATGCAATGACACTTGTGGATCCATGTGTGGTTTTTGATAAGAACACACATGTAATGACTCTGGCTGTTGTTCATGAAAAGAACACACATGCAATGACACTGGTGGATCCATGTGTGGTTTTGAAGGGAATATGCCCGAGAGGCAATAATAAAGTGGTTATTATCTTATTCCATGTTTATGATAAATGTTTATTTTACATGCTAGAATTGTATTGATCGGAAACATCAATACATGTGTGTTTAATAAACAAAAAGGGTTCCTAGTTATGCCTTTCTTATAGACTAGCTTGTTGATTAACAAGATGATCAAGGTTTCCTGATCATAGACATTGGATGTTGTTAATAACAAGGTCACACCATTGCTGGAATGATGTGATGAACATTCATCCAAAGTATAGCATTACGATCAAGTCATTATGTTTATATTGCTATAACATCATACGAAGTAATCTTAGTCCTTAGACCATGAGATCATGTTAATTGCTAACACCGGAAGAGTATCTTGATAACATCAAACGTCACACCGTAACAGGGTGACTATAAAGGTGGGTTTAGTGCTACGAAGGTGTTATGTTGAGGCTCATGGATCAAGAGTGGGATCTGTCCATCCCGATGACGGATAGATATACTCTGGGCCCTCTCGGTGATATCACATTGAAATAGCTTGCAAGCAAGTGATGTGATCACTAGAATGTTATATCACGTGAACGAGAAAAGAGTGCATGTCGATGCGAGATCAAACTAGGTATGGAGATACCGATGATCGAATCTCGGACATGTAATATATCGCGGGACAAAGGTATTTAGTTACTAGCGTTAAAGGTTCTCACGATCATAGAAGTCATCGTTGAAAGTGTAGGAGTCAGTATGGATCTCCAAGTCTCGCTGCTGATTATTGATTGGAGAGGGGTCTCGATCATGTCTGCATTACTCGCGAACCGTAGGGTGACACACTTAAGGGATACCGACACCATTTGGAGCAAATATGTTTCAGATAAAGATTTAAGAAAGCGCTGGAATTATTTCAATAGACACCGAAACTGTTTCAGGTGAAAATGCTGAAATTGGTTCTGCATGTAATATTGAAATGTTACAGGGGGTTTTATGTGAATGTTTGTTAATTAAAGTAATTAACAAAATTCTGAATAAAAATAATAAAAGAGTTTTATTAAATGAGAGAGCATTAAATTTGGAGAAATTTAATGCATTTAAAGTGGAGACTTTAAAAGAGAATGTGAAGGGGCAAATTTAGTTGGAGGGAGTTACCACCACATGAATGGAGGAGGTGAAGGGTCACCTCCTCCATGCGCCGGCCATGAAGGAGGGGCACCCCCTCCTCCTATAAAAGGCCCCCCTCTCCTCACTTCTGACACACACCTCCTTGTGAAGGATCTCTCTCCCCCTCTAGTTTTATTCCCCCATGGTCTCGGATTAGCGAGATACATGTTCCCGGTGGCTTTATCTGGAAAGGAGTTGCTGCTTCTTTTTGGAGCGAGGGACGGAGGTTGTCGGGGTACCGGACGTGTGTGCGATCACGGATGCACCGCTGCTTTGTGGTGCTGGACTTGGTGGTGCTGGAGCTGGATCTGATGGACGTGCTGGAGTCGTACCTGCTGGATTTCATCACGATATTGAGATCGGCAAGTGTACGACTACATCAACCACGAGTTCCTACTCATTAACAAAGCTCGTTGTCTACGAGGGTAAGTTCTCATTGGATGTATGTCCACCCGTTGCTTTGTACCTAGTAGATAGATCTTGGCGTGTAGTTCACACCGTAGGAATTTTTTTGTTTTCTATGCTGCGGACCCAATAGTGGTATCAGAGCCAGGTTTATGCGTAGGTGCTTAGCATGGGTAGTACACATATGTTGATATGTGGGCGATGATGATCATGTTATTGCATCTTCTATGTATTTTGGATATTGGTGACATAGTGGGATGAAGCGGCCCGGACCAACCTTACATGTCATCGTACATGAGACCGGTTCCACGACTGACATGCAACTTGTTTTGCATAAGTGGCTGGCGGGTGTCTGTCTCTCCTACTATAGTCAATATCTGATTTACAACGAGTTGCTAATAGCTTAGTTATCCTCGTTGTGGTTCATGTTCGTAGGTAAGAACGGTTCTATCTCCAAAAGCCCTAAGCCACGTAAAACTTGCAATTGATAAATTAGAGGCGTCTAGTTTAGATCGTTGCTAGGCTAGTGTCTTGATATGGTATTGTTGTAAGTAGATGTATGATAGATACTCTTACAACACATTCAACGTGTAAATTCCATATACCTTGGCCTTACACACAAAGGAATGATAGAGATCATACCACGATGCAAGTGATAGAGATCAAATGCATGGACCATATCATCTCACTTTACACATTAGATGTTAGCTTCTTATACTGCTAGTTTGGCACTTTCTGTAGCATTGTAAGATGATCCCTCTTTTAGATATCAAGATAAAAATGTGTTCTTCCTTAAGTATGCACTGTTTTGTGGATCGTGTTTTGAGGCATCACGTGATGATCGGGTGTTCTCGACTCTACGCTTTCATACAACGGGTGTAAGACAGTTTTACACACGCAAATACTAAGGTTCTTACTTGACGAGCCTAGCATGTACAGACATGGCCTCGGAACACGGACCGAAAGGTTAAGCATGAGTCATATAGTTGATATGATGCCCATATAGATGCTCGCCTTTGAAGCTACACCGACTCACGTGATGATCGGACTTGGTGTAGTGGATTCGGTTCATGTAATCACCAAAAAGGCACGAGGGATGTCGTTTTTGAGTGGGAGTTCATTTCTAATTTGGATTAGTCGAACTCAATTTGTCATAAATTAAATCAAAGTGAATTTGCATAGTTTGTTGTAGTCATTGGCATTCGTTTTCTACCTTATGCTTAGTTTTTATTTGAGATAATAGAACTATAGAATTCTGGATATTTACTTTATGAACTGGTATCATATTGTTTTGAATGTCAATTTAAAGTTTATAAGTCCTATTGCAAACTTTCAGCAAACTCTATTTACTCCATTAAGTTTAATAAGTAGTATTAAATCAAGAGTAAGAATTCCTATGTTAGTATCTAAAGTATCATGTTTGCCTCCATGATTATTGATATTCAAAAAGTTGTTTTAATATCAAGATTATATTGGAGCTGAAAATTGTTTCAGAAACCATCATGTGTAAAAGATATTGTGATATCTAAAACAATGTTTTTGGTTGCATTATGATAGAGTATAATTTAGCAAAATACATGTTCTCATATTGTATGAGAATTTGTGAAGGATGGAGATGCTAGGCATCCGAATCTACCAAAAAGGTTTTGGGAACTGATATTATACTCGTGATTCTTTCTTATAAGCTATAGTAGCTTGATCATGAAAGTTGTCATGATAAGGATGAATAGAAGATGTAAGTAAAATGTTTACTACACTAATAGATTACTAAAGAATGGATTTTTGAAAGAACACCAAACATTTGATGATGGTGATCCACTTCAAAGTGCAAGTCCAAAGGTATTAGTATTTGACTATATACGCTTTGTACTATGTGTCATGTGAATGACACCACTATTGATGTTGATAGATTCTTTTAAAAGAAAAGGAATTGCTAAAAGAGAATCTATAAAATATTTGGCAGAAAATAAAAGGTTGGAGATGTTCAACTTAGGTATATAGAAGATATACATGTTATGGCTATATTCCTTGCTTGTTAAACAATGTGGTTATGAGGTATTGGATACCGAATGGTTGGTATGAAGTGTCATACAGGACAACGCAGTTCATGAACTACAATGGCCTAAGTAACCAGCAAGAGAATGAGTGATGATGTTCATCGAAAACAAATAAAGTGTTATTGTGTTTTTCGTTGTCATCAAACCAAGACTTCAAGATTTGTTTAAATAATTGTTATTTTGTTCCGGTATTATGAGAACAATGGCTGTTCAAATAATTACCGTATTCCATAAAGGATGGATGGACTTTTACAAGTATAGTTGGAGAAATCACATCCATAAACACTATTGTTAAAATGTCGCAAGACAAATGATTGAAAGATCACTTATGAAGTGACATCGCTGTTTAAATTATATTTGAAAGAAAACATGAAGAAACTCCATGTTGATGGATTTTTGGAGTCTTTGATTTTGATCAATTGACGCATGTGAGACTTTCCTCGAGATAGTTGAAACTCCGTCCATAGGCCACAGAGGAACGAATGACTAGCTTATTGGAAATTGTGCATGCTGATGTGCATAGTCCATTATGTGTAGCCATATGCGATGGATCTTTTTGCTTCATAAGCTTTCTCCGAAAATTTGAGTGAACATATCTGTATATTTACTTAATAAGGAGGAAGTATGAAACATTTGAAAGTTGTTCAAAGACTTTCAAGATGAAGTTGAAAATCATTGTAACAAGAAAATAAAGAGTTTATGATTCGATCATAAAGGAAGATATTTGAGTTACATGTTTAGCAAAAAAACACCTAAGAATTGAGGAGTTGTTCCATGATTTGTGTTTCCCGATAAACCATAGGAGTATGGCATATTCGAGACATGAAATCAAACCAAGTTTGACATGGTAAGATCAAGGGTGTCATTTATAAAACTGCCATTATGTTTTAAGGATTGAAGCTTTAGAGACTACCGCTTTTACACTGAAAAGAGCACCATCGTGATCCGTTGAAATGATAACATATGAGTTATGGTTTGGGATAAAACCCGAATTGTCTTTTCTTAAATTTTGGTATGCTATGCATAAGTAAAATGTTTACAACCAAAGTCGGATAAGCACGTATATCCCAAAGAATTTGTTGGGAATTTCTCCATAACACCGAGAACAAAAGAGTTTGTTACTTGGAGCATCAAGTTTCTTGAGAAGGAATTTTTCGTGAAAAGTTAAGTGGGAGGACAATAGAACTTTGATAAGGTTGTTGAACCTTAGCTATATGTGCTAAAGCATGTAACGAAAGTGTCCTGGCGCCACAATGCTCATGGCTCTCGTGATTACAAAAGATGTGATCTCGGAGATTAGAGTTCCTATAGAACCGTGTGGGTCGGTAAGAATCAAATAGTAAGATTTGATAAGCAAGTCGTTATTGTTTTGACAATGATGAACCGACTACATGCAAAGAAGCGATGATGGGCCCTGACTCCATAAAATGACTAGAAGTCATAGAATCTGTGATAGTATCCATACACGAGAAATCAAGTTTCTGAACTTGGAAGACCCTCCAGAAAGGCGTGAAGCCTATCGGTCGTGTTTGGATCTATAAAGAAATAAGACATGGATGTTTAACATCTATGAAATAGTCGACATGTCAAAAAGAAGTTTACGACAATGTTCAAGGAGTTGACTATGACAAGATTTGATCTTTCATAGCGATATACAGTCTTGACGGATTAATGTAGAAACCACTACATATAATTTGGTATATGGTAGTTGAATAAACAAAACGAGGTTCTTCTAATAGAACGGTTACCTAGGACATGTACATGACATGGTCCGAAGGGTTTTGTTAATTCAAAGGGTGCTAAAAGGGCATGTAAACTTCAATAGTTGAAGTAAGCATAGCGGAGTTGGAATCTTCACCACGATGAAACTGTTAAAAGAGTTTAAATTCATCGGAGATGATGAAGATGCTTGCATTTGCAAGAAATTAAGTGGGAGCGCTGAGACATATTTCTAATACATTATGTAGAGGACATATTGTTGATTGGAAATGATGTATCTTGAATTGACACAAGTTAAGGATTTCATTAAAATAAGATTTCGATGAAAGACTTGGGCAAACCCATAATATTTGGCATCAATATATATATGGATAGATTAAGGCGCAAATATGGTTGTGCCAGACATACATATATGAGATACTTAAAGAGTTCAATATGGAAACAACAAGAAAGGTTCTTGCTGCATGGAAAGAATTGTATCAAGATTCAAGTGTTTTGACACTTGGTGAGTAAAATCACATGAAGATTTTTATCGATTATACCATGATATGTATATATCGAGAATGTCCTATGCTCTAAACGTTATGAGCATATACCAGAATGATTCATAAGATGATCATTGGACAATAGTAAAGATATTCTTATGAGCTTTGGAAGAACTAAGAATATATCATGTATAAGTGACATATAGTTAAAGGTAGTTCATTGTAAAGTGTTACATTGATACTAGTTTTATCACAATATACAAATTAAATTTATCTCAATTTAGACTATGGGTGGCACAATATAATGGAAAGGATGTTCCATGATGGATTTGGATGAGTTCCAAAGTTGAGATATTGTGACGGATACTACAACAAAAGGCTAAGTATATGACTGCTATAGTAGCAGCATAGGAGCGCATTTGTGTTAAGTAGTTTGTTATCAAACTAGGTGTGGTTCAAAGTGGGCTAATACTATGAAGATATATTGTGTGACAATAATATCAACATATTTTGAGCCAAACGAACTAAAGGTCTCACCAAAGGACCAAATCTATGCAATGCCATCTCATTTGAGAATGAGTGATGCGTAGAGACGCAGAGACATGCAAATACACATGGACCTGAAACTGTCAGATCCAGAGATTATGTTAACCACTAGCAATAGCGTATATGCAACACCAGAAAGCCATAGGTGATCAATACGCAAAGTTTTTCAAACTAGATTATTGACTCTAGTGCAAGTGGGAGACTGAAGGGAATATGCCCGAGAGGCAATAATAAAGTGGTTATTATCTTATTCCATGTTTATGATAAATGTTTATTTTACATGCTAGAATTGTATTGATCGGAAACATCAATACATGTGTGTTTAATAAACAAAAAGGGTTCCTAGTTATGCCTCTCTTATAGACTAGCTTGTTGATTAACAAGATGATCAAGGTTTCCTGATCATAGACATTGGATGTTGTTAATAACAAGGTCACACCATTGCTGGAATGATGTGATGAACATTCATCCAAAGTATAGCATTACGATCAAGTCATTATGTTTATATTGCTATAACATCATACGAAGTAATCTTAGTCCTTAGACCATGAGATCATGTTAATTGCTAACACCGGAAGAGTATCTTGATAACATCAAACGTCACACCGTAACAGGGTGACTATAAAGGTGGGTTTAGTGCTACGAAGGTGTTATGTTGAGGCTCATGGATCAAGAGTGGTATTTGTCCATCCCGATGACGGATAGATATACTCTGGGCCCTCTCGGTGATATCACATTGAAATAGCTTGCAAGCAAGTGATGTGATCACTAGAATGTTATATCACGTGAACGAGAAAAGAGTGCATGTCGGTAACGAGATCAAACTAGGTATGGAGATACCGATGATAGAATCTTGGACATGTAATATATCGTGGGACAAAGGGATTTAGTTACTAGCGTTAAAGGTTCTCACGATCACAGAAGTCATCGTTGAAAGTGTAGGAGTCAGTATGGATCTCCAGGTCCCGCTGCTGATTATTGATCGGAGAGGGGTCTCGATCATGTCTGCATTATTCGCGAATCGTAGGGTGACACACTTAAGGGATACCGACACCATTTGGAGCAAATATGTTTCAGATAAAGATTTAAGAAAGCGCTAGAACTATTTCAATAGACACCGAAACTGTTTCGGGTGAAAATGCTGAAATTGGTTCTGCATGTAATATTGAAATGTTGCAGGGCGTTTTATGTGAATGTTTGTTAATTAAAGTAATTAACAAAATTATTAATAAAAATAATAAAAGAGTTTTATTAAATGAGAGAGCATTAAATTTGGAGAAATTTAACGCATTTAAAGTGGAGACTTTAAAAGAGAATGTGAAGGGGCAAATTTATGTGGAGGGAGTTACCACCACATGAATGGAGGAGGGGCAACCCTCCTCCTCCTATAAAAGGCCCCCCTCTCCTCATTTCTCACACACACCTCCTTGTGAAGGATCTCTCTCCCCCTCTAGTTTTATTCCCCCATGCTCTCGGATTAGCAAGATACATGTTCCCGGTGGCTTTATCTGGAAAGGAGTTGCTGCTTCCGCTGCTTTGCTGGAGCAAGGGACGGAGGTTGTCGGGGTACCGGGCGTGTGTGCGATCACGGATGCACCACTGCTTTGCGGTGCTGGACTTGGTGGTGCTAGAGCTGGATATGATGGACATGCTGGAGCGAGACCTGCTGGATTTCATCACGATCTTGAGATCAGCAAGTGTACGACTACATCAACCACGAGTTCCTACTCGTTAACAAAGCTCGTTGTCTACGAGGGTAAGTTCTCATTGGATGTATGTCCACCCGTTGCTTTGTACCTAGTAGATAGATCTTGGCGTGTAGTTCACACCGTAGGAATTTTTTTGTTTTCTATGCTGCGGACCCAACAGGTTTGTGGAAAGAACAGACATGCAATGACTCTAGCTGTGGTTTGTGAAAAGAACACACATCCAGTGACCCTGGTGGATCCATGTGTGGTTTGTGAGAAGAGCACACATGCAATGACACTGGTGTATCCATGTGTGGTTTGTGAGAAGAACACAGATGCAATGACACTAGGTGTGGTTAATGAAAAGAGTAGACATGCAATGAGACTGGTGGATCCATGTGTGGTTTGTGAGAAGAACACATATGCAATGACACTAGGTGTGGTTCATGAAAAGAACACTCATCCAATGACACTATTGGATCCATATGTGGTTTGTGGAAAGAACAGACATGTAATGACTCTAGTTGTGGTTTGTGAAAAGAACAGACATGCAATGACTCTAGTTGTGGTTTGTGAAAAGAACACACATCTAGTGACATTGGTGGATCCATATGTGGTTTGTGGAAAGAACAGACATGCAATGACTCTAGCTATGGTTTGTGAAAAGAACAGACATGAATGATACTGGTTGATCCATGTGTGGCTTGTGAGAAGAACACAAATGCAATGACACAGGGTGTGGTTCATGAAAAGAACACACATCCAATGACACTGGTGTATCCTTATGTGGTTTGTGAGAAGAAGTGACATGCAATGACTCTAGCTGTGGTTCATGAAAAGAACATACATGCAATGACACTGGTGGATCCATGTGTGGTTTGTGAGAAGAACACACATGCAATGACTCTGGCTGTGGTTCATGAAAACAACACACATGCAATGACACTGGTGGATCCATGTGTGGTTTGTGGAAAGAATAGACATGCAATGACTCTGGCTCTGGTTTGCGAAAAGAACACACATCCAATGACACTAGTGGATCCATGTGTGTTTTGTGAGAAGAGCACACATGCAATGACATTGGTGGATCCATGTGTGGTTTGTGACAAGAACACACAAGCAATAACACTGGGCGTGGTTAATGAAAAGAGCAGACATGAATGACACTGGTGGATCCATGTGTGGTTTGTGAGAAGAACACACATGTAATGACACTGGTGTGGTTCATGAAAAGAACACTCATCCAATGACACTGGTGGATCCATATGTGGTTTGTGGAAAGAACAGACATGCAATGACTCTAGCTATGGTTTGTGAGAAGAACACACATGCAATGACACTGGGTGTCGTTCATGAAAAGAACACTCATATAGTGACACTGGTGGATCCATATGTGGTTTGTGGAAAGAACAGACATGCAATGACTCTAGCTGTGGTTTGTGAAAAGAACAGACATGCAATGACTCTAGTTGTGTGAAAAGAACACACATCCAGTGACACTGGTAGATCCTCATGTGGTTTGTGAGAAGAAGAGACATGCAATGACTCTAGCTGTGGTTCATGAAAAGAATAGACATGCAATGACACTGGTGGATCCATGTGTGGTTTGTGAGAAGAACACACATGCAATGATATTGTCGGTGGTTCATGAAAAGAACAGACATGCAATGACACTGGTGGATCCATGTGTGGTTTGTGAGAAGAACACACATGCAATGACACTGGTTGTGGTTCATGAAAAGAACACACATCCAATGACACTAGTGTATCAAAAGAAGAGACATGCAATGACTCTAGCCGTGGTTCATGAAAAGAACAGACATGCAATGGCACTGGTGGATCCATGTGTGGTTTGTGAGAAGAACACACATGCAATGATTCTGGCGATGGTTCATGAAAAGATCACACATGCAATGACACTGGTGGATCCATGTGTGGTTTGTGGAAAGAACAAACATTCAATGACTCTGGCTGTGGTTTGTGAAAAGAACAGACATGCAATCACACTGGTGGATCCATGTGTCGTTTGTGAAAAGAACAAACATGCAATCACACTAGGTGGATCCATGTGTGGTTTGCGAGAAGAACACACATGCAATGACACTGGGTGTGGTTAATGAAAAGAGCATACATGCAATGACACTAGTGGATCCATGGGTGGTTTGTGAGAAGAACACACATGCAATGACAATGGGTTTGGTTCATGAAAAGAACACTCATCCAATGACACTGGTGGATCCATATGTGGTTTGTGGAAAGAATAGACATGCAATGACTCTAGCTATGGTTTGTGAGAAGAACACACATGCAATGACACTGGGTGTGGTTAATGAAAAGAACACTCATCCAGTGACCGTGCTAGATCCATATGTGGTTGGTGGAAAGAACAGACATGCAATGACTCTAGCTGTGGTTTGTCAAAAGAAAAGACATGCAATGACACTGGTGGATCCATGTGTGCTTTGTGAGAAGAACACACATGCAATGACACTAGGTGTGGTTCATGAAAAGAACACACATCCAATGACACTGGTGTATCCATATGTGGTTTGTGAGAAGAAAACATGCAATGACTCTAGCTGTGGTTCATGAAAAGAACAGACATGCAATAACACTGGTGGATCCATGTGTGGTTTGTGAGAAGAACACACATGCAATGACTCTGGCCGTGGTTCATCAAAAAACATGCAATGACACTGGTGGATCCATTTGTGGTTTGTGAGAAGAGCACACATGCAATGACACTAGTGGATCCATGTGTGGTTTATGAGAATAACACACATGCAATGACACTGGTGTGGTTAACGGAAAGAGCAGACATGCAATGACACTGGTGGATCCATGTGTGGTTTGTGAGAAGAACACACATGCAATGACACTGGGTGTGGTTCTTGAAAAGAACGCTCATTCAATGACACTGGTGGATCCATATGTGGTTTGTGGAAAGAACAGACATGCAATGACTCTAACTATGGTTTGTGAAAAGAACAGACATGCAATGACTCTAGTTGTGGTTTGTGAAAAGAACACACATCCAGTGACACTAGTGGATCCATATGTGGTTTGTGGAAAGAACAAACATGCAATGACTCTAGCTTTGGTTTGTGAAAAGAACAGACATGCAATGACTCTAGTTGTGTGAAAAGAACACACATCCAGTGACACTGGTGGATCCTCATGTGGTTTGTGGAAACCGCCGAGGTATTTGTGCAAATAGATATAATAGTTGCAAAAACTATCCAAATAAAAAAGTCAATTACAATAATAATAATTCTAAGTATACGAAAGATAAAGAACCCCACTTTTCTAGTTCTTATGATGCACTGGGAGCTTATAGACAGAAACTAATCAGTTTAGACAGTCCCTTGTGGCTACGATGGAAACTGGATCAACGCGTCGTTGGGTCAAGAGAAGTTCCAATTGAAGTTCAATAATTCCCGTACTCTTTTTTAAGTAAAAGGGCTATGCTATGTATCATATTTATACTTAATGCTCTCTAATTCTACTGGAATTCTGGCTAACTTGACAGAGCCCGTTAATTTTTGTATTGAGTTACAGATAAAGAGAGATCGTGGATATCAGACAGAACTCAGAAAGAACTAGTTGTGGTTCATGAAAAGAATAGACATGCAATGACACTGGTGGATCCATGTGTGGTTTGTGAGAAGAACACACATGCAATGATATTGTCGGTGGTTCATGAAAAGAACAGACATGCAATGACACTGGTGGATCCATGTGTGGTTTGTGAGAAGAACACACATGCAATGACACTGGTTGTGGTTCATGAAAAGAACACACATCCAATGACACTAGTGTATCAAAAGAAGAGACATGCAATGACTCTAGCTTTGGTTCATGAAAAGAACAGACATGCAATGGCACTGGTGGATCCATGTGTGGTTTGTGGAAAGAACAGACATGCAATGACTCTGGCTGTGGTTTGTGAAAAGAACAGACATGCAATCACACTGGTGGATCCATGTGTCGTTTGTGAAAAGAACAAACATGCAATCACACTAGGTGGATCCATGTGTGGTTTGCGAGAAGAACACACATGCAATGACACTGGGTGTGGTTAATGAAAAGAGCATACATGCAATCACACTAGTGGATCCATGGGTGGTTTGTGAGAAGAACACACATGCAATGACAATGGGTTTGGTTCATGAAAAGAACACTCATACAATGACACTGGTGGATCCATATGTGGTTTGTGGAAAGAATAGACATGCAATGACTCTAGCTATGGTTTGTGAGAAGAACACACATGCAATGACACTGGGTGTGGTTAATGAAAAGAACACTCATCCAGTGACCGTGCTAGATCCATATGTGGTTGGTGGAAAGAACAGACATGCAATGATTCTAGCTGTTGTTTGTCAAAAGAAAAGACATGCAATGACACTGGTGGATCCATCTGTGCTTTGTGAGAAGAACACACATGCAATGACACTAGGTGTGGTTCATGAAAAGAACACACATCCAATGACACTGGTGTATCCATATGTGGTTTGTGAGAAGAAAACATGCAATGACTCTAGCTGTGGTTCATGAAAAGAACAGACATGGAATAACACTGGTGGATCCATGTGTGGTTTGTGAGAAGAACACACATGCAATGACTCTGGCTGTGGTTCATCAAAAAACATGCAATGACACTGGTGGATCCATGTATGGTTTGTGGAAAGAACAGTCAATTAATCACTCTGGCTATGGTTTGTGAAAATAACACACATCCAATGACACTGGTGGATCCATTTATGGTTTGTGAGAAGAGCACACATGCAATGACACTAGTGGATCCATGTGTGGTTTATGAGAATAACACACATGCAATGACACTGGTGTGGTTAATGGTAAGAGCAGACATGCAATGACACTGGTGGATCCATGTGTGGTTTGTGAGAAGAACACACATGCAATGACACTGGGTGTGGTTCTTGAAAAGAACACTCATTCAATGACACTGGTGGATCCATATGTGGTTTGTGGAAAGAACAGACATGCAATGACTCTAACTATGGTTTGTGAAAAGAACAGACATGCAACGACTCTAGTTGTGGTTTGTGAAAAGAACACACATCCAGTGACACTAGTGGATCCATATGTGGTTTGTGGAAAGAACAAACATGCAATGACTCTAGCTTTGGTTTGTGAAAAGAACAGACATGCAATGACTCTAGTTGTGTGAAAAGAACACACATCCACTGACACTGGTGGATCCTCATGTGGTTTGTGAGAAGAACAGACATGCAATGACTCTAGTTGTGGTTCATGAAAATAATAGACATGCAATGACACTGGTGGATCCATGTGTGGTTTGTGAGAAGAACACACATGCAATGATATTGTCGGTGGTTCATGAAAAGAATAGACATGCAATGACACTGGTGGATCCATGTGTGGTTTGTGAGAAGAACACACATGCAATGACACTGGTTGTGGTTCATGAAAAGAACACACATCCAATGACACTAGTGTATCAAAAGAAGAGATATGCAATGACTCTAGTTGTGGTTCATGAAAAGAACAGACATGCAATTGCACTGGTGGATCCATGTGTGGTTTGTGAGAAGAACACACATGCAATGATTCTGGCGATGGTTCATGAAAAGAACATACATGCAATGACACTGGTGGATCCATGTGTGGTTTGTGGAAAGAACAGACATGCAATGACTCTGGCTGTGGTTTGTGAAAAGAACAGACATGCAATCACACTGGTGGATCCATGTGTCGTTTGTGAAAAGAACAAACATGCAATCACACTAGGTGGATCCATGTGTGGTTTGCGAGAAGAACACACATGCAATGACACTGGGTGTGGTTAATGAAAAGAGCATACATGCAATGACACTAGTGGATCCATGTGTGGTTTGTGAGAAGAACACACATGCAATGACAATGGGTTTGGTTCATGAAAAGAACACTCATCCAATGACACTGGTGGATCCATATGTGGTTTGTGGAAAGAATAGACATGCAATGACTCTAGCTATGGTTTGTGAGAAGAACACACGTGCAATGACACTGGGTGTGGTTCATGAAAAGAACACTCATCCAGTGACCGTGCTAGATCCATATGTGGTTGGTGGAAAGAACAGACATGCAATGACTCTAGCTGTGGTTTGTCAAAAGAAAAGACATGCAATGACTCTAGTTGTGGTTTGTGAAAAGAACACACATCTAGTGATACTAGTGGATCCATATGTGGTTTGTGGAAAGAACAGACATGCAATGACTCTAGCTGTGGTTTGTGAAAAGAACAGGCATGCAATGACACTGGTGGATCTATGTGTGGTTTGTGAGAAGAATACACATGCCATGACACTGGGTGTGGTTCATGAAAAGAACAAACATCCAATCACACTAGTGTATCCTTATGTGGTTTATGAGAAGAATAGACATGCAATGACTGTAGCTGTGGTTTATGAAAAGAATAGACATGTAATGACACTGGTGGATCCATTTGTGGTTTGTGAGAAGAACACACACGCAATGACTCTGGCTGTGGTTCATGAAAATAACACACATGTAATGACACTGGTGGATCCATGTGTGGTTTGTGGAAAGAACAGACATGCAATGGCTCTGGCTGTGGTTTGTGAAAAGAACACACATCCAATGACACTGGTGGATCCATGCGTGGTTTGTGAGAAGAGCACACATGCAATGACACATGTGGATCCATGTGTGGTTTGTGAGAAGAACACACATGCAATGACACTGGGTGTGGTTAATGAAAAGAGCAGACATGCAATGACACTGGTGGATCCATGTGTGGTTTGTGAGAAGAACACACATGCAATGACACTTGGTGTGGTTCATGGAAAGAACACATCCAATGACATTGGTGGATCCATATGTGGTTTGTGGAAAGAACAGGCATGCAATGACTCTAGCTGTGGTTTGTGAGAAGAACACACATGCAATGACACTGGGTGTGGTTCATGAAAAGAACACTCATCCAGTGACACCGGTGGATCCATATGTGGTTTGTGGAAAGAACATACATGCAATGAATCTAGCTGTGGTTTGTGAAAAGAACAGACATGCAATGACACTGGTGGATCCATGTGTGCTTTGTGAGAAGAACACACATGCAATGACACTAGGTGTGGTTCATGAAAAGAACACACATCCAATGACACTGGTGTATCCATATGTGGTTTGTGAGAAGAAAACATGCAATGACTCTAGCTGTGGTTCATGAAAATAACAGACATGCAATAACACTGGTGGATCCATGTGTGGTTTGTGAGAAGAACACACATGCAATGACTCTGGCTGTGGTTCATCAAAAAACATGCAATGACACTGGTGGATCCATGTATGGTTTGTGGAAAGAACAGTCAATTAATCACTCTGGCTATGGTTTGTGAAAAGAACACACATCCAATGACACTGGTGGATCCATTTGTGGTTTGTGAGAAGAGCAGACATTCAATGACACTTGTGGATCCATGTGTGGTTTATGAGAATAACACACATGCAATGACACTGGTGTGGTTAATGGAAAGAGCAGACATGCAATGACACTGGTGGATCCATGTGTGGTTTGTGAGAAGAACACACATGCAATGTCACTGGGTGTGCTTCTTGAAAAGAACGCTCATTCAATGACACTGGTGGATCCATATGTGGTTTGTGGAAAGAACAGACATGCAATGCCTCTAACTATGGTTTGTGAAAAGAGCACATGCAATGACTCTAGTTGTGGTTTGTGAAAAGAACACACATCCAAAGGACACTAGTGGATCCATATGTGGTTTGTGGAAAGAACAGGACATGCAATGACTCTAGCTTTGGTTTGAAAAGAACATACATGCAATGACACTGTGGATCCATGTGTGGTTTGTGGAAAGAACAAACATGCAATGACTCTGTGGTTTGTGAAAAGATGGACATGCAATCCTGCTGAGGATCCATGTCCGTGTGTTGAAAAGAACAGACATGCAATCACACTAGGTGGATCCATGTGTGGTTTGTGAAAAGAACAAACATGCAATGACACTGGTTGTGGTTAATGAAAAGAGGAGACATGCAATGACAGTTGTGGATCCTTTTGTGGTTTGTGACACGAACAGACATGCAATGACTATGGGTTTGGTTCATGAAAAGAACACTCATCCAATGACACTGGTGGATCCATATGTGGTTTGTGGAAAGAATAGACATGCAATGACTCTAGCTCTGGTTTGTGAGAAGAACACACATGCAATGACACTTTGGGTGTGGTTCATGTTCAAAAGAACACTCATCCAAGGACCGTGGATCCATATGTGGTTTGTGGAAAGAACAGACATGCAATGACTCTAGCTGTGGTTTGTCAAAAGAAAAGACATGCAATGACTCTAGTTGTGGTTTGTGAAAAGAACACACATCTAGTGATACTAGTGGATCCATATGTGGTTTGTGGAAAGAACAGACATGCAATGACTCTAGCTGTGGTTTGTGAAAAGAACAGGCATGCAATGACACTGGTGGATCTATGTGTGGTTTGTGAGAAGAATACACATGCCATGACACTGGGTGTGGTTCATGAAAAGAACAAACATCCAATGACACTAGTGTATCCTTATGTGGTTTATGAGAAGAATAGACAATGACAATAGTGGCATGGTTTATGAAAAGAATAGACATGTAATGACACTGGTGGATCCATGTGTGGTTTGTGAGAAGAACACACACGCAATGACTCTGGCTGTGGTTCATGAAAATAACACACATGTAATGACACTGGTGGATCCATGTGTGGTTTGTGGAAAGAACAGACATGCAATGGCTCTGGCTGTGGTTTGTGAAAAGAACACACATCCAATGACACTGGTGGATCCATGCGTGGTTTGTGAGAAGAGCACACATGCAATGACACATGTGGATCCATGTGTGGTTTGTGAGAAGAGCACACATGCAATGACACTGGGTGTGGTTAATGAAAAGAGCAGACATGCAATGACACTGGTGGATCCATGTGTGGTTTGTGAGAAGAACACACATGCAATGACACTGTGGATCCATGTGTGGTTTGTGAGAGGAACACACATGCAATGACACTGGTTGTGGTTCATGAAAAGAACACACATCCAATGACACTAGTGTATCCTCATGTGGTTTCTGAGAAGAAGAGACATGCAATGACTCTAGCTGTGGTTCATGAAAAGAACATACATGCAATGACACTGGTGGATCCATGTGTGGTTTGTGAGAAGAACACACATGCAATGACACTTGGTGTGGTTCATGGAAAGAACACATCCAATGACATTGGTGGATCCATATGTGGTTTGTGGAAAGAACAGGCATGCAATGACTCTAGCTGTGGTTTGTGAGAAGAACACACATGCAATGACACTGGGTGTGGTTCATGAAAAGAACACTCATCCAGTGACACCGGTGGATCCATAGGTGGTTTGTGGAAAGAACAGACATGCAATGAATCTAGCTGTGGTTTGTGAAAAGAACAGACATGCAATGACACTGGTGGATCCATGTGTGCTTTGTGAGAAGAACACACATGCAATGACACTAGGTGTGGTTCATGAAAAGAACACACATCCAATGACACTGGTGTATACATATGTGGTTTGTGAGAAGAAAACATGCAATGACTCTAGCTGTGGTTCATGAAAAGAACAGACATGCAATAACACTGGTGGATCCATGTGTGGTTTGTGAGAAGAACACATGCAATGTGGTTCATCAAAAAAACATGCAATGACACGGTGGATCCAAGTATGGTTTGTGGAAAGAAAACGATTAATCACTCACAGCTATGGTTTGTGAAAAGAACACACATCCAATGACCTTTGGTGGATCCATTTGTGGTTTGTGAGAAGAAGCGGACATGCAATGACACTTGTGGATCCATGTGTGGTTTATGAGAAACACACATGCAATGACACTTGGTGTGGTTCTTGAAAAGAGCAGACATGCAATGACACTGGTGGATCCATGTGTGGTTTGTGAGAAGAACACACATGCAATGACAACGGTGTGGTTCTTGAAAAAAAAAGATTCACATCTGATGACTCTAGTTGTGGTTTGTGAAAAGAACACACATCCAGTGACACTAGTGGATCCATATGTGGTTTGTGGAAAGAACATACATGCAATGACTCTAGGTTTGGTTTGTGAAAAGAACAGACATGTAATGACACTGGTGGATCCATGTGTGGTTCGTGAGAAGAACACACATGCAATAACATTGGGTGTGGTTCATGAAAAGAACACACATCCAATGACACTGGTGTATCCTTATGTGGTTTGTGAGAAGAACAAACATGCAATGACTCTAGCTGTGGTTAATGAAAAGAACAGACATGCAATGACACTGGTGGACCCATGTGTGGTTTGTGAGAAGAACACACATGCAATGACTCTGGCTGTGGTTCATGAAAAGAACACACATTCAATCACACTGGTGGATCAATGTGTGGTTTGTGGAAAGAACAGACATGCAATGATCTAGCTATGGTTTGTGAAAAGAACACACATCCAATGACACTGGTGGATCCATGTGTGGTTTGTGAGAAGAGCACACATGCAATGACACTGGTGGATACTTGTGTGGTTTGTGAGAAGAACACACATGCAATGACACTGGGTGTGGTTAAGGAAAAGAGGAGACATACAATGACATTGGTGGATCCATGTGTGGTTTGTGAGAAGAACACACATGCAATGACACTGGGTGTGGTTCATGAAAATAACACTCATCCAATGACACTAGTCGATCCAAATGTGGTTTGTGGAAAGAACAGACATGCAATGACTCTACCTATGGTTTGTGAAAAGAACAGACACGAAATGACTCTAGTTGTGGTTTGTGAAAAGAACACACATCTAGTGACAATGGTGGATCCATATGTGGTTTGTGGAAAGAACAGACATGCAATGACTCTAGCTGTGGTTTGTAAAAAGAACATACATGCAATGACTCTAGTTGTGGTTTGTGAAAAGGAAACACATCCAGTGACACTAGTGTATACATATGTGGTTTGTGGAAAGAACAGACATGCAATGACTCTAGATGTGGTTTCTGAAAAGAACAGACATGCAATGACACTGGTGGATCCATGTGTGGTTTATCAGAAGAACACACATGCAATGACACTGGGTGTGGTTCATGAAAAGAACAAACATCCAATGACACTGGTGTATCCATATGTGGTATGTGGAAAGAACAGACATGCAATGACTCTAGCTGTGGTTTCTGAAAAGAAGAGACATGCCATGACACTGGTGGATCCATGTGTGGTTTGTGAGAAGAACACACATGCAATGACACTGGGTGTGGTTTATGAAAATAACACACATCGAATGACACTGGTGTATCCTTATGTGGTTTGTGAGAAGAAGACACATGCAATGACTCTAGTTGTGGTTCATGAAAAGAACAGACATGCAATGACACTGGTGAATCCATGTGTGGTTTGTGAGAAGAACACACATGCAATGACTCTGGGCTGTGGTTCATGAAAGAACACACATGAAATGACCTTTGGTGGATCCATGTGTGGTTTGTGGAAAGAACATACATGCAATGACTCTGGATGTGGTTTGTGAAAAGAACACACATGCAATGACACTTTGGTGGATCCATGTGTAGTTTGTGAAGAGCACACATGCAATGACACCGGTGGATACTTGTTTGGTTTGTGAGAAGAACACACATGCAATGACACTTTGGTGTGGTTAAGGAAAAGAGGAGACATACAATGACATTGGTGGATCCATGTGTGGTTTGTGAGAAGAACACACATGCAATGACACTGGGTGTGGTTCATGAACATCCCAAAATTTTAACCAATGTATCGTGATCCAAATCACCCAACTTAGGGTTAATAAAAACCTTTTTCTCTATTTAAACAATTAAGCATGCATATGTGGTGTTGCATTAAATAGAATTGTTTTGAATTGCCAAGGATTGTTTGTTCTAATGGTTGTAAATGATTCTAAGATGAATTCTACATCATCTAGATCATTCCCAAGCAAAAATCCAAAGAAAAGAAAATCACAAATAAATTAATAAATGGAAAATGGTGGTCACTTTTAAGCATTTTAATCAACTAGTCATTTCTTATGTTCCTAGAACTCCACCCTAATGTAAACAATTTAACTCTTTTGCACCCTTGATAGTATAAGTAAAGATGTACCAAGGCCCACTTTCATGGATTCATAAAACATTTAAACCATCATTTAAAATGGCATTTGAAAAAGGGAATCTATTTGATATGTCTAGATTCACACTTTTCTCAAAAACCACTCAAATGAAAGTTCAACTTGGACAAATCCCAGCAAACCAGAGATGCCTGCCATGCATAAGACCAACAACTCCACCAAAAATCATTTTAAATTCAAATCTTTGTTTTTTTCTCGCCATTTGTCAAAACACCTTGTTTCAGACAACCAGTATAAAATCACATAAACAACACTATTGTGAGTGTTGTTCGCCAATGTGGTTTCATTTTGCAACCGTGAGTAAACCTCAAAGGTAACCCCCTTTACTTTTTTTCTAGCCCTGGGCCAATTCCACTATTCCCATGACCAAATGTCATGGCCACCAATGTTTGTGCCCATTTGAGCACCCCAATCACGATAGCACGTCAAGGGCCACAAATTTCTCACTCCATTTTGTTCAGCGCCACGCCTGCGGCCCCACTTCTCCCTAGGGCAGCCCCTATTTCCAAGGACGCAGAGAGAGAGGAGCCACTTAATCGCCGCTGGGGCCAACTGTGTCCCGCTTATGCCGACGCTACCGCAGCTCATGCAATGACATCAGGATCCATGTGTGGTTTGTGAGAAGAACACACATGCAATGACTGCTGTGGTTCATCAAAAGAACACACATGCAATGACACCGGTGGATCCATGTGTGGTTTTTGGAAAGAATGACATGCAATGACTCTTAGATGTGGTTTCAGAAAAGAACAATACATGCACGATTATTAATCGGGTGGATCCATGTGGTTTAGAGAAGAGCAATACATGCAATGACATCGGTGGATCCATGGTTTGTGAGAAGAACACACATGCAATGACACCGGTGTGGTTAAGGGAAAAACAGAGACATGCAATGACATTGGTGTGGATCCAGTATGGTGGCTCTGTGAGAAGAACACACATGCAATGACACTAGGTGTGTGGTCTATGAAAAGAACACTCTATCCAATGACACACCGTAGGATCCATATGTGGTTTGTGGAAATCATGCATACGCAATGACTCTAGCTATGGTTTGTGAAAGAACAGATACACAATGACTTAGTTGTGGTTTGTAAAAGAATACATCCAAAGTGACAATGGTGGATCTATTTGTGGTCAGGAAAGAACGACATGCAATGACTATAGCTGGTTTGTGAAAAGAATGATATGCAAATGACCTGAAAGTTGTGGTTTGTGAAAAGAAAACACATCCAAGGACACTAGTGGATCCATAAGGTGGTTTGTGGAAAGCAATGCATGCAAATGACTCTTAGGCTGTAGTTTCAAAAGAATAGACATGCAATGACACCGGTGGATCCGTAGACAGTGAGAGAACACACATGAAATGACACCGGATGTGGTTCATGTGAAAAGAACACATCCAATGACGCCTGGTGTATCCAAGGGTTTGTGGAAAGAATGTACATGCAATGACTCTAGCCGTGGGTTTGTGAAAAGCAATGACATGCAATGAGACTGGTGGATCCATGTGTGGTTTGCTAGAAGAACATACATAAATGACATCGCGTGGTTCAGAAATAACACACATCAAAATGACACTGTGTATCTCATGTGGTTTAGAGAAGAAGAGTCATAAAACGACTCTAGCCAAATTTGAGAAGGAATGACATGCAATGACACCGATGGATCCTATGTGTTTGGTGATACAAGAACACACATACAATGACTGGGCTGCGGGTCTGCGAAAAGAACACATGCATTGACACCGGTGGATCTGCTGTGTGCTCAGGGAAAGAACAAACATGCAATGACTCCGGGCCGTGGTTTTCAGAAAAGAACACAGCGTAATGACACTGTGGATCCATGTGTGGTTTGTGACAAGAAATACACATGCAATGCCACTGGCTTGGTTACATCGAAAAGAGCAGCCAAGGGTAATGACATCGTGGTGGATCCATGGTGGTTTTAAGAGAATAACACACATGCAATGACACTAGGGTGTGTTCAGAACACCGCCACCGTGGTCTCAGCCCGGTAGTGTCACCAACACCCAAGTAGCTTCCCCTCATGTAATTTATTTAATTCAAATTAGATTTTTCTATTTTAGTTTCTGAACCTAGTTCTGTCCTTCTTTAGTTTGAAAAAAATCAATTCAGAGATCTACAAATCCAAATGGAGTGATTCTAATTTTTAGAAGATACCAAAAGATTCATCCAAGCCTGCTGATTTAATTCAATTAGAGTTAGAGATCTCCTAGTAAAAAATAACAAGATGTAAGGTTTTTGCACATTCAAACATTTTATAAAATCAACCATGATAGCTTTTGAGCTGATTCCAACTCTCAAAATCACATTTAACTACACCTATCCTAATATGCACAATATTATACTATACGCAAAGGGATTTCCTTGGACTATACCAAAATAATGCCATATAGGTACTTAGTCAATTTTAAATCACTAAATAATGAACTTAAACCAAAGTAATTATGAACTAACTCAAATCACATTCCTGTTGTCGTTACAAGATGTGAGGATGACATTTGTCCACATGATCCTCTAATATTTCATGGTGAATATTAAATCTTAGTTATTTCTAATGAGTAGGAAATTACTTTTCTGAAATAAAAAGAAACTAGTTAATAAAATCAGATGTTTGGGATGATAATAGATCATCAAATGTGTGCCTTTAGGGAGTGCTAATTAGACTAGGTTAAGTATTGTTTGGTGATTGTGTATCCAGATGTGTATTTATAGACCTATAGTACCACCAAGCTTTCTGAGGAGGAGGAGTTCTATCAAGAGGAGGAAGAAACTTCAAACCATCGCATTCAATTCACAAGTGCTTTCAATTAAATAATGCAAGCTAGCACTTGCAAGTATAATGCTTAGCAAGCTAGAATTCTGCTTAGACATTGGAGAAAAGATGCTTTAGGCATGCTTTGGTCAAGCTACTTGACTATTACTACCCCAAGCACATTTCTCTCCAAGCTTTACCTTTACTCTACCAAAGTCCCCTTTACTTGTTTTGAAGGTAAAGATAAAAGAGTGGCATAAAACTTGGACCTATTTAGGTAAAATTTAGATATCATTCTATGGTACATGGAGATTTGATCCTAATCTTTCCACCTTAGTGAACACTCCCAATTGGGTAAGCGCTTAGCCAAGTTTGATATATGCAATTAGTGCTTAGTTTCCCTCAATGGGAGAGGTCCCTGTGAGGCTACCTCTCAATGTTGTCCACTCAAGCAGCAAAGGCTCCAAGTATTGCACGTGATGGGTCATGGGTTGTGGACGCCATGCTCATGGGGGAGAGGGTGCTTATACTAGGTGTGTAAAGGAAAGTGTTATGTTTGATTATCCAGATACTAAGTATGGATGATCTGCATATCCCTCGATAGCTATATCGAATCTTGTGGTGAAAGTGTACCACCTCTCGCAGAGTGTCAAACTATTTGAATAGTCAAGATCCGGCGGGTTATGGGAAGGCTGGAATGGCCATACTATTTCGTGTCGAATGTTTTCAAAAGAACTTATGAAATGGAATGATGGAATTTGACTTGACCACAACAACAGGGCTTGTGCTTATGACACTAGCTTAGCCCCAACTTAAGTGATTCTACAACTTTTATTTTTTTATCTTTCTTGTTTGCGAACTGCCAGCTTAGGTTTCAAACCTTAACCTCTATAGTTCAAACTTAGAGTTAAAGCACATTACTTTAGAACTATAGTACTTATTAGCCATGGTAGCCATTCATAGTACTTAAAGAGTACTCATGGATTTTGTCCCTGCCGCTATTCTCATGGCTAGATCTATGAAGGTTTAGATCTTACACAAGATGATGGTCGCCAGGATTTTAATTATGATAACTCAGGGACTAATCTGGGTCACAAGATTGCCTCGTGCTCGTTCCTAAAGATGGACTCCCACCGCCACGCTTATGTTTTTATTCCCTCCTCATACCGCTTGTTGTATTAAGACCGATCATGAGATCCTTATTTTCTGTGTAAGACCTTATGTATGGTTTGTAATGTGGATGATGTACCGCGGATATCCAATCTTGGTTATGTCTCGCAAAAATGGTAATCGCGGATTAAGCATGTATGACATAACAGTATCCGGGATTAAAATCCGGTGTTGATAAGTTGGTATCACAGCCCATCCTCGGACTACATAGGAGACCCTTGAAGCTATAATGGACCGCCCTAACAAAAACTTAGTTTCTCAAAACCAAAGTGAGTATTTATGAAAACTATTTCTTTATCCTTGGGAATTCATTCTTTTCAAAAAATTCATGCCGTCCTCAAATTTGTTACATTTGCTACTTAAAATTGACAGATGACTTGATCACTTCACTAATTTCCTCATCCTTAATTCTTGTAGATGGAGACTCGGCCAAGAAGTTCTACCATTTGGGAAACGGAGGTCACTCTGATTTTCGAGAGGGATCTGATTCACCGTCTGAAGTTACTTTCAGGACGCCACATCCTGGAGTTTCTTGAGCTCAACTCTGTGACCCCTAAGAGAGAGATTTGCAGTGGCTAGTCACCGCTGATCTTGACCGAGAGGAAGCATTGAAGCACCAACGCTCAGAGAGAATCCAGCTTCTCTCGTGGAGAGAGAATAATCGGGTTAGATAACAAATAGCTGCAAGCAATGCATGAAGTTTTCCTCAGACGCTCATATGTGCTGCCCTCAGCACAACCAACCTGTGGAACCCGCTTTTGCTCACTATGTAAGACCTGGACCATAACTGTTGCAAATGGATGTTGGGTCACCCAGAGCTGAAGTTGGCCAAGTGGAGAGAACCTTGACTTCCTGTCAGTACGATCACCAAGGAATTAGACAATGCTAGGATTTCAGCTTAACCACAACTGCAAGTTATGATTACTGCCGCCTGTATAGGCCCTGTACTTTCTGGATCGCTAGTCAAGGATCGTCCGCCTCTTCTGGCTTAGCAATGGAAGTTGAAGGTGATCGAATTACCATCGTCTGCCTTCGCAAGTAAGGTGGCCGATTTCAGAAGACCGGCCAAGCGAGCAAGAAGCTCAGCTTGTAGCAAAGGAGGAAGAAGAGGAGGGGTGGAAAGCACATCCAGTGGAGATACATGATTCTACTAACCAATGATGATGACTTTCTCGAGGAGGAGGCTACAGGACTCTACACCCATCACACGATGAGGACTCTCGACTTCATCGACGATGGGTAGATGCACTAGAGCACTGGCCGTCGTAGCATGAGATGTATCGCCTCTAATCGAGTCCCACTGTATCATATCTCATAGAATGGTTCTTCAAACCATCCTCGCTTTCTCCTTTTGTTGTTATGGTGTGTGTTTGTATCGTGCCGCTTGTTTACATGAATGAAAATGAAGGAAGTTGCAAAAACCTGAGTCAAACTCAAAGTTTTAGCTTGAAACCAAAACCATGAACCTTAGAACTTTCCTCTTACCCCTTTATCTACCTCAATCTTCGTGATGACTCGTGGAAACCAAGGAGGGAGAATACCGTCAGAAGACCTAATGCTACAAATCTATGCGTAATCTCATCGTGATGATGAGAAGCAAGTAGGGTAAGCGCCAAGCTAATCTTGAAGCATACATTAAAAGCAGATCGCCCAGATGGCTCTCAACAACCGTGTAATTACATGGAAACTAGGATCACCCAATGGATCTCAAACCAAAAATCCTCGTATCGTAATTCAATCCCCCAACCTTCAACCAAGCTGAAACCCATCAGAGCGTCTAGGATCGGTCAAGGCTGCATAATCAAGTTAAGGCATAATGAAAACAACTTAGAAGTAGCAGTGAGTTGATGATACAACGAAAGTTCTCTTCGCCACCCACTATCCGGGCGGAGATGCAAGAGCGTGGTGGACTAGTATCCGTAATATTACGAACCACATGGTCAAGTGATGCCATGGGAAGCCTTCAAAATCAAATTCGCCGCAAGACTCCACGTGCCGTAGGGTCTAGTCTACTCAGAATGAGTTCCACAACTTTGAAGCACGGCAAAATGACCTGGTAGGAATACCGCGATGTGTTCCTCGCCGCTTGCAAGATAATTCGGCGAGATCAATACCGTGATGTGTCTCCGTCATTAAAGATACACCGATGAGATCAACACAGAGGCCAGCGAAGAAGAAGCGAGAGATTCCTGAACGGACTACATATGATGAGATGCATCTCGCCTTCGTCAACATCCGCTTCGAGGTGAGTCTCAAGAGCTAGTGGACTCGCCATTCGATGGAAGGGAAGATTAATCAGGCAAATGACAACCCCGCGAACGAAATCAGAGTGATGCAGCATATCTGATCCAAATAGCCAGCTCACCGTAAGGTACCCATCCCAACCCTTCACTGTGATATGAACCAAAGAACAACCGGACGCCTCAATGTCTCTTCTGTTACTACCCCAACCGTAGCGGGTAGGCAACGGAAGTCCGGAGGAAACAACTACAACTCCAGCAACACCAACAATTTCAACCCCAGGCTCGCCCCAAGCAGCTAACAACAACAATAACATCAAGACCGCACCTGAATCGGCAAAGCAATGCTGTGCCTCGTCGCAGTTAAAAGACAAGTCCGCATCACTTGTTTCCGAAAGTGGAGGAAGGGTCACTATTCTAATGAGTGTCCCAAGAAGACCTGCCGTCACATCGCCAATGCGTGAATGCCCTAACTCAATAGCAAAAAAAGCGCAGTCTTCAACCAGGGGAGAAGATTTGCCGTTAGTGGAACCTCACAACCGCAACAGAATACCGCCTCCTTCCACATGAACGCCAAGAAGCCCAAGAAGCGCCAGATGTAGTGTTGGGTATAAGTTTTCCATTAACCAGTTTTAGCAAGAGTATTGTTTGATCTCGGGAGCATCGTGATCATTCATTTGTCACCAAAGAATTTGCATGCACCTAGTAAGATTCACCCAACCAACCTGTAAAGTATGTCATGATAGCGTTCAAACTCCGGATCAACTACAAAAAGCTAGAAAATTTGCAAAGCTGTACCTATCAGATACATGGATAGATTTTATGCCAACCTTATAGTACTTCCTAACCAAAGGATTGGAAGTAGTACTAGGTATGGACTGATGTCAAGGCATAAAGGAATGATAGATCAAAGCTAAGAAAGCCATCACCATGACCAAGTAGAACTTTGAGTAACAAGAGAGCATATATTTGAAACCTTACCGCTTCAATTCAAATGCAACCAGAGTCTAGCCCTACCCACCATAGACCAGCAAGAGTAGTCTGTGAATACCCGGACGTATTCCCGTGCATGAATTAAGGTGTATGCCCCGGATAGGATATTGAGTCTGGATTCATTATCGAACTAATCCCCGTGCAACTGCACCCATAGCCTAGAGACCTTACAAGTAGCATGAACCCTCGTGAGTTAGTGGAACTGAAGAAGGAAGCTTGGATTCCATGTTAGCAACATGCTTGATTCAACCGAAAGATCGCCATGGAGATCACTAGTGTTGTTCGTCTGACAAGAAAGATGACGATTTGAACTGTCTGGGTACAGATTATAGAAAGTTGAATGACGCCACCATCAAGAACAAGTACCCTTTGCCAATGATAGAGGATCTATTTGATCACTTGGATCGGAGCTCGTGTATTCTCAAAGATTGATCTTAGGATGGGTTATCACCAACTTAAGATCTCATGCAACGGATATTCGAAGACCGCCTTTCACTACTCGCTATGGTTTATACGGTATACGGTTATGTCTTTTTGGATTAACTAATGCCCTCAAGCTATTTCATGAATCTCATGAATAAGATTTTGTGAATTCCCTAGATAAGTTTGTAGTTGTGTTCATCGACCTACATCCTTATCTACCCAAGTCAAGAAGAGCATGAGCAGCATTTGAGAATCATCCTAGAAACCCCCGAGAGCATCGCGGCCAGTATGCCAAGTTCAAAGAAGTGTGAGTTTTGGCTGAAAGAAGTAGGATTCCTAGGACATATTGTGTCTTCCTGGAGGAGTTTCGCTGATCCTGCCAAGATCGTAGGAGATGTCGGGCATGGGAAGCCCCAACCACCAAACCTAAGTCCATGCATTTCTCGGATTAGCGGGATACTACAGCTAAGAAGTTCGGCACAAAGGATTTTCAAGCATCGCTGCATTCCATGACCCAATTGTTGAAGGTTAGAAGGACAAGAAATTTGAATGGACCGACAAGTGTGAAGCTGGCCTGTGAGCTGAAGAAGAGATTGATATCAGCCCCAATATTGACCACGCGTATATCAAGAAGTCGTTTGATGTGTATTTTGATGCATCCAAGATCGGTCTCGGATGTGTATTGATGCAAGAAGGCAAAGTCATCGCGTATCTGTCTCGGTAACTAAAGAAGCATGAGCAGAACTATCCGACCCATGATCTTGAGTTAGCAGCTGTGGTTTTAGCATTGAAGACATGGCGTCATTATCTGATGGGTAATCGCTGTGAGATTTACTTAGATCACAAAAGCTTGAAGTATATTTTCACCAAGGAGCTGAATATGAGGCAAAGGAGATGGATAGAGTTAATCAAGGATTATGACCTTGACATTCACTATCACCCCGCAAAGCCATAATGTGGTAGCGGATGCCTTAGCAGATTGCCTTGTAGGCTAAACACCATGATCAATGAGAAGTAGCCAGGTTTGTATGAGGAGTTGGAGTAGTTTACGACTGAGCTAGTCAGCAAAGGATTTCTAGCTAGCATTGAACTTCAACCCACTTTGATTAGCCAAATCAAGGAATCCTGTATGGAAATGAAAGTATCGACAAAATCAAATGTCGACAGTACAGGAAGGTACTGGATTCATCAAGACGAAGAAGGAGTTCTAGGGAGGTGGTACACGATCTCGAAGCCAAAGAGATTCTAGAGCTGAAGCAAGTTATCATGAAGGAAGTTCATGATACTTTATTCTATCCACCCGTGAGGAACGTAAGATGTATCAAGATTTGAAAGAGCAATTTTGGTGGTACAAGATGAAGAGAGAAATCGGAAGCTACATCGCCAAATGTGACATCTGGCTAAAGAGTCAGCAGAGCATCGAGACCCGCATGATCAAGGTAACCATTGCAGATTCCGAATGGAAATGGATTCGGAATGGACTTTCTCACCGCTTGTAATAAATACTTACTTCTAGTAGGGGAAATGACTAATCTGGGTCATAGTTGATAGACACCAAGGTAGCTCACTTCATAATTGCCAAGACTACCTACCAGAGCGGTTAGCAGAGTCTGTACATTGCTAGGATTGTTAGTCCGCATGGAACCCCCAAAACTATAGTATCGATCGAGGAACCCAAATTCACCTCGAGATTTTGGCGTAAAATCCGGGAAGGATTAGGAACCAAATTGAACTTCAGCACCGCTTATCACCTGCAAACTGATGGACAGACTGAGAGAGTCAACCAGATCCTAGAGGATATGTTAAGAGCTTGTGTGTTAGAGTACGGATCAAAATGGGAAGATCGCCGCTTTCGCAGAATTCTATATAACAACAAGCTTATCAAGCTAGTTTGGCAGATGGCACCATTTGAATTCTATATGGAAGAAAGTGTCGCACCCTTTGAATTGGTCGCAAGTAGGAGAGAGTCGATCTTGGACCCGATATCTCCAAGAAGTCAAGAGAAGGTGCACAAAGTCCATGAGCACCCCAAACCGCCAACTTTAATCCGCATAAAAGAGTTATGATGACAAGAGAAGGAGAGACCTAACTTTCAATGTCAAAGATTTTGTATATCTCAAGGTTTCATTGAAAGGAACCCAACGCTTTAGTCCGAAGGAAAGCTAGCCCCGTATATATCGGGCCCTTCAAAATTCTGAACCGCCAAGGAGAAGTATCATATCAAGTAGAACCACCAAGAGATGCCAGCCATCCACAATGTGTTCCATATCTCGTTATCAGAAATGCTCGAAGTGCCAGAAGACTCAAGTGTTCAAGAACATCGATCATGTAGCCGTGGAGATGAACAATGACCTGATATATCATGAAGTGCCCATCAAAAGATCTTGGAGGAAGCTTATAGAACCACCGTGACCAGGAGTATCAAATTTCTCAAGATTCAATGGAGCAAACCATATCAAGAGGAAGCCACTTGGGATGTAGAAGATTACATTAGGACGTAGTTCCTAGATCTCTTTAGTTCCTAGTTTTCACCGTAAATCTCGACGAGATTTTGTTTAAGGGAAGGTTTGTAACATCCCAAAACTTCAATCCAAGGTTATTAAGATCCAAATCATCAAAATTAGGTTAACAAAACTTTTCCAATTAAAAACTATTAAATCATTCATATGTGTGTGCATTTAAATAGGAGTTGTTTTGAATTGCCTGATTATGATCCATTGCTTGTAAGATGATTCTTAGGTGAAATAAACATCATCTAGACTTCCTTCATTCCAAAACAAATCCCAAAGAAAAACAAATCAAAATGAATAAAATAACCAAATGGTCATTTGTGCCATTTTAATCAACATGCCTACTTTGGCTATTCCTAGGACTCATTTCTAATGTAGATAAATGTGGATCTTTGCACCCCTTGCTAGTACATGTAATGTTGTACCAAGGCCCACTTTGTGATCTGCCAAAACTTTCAAACACTATTTTTAAATGGCATTTGAAATTTGAATCTAGTTCATATGGGAAGATCCCACTATTTCAAAAACCACTCAAATAAGCTCCATTTTCAAAAAAAAAACCTGCAAGCAACCACAGAGTCTCAAGCTTATTAATAACACACCCACCAAAATCTTTTTCAAATTCAAACTAAATTCTAAGTGCCATTTTCATAAACACTTATGTGCGAGATTACACTAGTATTTAGCTCACAAGCTCGCAGGTTTTGCCCCCAATCGACTCCTCAAACCACTCCCTCTGCCTCCACTTGATCCAACCAGGCCATAAACACCCCATACCCTACCCCCTAGCAGCAATGTGCATGCCACCCCTAAAGTGCACCAGCTGTCACACCCAATCCTTGCTACTTCCTGGCAGATCATTCTCTCTCTCGCTTATGCTCCAGAGCATCACGCAGAGACCGGCCCCTCTCTCTCTCTCTCTCTCACCATGTCTATGAGCCAGCCTCGCCGCAGAGACTGGGTCTCTCTCTCTTCGCTATGTCTATGAGCTAGCCTGCACCTCACCTCCACCCTCTGGCCCCTGGCCCCTTCCCAGCGGCAGCCCAGCCGCAGATCACCTGGGCAGCGGCCACTGCCTATTGCAGTGCCTGCGCCACGATGCTGAGCACGCACCAGAGCTCGCATACGTGCCCGACATGCTGCAGTACACGCCGCCCGACGGCAGCCAGTGCTCACCGCCTTCCACCACGACTCTAGGGGAGCCCCTGCATGCCTGCTCGGGTGCCGCTTTGAACTGCAAACACCACCCGCCGTGGAAGATTCCGCCATTTCTGCCGCCAGGAGCGTGAGCACGGGCCTCGCACCATTTGCCACACCGGCCCCTTAAGCCCGTGATTTAAGTCCTAGAGCACCGCCAGGAGACCAGCCAATTATCCCCTCCTACCTCGAGCCACGCCTGGCTAGCACACTATGCACCGCTGAGCCGCCCGACCATCCCTTTCCCGGGCCGCCTGCCGAGCTATACAACAGAGGCCACCTTTAAGACAATCCACTCACACACTATCTCCACTACTCCCTCACCTCACTGGTCCTTCCCCACCTTCTAGCCGAGTAGCAGCAAGTAAGCACTTGTTCGGACCCATTTGGCCGGAGGAGCCTCGCTAGGCGGAGGAGGAGAAGGCGACATCGATTCTGGCCCACCCACTGGAGTCGCCTCGACCACCCCTCGAGCTCATGTCATCCACCAGTTCATTTGCTCCATCACCGCCGCTTGCCGGAGCCCTGGTAACGCCCTTGAGCACCTCACCGAATCTCGCTTAGGGTTTGTCCTCGCCGGGCGACCTATCCGTCAGCCGATGACGCAGCCCAGCCGGCCGATCCTAGTTCTAATTTAATCACTCACATCGCCCCATACTGCACTTGAAGCAGTGTAGAGGAGTCGGGCCGACCTCGCTGGACCCCTCTATCAGCTGAGCCTCAGGCTGCTGTGAAAAGGTCACTCCTGGCTGGCTCTATTAGGCTTCCCTGCCATGACCCATTTAATTCAAATTAGGATTTTTCTATTTTGTAGTTTGAACCTAGCTTCATCGCTCTTTAGTTTGAAAAATCAATTCGTAGAGAGATCTACAACCAAATGGAGTGGTTCCAATTTTCTAGAAAGCTACTAAAAAATATCTATCCAAGCCCGTTAGATTTAATTCAATTAGAGTTAGAGATGTCGCCTAGTAAAAATAACAAGATGAAGCTTTTGCACACATTCAAACATTTTTGTAAAATCAACCATGAGATAGCTTTTGAGTTGATTCCAACACCAAAATCACTGTTTAACCATACCCATTCCTGAATATGTAATAATATTAAGGTTTATATGCAGCAAAGGATTCTTTGGACTAGTACCAAAATAATGCTATATAGGCATTTCTAGTCACTTTAAATCACTAAATAATGAACTTAAACCAAAGTAATTATGAACTAACCCTTAAATCACATTCCACATGTTAGAATATGTGGTGATGACATTTGTCCACATGATCCCATATTTTAAGTGGTGAATATTAAATCTTAGTTATTTTCAATGAGTAGAAATTACTTTTCTTAAATAAAAAGAATGAAACTAGTTAATAAAACTTGTGATGATAATAGATCATCAAATGTGTGCCTTAGAGTGCTAATTATACTAGTTAAGTATTGTTTGGTGATTGTGTACTCCGTATGTATTTATAGATGATAGTACCGTCCAAGCTTTCGAGGAGGAGTTCTATCAAGAGGATGAAGTAAAATTTCAACCACTTCACCAACCAAGGCAAGCTATTAGTGGCAAGCTACCCTTTGCAAACATGCTTTTAGTAAGCTATTGTTAGCAAGCTAAAATAAAACTAGATGGTTTAGTAAAGATGCCTTAAGCATGCTTTGATCACACCCCTTTAACTATTAGTACCCCAAGTCTTATTGACAAGTTTTACCTCCCTTGGTTTACACAAAGTTCTTTACTTAATTTTGAAGGTAAAGACAAAGAGTATAAAACTTGACCTACTTAGAAACCTTTAGATGTCATTCTATGGCATGAGATTGATTCCATCTTTCCACCTTAGTGAACACTCTTAACTTAGTAACGAGAATAGCTCAAAACTTGAGTCACTTTAGATGGGAACACTTGGTGAAATGAGTTATGAAAAAACCTTGGAATGGTGAGTCATTCTATTGAGATGTTTTGACATGTGTCAGAAACACAACGGTTTATGACGATGAAAATGATGAGGCATGAGCCTCATCCCTTTAATAAAACCGATGGTTGGATTCGGATATGATACCATTCCAAATTTACTGCATAAACCACATTACCTCAATTGGGTAAGGCTTAGCTGGAAATTTATATGCATTAGTATTAGTTTCACGGAGAGGTTTGAGCTGAGGCTACCTCTCAATGATGTCCACCTATGCAAGGCCTAAGATGACCGATGGTCATGGTTGGGAGGCCATGATCATAGGAGAGGTGCTTATACTAGGGTGTGTAAAGGAAGGTTATGTTTGATTATCTGCATACTAAGTATGATGATTCTGGGCTATCCCTCGATGTATGTATCGAATCTTGTGTGAAAGTGTACCACCCCGCAGAGTGTCAAACTATTCAATAGTCAGATTCATGGTTATGAACATTGGAATGGCCATACTGCTTTCGTTGTCGATGTTTTCAAAAGAACTTATGAAATGAATGATGAATCTTGACTTGACCACAATGTATACAGGGTTGTGCTTATGACACTAGCTTCCCAACTTAAGTGATTCTAGAACTTTATTTTATCTTTCTTTGTTTCAACTCAGCTTAAGTTTCAAACTTAACCTTATAGTTAAACTTAGAGTTAGCACTTTACTTTATAACTATAGTACTTGTTAGTGGTAGCTCAGTACTTAAAGAGTACTGTGGCTTTTGTCCCTCGGTTATTCTCATGGCCAGGCTATGAAGAAGACTACCAAGATGATGGCCAGGATCGCTATGATAACTAGGACTATCCGCCAATCCTTCATCCGTATCATTGTCTCCCCTCAAGATGGACCCCACCACGCTTATCTTTTATTCCGCTTGTTGTATTAAGACCGGATCATGAGATCCTTATTTATGTAAGACCTTATGTATGGTTTGTAATGGATGATGTATCGTGATATCCAATCTCTTATGTCTCGCAAAATGGTAATCCCGATTGCGATGTATGACATAATGTATCCGGATTAAAATCCGTGTTGACATGCTTTCTTGATATCCACGATATATTGTCTTACATATACATGTTGTCAATTCTGAGTTGTAATATAATCAAATCATATGTATGAGTTCTAAGTTACGCTCTAAAAATCAACAGAGGATGATGATGAAGTGGACGATAGCAAGGAATCTGCGACAGGACAACAAGAGCCGCCACGGTATGAGGCGGTTATGGTGTTGGCTAATCCGCTTCACCGTAGGGGAGACTGTTTTGCCCATTCTTTGGCAGAGCAATCAACATGGACCTCGGCCAACATGATCCAAAGAAGATGCGGTGTTTCCAGAGGCGAGAGGAAGAAGGCATAGACGATTACTACATGACGCACGCCTTCTATAAATTCCTCCTGGATTATAAGCAAGTCAGACTAGACTGTATCCCATCGACTAGGCTGTCCTCGCTCACCGATATGCCCTCGCCTCTGCTAGGAATCTCCGTGTCCAGCCTCCTCGCCGCCTCGCTTTTATTTTGTCTCGCTAATTATTATTACCCGTGTGTGGCATGTAAGACAATATATCCGCTTGGTGTCTATGGTGAACCTTCTATATATATTAATCTACCTTTATATGGAGTGCCTTAAAATTTCTAGTGTTCAATTATATTACTGATCATGCTCATGCACACTAAAAAATATTTAGTGCTCGATTATATTATAATTGTCAAGGAATACATCAACAAGTTAAATTGGTCGAAATTTCATATTGAAGTAACTAAATGATCTCACATCGGGCGGTGGACATTAAGTGGTTTAATGCATCACCAAGACCTTGGCATCGACACACATGCCTTCACCAAATTCTTGCTGTGTTCAATAATGGGTTGCCGCCCATCTGAATTTGCATACTGAAGTTCAACATGGCGTAACTTGAGCTACCACAGACCTCGGTAGGGTGGTGAATTGGCGCGGTGCGACCACGGTGATGGATTCGAGGAGGAAAACAGGACCGAGCATGGTCGACAAAGGATGCATCTCACCGGAACCAACTCGTCCTCGAGCTGTGCCATGGGTGCGGCCATGGTAAGGTGAGTCTTCACGGATGGGGAGGAGAGCGGGCCGAGCAATTTCACACGTCTTCCAGCAAGCGCCATGGCTTGACCATAGATTGCCGCCTCGGGAAGAAGAAGACGCGTAATGGATGCAGCACCAATGCTGCAAGCCTAATGGACGCCTCTTAGCGACGGAGCGATATAACCCATTTAGAACCCATTGTGGGGCTCAACTTGATGGTCGTTAGCCTGATATTTTGTCTTGAAACGTAAAGTTGAATTCATGCCAAAAGAGACTTCTAAGTATTTGGCACGTAAACTGTAGTCATCGACACAGTAACTAGGTCATCAGGGTGATTACACCGGGCGCCTAACTTTCGGGTCAGAAATGATATTCTCATGATGAATTATATAATATGAGTCAGATGGAGTAGTTGGAAGCATAGTAGCTCAAACCAAGTTAGTACGAGAACAAACTTATATTATGGGAGTAGTACCATACCTATTCCAGAGGATTGATATCCTTTGTTATATATAGTGAGGATTGTAGTCTTGCAACCATTGGTAGCAGTTGCAAAATGGAATTAAAGGAATTAATGGATGGAATTAGAAGTAACTACATTGATGGATTCATCAAGGGTAGTTTAGCAATGGAAGTTATATAGATACTAGGAGAAGAATGGAGAATGAGTATTGTTTTAAGTGGCATGACCATGTCATCATATGATGATGGATATGGTGGAGTCAGATGATTGTCTTATTTAGGAAGATGAGATCTTTGTGAATAACATAAGAGAGATTTAAATAGAGTATATTTAGGAAAGGAATTCATTATCTCAAGATAAGCTTAGTGAGGTATTAAGGTAGAGTGTTTTAGAAACCTTTAACCAACAAAGATATCTAGCCATGACAAGAACCATGTCTACCTCTTTGGTTCAAAACCCTAAAACCAAATTGATAGTAGAACCATTTCCTATTCCTAGGTAACCATTGAACAATACCTCTTGGACAAATAAATCTTCCAAGAGATAATTAGAGAACCAGATGAGTGTTTATGGAGGGAAGCTTAGTCCACCTTATTGTCTTAAACCCTAATAGAAACCTAGAAGGATAGAACTATCAGGATCACATTAAGAAGTAATTCCAATATCTCACTCTAAGTTGAGATATCAAACCTACTCATATATTTAGAAGTCATGTTCTTAAACCTTGATCTTTATCCACATTCATAATAAGATATGAGTCTATTAAACCTTACTAAAACTCAGGGCAGTTACTTGGAAATGAACAATTACATTAATGATTGTTGTTCATGCTTCTTGACTTCACCAAGGTTGTCCATGGTAATCCTAAACACTATAAATCAAGGAGGATTTGAATGAGAGAAATCCCCAAATATGGAGAACCATGAAAATCAAATCATCATATTAAGAACCATAAGGTCTAATACCTTATAATGAATATTTATAATTCCTTTAGTAAATTACATTAATAAGATTTTGTACATATAAATATCCATCTTAAACCATCACTATTACATTCTTTTAGTGGAAGTGAAAGTCATTTTAAAAGATCTTATTATAAAGAGTAAATTCCTAAAACCCTAATCCTTATTAATATTTCCTAATGTAAAGGACCTTTCATATAGTTGTGAATATTTTATACAAAATAAGAAATGCAGAGGAAATAGTTATAATTGCTTAATACAACAATATTCGTGACCTATATTTTTTGGATATTTTAAAACCTTGGGAAATGCATATTTGAAAACATTTAGTGAAATCAGAAATGGAAAATCGTAAAAGAAAAGAAACAGCCAACAACCACAGCCCATCTCTTCTGCGCTACCATCAGCTTTCACGTGCACTTTTTGCCACTCCACCACAGCCTAGTACCGCCTAGGCCCTGGCACCCTTTTTTCGATCTAATCATCACATTCACTCATGAGGTCAACAAGCCGGGCGCAAGCGCCGTACCGTCATTCTTAGGCGTGGAGATCCGTGCTGTCGTCGCCCGGAGGGGATAAGGAGGCCACGACGACGCCCTCACTCATCCTCATCCCTATCCACTCTCGCTCGCTCTCTTCCTCTCTATGATGCAGAGGCAGGCCGAAACTCTAGCTGGCTAGAGCCGACCACCGTCGTTAGTAGAGGTCATCCCGAGACGGAAGTGGTCGGCGAGTAGCCGCCTCGCCGTCCTTGTCTCTTGAGGGGTACGGGAGCAAGGCGCCAGAATCAGAGTAATTTGCCGCTTTCGCCTGCGGTGATCGCTGGAGTCCGCGAGATTAGGCCGCATCGAGCACCATCGTTGTCATCAACCACCGCAACAACATCGGGGTGAGCTACCGGTCCCTATGGACCTCTCCAATCTGTTCCTTTCGCCCTGCATCATCGTAGCACCGTAGACCGCCATGCACCGCCGCCAGCCGCCGTCATGCACTACTCTCCGTTGACCAAAAACGAGCGACATAGCCACTATTAGATTCGCTAGGAGCCCTCCGTCCAACACACACAACCGCGCTGCTGGAACATCGTGGTTTGCCGTCGGTGACCATGATCCGGCAGTTGCCAAGATGCTTACGCCATCGCGGACGCCACACTTGTGTCACCCCAGCCACGCCGCCGCTTATTTGACTTAGTCCACTACACGCATGGCATCCAACGTGGTCCTGACCCCACGGGTCAATGACCCAGGGTAGGTTCAAATCGGTATAAAAGGGTATTTCCTATTTAGTAAATAAGTAAATCAATATGAATTCAAATATAAATTATTTCCATGAATTTAAGAAATGATTAAATATTGTTAACACAATATCTTTTGTTTTACAATTGAGAAAAATATATATTATATATCAAAATGTTCATAAAAATAAGTTCTGTATTATAAACCTATTATCATATTTTATTTTCCAACTTAAATAAAATAGTTAATATTAATTAGTAAATACCTTATTAAGGATAAATCTTAAATAGACATAATCTATTATTTAAAAATTCCCAAAATAGGTATAATATATCAAAAGTCTTAGAAAAATAAAATATAAATTTATAAACTTGTTTTATACATTTTTATATCACCTAGCTAATATTTATTACCTATTAAGTGTTTATAAAGTGATAAAACTTATAAAAATCATATCTTATTAATTATAAATCATAAAAACTAGCTAAATGCCCGTAAGTGCTGCTACGGCTGTTCAATGTTTTTCTTGCATTTATAAATATAATACTCGTAAAGATTCATATGTGTAGAAAAGATTATAACTCAAAATATTTAAAAGTTCACTTGGTAAAAAAATTACTCTAAAATAGCAGGGATTTATAAAAAAAATATTAGGGATTTAGTTCTACATCATTTGCAAAGAAAACAATGATCCAAAATATGGAGAGACCTACTTAGAGGTGTGCTTCGGTGTCCCTCCTTTCTCAAACTTAAGCTTTTAATAGTTTAAAAAAGACTTAAGCTTTTAAACATACTAAGACGTTCTATATGTAATTGAAATTTTCTCTGGTACAACCCATGTCCGTAACAACGGGTCCATAATAGAAAACACAATTTTGTCCTACTTTATGGCATTAGTATTTTTTTGCGAAATTTCACCGGTCTATTAATAATCATCAACAACAGTACAACGAGTTCCAAAAGTAATAAAAATTACAAATAAGTCATTGGACCACCTAGCGACAACTACAAACACTGGCACAGGCCGAAGACACGCCGCCGTCCTCGCCCCTCCATCACCAGAGCCAGGCAAAGCTTGTCGTAGTAAAGCTTGTTGTAGTAGACAGACTGGTAGTCGTCGTGCTATGGCCCCAAAGGACCAGCACACCAGAGCAACAACCATAGCTGAAGATGGAAAACGTAGATCGGAAGAGACTGATCTCAAAACACACGTACGAAAAACGAACGGATCCTAAGGAACACAACGGACACATGACTCAACGCGCCCTCCGATGATGCTAGATGCACCACCAAAGCGAGGATATGGCGGGAAGGACATTATTCTGACCCCAGGACATAACCCGCCTCCTTAACATCCTGAAGAAGACACTAAAAATAGTCTAAAAAACACGAAACATCCCACCGGCAAGAGGCGGCCGTGGTCCGCCACGCCTCCAAGGACCTAGCCCCTAAAGCCGTCGGAGACATGACGGATCGGTGGCGTCACATGGAGGAAGGAACCCTAGATGGGTTTGCCGCCGCCTCTTCCTGGAGAGCTCTCGTACATACTGGTTCGGTTCTTCCGGTAATTCTTTGCGTTGATGGTGACGCACTATGGCATTAGTATTTGACAGTCTCATGACAAGCATCAGATATCTTATTTTGTAAAATGAAGAAAAACATCATTGTTGTCTTGGTCTAAATGCAAATAGGTTTAGGTACGTTCCCTTTGAAACAAAATATTGTGAGTGATGTAAATGCATATCATAGTTGGTGTTTTTTTAATCGTTTGTGCCCATGTTAAATCACTAATTGCAAACATTATTAGGTAATTATGATCACAGTCGCCTGAATTTTCATGTTGATTTCTAAAAAAAATTTAATCCCCTAAAGACTTAATAAAGAACGTCATATGATTCTGAATTTATTGGGACGGAGGGAGTACAAGCTTAATCAATTTTCGTTTACCCAAAAATCAAGTGACGTGACGTGTTTTGTTTATTAGCTATGCTTAGCCAGGCTAAATTTTCACCACACGTTTCTTATCGTCACATTACCTCTCTAGCTATTCTTCTTTCTTCAGATCATGGGCAGGCTGGAACTTCACACAAAATCAACTCGGTCATTCAGAGGAAGCAAGCTTTGGCTAAAATTGACCACGCTCTCAACCACGACTCACATCCTTAACCACGCGAAAGCCCAGCTCTGCTCCAAGCCGTCGCCGTTTTCTATTCACATGAGTATCTACACGCCAGTCCGATGACTGTGAGGTTGGCCAAGGTGCCCTCTCCACCTTCCTCCTTTCGGGATCCCCTTCTTTTCTGTGACCCGTTTTGACTATCAATTTCAATGATTGGGTCGCTCCGTCCGCCACCGCCTGGATCCACAGCAAGCACGGCCGCCGTCGCTCTTTTGCTCCTCGGGCCACGCCACATCACCCTCCGACGCGTGGCTGACCTCCCTAGGTCACCTCCTCGCCAAGCCAGCTGCAGCACGCCACATCGCTAGCTACTCTTCCGAGCCGCTCAGGCAGGGATGGGGTTGAGGGTTCATGGTCGAGCTCTTCGACACTTCAGAGTATGGCGCGTCGGGAGCTCAGACGAGGTTCATGGCTTCGGGAACTCACCGCCGTCCGGTTCATGGATGGGGATGGCTGCTGGGGTGGAGGAAATCAGTGCCGTGGTTGTCCTTTGGCCGAGGTAGATGAAAGGAGGAGGATATGTTTGGTCTCCAGAAAAAACTAAGAAAAAACGGTTCGGCATAATAGCTTGCGGTGGCACTTTGATTGTAAATAGCGCCACACCTAGGGGTGAACTGATATAGGACGTACCAACCATCAAGATTCGTAAGCCGTTTAATAGTACAGAATAGATACTTATAATATACCAAAACTATCACAAAAATAAAATCTACACATTAAAAATATAACTCTTCACATTTGATGTAAAATAAGTGAAAATATTTATTAAGTCTTGATTAAAACGATTTCTTAATATCTTAATGGATTAAAAATACCTAAACCTTTACTTCACCTTTAACATTGATTGTTCAAAGTCTAAAAGTGAATAACAAGTTCCGTTAATGTTTAAGTGAAGTTAACATAGGTCTAACCATATTAAGATGTAATTACTAAGAACATCATTCGAAGTAATTGTATTTCATTTCTTAAAAAGATTTTATCAACTATAAAACCTTTACTATTATTTCACCACAAGTTTCTAAACATATTAAAAAACTAAAGGTAATTCATAGGTAGTTAAATAATATGTCCTTGTTTACAAATCATAGCCACTCATTTATAAGGAGACAAATGGTTCTATTCAATCATAAAGTTAAGAAACTACTACTCAACTAAAAGTAATACTACTCTTAATTAACCTGAAAGAAACATTATAAAGTGAATAAATTATAATACCATATAATGACCAAGATAGATAAGTCTCTACTACTAGTGTGGTCCTTATTCAAATGAAGTAATTCTTCCTTCTTTGAGACTTATAACTAGAACGAAAGCCTCGAAAGTGTTAACTTATAGTTTAAATGCTTTTGTTTAGTTAAGTATGAGTTTCTTTAAAGTTATTCTTTTAGGAAACATTAAAAGTAATCCTAAGCATTTCTATAAAGGCTCTAATGGATTAATAATCTGGCTTAAGAAATCTTTTAGATACCATGCCCCATTTGAGTGCTTTAGTATTGTATGCTACTTACTGTATTTACCTATTGTTTCACACACACTCTCACAAGCCTTAATAAGAAGCACAAGTGTGAAATTGGTATAAAAGTGCAACACATTCCCAAGAATTCATCACAAGTTTTCAATCCCTAGATCAGATACAATTATTCCGGGAATTCACGTTCTCAAACTTGCATTACATTAATTATGCATAATTGCATCTTGTTCTTTAAACATTCATCCTTACCGGACCAATGATGCTACTTTCAGAATTTGGATCTTCTATTGTCTTGAAGACCGTGGAGTGCATAATATAATCACAAAAGGCAAGTTCACAACTTGCTCATGTCCTTTGATTATTTTCTATCAAATGCTTGTAACTCAAATGTTGTCATCACCTATATTTCCAAAAGGTCAGAAAACACTATTTTCATAATAATATGATTATGGATTATTTACCAAGAGGTAATAATCTATTGATACAGTTTTAGTGGTAAAGGAACATAATATCTAGGACTTAACAACCAATGTCGCCAGTGATTCGACGCCAGATATTATATTACGCTAACCATGAGATTAGGAATGGGACGGAGAAGCTCTATGTTCTTCCTCTCGCATGCATCCAGATGGCGGTCGTGGTTGTTATCCTCGTAGCGTGCATTTATTGGTAATTAGAGGATATGCGGCATATGGGTAGGAACCCTCAACGTCCCGCTGATAGTTCGCATCTAACTATACTAACCATTGTTGTAATTCAATATGTGGGCATGGCATACACCAAGGGGACATGTGGGGTCACGAAGGGGGCAGTGATTGGGTTGGATCTTAGACTAGGCCCCACACCAAGGAAGTGTGGACGAGAATGCAACTCGGATGTGCAACAAAGCTAAGGTCTCTCATGGGAAAAGTGACGCACCTCTGCAGAGTGTAAGAATTGTGACATGTTACTCCCTGTTCTGGGAAGGAGCTACAAACATGGCAGGAAAGGAACCCCATGAAGGTTACGTCAACTCGGTGAAGGCTAACGGACATAGTTTTCAGAATAAAATCAACCTTTGAAGAAATGTTTATGAAAACCTGCATTGCCTACGACCTATGGTCTGTGGCTGTAGATAGTGCATCAAACACTCCTTTTTAGTGAACTTGCTGAGTACGCTCATACCCAACCATACCTTCTTAACCCTTGCTAGGTTCTAAGCCGTTGAAGACGACATCAACATCAACTTATGCTCAAGAAACCATCAAGCAGCTCAAGTCCTTCAATAAAGTCAACAAAGTGGAATATACCTCAAACCAAAGTGAAGATGAAATTCTGATTAGCTAGAGTAGATTATCTAGCTATAAAACCTACTTTTGTAGAGCATTGCACTAGCAACATTTTCTAGCCGATAGTTTAGATGCTAGTCTTATTAGCCAAGTAGTTCTGAGTTATTATTTCTGATTCTTCTTTGTAAGAAGTTTCTTTATCTCTCTTTAACCTAGAGTGTTCTTTGGATCTTGTGTAAAGAGTCGAGTTGTAATCTATAGTCATGTCTTGGACCTGCTGTGTTTTTGTTGTACCACTCTAAGGGATATAATACTAGTGAACGGTGTTTCATTGGTGTTATGTCAATGACTGTAGTGTACTACATCATGCAGTGGTATGCTGGGTCCACGCAGCTAGTATCGAGCATATGCTTTGACCTTAGAATTAAAACCCTTTTAGGAAGATTGTAGGTTGGATAGTGACTATAGGAGCCATCTTATCTGAACCAAGACTTGTGATGGATATCCACTTGAGGATAAACCTTGTCACACTTAAGTTGGATGTTCTTATCATCTTTCTTATGGATTAGTTATATGTCTTATCTAGATATAAGCTATGTTAGTGTAGCTCTAAATATGTATAACACCACTAAGATATCTTAAGTAAGTTAAAGTATCAAAGAAGATTATGACCAGGATTAGTATATCATGTGGAGTAGTATTAGTG